>CM053791.1:399461589-400146589 GCA_028749045.1 Cupressus sempervirens | reverse complement strand
ACGGGATCAATCAATGTGATCTAAATCCCCTGCGCTTCCGGCTCTGCAAGACCGAGGCGGGTGCACCTAATCTTGGATGAAACACATAGATCCAAGACACTTAAAACAGATCAATCAGAGCACAAACACAATAAATATTTTCCAAATGGCAAGAAGTATAGGAAAACTTTAAACTTGAGATTTATGAACTGAGAACAAAAGAAAATGATGGAGATAACGTTTAAATAAAGGATAAATATAGATTAATGCAATATATGAATATATTAATTTCTCAAAGGCAAGAATTCAAGCAATTGCCAGCGTATGGATTATGAATTAGGAGCAAAAGACCAGTGCTTAATTAAATGGGCAATCAGAGTCAATAATTATCAACTGAAACATACAACTTTATAAAATCTAATATATCCAAATTATAGATAATTTTAATATTCAGACATGAAGGATCAATTATTTTAAATAAGTCTAAAATGCACTTTAACTCTTACAGAGACAAATTAGACATAAATATGGAAACAAATAAAATATTTCACAATATTTATGCTTATCGAATTTAAAATGCGATAATGATCTTGTCTACTTATCCTGAATATTAAAATATTTATAAAAAATAAATAAAAGACATTTATAAAGGACACAATTAATAACAAGTTAAACTCTAATATAAATATATTTAATAAATTCTTCTTAAAGATTTTGCCGGAAAATAAAAACTATATGTAGACGTTCCTTGTGGATGACCAATCTACAACAAATTTATCCAAATCGAATGAGATTTACTCAAAAATCCACAATCCAGTTGCTTGGTTCAATCACTCTTCTGCCGATGACAAAATAATATACTGTAAGACCAGCTGAAAAGAGGTTCAAGTATGGAAAGATGAATGTTGTCTCTTTCTTTGATTTATGCATCTCATACTTATAATGAGCGAAAGGGTGCGAGATGAAAAGACATATCTTTCCAAAACACCCACTTAAACAAAATTACAACCACACGATAACTTTACAAACTTTGCATCTTTATAAACTAAACTCCGCTTTAAAAATTTATTCAAATGAGTATACTGGGCAATCGCATATCTTTGGACGCATTGGTTTTGTTCTCCGCCGGGGTTGGGTATGTTGTTGAACCAGTAGTTCTCCTTCCTGTGCACATTTCCAAACCATTGCATTCTAACGTTTGATCCCTCACGCTTGGTAACTCCACAGTTTCTATTTGCAAGGGCTTCTCCTTCTAGTATTCATACTCCAAGTCTGAGCGGGACTCTTCCATCCAGGCGTATTCCTGTTACAATACATTTCAAAATATTGTAAGTAAACAATATCAACAATAATCGTATGAACATGCTTACCTGAAAGACCTGCGAATAGCATTTATTGGGAAAGGCAACTACAATTCACGAATTGCTGGAATATGTTTCCGTCTCTAAGAACATTCAAGCCCAACCTCCATGGACTAGGGACATCCGCAAATTGCTTGTGGTACATAACCATACCTATCACTGTGTACAGAATATTAAGAGCAATGACAATATATAATCTGATTATTCTGACAGAACCGAATCACAAAATATTAATCCTTGTGACATGTACAGGCACATCATGTGTGGCCTATAATCCATTCTATAGGGACTCATTCAATCCTGAATTTCTATTGCTGAAAACTTCTGTAGGTATGTTCACTGTCCCGATGCACAATCTTCATATTACTGGTTGTCTACGATGGTACTTTGTCGTACTATTTGTACTCCCCTTTGTGCATATCATCAGGATGTATTGAATACATAGAATAATAAGGAAAAGCATGAAAAACACATTTTCTTTCTCACATGACTAAGCCCAGGTTTACAGTATTGATTGCTGTAATGTGTTATTGCTATCTGATGCAAACTCTCAGAGCATTCTTTACTGACGAGTTTAACTATTTGCTCTATTTCACGAATTCTCTACAGCTCCTGTGGTGCCTCTTTAAACTTCTGTGTATACTATCATGGATTCAGTTGCTGTAAAAATCCTGAATACTCATCAATATGCTGCTGCTGTATGCCAATGGCACTCACTCTGACATAAAACATGTCAAACTTTGTCTTTGAAAATAAATAGCAGACTTGATTGCAGAGGCCTCCTTAGTCTAATAATTTGCAAAGATTCTCCACAGTATGGACATTAAAAGAAAAATAAAGATCTCAAACTTGATGATGTGCTACTTTATAAATCCTTGACATCAATCATGATTCCCTTCCAATCTTCACTAGTGGAGGTGGAAATTTAAAGTTCCATCAGATAGTTCCTCATATACTAAGGATTCATCATTCTTATTTTCATCGCGATTCCATAAGCCATAGAAATGGATTTGAATATTTTTGGTAACTATTGTTTCCTGATCTTTAGGTAAAACCTCAATTGGGGATTCTTAAATTGTGTAGCAAACTTGAAAAAGGGTTGCACTTGAGGATTGTTACAACCTAAACCCCATATTAGTTAGTTTTAAATGCATATGTTAGGCCACATTATTATAAAAAAGTGAGGTGGGAGAGAGGGTATTTATGGATGCGGTCTTTGATCTTTTTTAGAAAAACATGCCACTTCAGAGATGGCAGCCACCTTTGGCTGATAAGAGAAAATCAAGTGCAGTTGAGATTTATCATCATCCATATATTCTATACATGATTGATTATAAAGGAAGCAATTGTCTTCATAGTAACTTTTGTGGAGGACTTGAGGCTCCACATTTCCTAGAATTGACAAGTCCAACCTTGTGTCACCTTGAGTTTCATCCAAACTCCTCCTATTGTTCAAAATGAAAACTACTAGATTTTCTCAATCTTATGACTCTGTTTCCAATAAAGAACCATCTTGTGCAGTAGCCCTTGAATGATGTATCATAATGTCCCCTATTGGGACTAAGAAATATAACTGTCAAATTTGCAATGCATTGATACTGCTGTAATGGAGATTATGCACAATATCACTTTGCTATTTATGGCTGAATCAACAATACATATGTAAGCACGATCTCGTTCATGTATCATAGCTGATCTAGGGATTCTTTATCCTTAATATAATATTATATGCTGTTATTTGGTATTATCTCTCAAATATTTGTAGTGATTATGAATGACTTATTTCCTTTGGTTTACGTATATCTTCATTGTATACAGTTCCCAACATATGTATATTCCTTTATAGTTTCTATTTGTTCATGAAAATACATTTTATATATTCTAATCCTTTAATGATGTGCTCTTCCTATCTTCCCTTCCCAAACTCTGACCTACTTCAGTGATTGATGGAATGGCCTTCTTATAACCTGATTCATGAATGAGGAGTCACTTTACATGAAATGTCTCTCATGTTCATTCATACTTGGCGCTTTCCATAACTATCATTTATTGTTCCTTCTCTGCATAAGTTGCTGCATTTAATCCCAATTGTTTACTAGTTTGAGTCAATGCTTTTTTATCAAACATTATTGCTGAAATGCACAGTATCGTATAGTCTTTGCAACTAGAGATACTCCATATTATTTTGGATTGGTTTATGTACTAAACCACACCCCCTAGCCATAAAAGATTGGTTTCATACTTGTTTGGCGTCCTTGGATTCATATTAATGCCCACGAGACTTGTCATGTTAATCCTCCTCCATTGCAGATTTAGAGGAAAATGGCCCAAAAATCGTGTGAACTTTGCATCCATTAATCATATTGAGCAAGTGTCTATTGATCTTCCTAATGTTCACGATTGTATATTCACCATATCTTATATTTACTCGCTTATTTTAATTATCATGCACCCCTTATCAACCTTTGGCATTTTTCTAGTTTACATATCTAATCACCCTTATACTTGTTGCCCTATCTCCCAACAAATGGTGATTATAGACCAATCACATATTTGAAGAATATCCTTGTCATTTCCAGTAATGATTAGTCTTCAACCCTCATCATATACCATCTCATGACTTGCTTTAATCTTGATACTGGATGTTGAGTCCACTAAGGACTAATAATTCTATCTACTTTTAAAATATTTTGAGTTATTGGTGGCTATTCTTTCCAAGAGAGCTGCTTGATTGGTGCAAGTGAAAGATTGTCTATGGATAGCATCATGAGAGTGATATTGTTAGTGTCAGTCCAAATTTTGATAATGACCAATCTTAAAATTTTGGGTTCCGCAATGTCATCTTGGTTAGATTGATTGATGCCTATTATTCTTAGAAAATAACTCTAAA
This sequence comes from Cupressus sempervirens, assembly GCA_028749045.1. NCBI lineage: Eukaryota > Viridiplantae > Streptophyta > Pinopsida > Cupressales > Cupressaceae > Cupressus > Cupressus sempervirens. The sequence continues at coordinate 400,142,359 of CM053791.1, read as the reverse complement.
TCATGAATTAGTTGAGAATAAATCTTAGTGCTGAGAGATTATGAGTGGTGCTTGAGTTTCGAAAATAGGCCACTCATATGATGAATTGTAGGAAATTTGAATTCAACCTTGTATCAAGATGCTCTTGTGGTCTGCTAAAATTCATGACATGTTTCCCATAAAATGTTTTGAACAACGATTGCTTCCTTTCAAGAATTATGAAGATGATGAGCCATTGTAAAAACCATAGCCCGATCTCTTTCGAAAGGTTTTATGATTTCTAGTCACAACAACTCTCTTCTTTGATCTCAATGGGTGATGAGATGCCCACATCAAACATTGTCAAGGCTCATTTGTGCAACCTGGGTCATAGCTATTATAGGCATGCCAATGGCTATATGCATTATTGAAATATTAATTCAAGTACTTGCCATGCCATGGTCAACACACAGAATAATCTTAACACAGTTCCATAATTACTATCAGACTCAATCAAGGATATTATGAAGCATTTAATTTACACTAAGATCCATAGTGTGAGCAACCAATCAGATAGTTTTGGGAGTTTCCAAAATAAATAAAGGTAAGAAAGGTCAATTAAAGGCATTGTTAGATTCATAATTGTTTCTTGAAGTCCAATACTACCTCACATGGTTCAAAATTCTACTTATTGTTGACCTCTCGACTTCGTGCACCATTGATAATTTGTTTGGTTTCCAAAGTTCGGTGGGAAACCAACATGGCTTACTATTTTCCATCTTCCCTGATCACCCGACATATCCATGATGGTTTGTAGCATTTGAAGTACATCATCACCGGAGGCTTTTTTTGTTGATTGCATACTATTGTGATGAGATCTTCAATCACAGAGGAGACTGGGTGATTCCATTGTGATCAGATGCCACTTGCAGGAATTGTATCTTCCACAAATTTGAGTTTGTCATCTTTCACTAATAGTGCAAGTAGTTCAAATTCAAGCCAAAGACATCATATGCTAGATGTCCTTGTCACAGTCCGAAGTGATAAAAAAAGAATGGTTGATAGCATCAACTCCTTATGCCAAGAAAGGAAATGTTATTGGTGCCATTAAAAGGCTTGAGGATGTTCCAAAGATGACTCTTTCATTCTTAGAAGTTAGGATTGTTTCATTGGAAGCTTTGATAGGCCCGTACTCAAGAATCCATCGGGACATTACATCATCCCAATTTAGGTCTGAGTGTTAGAATTTCCCAGTGGTGCCGACGCTAAACTCGATGGAGGCTATTGACCCACAAATTGGCATGGGCACAACCTACATTCTTACTATGATTCTTGGTTTGAAGGTGACACAATGCAACCATTTCTTTATTGGTTGGTTATTGGAGCAAAAGGAATGCATTAGATATCTTACTCTGATAAAGACAAAGTAGTACGAGCTCATTCCCCAAGATGGAAAACTTGTACTGGGCAATTGCTTGACACAAGGAGTGGTTCTAAATGACTAAAATGGGTAATAAGGGCAACAAAGAAGTTGGATGTTGACTAGAGAAGGAAGGCAAAATTTCCAGGATTCAATGGAGAAGCAGGTGAAGTTTTTGAATCCAAAGAAAAAGCTTTGGAGAGTTGTGCAATCAGATCTGCATACAATAACCAAACTTGTAGCCTGTTACAAGAGAGTACCCTTAACTACATTAGTTGGTGTGTGCAAAGTTTTTGTCTTTTACTCAGGGATTTTGGAGTAGAGCTTCCTATTGAGGAAGTTCCTTTACTCTAGGAAGAAATGATTAATACATTACAGTGCAGTACCTTTGAATCCTATGAACCATATTTTTCTTGATGAGGTTTTGATAATACTAAGAGGTGATGATCACGTTTTAGACTTGCATTGAGAACCACTGCCAAATTTAACGAGTCTTCAATACATGATTTACAATAAAAAACATGTGTTAGGGAATTCCTTCATGCCCCAAGTTGATGAAAGGTGCTAATCCTAGCTCATAATCCATATTTGTAAGCTTGATACAAGTGAAAATGTAATTTTGAGGCGGTATGTGTAGATGGTAAAAGATGTGTGGGTTTTGAGAAGAGCATTAGATGTGCAAATTAAGTTGATTAAAAGCAAGGTAAAATTGAGCGTAGGTTTAAGGATATTTTGAGAATCTATGTCCGATTGCCAAGTGTATCATAGTAGTCCATCCATGGCAGATTAAGCATGGGGAGTGAAAGGTCGAAAAGTAAATAATTTTGAAATAAAAAAAACTGCTTTCATGAATCAGTTTTTAAAATTGGAAGGTTGAGACTAATTGATAAATCTTCTAAAATAAGATATTAGAAGAGAAAAAGTGGGGGTGGGATCTCTTCAGCTTAGTGATATTGTACAGAGATTAGAAATCTTTGATTTTCTATGGTGACATGAATGAAGGGAAGATAGTTTTTTTAAGCTTTGCATTGTTAATATTGTGTTTTCTGATTGCAAATGGATTTTGAGCCTTTGTGATCATTAATTTATGCCTTGTTCCATCACTAGAAGATTGTGGGTATAAAAAAATTTCAGAGATGTGTTTTTGCATTTTGGTTGTACCATAGAAAAGAGACTCTTTGTTAATTTTCAGTCTACAAGTTATTTGTGAGTGTTGGTAATTGGACTTTGCTTCAATTATTTTCACTCATTTAATGAGAAATCAGCTTGTTGCATCTACTAGCATGGTTATGTGTAGATGTTAATGCCATTATTGCTTTCTGGTGAAAACTATATCAATGTTTTATTGATTGAAAATCTTTTAAGAGGAATTAGTACCACTCAATTTAGAGGAAAATTGTCAATCCAGTCATAACTTCTCCAAATGTTATTGCTCTTTGTTCTTTTTGATCATTTTGAGTCAGTTTCTGTATTTAGCTTTTGAAGGACAAATCTGTTAACTAACAGTTAGATATTACTTTGGTATTTTAATTAAATATTAAAATATTGAATAGTTTGATTGAATATTATATTAATTATTATATAATTAATTATCTTTAGTTAAATATTACAATATTACTTTGAGATAAGTTATATAATAATTAATTATTTTAATATTTGTATTTTAAATTTTCTTTCATTATGTATTAATAATTTAGTCAATTAATTATTTTATTAATTGTCTATCTGTTCATCTATTTATTATTATTTACTCTTAAATAAGGGACATGTAACAGACGTTTTTTTCTACAATCTAATTCCATCATTAAACTAACTACATTTGAGTATCTATTTCACAAGACAAGGATTTTAAAAACATCTTAAAAAAAACTGAATATAATAATCTCTAATATTTTTCTTTAAATTTGACAAATTCAGCTAAACTAATTCCAAACTAATTTCTGAAATGAAAATACAATTAGTATGCTTTGAATAACTAACTAACTTTTAAAGATAACGTTCATTTTTTTTCCGTAAAGTAAATCTTTCAGCTGGAAAGGAAAAATACTAACTTAAAGTTAAGAGTACATACAGATTTAATGTGAGATCCCTTTTCAAATTGGTTGTCCAAGCTTGACTTTGGTGAGAGGAGAAGCATTATCATTGGCTTAACCTCCCAACCGTAGACCTTTTTACTTATCTCCACATGTTCTAATTTAATAGAACGGCCCTCCCTACCCTGAGGTCGAGCATGGGACGTTCATTGATCCAGCCATCAGAGTATTCAAGTGGCTTGAGGTCCCAATAGCTATTCGAATGAATAACTGAAGCATCAAGACAACAACGTGATCCATATGTTGTGGCAAGTCTGCCTATTATTGCCTTGGCCAAGGATTTCAAAGGTGGGTTTGATACCTGATCTCCACCACTTAGCTTGACAACTAATTTTTCAAGGTGAAATTGCATGAGCTAAATGCATTAAATTTGTTTGTGTAATTTTTAAGTTATTGATTTCCTTCTTGTTTCAATTTATAATAGGTTCATTAACTCCTTATCACCATTTTCTGGCCATCGGCCGGTGACTCATTGGTCCCTGAACCTACATCCTTATTGTAAGACTTGCACCTTCATCACCTTTTCTAGTATTGGTCGGGTGATTTCCTTGGTGCTCTTACTCTGTTATCTATTATTGATTCACTTCTTCAGAATTAAATAAAGAGTTTTAAAGATGATATTTTCAGACTTAACACAAGATACAAGCATATAAATTTATTGAATCATACAATTTGGATATTACTGTTCTAGACCTTGGTTATACACAGTAGAAACTTTGATCTTCTTGCTATTTACGTGGATGGATATCACAAGCCTAAAGAAGGATTATGATTGCTCAGGTAATATAGAAAGAATCAACTTGCTATATTTTCATATGGAAGACATAACAAGAAAAATAACTGTTTTAATGTCGACTCTGTTTGGACATGATAAATGAAAAGGAGATTAAAAGGAAACACACTTATTTCCTTATGTGACACAAGCTTTGAAGTTGGCTTGCTATTCTTGTATTCAGCACTTTTTTCCTAGACTTCCACGGCTTCCTGGATATGATGTTATGAACACGATGAACACACAGGTTCTGCCGACAGCTTAGAAAGCTTATAGGAGATAATGTTGGGAAATAGTATGGAGATGGTTTCAGGTGTTAATGATTCCGAAGCTGAGCAGGGTATTAGACGTGAACAAGGTGATAGGTATGAGCTAGGTGATTTCAGAATGAATATGAGTCGGCTATTCAATGTGCCCGATAGACGACAGGGCCAATATATTTATTTAATTGAACTTGACCTTACGGCTTCCTGCCATTACAAGATCATTTTCGACTTCTAAACTTTGAAAAGAAAGAATAGGGAAAAGGAAACGAAAAGAGGAGGAAGATGAAGGGTTAATTTAATAATATTATTTTATATTATTTTATTGTCTTTGTTAAGTTTATAAATATGTACACATAAGGTGGCTATGTTGGATTAGAAATTAAATGTAAGGGTGCCATTTTATGTTTATATATTTATGATCTTAATTAAGAGAGTAAAATAATATCAAGTGATATTATTATTATTTGATAAATTTATTTAAGGTAAGAATTTTTTTGTTTATATTATTTTTTTAGCTTAAATTCTAGCTCATGCAGATTTCACCAAGATATTTAGTTTTCAAGTCCTAATAAACTTGCCAAGGTGATTTTAGGATCAAACCTGTCATTCCTGATGACTGAATCTTATGACCATCCCATTCTGATGACCTCGTTTCGTAATGCTTCCCCTCTTTCTTCGGTCTTCATCTTGCAACCTTTAAAAACAACACTCTCGCCAAAACATCATTTCATGTTCATAATTTGTTAGATAATATCGTTAGAAAAATTCTTCATAAATACTAACTAATTCATAAGAAAATAAACTGTTTTCATTTCACATGAATACAACGGCTAACTTTAATTGACTCAATTTCACATGATAATCAGATCGATGTAACGGCTAAAGATAACTACTTCAATTTCTTATGAACATGAATAAATAAATCAACGGCTATAACTACTATGGCAAAACAACGGCTATTATAAACTAATTTCAACTGAGCATGAGAAATTATTTTGATCCAACGGCTATATTTAGCTTAAAAATTTTAGGGCAAAAATTGGGATGTAACAGGACATTACATGTATGCACATAATATGTGTACATGTATATGAACTTACTTTAGTTACATATTTTCCAACATACCCATGGTCCATGGTTAAGTGGGGGATATGTTGATTTATGTCTCATCCTAATGGGAAGCTAAAAATAGGTTGGTTTGATAAAGTAATAAGAGGTGGTTCTCATTATACCCATTTAATATTTAGGTATTTGACATTGTATTTGAAGGAGGATGATAAGAATGATGAATTACTTGCAATCACATCTTTGCAAACCTAAATTTGAAAATTACAGTAGAAAACATCAAAGGGTGCCTACATGTGGATAATTATGCCTACCTTGTCATCATGGAATAAAGAGGGAGTCTTGTAAATAGTTACGGTAACTAGTTTGTATGCAAACTGTATGATGAAATGTCTTTGAAGGTTTGATGCATATTCAGAATGATATAATTGCTAAGTATTTAACAAAATGCCATGTTGAATACTAAGAAAATTTGAACAATATTACATACTAGTTTGCTAGTCTATCTCATTGTAAAATTATTGACAAAACAATACAAAGTGTTTGACAATATTCCTTGAGGTCAAATTCTTACAAGAGAAGCATACAAATCATAATTTACAAAGTTATTGAATCGGATAACCAAAGGGGTTATTATTTACGAAGTTGTTGAATTGGATAATTAGAGGGGTTATCATTGTCATCTTTGACACCATCTCTAGTCTTCTTCTCTTTACCATAGTTCCCAGACTCGGAAGCGACTCTGTCTCGGCAAGGGTAACTCGATTCATGAATCGGCTCAAACTTAGCCGTGACTCGAAAGTGACTCGGCAAAGTGACAAAACCCTTGAAATTTAGAGATTTTTTAGGATTTAAAGGACATTCCATGCACCCATTATTGAATGAAGCTTAAAGACATGATAACATCATGAAATATAAGGTAATTTGATCACGTACACAAGCATACATCAATTACATAAGTACAAAGGTAAATTTTAGATGTATTAAGAGAATTTTAAAAAATAAATTAAAAATCAGGTGAGTCATAGAGTCAGCTGAGTCACCCAAGTGAGTCAGTTGGTTTAGGCGAGAGTCACCTAGGTGAGTCAGACATCATGACTCGGAGGTTTAGGGTCACGGGTTGTTTTGACCCGGTAGGGGTGACTTGACTCGCTTACTCGAGTGACTCGCGATGTGTTTGGGAATTATGCTTTTTACTTATTATTTATAGAGTTGTTGAATTGGATAAACAAAGGGGTTATTATAGTAATTTTTGGTCGACCATCTCTAGTCTTCTTTTCTGTACGAAATTTATGAGCTTATATATATATATATAAATTACTCCTATATTTGGTATGCATCTTTATCATGTCATGTATGTAATTTATCAAGTATGCCAGTAAACAATGATGATTAATGAAGGAATAGAAAGAAAGCTTTGCATTTATTTTCTTTTAAATCACATTGTAAATTGGAGGTCATGTACAAAAATAGTGAGGATAATTGATACTAAGGATTTTTACTAAGAATAGCACCTTTTTTCATCTTCGTGAACAAAGACTTATAGCATAGTAACTGCAAAGCAACATTGGTACCAAAGTGGAGGGATGTGGGTTGGAAATCTTGGCAAGCAGTAATACCAAAGACATCACTGATTTATAAGAATTTTTTTTTATACTGATAGAGATTTGTCTTCACTATTCTGTTGGGTATTATTACTGCAAATATGGAGTCTGAGCATTGAAATGTCACTTATGGTAAAATTCCTTCATATCGAGTACAAGAAACAAGACACTTCGAGAGCTCCATTTAACAACTGCAAAATATTGTGTTCTAGTAGGGTGAGTTTTTAGATTGCGGACAAGCTCACTGGGAAGGGAATAGCCATTCATCTTGATAACTTATCCAACAGGGCCACCTCAAACTTAGCACAGAGGTTAGGATTATCTTCAACACTTTTTATTCTGTTAGTTAAATGGTATAACAGTGTGCTCTATAAATGTTCTTTTGTTTTTGTTAATGATGTATCAAAAAAAACACTAAAAAGTCTACTATAGTTCATAAAAATTTAAGGTCTCTTCCAATGTGCTTTGATGCTAAAGTTTCAACAGTTGAAGTGATGAAGTGTAATGTCCACCCATCACCTTTGAAAATTTAAGACTAATTTATTAAATGCTTATTCTCTTTGTCATTTAATAAATTAATATTTTAAATGTAGATGTATTTCGGGTGTCTAAAGGAAACATTACAGGGAACTATGTTTGCACGTTGATCAAACAAAGGGACTAGATGACAAACCAGAGGCTTGCATGGATGGTAAGTAGTCAAGAAATCAAGCATGTTACGTAGGAGAAGAGTTTTAATTGAGGAAGATTTTCCCATAATAGGGGAAGGAAAAAAGAAATCATTGAACAGGGAATTGTAGACTAGGAGATATTGAATTGGCCTGATTGCTGTGGAGGCACAATGTCTCGTCAATTGTATCTATCTCTGGCTTTGAAAGATGATGCCCTTGATGGAACGATTGACATTTTAGGTAGGAAAGAAGGAATTTGCAGACAGGAAATAGAAGTTTATTGAGTCAAAGGTGCATCCTCTGAGTTAGTAAAGACTTGTTAGGAATCATTTGTCTTCGATATTGAAAGAGATATCCAAGGTTTAGCTATACTGAGATTTGAATGCAGAAAATTGTTATGTGTATGAAGGAAAATCTGAAATAGGTGTTGTTACAGATAGTGGTGCGTTGGGCTATTAAGCATGCACACTGTTTGAGTGTCATAGCGTTGGGAAGAGATGTAAAGGTTTTTCCTATAATGCCAAGCCTGGAAAACAACAACATCATCCTAAGTGTGGATTGCAGATAGCGATGACAGGGTTAAGAAGGAAGGGGGAGTTGTGATGTTGCGGTGCCTTGAAACTATAATCGAACTTGGAGGAGGGAAAATGAATTCAGAGGAAGAGGGGCACTAGCATGACAATTTTAGAATCAGGGGGACAACCTCTAGCACAAACCTTCGAACATTACTATGAGCCGGTGGTGGACACACAAAATTTGCAGGCACGTTAATGGCTTCAATATGACTGCAATCGTTTTCTTGTGATACCAATTGAAGCAGTTTAACACTAGTACTGGGGTACGTTGGGACGAGTTTTTGGACGGGGTGAAAATAGGCCTCATTTTTGAGACAATAGGGGGACGACGAAGAGACAATGGCAAGGGGGGCATGAGGTAGGGAGGGTGTTGTATACATATAGAACATGAAATGCTTGATGTTTAGTAGAAAATACCAAGTTAAATTACTTGAATATAGAAAAATTGTAACATGAACTAGAACCATTGAACAATCAACGTAGTAACAGATTACATACCCAATAGTAACATTCAAAAATTAAAATTAAAATAAAATTTAAGTACCCATCTCAATGGTGACATGGTTGCAGAATGGTGGAGGTGGGGGTACCTCAAGTACCTGGTGTGGGGACATACGGGGATGGGTACTTCGAGGTTTGGGAGGGGGATGTGAGTCCCCGTGTTACAGTGAATTGAAGAAATCTTTGAAAGTAGCAGTGAATGATCAATCCTGGAAGGTTAGGTGTAAAGCCTATGCAAAGGAGCCAACACAATTGGATTCTAGAACCATTCAATTGGGCGAGTGTACACAGTTGCAGTAACAATGTATTGGTTGTTCTATACTCTCTTTTTCTTTAAATTTGTTACTTCTTGGAAAGGTTAAAATTTTGTTGCATGTGCTATGAGTTCCTGTGATAAATTAATTAAACAATTAATTTCATGAATAGTTGTGCAATTTTGGATGTATCCATCAGTAGTTGCAACTAGTTTTAAAGTCTGTTGAAGGTGTACTTTGTCGAGCATGAAGGTCCAATAAATAGTGAGGGTAGGCTATTATATTTGCAGAAATAGATCAAACCTCAATTTGGACCAGCAGCTAGAGCTTGGACAATCTACATTCTAGATAGATACAATAAATAGGGACGCCTCAAACACTAACGAAATTGAAAATGTTTTAGGGGAGTTGGCAAGGACCCAATGGGAAATGATGAACTTAATGACACTATCTCAATAGAAAATGAATTAGATGCTCACATACTGATACAATAGAATGCCAATAATTGGAGTAAAGGGCCAAGAAATAATGGGAACCATGACAATACTATGAACTAGGGAAACAATGGCAATATAGGACAAAGTTCAACTTCAAGTGCACATGGACAACAAGGGAATTCTAGTACCATAATTCATTCTAGGCAATTAATGCCCACCTTTAGCCCAACCAATAACATACCCATGGGAAATAAGCAAACATATCAAGAGTTTCATGGACAAGTGTCATGTCCCTATTTTAAGATATAAATTTAATAATAATTAAATAAATAATGATAATAAAATCATATTCAAGTAGAAATGAGAAATGAAATTACATATATAATATAATATCAATAAAATAATATTTAGTATAATATTTAAAATAATTAAATAATAATAAATTTACAATGAATAAATCAATAAATAAAATTAAATACATGAGAATATTGTAGAAAGTATGTTATCTTTCTAAATAAGATTTAATAATAAATGATAATAAATATAAAATAGATAAGTAAATGAATAATATAATATAAATTAACTAAACCTAATAAAAAGTCAAGAGATGTAATAAAAAAATGTGACTATTTAAATGAAGGTCTAAAAGGGAGGAGAGTTCATTTTAAAGAGGGAGGAAGAGGAGAAGAAGAGGAGTTAAAGAAGGATTATTAGAAGAGGAATGAGAAGAAAACAAGTGAATTTTTTTTCAAATATTTTCAATGATGAAAAGATGTGACTTTTTGAAAGGGTTGTAATTATGAATGTTTGTGACTCTTCAAAAATATTTTAACTATGAAGAGTTGTGACTTTTCAAAAGGGTTTTGATAGTATTGTGATTATTAAGCGTTGTAACTTTTCAAAGGACTTTGATTAAGTGTTATGACTTTTCCAAAGGATTGTGATTATGAAGAGTTGTGACTTTTCAAAAGGATTGTGATTATGAAGGTTTGCAACTCTTTGAATAGGACACGAACGATAAATAAAATATTAGAGGATTAAAAAACAGTTATGCCTAAGAGAGTTGAACTACATCAGAGTAGAGAAAGTAAAGAAACTAAACTAATATATATTGAATGTTGGGAATTGAAGTAATATATATTCTATGAAGGATTATAAAATGAAAAACTAAAGGGAACTAGAGGCGTGTTCATTTGATATTTTTATTTCATAAATAAATACGAATCATTTGGCAGATAAGATTATCAAGATCAAGGATTAAGATGAGAACTTTATAGTTATCATAGAGATTAAGTAAGAACTTGGTAGAGGGCATTCATTAGAATGTTGATTTTTTTTAAGAGAACTCAAAGATTAGAGGACATTCTTAATTGAATGTCGGGATTCCAAATTGGAACCTAGAGAGAGATTTGTAGAGAATTTCTTAGAGACAATATATATTGTAGTGGTCAAATATATGCATATGTTAGAGATAAGAGACTTGGTTAGAGGTGGGATCTCTACCAAGTAGTGTTACTAGAGATCCCAAAGAGGCCTAAGGAAGGTGTTCTTAATATGATAATTACCTAATCGAGATACAATTATCACTAGAGGGTTAGGTGGTTTGAGAAGGATCTCTTCTGGAGGATTAGGAAGGGTAGTATGTGTAGCATTTAGATTAATAATTACTTAATCCAATATTTTTAATGTGTTTCACATACAATTTTTCTATATTATACTGGGGAATAATTGTAGGTTACAACATTCAAATTTAATTTGGAAGAGGGGACATTACAACTAAGTGTGGGTTGATTGGCAAGCATTAGGAGTAGATTTACAGGATGAAATGCCCTTTCTAGATTACAGCTGAACTAGTTGGTTAAATTAGTATCTCATTTTGATTCTTATGAATGGAATTATTGGTTATTCATTATGTTTCATATGGAGTGGAAGTTGTTGGTTAATCATTATGCTATTACATGAATTGGAAATGATTAGTTAATATGGTTAGTAGTTATGATAACTAAATTTCATTCGAATGATGTGCAAATATGCTTTCACCATGTTATTTTTCTTGTAGGAGTGCACTAAAGGGGGAAAGCATTGGCAGAGAGGGAATAGGGAAAGAGAGCGCTAAACTACTACCGAGCTAATAGGTATGAGTCTAATCCACCATTGCGAGGGGAAAACAAGTCGGGACAAACAAAGTGTAATGCTCCCATTATAAAATAAATCATTTATCAAACTATTGTAATGGGCCGATTGATTTAATGTATCTCGAACCCATTTTTATTTTTGTTTCCGTAGTTTGTGTCATCGTCGGCTATCTTTGTACACCCTCGGAAAATTTCTCGACGGGTATTTAAGCACGACTTATAGGTATTCTTTAATCATGTTGTTGGATTATTTTCTTTGTACTGCAAATTCCTATTGGAATTCTGGATTGTTCACCATTTCAAAAGTGAAAGATCTTCCCTATTTGGCCTTGAGGTTTTGGTGGGATTCATCCCTCACCCTATTCCGTTGTTGCATGTAATTCTTTGCTCAGACCTGGCAAATCGGAGCACCATCTTTCAACAATTATTATTCGCATTCATGTCTCTATTATTGTGTGGATTTTATCAAGATCTTTTGTGTTTTCTGTATGAACCAGATTGTATTCTGTATTGGGTTCGGATACCTAACCGTGTGGCCTCCCGTCATTCTTGTACTACTTCTTCCTTGGCCGTATGACCTTCACCCTCCATCCACATTGTTGTACATTGCTCCTGTTGCTCATGCACACCAAATATGGCCTGTCGTACAGATGTCTAGCACTCATCGTACATCCTCCTCTCTCCCCTATTGTACTCCTTTTACAACCACCGTACGGCTCTCATTAAGCCACTGTACAGCCTTTTCCTTACCTAGTATGGTCTCCTGTTTGTGCAACGTACAGCCATTAACCTTCCCCTACTGTACTTCCAATCTCCATCGTATTGTGCCCCTCCATTTGTTGCCGCACGAACCTCCAACTGCACCATATGGATTCATCCATACATTACTTGCACCACTTCACCGTATGACATATTTCTAGTAGCCTCTCGTCCTATGCGGACTTCATTCTAGTACTCACACACGACATTATCACTACATAATTTATTTTTTTACTGCATTGGTAGCACAGAGCATCACACAAAGACAATGCCAAGGTGTCCACCATGAGCTAACCGGGTCATCAAATGCATATATATATTTATATTCCACATAAACTATCATAGAGAACAAATTTGTTATCTTCGTTTATCATGTGGAAGTCTACTTCATTAGATGGAAAATTACAACTTATTTTTGATAATATCCATGGTACTAAGTATAATTGTACCTAATACATTATATATACCTATGTACATATGCGGATATCTTTGAGTAACACATCTGTACATGCATTAAGCTAAGTGTAATTGTACGTGTGTACATACACATGGGCTCAATTTCATTATATATATATCGCATATGTATATATCTATATGTATAACATTATGTACAACTAAACGTAGACATTATGAATGTTAACTATAATAGGGTAGGTGTTTGGGAAATGGCTAAGAAATTTAATCATTTGTTGAGACTAGCGACCTCTTAACTCTTTAATAATTTGTCTTGTAAGTTTCTTGAATATTTTGACTCTTTGCATTTTCAAAATATATCAAGATTGTAACTCATGCACACTACCTTGCATTTCCTCCATGCACGTAACTCTTTCTTGACCGCAGTTATTTCCCTTGTAACCGAGTGATGCTCTATAAGATGAAAGATCACAACCACTTAGGGGCTTGCTACCAAATCGCACTTGCATTCCACACTCCCTTTGTTTTTGCTATAATTCATATTAGAACAATTTCATCCATTCTAGTGGCAGTGGCTACTGATTCTCGACATTGGAGCTCATAGCTTTGAGCCTGAGAACATGCATTACATTACATTGTAGTTCTGTAAGGTTGTATTATGGAATGCTCATGATATCCATATCAAATATTGTCTTTGTTTATTATCGTTCCAAGTATATGAGCCCTCCAATTGTTAACGTGTTTCATACATATACTTTCTTGAAAGTCTCTACCAATCAATGGCAAATAATTAGCATTCTGATTTCATGATCTAGTCGGCCTTGCATTGAGCTGTAACTTGTTGTAAGCTTTAGTTTAACATAAAAAAATCAAATGTGTTCTACATCTTGGAATAAAGAGGACAATCTGTACAATCCATATGCTTTCGTACAAAGACATTTAAATTCATGTCTTTGAGACTTGGAGATGTTCCACTCAACAGTATAACATTGAACTCTCTTGAAAACCATGAATTGCTCTCACAATCGCACGTAAAATCCCTTCAAAGGGCAAGGGCCTTACTCCTCAATAAATAGCCTGTAAGTACCATGAAGGATGGATAATTACACCTATGATCTTCAAGGACAAATGAGAAAGGTTGAGATGAAGGGTGTAATCCTTGAACTATGAATTGTGGGGACGCCCTGCAAATTAGAGGATAGTATCAATAATAAAATTAAATGAAAGAAAAGTAAATTAAAGTTTGAAGCTATAAACCAAGTCAGCTCTTGGCGGGCGGTTTGACTAATGTCTTGTTTGTCAAGTCAAGTGGTGGGTGATCAGGCACATAGTGTCCATATAAAATCCCTGGCTAGGGTAGGTGTAGTGGAAAATGATGTTACTGTGATCACTACAGGTTAGGATAACTACTAGTCAGATGGATAGGCTAATAGGAGGTATTCCATGGTCTAGTCAGCTGTGTAGTTGACACTAACACCAGGATGCTCAGGTGACAGGACAAGATGGTGTTCCCATGCCTTAACCTATGCAGTGTAGGGCCATTCTCAGTTGAGAGTGAGAGGGGGATACACCAGGTCCATGGTTGGGTGGTTAAGCCTCTAACAATGCTTCCCCTCTCCACCATTGCCAAGTCTTGCATAAGATAGAATGGATCTGCATTCTTAGCTTGATATGATTTGGTTTTAATGGGTATTTGCATTTCCTTTCTTGTTTCATTTCAAGATCAGCTAGATATGTACATATATGTGTGTGTGTGTGTGTGTGTGTGTGTGTGTGTGTGTGTGCAATTACATTTACTCCTTTAAGTTATATGAAGTGATAGTTAAATGTTTCAGTTAGTTAATGATGTCTCTCTTTCGTATAATTTAATTGTTATTGTAATTAAATAAAGAAAATAAATCTTCATTTGTTAGTTAAGGTGTTTCAGAAGAATCAGTTAATCCGTTATAACTGGTAATCCCATGCATGCGAATAAGTAGGTAGCTTATTTTTGGATGTTATAATATAAGGAAACTAAGCAGGTAGAAAAGATGGTTGTTATGCTTTTATTGTTTTACTACAAGTAAGAATGTTATTAAAAATAGCCATAGGAACTTACACAATTGTTTGTTGAAGATGCAATTCATGCATGATTGAAATGTAGCTGGTGTGTTCGTTAACCCAAAATACATGACCCAGAATTCATAATGTCCGTGGTGACACCAGAAAGGTGTTTTCTCCACATCTTTCTCCTATATAGGGATTTGATGTTATCCAAAATGAAGATTTAATCTAGAAAAATAGACCGCACCATGCAACTCATCAAGTAGTTCATTGATCTTGGGAATAGGATATCTATTTTTTATTGTCTTCTTGTTAAACGCATAGTAGTCCACACATATTTGTAACTTTTCATCCTTTTTTACTAGCACCACTGATGATACGAACGGGCTAGAACTTAGACAAATCCATCCCTTGTTGAGCAGTTTCTGAATAGTTTTTCAATCTCATCTTTAAATTTTCTAGGATGGCGGTATGACATGGTGATGGCTGGTTTGGCACCGACTTGCAATTTAATGGTATGCTCAAAACCTTGACGGGGAGGTATACCAAGAGGAATGTTGACAAAAACTCTATCATGTTTATGCAAAATGACCCAAAAACTCTTCACCTTGATACTATGCTTGTTGCCCATTTATTGGTTCTATTGAAACAAAGCAATGTGCAACCCATGCAGCATCGTCATGCCTGAAGATGGCCTACATCTGATGAGTTGAGACTTCCTTCAAACCCTCATTGGCCATCCCCCTTAGGACTACCTTCTTCCATCATCTATGAAATTGTTGTCCATTTGTTTGAAGCTCTGTGTGTATTCATCCAGTGTTTACATCCACTAGATGCCAAATATAATCTCCATGTCATCCAGATCCATTATAAAAAAGTCTTCTGTTAGCATGTGGTTTGCTTATTGTAATACTCAGTTGGGTAACTAGGTGTGTGCATGATAAAAGTGTTCCTCCAACCACCTTTTCTTGGAAACCTGCACGTGCTTTTGCAATAAAATCCTTCCCTTTACAAGTGATTGTTAAAACCTTGACTGATCTAGACGGTAATGCTGATACAAAAAAATGTATTTTTTTTTCCAATTTTGTATTTTGTTAAGATATGCTTTCTTTTGAATTTTTTGGGTCCATTTAGATAACTTTTTCAAGAAATAAATAGATACAAATTACTAAGGCAAATTGAATAAAGATTTATTTATTGCTGTTGGCATAAGATAACAACAGTAAATTAAAACATGAGATAGTCCACCATGTAGGATGCGATTTCCTTCATATCTCCTCTAAGCCGCAAAGTCCCCCAATAGTAAAAAGGTCCAGCTGTGGTCCTTCCAACTCTGGACCCAACTCAATTCTTCCTTGGTTACTGAAACTGACCCCCCAAAAATGGTGTGTTCGGCTGCTACTATGGTGATCGCAGGGTCCAAGATAAACTGCAGTTGGGAGTGTAATCGCAAGCTTGGAAATGTATGGGAATTTATCAAGCAATGCCAAACTCCAAATTTTTAAGGAGCTTATTGCTGAATGAAGTGACGTCCAGGCTTTCCAATGCAAAAATCAGACTGTAGGCCTCTGCAAGAATTAACACCAGCCGGAGTCAATGTTTTCCAAATTCCGTGCCCTTGGAATTATTACAGATTTTACCCAAATAGTCTTTTCCAACACAATTCAATTCACCAATATGCAAAACGTTGGCTTCCTAGGCAATTCGATTGTAATGCAAACTCACCAATGTAACTCAGTCTTCAATTATCCTCTTCCGCAATGCAGACAATATTCAACAAACCAATCTCTGAGCATAGTAGAACCAATAGGAGATTCTTGCAGCTTATTATACTACAACAACGAATTGCACCCAAAATCATACTTAGACAATTCTCAAAAAATATTTATCAAACCCTCAGCCAGATCATATAATGAGATAGTAAAATCAAGTTGTCTTTCATTCTCCTAAAAAACCATATTTATAATGCAATTTTGAGCCATTTAGCTTCATCCACACACCTTTCACTTAAAAGCAACTTTTTTTTTGGATCGGTAATGGCTGAAGCCTTGTATTATATTAAATAATAAAAATGAATTGTTACTGTAATCTCCGTTCAAACGAGCACTAGTAGGAAAGAATGGAGTAAGAAAACCTCTAGTCTTGCCTGGGACCAAAGTCCTATATAGTACATTATAAAAGGGGCATACCCCAGTATAAATATAATTCTTTCTTACAAATTTATGCAAATATTGATGAGTTATTATACAATATAAATACATTCACTGCATGGGGAGAAAATAACATGAGGTAAGAAGGCATGCTCAAAGGAAAGGAAGCCATCTGGGGTGAAGAGATGAGATCAACATCTGCAAAACACACACAACTAAACTTCCAATAGGGGATGAGTAACCCAAAATACAAAAAATGGGAGGGAAATTAATAATTTGTGAAGAAAAACAAGATAATAGATTTAGAAGATCTACACATAATGCCCTTTAATAATGATTCTTGTTCCTTCCTATTCTAAATTATCCTGATTACATATCTTCACACTTTTGTTGTTATTTGAAATCATAAATTGGCATTATCTATTATTAGGCCTAAGTATCGAATAGTACTTGATTTAATCTAAATTGATGAGACTTATTAGATGTTTTAAACATTAATCTAATATGCTTATTCTTTATACTATCTGTTTTCCTATCTTTTCTGAGATGAATTTAACATCAAAGGTTTATTATTAGTCTTAAAGATTTCTAATAGGGCTAGTTCCGTGCAATCTTCCTATTGATTCCTTCTAATCATATGTTTTATTGATCCAGTTTGCAGAGTTAATGTATTAATTTCTATACCTATACAGTCTCGTCATTAAATTAATTTCTATTTTATAGTATGATATCCTTTATTGCTAATTACTGCCCTTAATTTCTGCCATAATTTTCTACCCCTGTTTGTTAATAGGATACGGACCAAAATTGATTTTGCATTGATTCTGTTCATGGAGCTTTGTTCTTAAATGATTTCTTCATAGATTAAATAAAGAAAGTAGGATAATTTGGATTGATCGATCATAATATTGATACTACAGTTACTATCTAGCTGAAGACAAAGAAGAAGGAAATGTAAACCATTCCATATCTTCAAATATGTTTAATAGATTGTACTTGTTGTCTTGTATTTTGTCACCACAAAATGTTGGTAATAGCATGAAACTTTTTCAAGCTAGTTTCGCATTTCTCTAAGCTTGAATTTGATATTCAATTGCTTAATGTTGATCGATCGATCCATTCCAATTCGTAGATCAAATATTTTTATTGAAGGCCTTTGTCAAGTCTTTTTCGTTTTGCTTTCTGTCGAGCCTTTGCTTGATTTTTGAAGCCTTCATCATCCGTTCTTTGCTTTTGAGTTTGCGTTTGTTGGTTTTTTGTCTTTTGGTTTTGCTCATGTCATGCCTTTCGCTTTTTCCTTCGATTCGGTTTAACCTAGAGCTCAATCGAAGTTGTCAGTCAAGAGATATGCCCGTTTTAGTGCCTCAAAAGTGGACCTTTTTGGTGTAACAACACAAATTAAAAATATGATATATTTTTAATTTGACATTCACTTTTTGATAAATATAACTTATATTCACTTTTTTTTATGTTTTTATATTACTTTACCTTAAAATTTTTAACTTAAAGTGACTATAGAGCACTTTATGTTATAATTTTTACTTTGAATCCTTTTTAATTTTTCACTTAAAGTAGCTATATAACTATATAGTTCTAGTTTAATTTTTGGTTTTTAAATCAAATGTTTATTTAAATGTTACTTTTTGAATGATGTTTATATGTTATATTTTTAAATATGATAGATAAATATTGTTTATGGCCCATTTTGTAACATTTTTATAATTTTAAGTGAATTAAATGACTTAAAGTCTTAAAAAATGGACATTTTATATGCAATAACATGTAAAATCCATCAAAAGTGGACATTTAACATGTCATTGCATATAAAGTTCATTTTGGTGGACCTTTTTGATGTCATTACATCAAAAGGCTATCATAAGTGGACCTTTTTGATGCTATTGCATGAAAAGTGAAGTTTTTATGCTTTTACATCTAAAATGTGAGATGTATTTTAAAACATGCATCTTCCTCTAGAAGGTCCGATTTTGCTTGTATGCATATTTTAAAACATGCACCCTCCTCCAAAAAGTGCAATTTTACTTGTATGCACATTTTAAAATATGTTATTGACTCCAAAAGATCCGATTTATACTAAGACATGTTTTAATATATGCTATGGTCTCCAAAAAGTTAGATTTTGATGAACTCCATGTTTTTGCCCTCCAAGAACCCGATTTTGATCATAAGTGGAGATTTTCTCAATGGATTTGCATGAGATTTCTTCCGTTGGAGGTGATTTTGATTGGCAATGAGTTTTCTTGCATTTAAAATGGATTTAGCAAGCTCAAAAAACATTTTTGAAAGCTCCAATCTAGGGCACTTTTTGGAGAAATCAGAAAAAAATCCGTTTTTGGTCTATGTTTTGGCTCCAAAACAAATCAATTTGGCTTCTTTTTGGGATTGCATTACATATTGATGCATAATTTGGTGTTTAAACACCAAAACGTTTTGATCTTGTATCATGGTGAACCATGTTTTTTGCTAAAACATCCCAAGCATATGTTTTTCAAAACGTTAGATTTTGTAGTGATTTTAGGACACGTTTTGGCATCTTTTACCAAATTCTCCTTGATTGCTGCCTTCTCCCATTTGAATTTTTGAAAGTTTGAAAATTCAAACATTTTTGAAGAATTTTTCAAATTTTGGAGCATCTTTTCCCTTCATTTTTGGCACATGTAAGTGGACTCTTTCTTTCTTGCTTTTAATTCATGCTTATCTTGGTGATTTTATGCACGTAATTGCTTGATGATTCCCACTTGTTGAAATCTTTGCCATGGAAAGTGCATTTTTCCTTTAAAAATTAAGTTTTTGTACTTTTTCATGTTTTTGGTTCTTCCTCAAGTCCCAATTTCGAATTTGTGTGTTGAAGTCCATTGCATCTTGACATGTTTGAGTCACTTTCCAAAGGTATGTTTTTCTTTTGATTTTTTGTGCTTTGTGCTTGCTTGCCGGTTTTCTCCACTTTGGAGAAGTTACAAGTTCTTTTCCAAAAACTTCTTGTTGCTTCACTTCATGTGAAAGCATCATCATGTTTCACTTCCATCTTTCATATCACAACACTTCACATCTCATTAGACAAATGTGATTACATGTTTTCCATCTCATTCACCATCCGCACATGCATGCAATCCCATTTTCCACTTCCATTTTCGCACTCATCTCACTTTATGCATCCATTCACACAACACGATTACATGAAATGTCTTACGTGCAATTGCATCCAAAAGGTCCGATTTTGATTGAAGTCACTTTCTGAAAAATAAAAAAGATGTCATTTTCATCTTCGATGTACTTTGACTTCACCTTTTCACCAAAAATGACTATAGAGTTCATTATCCCTCTTCCATTTTTCATTTCCATCTCTCCATATGCATTTGCGCCTCCATGAGCAAATACATGTTTTTGCTTCTTTCCATGCTTTGCACCTCATCTTCCATTCGTACTTGCATGTAAAAGCTCATCCACCATCCACCTTTGCATTCCATCTCATCTTTCCATTCCTCATTACATGTTGCATTTACATGCAATCCATTTCTGTGCAATGACATCTTAAAAGCCCAAGTCACTTTTTAAAAAGTCAAAAGTTGTCATTCACATGCATTCCCATGCGCAAAGCACTTTACTTTGAAAAAAAAGAAGGGAGTTAAAGGTGTTGATGGAAAGTTATTCCGAGTTTACATCCATACATCGTCAAGAAGGTTTTCAACGTGTCAAAGACTCTAGTTGGTGCTGATCTACAAAGGAGAATTCACGACAACTTAAGCGAGAAAAGCTGGATCACATCAAGTTTTCAAGTGACAACGGACAATTCATCAAACTCAAAGGTTATCAAAAGACATAACAACATGATTATCAAAGTTAATGCAATGGCACAAAATATAGGAACTCCCAATCTTGTTATCATCCGAGATAGCATCGCCAAGTACCAGGCCCTTCAGAATAATCACTAGGATTGTTTCCTTCTCTTCTGTCTTTTTTCTTCTTCTTTCATGTTTGTAGTTGAAGAGGATGCATTACATGAAAAGATGTAATTACATGTAATGCGAGTTACATGTGCATGTAAAGATGTAATGTGAGTTGCACGTGTAGTTGCATGTAACTCTATATTTTCTCTTGTAGTTAGACTAGGTCAAAGTTGGTTGAGTTGCTCCCACTTTTTCCTCCACCTTTTTCTCAACTCCTATGCCTATATAAAAGAGTGACCCCTTATTGTAAAAATCATCTTTAGTTGTATGCAAGAAAACTTTTCCACATTTGTGCAAGCATAACTTTGATTGTGTAGTACAAATTTGAGAGAAAAGTGAATAAAAGAAGTAGTTGGATTCAAAGCTTTGACTAGAAGCAATATTGATAGAGTAAATTAGAAGCTTTGACTACAATTTGTGCCTATTGTCTTGATTCATGTTATTATTGTGTGTTCAATAAAAGAGCATAATGATTTAAGAAGCAATCGGAGCCAAAGCTTTGACTGGGAGCAGTTGTGGAAATATATAACTAGAAGCTTTGTCTGTAGCTTATACCTCTCTCTTAATTTGCAAAATAGTTAAATTATTGTTACTTTTAGGAGTCTTTGTGCCATAATTGTAAAGCTTTTTCATATAGAAGTATGATCCGACTTAGAGCCAAACCGGTATATTTTCAGCTAGCCTTTGAGTTAGTGAAGGTTTATCGGTATCACTGTTTCTAGCTCTTGATAGAAGAGTAGTTAGAGATTCACACTGCCCTTTACTCCCCCCACGAGTAAGTGGATTTTTTCTTGAAATATAAGAAGAAAAGATATTGGTAACACCCATTTTTATAAAATCTCTTGACTTCTTGCTTACCTTGAGTTGATTCAAGGAACGGTGAGAAGGGGGAGCTTTCTCTTTAAGGTACGAGAGACTCTGTCTCACATGCTATGGCTGGTCATCTTATTTTGTGACTGGATTTTACCCAAAACCGTCGGTTGCAAAATATCCACCCAACAGCACCAAATGATTAGAATGTATATAAAACTTATGATTATATTGATGATAGAAATATTTACATACAAGCCGCCCACAACGAAGTCTACAAACTTCTGCAACATGATCAAAGGGAAAGGGGTCCAAACAAAACAAGGAAGAACATACAAAAGGACCCAGAAGAAGGGGTTAGCAGCAGACTGAGAACATAAATCAGGGAGACAGTAAAGGCCAAAATCGGACACCCAGGACATAACAAAGGAAGAAACTAAAACATAACTACATAGCTAGCATTGATATAGACAAGAGGCGAAACCCAAACCAGACCAAAAAACTTGCCAAACCCCCATAACTAGACATCATCCTGCTTAATACAAACCATGATAATCTCCAAGGCACTTATCATTTGTCATCGGGCACCTAGGGGGAAAAACAAAGGCAGTCTAATCTTTGCTCGATTTGACCAGGTTAGGGAGGATGAATTCCAAATTCTCTAAATTTTTTAAGTCGACCTCTAGGTTAATGTAAGGCGAATAAAGATTTAAATAGTTCTGAAGCCAATCCACATTTTCTTCCTCCACAATGCCTCGCCACCGCAATAGAAATTAGATGTTGGCTTCCATCTTTGGCTAGGCTTGGAAGGACGTTGTCTTTGATAGTCAGAATAGGATGCCGGAACACCTTGGCTAAGGCCAAACTCCCTAGAGGATGATGCATATAGATGTCTAGTAGAGGTATCCTCTACGCTTGATTGATATTCAATACCCTTTCCTCTAGCCCCATTAACCAAGTGGGGTTGAAAATATTGTGACAGAGGCTTATAATATCTGTTTGCCCTATATTGGCCCTAGCTAGGCAAGCGATAAATGCCCCAATAATGGAGCTGTTCATTCGCCATGTGAAATCATAGTTAAAATCATGTTCACCTAAAATCCCGCTCATAACAACCCTAGACAAATCATCTACATTATTTAGAAGCCTATTCCACCTCTTAGGTTTAACATTGCCCCTAAACGCCATAATCCTAACCTCTAAAGCATGAAAGACAAACACCGCAGACTCCATTAAAGAACATCCTGGGCAAAACTTAAGGGATGACAACGATACAAAGCAAACACAAAAAGTAACCCTAGAAATATAAGGAACAAGGCCGAAGCCTCTAGAAGGCCAAAATCATGACAAGTTAATATTAATTGTTTAATTTCGATTTTGTTTTAGAAAGCGTCATGTAATGATACTAGTAATCATGATATATTAATCTTAAAGTTTCATTGTAGTATATGATTATACTTTATAGAATTTAGTGTTTAGGTTTTAAATTTCCAACTAATCATATAGGTGGAACTGTAATAGATGATTTTATTTTAATCTTGAAATATTGCTTAGTCTAAGAGGTAACGTTCCTAATTTTTATGAGGTAATCTAGTGAGTGCCATACTTTTATAGCCTAATAATATATAGTTTATTTAAATTTTTATAAAAGAACATAGCCTGGAAAAATTAAATCAGTGTAGATGAGAGAAAGGTGAAATCTTCACCCTCTACTCCTTTGTTGGCTAATTCATCAGCCTTTGTATTTCCTTCATGATAGATATGTTGAAACCTTGTTTCTTCAAGCTGATCTATTAGACTTAACACCTTTTCAAGCTTGGAGTTCAAAACCCAGTTTGGCATCTGACGATTCCTAATGGCATTGATGACAATTTGAGAATCTCCTTCAATGATTAATCTTGTGAATTTGTAGTTTAAACTTAGTTGAAGACCTTGTAGCGCTTCTAATTCTGCTAAATTATCTGAAACAATGCCCAAGGGTTTAGCTCGTTTGATAAGCCATTGGCCGAAATTTGACCTAATTATATATCCAATTCTAGCCTTTTTTGGATTCCCTCTAGATGCTTTGTCGAAATTTAACTTTGGCCAACCCTTAGGGGGGCTTTCAATACACGTTCTTTGCTAGCTTCAAGGTCTTTTTTCTCATAAATTAATGGCGGATTGATAAGGTGTTTCCATTTCTTTTTTATGGCTCCATCCGATTCAGAGAAGGATTCTTCTAGTTTACTCATTTTTCTAAGATAACTATTCATTACTTCTATTATAGATGCCTCGATTTTATTGAAGGGATGTTAAAATTAATTTAGAGTTATTAAATATACGTCTATCTCTTTCTTTCTAGATTTTCCACACTTGAATGGCTGGAGCAATATTCCATAATTTATCATAGATACAATATTTGTGGTTGTTAGGCCAATAATAGAGTTGATTGGTGAGACCACCTGATAGAGGTGAGGTCCAAACAAGTTTTTATGTTTAAGCCAATACCAACCTTTTTGAGCAAAGAAACATTCAAAAAGAAGATGTTCATAGGTTTCACAGTTTTCTTTACATGAACAACATTTGGAAGGACCTTCAAAACCCACTTTTGTAAAATGATCTATAGTTAATATCTGCTTTTGGGAGGCTGCTCATAAGAAGATGCCAATCTTTGGTAGTCAAGCAACATCCCAGCATAGATCTAGAGAAATTTTAAGATTGTCCCATCTATTTGAACTGATTATGATATTATATCCTTGTTTACTTTATATTTTCCATCTTTGGATACTCCCCAAATACTTATATTTGTTCGATCTTTATGGTTGGTTATTTGTTCCTTGAGAATATTTGCTAGGTTTATTTTTTAGGAGAGAGGTCTACAATCTCTAGACTTTTCCATTCCCATTTATCTTCCCCTTCAATCTTACTAAATTTTTTATAATCGGAAGCCTTCGATCCCCAAGTGCTTGTCAACTTATCAATGACAATATGGAGAAAGTCTGAAAGGAGAAGAGGGGGATGCCCATCCCAAGAATCTTCCCAGAAGATTACTTCTTCCCCTCTTCCTAGGTCCTAGGTTAAATGATTGCTAATTAAGGGCTTGCATTTAATCGTGAAATTCCAAGTTTCAGATCTTGCAGGTGGATTTCTAATTTTGAATATTGATGTTGGGTCATTAGGATTTAGATATTTGTTATAAATAATCTTTCCCTAGTTATGTTCCCTTTCTTGATAGACCCTCCATACTAGTTTTGCACCCAACGCTTCATTTTGCCAACTTAAATTATTAATTCCCATCCCTCCTTATTCTTTTGGGCAACAAATGTTATCCCATTTAATAAGTGCCTTTTTCTTCTTGTCTTCTGTACCACTCCAAAAAAAAATCTCGAGTTTCCCTTCCAATTTTTTGTTGATATTCCTAGGTGAGGGTAGACAAGAGAGTTGATAGGTTGGTATAGTAGAAAGAATAGATCTAATTTTAGTTGCTTTTCCTACCTTGGTTAACCACTTACCTTTCCGTGATTCCGTTTTTTATCCATTTTATTAAGTTTGTTGTCCCATCCTTTTTAATTTCTTACTCCTTTTTCTAAATGTATCCCTAGATATTTACATGGGAAGATACCTTTCTTATAACCCATTTGATTGCATATGTAGTCTTCCATTTCATTTGTTGTATTTAAAAAGGTGGTTTCCGATTTTTTTGCATTTACTTTTGGACCCAATGCAACAGAATAGTCTTGAATCAATTGTTTAAAGGCTACAATTTCTTCCTTGGTGCTGACACTGGGAATAATGGTATCATATGTGATTTGTTGATGTGCAATATTAGGGATGTTTTCTATCACTGTAAACTCTTTGATTTTGCCATCTATTTGAGCCTTTTGGATTGACCTTCCAAAGGCTTCAGCCATTATGATAAATGGAAAGGGTGACAAGGGGTCACCTTGTCGAATTCCTCTAGATATGTTAAAGAAAACCTTCAGGGGTTCCATTTATTAACAATGATATCTTAGGTGTGGAGATGCAATTGAAGATACCATTAATCCATCTTCGAGAGAAACCAAAAGCTTCTAAGCATTTACAGAGGAATCTCCAATCAACTACATCATAAGCTTTTTGAATATCTATAAGAAGATTTTTGATTTTTTTGCATTTACTTTCTAACCCAATGCAACAGAATAGTCTTGACTCAATTGTTTAAAGGCTACAGTTTCTTCCTTGGTGCTGACACTGGGAAGAATGGTATCATTAGTGATTTGTTGATGTGTAATATTAGGGATGTTCTTTGTCATCGTAACCCCTTTGATTTTTCCATTTGCTTGAGCCATCGTAACCCCTTTGATTTTTCCATTTGCTTGAGCCTTTTGGATTGACCTTCCAAAGGCTTCAGCCATTATGATAAATAGAAAGGGTGACAAGGGGTCACCTTGCCGAATTCCTCTAGATATGTCAAAAAAACCTTCAGGGGTTCCATTGATCAACAATGATATCTTAGGTGTGGAGATGCAATTGAAGATACCATTAATCCATCTTCGAGAGAAACCAAAATCTTCTAAGCATTTATAGAGGAATCTCCAATCAACTACATCATAAGCTTTTTGAATATTTAATTTTATAAACATACATGCTTCATAAACAACAATGAACAATTTGATCCACTTATCCTAATAACAGAGTATTAATAGAAAATAAAAATGATCACAAAGAACGCGCTTTATAGTAATTTAACTCTAAAGCAAATAAAAATCTCACTGATTATACTATGGAGAAATTTGTGTTGAAGACACTCAAATGTTGATGCTCCACTCAACACAATTTCATATCACACAATACCAAAATATTTGCCCAATAATTTCGCTATCCAAGAGCTTAGTTCAACTTCAATTTCTTCTAGAAAAGGAATTATAATAACATATTATGCTTCAGGAATGCAGAGGGCTTTTGAAAATAAAATGGTGACTCTTTTGATTTTTTATCATATATTTATAAAGGGCTGATGGGTGTTAGTTGCCTTCCCAAATCTTGCACCCTTTCATAATAAAAACTAACCAATATTAAACATTAAACATAGTTTAATTACACCCAAATGTAACCAACATTTTAAATCATTCCTCTATAATTCTGGATGTCGTTTCTTTCCTTTTCTCGTGGATACCTCTCTGCACAATCCTTCATCCATCGAACAACTCCCTTCTACCAATCGCAATCTCCAATTATGACTATGAGGAAATTGTGCATTCTACCTTGTTTTCCACAAGACATTCGGATCAAATTCAGAATGTGATTCAGGGTTACTGCCGTCTGAAAAAATCATCTCACTTCTTTTCAAGCATACAATCATGAACTCGGGTGGCTTTCCATTGATCCATAGGTACAGATTAATATTGTCATCCTGCATTTTGTCACCACAAAATTTAGGTAACAGTACATAACTTTTTCAAGCTTAGTTTCGCATTTCTCTGAGTTTAGTTCATTATTTAATTGGTTAGTATTGATCAACCAATTAGTACCAATTGATATAATGAATCCTTTTATTGGAGGCCTTTGTCAAATCTTTTTCGTTTTGCTTTCTGTCGAGCCTTTGATTGATTTTTGAGGCCTTCATCGTCATTTTCTTTGCTTTTGAGTTTGCGTTTGCTTGTTTTTAATCCTTTGGTTTTGCTCATGTCATGCCTTTCGCTTTTCCCTTCAATTTGGTCTAACCTAGAGGTCAATTAGAGTTGTTAGTCAAGAGTTATGCTCGTTTAAGTGTCTCAAAAGTGGAAATTTTAGGTGCAACAACACGAATTAAAAATATGATGTTATATTTTCAATTTGATATTCACTTTTTGAAAATATAACATTATACTCACTTTTTGTTATGTTTTTAAGTTACTTTTACTTTAAATTTATAACTTAAAGTGACTATAGTGCATTTTATGTTATAATTTTAATTTGAGTTACTTTTTAATTTTTCACTTAAAGTAACTATATAATTATATAGTTTCATTTTAAATTTTTGGTTTTAAAAATCAAATACTTATTTAAATGTTACTTTAAAATTATGTTTATGTATTATATTTCATAATATGATAAATAAATATTATTTTTTGACCCATTTTGTAACATTTTTATAATTTTAAGTGAATTAAATGATTTAAAAGCTTTAGAAGTGGACATTTTATATGTATTTACATGTAAAATCTATCAAAAGTGGACTATTTACATGCCATTGCATATAAAGTCTACTTTGGTGGACATTTTTCATGTCATTACATCAAAAGTTCACCATAAGTGGACCTTTTTGATGCCATGACATGAAAAGTGGAGTTTTCATGCTTATGCATCTAAGAAGTGAGATGCATTTTAAAATATGCATTCCCCTCCAAAAGGTCCGATTTTCACGTGGAAGCACATTTTACAATATGCTATGCATCCCAAAAAGTCCGATTTTGAAAGGAAAGCATGCATTTGTCCTCCAAGAACCCGATTTTGCCCATAACTTGAGATTTTCTTGGTGGAATTGCATGAAATCTCCATTCAAGACATTTTTTCTTGACAATGATTTTCTTTGCATCAAGAATGGATTTAACATGCTAGGGCATGTTTTTGAAGAAAAACTCCAAATACCTTCATTTTTGCTCATAACTTGAGATTTTCTCAATGGATTTATATGAGATTTCTTCCATTAGGGTCGTTTTTGCTTTGCAATGGATTTTCTAACATCAAAAATGGATTTATCTTGCTAAAATACGTTTTTCCAAACTCCCTCCAAGGGCACGTTTTTGGAAAAATCTTCAAAAAAATTTATTTTTAATACATGTTTTTGCTCCAATACAAATCGATTTGGCATTTTAAGTGTTTGTCATTGCATTGTGATACACATTTTCAACTTTAGAAGCCAAAATGTTTTTGTTTCATGTCTTTTTATGAATCACGTTTTTGCTTAAAATGCCCGGAAAATTGGGGTTTAAATCCACTTTTATGCGTTTTGAAGCCACTTTTTTGCATTTTGATCCATGTATATGCATTTAGGGAAGTCGTTTTTGCATTCACAAGTCAAAAATAACTCAAAAACATGTTTATTTTTGGTCACGTTTTGCAAAAACGGCTCAGATTTTTGCATTAAAAAATCATGTTTTTGTTTCAAAAACTCAAAAAAATGCATTTCCAGCCCATACCTTTGATCAGGAGGGATTGATTTTGAGTTTTAAATGCATGATATTGTCTTTGGAGACCATTTATTTGGCACTTTAATGTCAAATTCGACCCTTCATTGCTCATTAATTTTTGTTAAATGCAAGTACGGAAAAAGTCAAGAAGTTGTTTGAAAAACTGGATTTGAGGAAGAATTGGTCTTCAAGTTTGAAAAACTTGCTATTTTGACTCTTTAACCTCCAAGTAAGTGGACATTTTCAAACCTGCTCATCAATTCATGTTTATCTTGCTGATTTTATGCATGAAATTACTAGATGGTTGCCATTTGTGAAAATCTTTGCCATGGAAAGTGCATTTTTCTTTTAAATATGAAGTTTTTATTCATTTTCATGTTTTTGGTTCTTTTTCAAGTTCCAATTTCGAATTTGAAATTTGAAGTGCATTGCATCTTGGCATGTTTGAGTTATTTTCCAAAGGTACGTTGTTTCTTTTGTGTTTTGGGTTTGGTGCTTGCTTGCCGATTTTCTCCACTTGGAGAAATTGCAAGTTCTTTCCCAAGCACTTGTTTTTGCTTCATTACATGCGAAAGTATCGTCGTATTCCACATTCCATTTCATGTCATAACATTTCATCTCTCACTCAACGAAATGTGATTATATGTTTTTAATTCCATTCGCCATCCGCACATGCATGTAATCTCATCTTCCATCTCCATTTTCAGCCATCTCACTTTTCGCTTCCATTCGCACAACACGATTACACAAAATGTCTTATGTGTAATTGTATCCAAAAGGTCTGATTTTGATTAAAAGTCACATTTTACTTCCCATGTACTTTGACTTCTTTGCACCAAAAGTGACTATAAAACTCATTATCTCACATCCATTTTCCATTTTCATCCCTTCATATGCATTCACATCTCCATGAGCAAATACATGTTTTTCCCCTTCCCATGTCATTATATGCTATGCATCTCTTTCATTTGCACTTACATATAAAAGCTCGTCGATCATCCACATTTGCCTGTCATCTCACTTTTGATTCCTCATTACATGTTGCATTTACATGTAATCCATTTCCATGCAATGACATCTTGAAAACCCAATTCACATTTTATAAATCAACAATCTCCATATGCACGCATTCTCATGCATCAAACACTTTACTTCAAAAAAAAAAAAAAAAATTAAAAGTGCTGATGGAAAGTTGTTCCAAGTGTACATTCGGATATCGTCAAAAATGTTTTCAAAGTGTCAAAGAATCCAGTTTGTGTTGATCTACAAAGGAGAATTCATGACAACTTGAACGAGAAAAGTTTGATCACATCAAGTTTTCAAATGACAACAGATGATTCATCAAAGAGAGTTAGAGGTTATCAAAAGATGCAACACCATGGTTATCAAAGTGAATGTAGCGGTACAAAGTATAGGAACTTCCAATCTTGTGATCATTTGGGATTGCATTGTCAAGTACAAGGCCCTTTAGGATTGTTTCCTTCTCTTCTGTCTTCTTCTTCTTCTTCTTTCATGTTTGTATTTGAAGAGGATGCATTACATGAAGATTTCTAATTACATGTAATGTGAGTTACATGTGTATGTAAAAGATGTAATGTGAGTTGCATGTGCAGTTGTATGTAACCCTATATTTTCTCTTGTAGTTAGACTAGGTCAAAGTTGGTTGAGTTGCTCCCACTTTTTCCTCCACCTTTTTCTCAACTATTGTGCCTATATAAAGGAGTGCCCCGTCATTGTAAAAATTATCTTTTGTTGTATGCAAGAAAGCTCTGCCACATTTGTGCAAGCATAACTTTGATTGTGTAGTACGAATTTGGGAGAAAAGTGAATAAAAGAAGCAATTGAATTCGAAGCTTTGACTGGAAGCAATTGTGATAGAGAAAATTAGAAGTTTTGATTGTAATTTGTGCCTATTGTCTTGATTCATGTTATTATTGTATGTTCAATTGTTTAAGAAGCAATTGGAGCCGAAGTTTTGACTGGGAGTGGTTGTGGAAATATATAGCTAGAAGCTTTGTCTGTAGCTTATACTTCATTCTTAAATTCACAAAATCGTTAAGTTATTCTTACTTTTAGGAGTCTTTGTGCCCTAATTGTAAAGCTTTTCCATATAGAAGTACGACCAAACTTAGAGCCAAACCAATACATTTTTAGCTAGCCTTTGAGTTAGTGAAGGTTTATTTGTTTCCAGCTCTTGATAGAAGTGTAGTTAGAAATTCACCCTGCCCATTAATCACTCCACAAGTAAGTGGTTTCTTTCTTGAAAGATAAGAAGAAAGGATATTGATAACACCCATTTTATAAAATCTCTTAAATTCTTGCTTACCTTGAGTTAATCCAAGGAATGGTGAGAAGGGGGAGCCTTCCCTTTAAGGTAGAAAATTTTTATGTTTCACATGTTGTGGCTGGTCATCCTAGTTTGTGACTGGATTTTTACCCAAAATTGTCGGTTGCAAAATATCCACCCAACAAATACCTCCGAATTATGATGTGAGTATTCCGACTGCTTCTGAAGTCGAGTCGATGTGCCTCTAAATTGGTAACATGTGGGCTCATTGGGAATTTAATGCAAGAACACACTCCTTCACATACATGCCAAAAACCTGTGATAAAGCACAAATTATAAATCAAATGTATAACAATAAAATTTCTTGTGCTATTCCCAGACTTATGAACAATAATCATAAAACAAACTCTTCATTGCTCAAAAAACGTGAAGAAAACTTCAATCCTTCTGATGAATTTCAAACACTCGATCTTGAATTAAGACTATAGTAATATTCTTGGCATTGGTCACCAAATGTAGGGAAGGATCCTTTGTTATCTGCGGCTACTCCAGAGCATAGAACCTTCATATGAATGCAAATGATGGATTGCTGTCTTTTGATGTAGACTCTAGGTTATTGACGGTGATGGCTTTCACATTGCCAATCTTCTGCATATATGTGTTTATCAATAATTCTAAAACATATGTCCATTTTTAATCTGTGAATAACACTATGTATATTTATTTTTATCGTAGTCTTCAGACATCTTCATGCACATGACTCTCCAATCCTGTCTTCTTTGCATAGAAGCCTTGTTTTTGTACAATACATGTTTCATATTTGTACAAAATTTATTTATTATTCACTTGACCTGTCATTCCTTATCTATGCCGGATACATACTTTGCTAATGTATCTTCACCAGAAAAGGATCAAAAGTTTGAAGAAGGTATTGTCTTTGATCTCAAAACACATCTGTAGACCTTTATAATTCTAGCTTGTCTCTTTAGACAAGATCTGACTCTCCTTGCCGCTGTTAAAATCATTGAATATTTTGTTATTTGAAGAATCAGAATATATGAACAATCATAATTTCCTTGAAACTTTCAGAATAGTGAGATAAGTGTTCCTACTGCATTTTCCAAATATAATGCTAATATTAGGTGGTTGATCTTGGAACTTCAGTGTCTAACATTAATAACTTGCTTTCTTTGCAAATTGTTGCTTCACCAAGATATAAAAAAAGACCCATTCCATTTTGGACCTACAACATAATCTCATAAATGGAGGCACAAAATTTTCGGGCTCCATCAATGGGTCTTACTAGGGACATAGGCCCCTTGAGGGCATAATGAGAACCTCAACTATCACTGGAGGAGCAGACCTATCAAAACATAGGCAGTAATCAGTGCATGAAATAATACAGATAAAAATCTAAAGAATAAAAATAAAACAAAATAGGGAAAAGGGAAAAAGAACTCCCCTTTATATGCTTATTGAAAAAATGGCTTAAGATACTGTCCATGAATTGAAAAATCCTACATGTGACCATCTGTATCCTACAAAAAATAAGTGCGCTCCCCAGCCTTTTCAAAGACGATAAATGGTCCTAACCATAAAGCCTCGGACTTACCATGTTTACCTTTGTCTTGATCTTTTGCATTCACTTTAGAACCCAATCACCTACTTTAAAAGATCGGTTTAAAGTTTTTTTGTCATGAAGAAATTTAACTTGTTGTTTATTAATATTTTGTTCCTGCACAAGCCTCCTTACTTCATCTAGCGCAATTAGTGCGTTTAATCTATTTTCCATGAAATTGATATCCTCTAATTGCTCCTCAGTAACAAATTTGTTAATAGGCAATAAATTACTTAAAGGAAGCTTTGCTTCTTTGCCATAAACTAAATTAAAAGGAGAGAAACCAATAGACTTTTTCACCATGATTCTATCTGCCCATAATGCTAAATTCAGCTTTGAATCCCAAGCGCACTTGTTATTATCCAACATCCTTCTGATAATCTTCAAGATGTTTTTGTTACTAGACTCAGCTTGCCCATTGCCTTAAGGATGATATGGAGATGAGTATGATACAGTTATTCCATATTTCCTACAAAAATTAGCAAACTCGTTAGATCTAAAACACATACCATTATCTGCTATGATCTTTTTAGGGACTCCAAATCTAGTTAGTATATTCTCAATCAGAAACTTAATTACCACTTTACTCGTAGACTACTGAGTGGGTATAGCCTCTACCCACTTGGTAAAGTTATCAATAGCCACTAAAATCCAACTGTATCCTCCACTCGATTTATCACTAATTTTTTCAATAAAATCAATTCCCCACATTTGGAAAGGCTCTTCTGTTTGTAATGTTCTTAAGGGGAGGGCACCATCATATTTTAACTTGAGAATTTCTGGCAAACCTCGCATTTTCGCACATACGAATGAAAATCCTTAAAATGTTGGGGCTAGTAGTAACTTGCTCGCAGTATTTTATGCATTGTGATCCTAGATGAAAAATGATTGCCGCACAATCCTTCATGCATTTCTCTAAGAATAACTGTAGATTGAGCAATATCTAAACAGAAAAGTAAAATTCCATCTTGGTTTCTCCAATATAGATCTCCCTAAATTAGGACATACTTAGTAGCTTGTATTTAGTAGTTCTTTTTTGATTGTCACTCAGATTATCTCTACATTTTGTGTGCTTTAAATAGTACACTATATCGGTATATAAAGGGCATCTTTCAATACTAACCTTAGTATGATCGTCACTAATCTGATTTACTTGCACAACTTCCAAATTTGATTCTGCCATAAGTTTAACCAAACCTTGCCCTTTGACTAATTTTGTGATTTGAATATCTATATTAAATTCTTGAATCTGATTTATCCAATGGCATTGTCTTCCAGTAGTTTTAGACTGCCTAAATATATCTTTAATGGTAGTGTTAGGTACATAAGCAATGACTTCGGCTCCGACCAAATAAGGTCGAAAAGATTTGACTGCTTTAACAAGGGCGTAACTCTGCTTTTCATTTATATCGTAATTAAGTTCAACAGCTTGTAAACTCTTACTAAAGAATGCAATTGGCTGCTCATGCCGTTCATTGTTCTTTTGCAACATAACAACAGCTATAGTATGATAACAAGCGAATGAGAATATTTGGAAAGGTTTCTTAAAGTCGGGAGACTTAAGAACTGGAGCTTCCTTTATTGCTTTCTTTATGTTAGTAAAAGCTCCCATAGCTTCATTATCCCATGCTATCTTTGCTCCCTTTTAAAATATTTTAGTGATAGGTTTAATAATCTCAGCAAAATTAGAAACAAATCTCCTCACGAAATTAATTTGCCCAAAGAATGATTGGATACCCTTAGTTGTTTTAGGCATCTGAATATTATCGATGGCTACCACTCTTTCTGGATCTATTCTTACCCCCTCCTTAGAGACAATGTGACCTAATAGTTTCTGTTCAATAACTCCAAAATGACATTTTTTAGGGCTTAAGGGAACTCCAAATTCAAGAGCTCCTATGAAAATTTTCTCCAAATGTTTACAATGATCTTCTACCCTCTTAGAATAGGCAGTGAGGTCATCCTGATAAACTACCATAATTAGATCAATTAGTCCATCAAAGGCAACATCCATTGCCCTTTGAAAAGTAGCTCCTTCATTTGTTGACCCGAAAGGCATCCTAGCATATACGTAAGTACCCCAAGGAGTCATGAAACCGGTCTTATATTGTTTAGACTCCTTGACTTTAACTTGATTATAGCCCAAAAATCCATCCATCATGGATAACAATTCATTGCCAGTTACCTTTTGAAGTAAGATATCCATATTAGGTAATGTATAATTATTCTTTAGAGAAAATATGTTCAAGTTCCTAAAATCTATACACAATCAAATATCGCCATTCTTTTTTTAAACTAGCACTAAATTTGAAACCATTGTTACGGGACTTGCCGAGTTAGACTAGGACTCTGCGAGTCTGAGGCAGAGTCCTGACTTTTGAGGCAATCTGCCTTTGGACTCGGACTTAGCCGAGTCCTGGCAGAGTCCACACGACTCACTAGACTCGCCGAGTCTTGATGCCAGGACTCTCGTCGACGGCCAAGAAGGAAAAAGGCAAAAAAAAAAAAAAAATGCTTTGTTTTATGTTGACTTTTTTGGTTCTTATAACATGTTGACCTAAAAAGGTCATTCCACCATTTGCTTGTGCTCACAAGAGAGAGGAAAGAGTTAGAGAAGAATATTGGAGTTTTGAGAGAGAAATCAGCAAACCGGTTGGCTCTCCCGTATTGATTGCTAATGGTTTGTGCATCTTTGTAGCTTGCATTAAAGCATTGAAAGGAGCTTAAGGGAGCATTTGGAGGAGGTTTTTACAAACTTGCATTTGCATTGTTTGTGCAAATTTGAAAAGGTAAGCTACAAGTTGCATTTCTTTGTGTTGTTTAACTTGTTTTGTACTATGTTTTAAACTTTTACATTCATATTTTTTATTATTTTTACTTCTCATTTTGTTTAAATTTGTTTGGTCTCTACTCTCTACTACTAGTCTACTACTATCTACTATTTTTAACTTCTAATTTTGTTTACATTCATATTGCAGCAGGCTAGCAACAAACATATTGAATTTTGACATTATGTCTCAGGGTGAGGAAAGTGGAACTAGGCCTCTATTTAACCCTAATGCAGACCCAAGTGCAATAGCAAGGGATAGCGCTTGGAAACATGCCATCCCGGGGCACAAAAAGGGAGTTGTTACATATTGGCATTGCGGTGTAGTGTATAATGGGGGAGGAATAAATAGATTGAAGTATTACCTAGCACATATACCTAGATGTGATGCTAAAAAATGGAAAGATGTACCCCAAGATGTTATGCGAGACATGCAAGCTCTTCTAGAGGAAAAAATGGAGAAAAGAGAATTGAAAAAAAAGCAACATGAAGAAATGGCACAACTAGTCGGAGCCCAACAAGGATCTTCTAGTTTTCGCTCTCCATTATCTCCTACTCCACCTATGGATGCCACTATTTCTACGAGTGGGACCATTGGGCTTTGCATTCGTAAGCAAAGATCGACACTTGATTCCATGTTTGCTCCACGCACGGCTCCAGGTGCACAACCATCACTTGAGGGCTTGGGTTAGAATAAGGATAAACATGATTATGCAAAATTGGCACTTGGGGACTTCTTCATCGACAACAACATTTCATCCAATGCAGCAAGGTACTTATTTATTTAAAATTGAATTTATGTCTTCTCTTGTTTTCAAAGTTTCAACTTTCAACTTTCAACTTTCAAGAGACAATAATATGCTTATTTTGTTTATTTTAATTTGTTTTTTGTTTTCAAATTTATTTATAATATACTAATTTGTTTAACTTTAAATTTTATTCTATTTGTTTTAGGTCCCCTTATTGGCAAATTGGAATCGATGCTGTTGCTATTTGTGGTCTGGGGTTCAAAGCCCCTAGTGCTGAAGAGCTAGGAGGCCCTATTTTGAACTAAAGGGTGGCTGATGTAAAAGTTGAAATCAAGGAGCAGCGTGAGGTGTGGAAGAGGAAGGGTTGCACCATCATGACTGATGGTTGGATTGATAGGAGTAGAACACTCCTCAACTTTCTTGTCTCCTCATTAGGTAAACCGTAATTGTACTTAGAGTCTTAGACATTATAAATTTAGAAGTAGAACTTGTACTTAAGTGATTAAGTTTATAAATTATGAATTTATAGATTATGATTCATGATTCATCATTAATCATTAAACTAATTTGTTTCTTTTTCTTTAGGGGCCATGGTTTTTTTGAAATCAATTGATGCCTCAAGAAAAACAAAGAACGCTGAATATCTTTGTGGAGTAATGGATGAAGTGATAAAGGACGTGGGTGAGGAGAATGTGGGCAGATAGTTACAGATAATGCAACAAATTTTGTTGCTGTAGGAAAACTTCTTATGGAGAGACACCCTCACTTATTTTGGACCCCTTGCGCTGCTCATTGCATTGACTTCATGTTAGAGGATCTTGCTAAAATACCTTGGATAAAAACAGTTATAGAGTGAGGAAGGAGTGTATGCAAATTCATATACAATCATACATGGGTCCTCAACCTCATGAGGAAACACAATGGGCAAAAGGAGTTGTCTCGTCCAGGGGTCACTAGATTTGCAACCAATTTTCTCGCATTGAAATCTTTGCTTGATTCAAAGGGAGGTTTGAGACGCATGTTTGTTAGTGAGAAGTGGATTGTATCATCATATGCAAAGACCACTGCGGGGATTGCTGTAGTTGATTATGTTTTTGATGAGGCTTCTTTTTGGACACCGATTGCTGATATTGTGACGGTAATTTTCCTTTTTGTCCTCATTTCAACTTTATTTTGTTTATGAAATTATGTTATAAATTATTGTTTATTAAAAAAAAAAAAAAACTTAAAGCTGATTATTTCTTTTCCAACTTTCATAATGATTGCAGTTTGTAAAGCCGCTTGTTCTTCTCCTACGAACTGCTGATAGAGAGAAGCCCTCAATGGGCTACATTTATGAGGGCATGGATAGGGTGAAGGAGGCCATTTGCTCTTATTTTGTAGGGAATTGAGATAGGTATGGGCCTATATGGGATGTCATTGATAGACGTTGGGGTACAATCTACTTTACAGGCCTATACATGCAGCGGCCTACTTCCTTAATCCAGCATATCAATTCAACCCACATTTCAAGGCTGATGATGAGGTGTGGAGCGGCCTCTACGATGTTATAGAGAGAATGTCACCTAAATCAGCAGTTGGAACAGATATAGTCCATGAGATTGAGCTGTTTAAGAAAGCTCAAGGGGACTTATTTGCACGAGAGTTGTGCAAGAAAAGGTAGGACAAAATTGATGCCTGGTAAATGCTAAATTTTTTTGATTTTACATCCTAGATTCGTAATTTCTAATAGTAATTCTATTATGGTATTACCATTTTAATTTGATAAATTCAAAGTTATTTTTTGCAATTTTGTGAATTTTTTACTTTAATGTTGTGTTCGCTTTCATTTAAGTTACGTTCCTTATTGTAGATTTAAATCTTGATACTTGCGATTACAGGTCTTTGTTTGTGATCATTGTCTTTTTGTAGAAAATTGGTGAAACTTAGGTCTCCCTTTCAGAGCAGAAGATCCCGGTCCTTGCATAGAAACTTTTGTGGTCGCATGTTTGTCTTAGTATTGTGAATCAATCGCGTCTTTCATAATTCGTTTTGATTTGATTAAAGTTACATTCAAAACCATCGGTGTATTACCTCATTTAGGTTAGTATTCATTATTTGTCATTCACTTCTCACCCCTTGTCTCACGTATAATTTAGGATTAGGTGATCACTATTTAGGAACCGGCCTAGCTTCTAGAGATTCATCTCTCGTTTTAGGACAACCCACCACGCAAGAGAGTTTCCATGTTTCAGTAGGATGGCTAGATTTTACATCTCGCTATAGGCGCAATCCTGATTGACAACAGTATCTAATAATGATATAGTTACTATAGGGCATTTCTTTCATTGTTTTGAAGCTATTTGCCTAATCTTCTTCAGTGTTATCCTCTCAAATTCAAATCAGATATGTACAAACCTGTAGTTTTCCCTGTTACATTGGTTTCACAATAAGTGCTTCATAATTTTTCATTATAAACTTCAACTGATACTCCTCTTTTTGCATTGTAAAACTCTGACAATTGTGTATTTTAAAAATTCAGAGTTGCAAATTGTAAACTTCTTCTTTGGGTTCTAAAATTGAACCTTGCTGTTGTATCTCTTACTGGCAACAACATTTCGTTTAATGACATATGTCTGAGCATCTGTGGACTGTGGTATTTGAAATGGCACCACATCAGTTGGAGCAAAAGGAACCAATTCCATGCCATTCATTAGCCTTCAGATGAATAATTTAGCAACATTCACTGTTATGCCTAATATTTGTAGGCAGTGCGAAATACTGTGGAGAGTATATGTGCAAACAGAAAATCTTTGAATATTTATTGTACATGTCATAATGACCTCTTGATGACAAAGTATTTTTCAAATTCTAGATGTCCACGAGGAATTCTCCTTAAGGTAGTTTAGACTTCAGAGTTATATGGAGCTATAGGACTAACTTAGACCAATCCTGATTGCAAGAATAACTCAGTATCAAGTAATTCCTGGATTTGCATATTTTAGATGTCTACCAGATCCAGAAGTCTATTTAAAGTTTCAAAAGTGTAGTTGCACTTCTTTAAGTTGACATAAGGACTTCAGCTATGGCATCACATGCGAAATAAGTGCTAAAATTTTCTTGTCCTATTAAATGATAACTTAGCCCAGAGGCCATTCGTTTTCCCTTGTAAAGTGCATAAAGCCAAAAACTGACTTATTGACCATCCAAGTCTATAACGTTGTACCCTCGAAGGTATGCATTAATATTTCTAAGATAAGACTATGTACATGCTTACCACCTTAGAGCCTGAGAAAATTTAATCAGAACCTACATCAAAAAACCATATCAATGAATTCTGGGTGATGCCTATTACAAAAGAAGAAAGTTATATTCTGGTGCTATAAGATCAGACATTAGAAAGGAGGTAACAGCTGATTTAAAAACAGCATTTGTTTTGATCCACGCTACTGCTGTCAACTTTTCCTTAACTTTATGCACTATATTGGTCATGTTTGCTTCTATCATGCAGTTGTAGTTGGTATGCACCCACATTTTTTATATCTCCTTCATTAATATCTTAAGCTGGCCATCTCCACTTGTTCACAGGACACTTTTTGAAATTACAGTAATGATTCTTAAAATTGTGTGCAGGTATATGATGAAGACTTGGGTGCTATAGAGCCACATTATAGGTTCTACTATGATTGTTTGATGCGGCCAAACTCACGTTCTGTCATAAATGCATTGAAAAGGATTTCTGAGAAGGATTTCAGGCTTGTAGCAACAGGTCATGGTCCTCTTTTGAGGTATAATATAGCTGAGCTGATGAGTAAATATGAGACATGGAGCAAACAAGCACTGGAAAAACAGTTGGCAACAGTTGCTGTACTTTATGTATCTGATTATGGATTTAGTGATCGGCTATCTCAGGTTTCATTTTGGAACCAGCTATCTTGCACCTTAGAATATCTATTGTAACTTGTAAGGCATTTGGATGCATCTCTTTTCAATGGTATTTCTAATATATTGTTTTCAAACGATAAATTTCTATTTGGTAAATCATTTTAGTATGTAATTGTAATGGATCCAACCATTATTCCCAAAAACATTAGTAGGTATTTTGTTTATTGTTTTTGCCCAAGTCAAATACTTGTTTGTTTGTATATTTAGTTACTTCTACCTAAATAGGATAGCTATATGTGTCATTACATGATAGGTGTTCTATCCATCCAGGAGAGGCATTTCTCCGTAAATGATAGTTATATACTTTGGCCAAAGTCTTAGGCTCATTGGGACCATCTGGGTTCTAAACTTCTAAGTCACTCACTAAAGACACCATTCCTCTATTGGGAGTGCACTGAGGTTTCCATCTTCTAAAAATATATTTTAAAGTATTTTCATATAAATATAGGCTTGAATGCCACCTCAGAGTTTTACCAAAAGCCTCAAGTAATTAAGAAGTCCGTCCAACCTTTCAAGTATGTAATGGATACATTTAATCTTGTAATTTTATTTTGGGATTTCACTCTTAGTGGTAGATGAATGATTTGATTAACCCAATATTAATGTTTAAGTTGCTACAACGTTTCTTGAATAGTTTCCAACTGCATACTTGAACACTTCTGAGAACCTTCTTCGTTTACTAGATATCCTACATACATTGTTTCCCAATTAGATCAAGGTATAATATCTATGTACTTTTGTTCTATATGCTATGTTTGATATGAGCTGCTTCTGTGGATATGAAGCCCTTTCTGTGGCCCTTTTCTCCAACCAGTTTCTCTGCAATTGCTAACCTTGAAGGAAAGCATTTAATTTCAAATTTGGTTGTCATGACCAATAGTTGTTTACTTATTTAATATAATACCTAGTTCTATTTAAATAATAATATCTTTCTATGAATAGTACAATAATAGTTCTATTCATCATGTTGTATAATATGATGATTTTTACCCCTCTCAAAATTGAAGGATTATAATTCTATTCATTGTTTAAAGATCTTTCTACTTCCGCTATGGAAATACATGATGGTTTTCTCAATTTAATCTAACATTGTTTTGTTTATTTCTATTATCTTTCTTAGTATGCAATTGAAAGAAGATTACTTGTCCCTTAGATCTTTATCAATAGGCCGTTCCACATTTCTCTTTGGCAATTTATAGGGATAATGCCACAAACACCACTGTTGCAGTTGTATCAGACTATAAGTCAATAGTTCAAGTTGGATGGCACTGTCTCTAAACATGGTCTAAATGCACAATTGTTATTGAATACTGCTAGTCTTATTTTCATATCTTTTTTGGATTGGTTAGACCATAGTTTGCAAAATCCCCGAGTACTCCCTCAGTTGCTGAAGACTATTTTTTCTAGGAGAGTACTCACAAGTTTAACTCTTGCATTTTTATAAACACAAAAACCATGGGTAAAAATGTTGATGCAAATAAAATGCTGTTTAAAAGGTGTTTTTTACATGATGTTTTGAAACCATGCATTTTCTCTTTCATGTTTTTGCTTTGTACTCTCTAAGTCCAAGTCTGCAAACTATGGGTTAAACTAAGTCAAATAAGAAATAATTTCTTAACTATCTTAAATTAACAAGACAATCAAGTGAGTTATAGAATTGACCATTTTTAGTTAACTCAAAACACAATTCACTTAATTAAGTAGTTATCTTAGTTTGACTCTCCTTTTCAACTTCAATTGTTACTTAACTACTTGTTTAACTAATATTTAAATTATTTAATTGAGTAATTCATTTTTTTCTATGAATAGGCCATTTTCATTATATACATAATTTAAATTACACTAATCACAAAAAAAGGGTTGGGGCATATGAAATCACCCCACAAAAGTTCACACAGGCAAGAGATCGGAAAGAAACAACATCAAATAAACATGGGCTAAGCCCAAAAAATAGATCTGCCCTAGGCAAATAAAGCAATGCCTACAAAAGGAGGGGGTCTTGGTTTGTCCTTTTTGCCCCATGAATTAGTGGGGCAAGGAGTTAGTTTCGAGATGGGTTATCCATCTTTTTCTTCTACATCCTTTTGAGAGGGAGAAATAGAAAGATCCAGTTGTCGGAGCCACTTGGAGGAAGTGGGCCTAGAAGAATCACTGCCAACATTTGGCTAGCCAAAGCCACTTAGAGCAACGAGAGGACTGGCAGATTACTATGCCAAGGCAAAACCACTGTGTGGTAGAGAAGTCGATCCATGCCTCTAAGGATCTCATCCTCCACAAGGAAAGCAGTGAGGGAGTTGTGAATGCGGCGAGTGGAGGACTTGCAGCCCGAGTGGCACCCATGGGCAAAGATCAGTCTCCAAATGCAGAAATAGAAGGCAAAACTTTGGCCACTATATATGGGG
Organism: Cupressus sempervirens; assembly: GCA_028749045.1. Lineage (NCBI taxonomy): Eukaryota > Viridiplantae > Streptophyta > Pinopsida > Cupressales > Cupressaceae > Cupressus > Cupressus sempervirens. The sequence goes on along the minus strand of CM053791.1, from coordinate 400,099,530 downwards.
CATTTACACGATGCTGAAGTAGCTCTTGCAAGTGAGTCACTTCTAGCACAACTTTGTTAGCTTGCCCTTGAATTTGCAGGACCTCTTTATTACAAATACTTTCTTTGGTGCACAAAGAAACATTAAGATCTAGAAAGCCAAGTGAAAATAACAACATTTCTGTCCTAAAGCATGAAGAGGATTGCCATCCTGAAAGCATGCCATAACTATAGGAATTTGAAGGAAATTTGGGAGAACCTCCAAAAAAAACCAAATGCTAAGAAGGGTTCAAGTCTAAAGGGCTGAAAGTAATTATGAATTCAAGACCAATTTTGAGCTCTTCTACAAAACCAGGAGATGTGGCTGAAGGACTCAAGTTACCCATAAAATGAGCACTGATCTAGAAAGCCAAGTGAAAAGAACAACATTTCTATCCTAAAGCATGAAGAAGATTGCCATCCTGAAAGTATGCCATAACTATAGGAATTTGAAGAAGTCTGGGAGAATCTCCAAAAAAAACCATATGCTAAGAAGGGTTCAAGCCTAAAGGGCTGTAAGTAATTATGAATTGAAGACCAATTTTGAGCTCTTCTACAAAACTAGGAGATGTGGCCAAAGGACTCAAGTTGCCCATAAAATGAGCACCGACAATTCACAACAACCAGATGCCAGTACTAGAACCCAAGGGAAAGCCTTGGAAAAGAATACACTAGGCGAAATGAGCCACTTTGGTTCACCTAAAACAGACCAAGCCATAAGAAATCTTAGTCTCCAAGCTCTCTGAGAGGACTACAAGTGCCACCTTTTCATAATTTAATTGCTCTATTAGATTAATAAAATAGTTTTCAATGTACTTAAGGAGTCATGACAATAATTGGACCATTTTGATTGTCCTACCTGTCTATGTGTCTTATACTCAAGTCCTATGGTTTTTTCTATCCTCTCACATTGTCTCTAAACTTATGTTACAATGGAATTGTGAGTTTACGCATCATTTTGATTGTGACTTGCAATTTTCTAGTCCAAGGAAGGGTCTTTGTAGCCTGTCAATGTAATGTCCCCAATTTTGTCGGCATCAAAGTTTCAGGGATTAGGCTATTATTGTGATCCTCGTAGGCTAATTATTGTGGATAGGGGGTCTTCTGTGGTAGTGGTTTGGCTTGGGAGGGTCTTATCTTCTCCACATCTCAGTAAGCTATAGGTTGGTCTTCGTTTGGCTTAGATCAGATTGCGATGGGCTTAGTTTTGTGTACTTACTATTTGTGGTAAGTTGGTATTGATCGAGATGGACCCTTTCTACTTTTGGAAAGTGCATTTGGTCACATGGAGAAATAAAAGGTATGATTCATATTTCAGACGACATATTTAAATGATGAGTATTTTGGGAGTTATTATATTTTAAGTGGCCAAATTATTATTAATTATTAAATGACTCATTATAAAGTTATAATTTAACTTTATAATTTCACTTAAGTTGAGAGTTGAGTTATCATTGGAAAGTGTCATTTATTAATTACTTAAGCCAAGTCAAGTGAGAGAATCTAATAGAAGCTTCTAATTTATGTTGTGTGGTGAAGCTTCTTGAGTGAAGTTACATTTTGGCAACATAAGGGAATTTGGAGGTTATAAATACAAGCTCATTTCATTGGGAAAAGCACGCTTGAATATATATTTTCCTTTTGTTGCCTTTGTGGCTTTTCCTAAGTTTTGAATTGTGAGCTCTTGTTAAAGTATAAGGGTTTCTGAGTTACTGAAGATTGTTTGAAGTCACTGCTGATGTATAGTGGTTTCATTGGTTAAATCTCCTAATTGTTCTGTGATTGGGAGATTAGATTTATAATTCTGAGAATTCTGAGTCGTGGAATTTGTTCTGGTAATTTCATTGCAACTTGTGCTGCTGTGTACAATTTGCTGAGTCTCCCTACTGTATCCCTATGGCTAAGGAGAGTTTGGTTTTGAATGTTGTCCATTGTAGTGATTAGAGTTTGATTGGGATCTGCGAATTTTGGGTGAAGAGATTGGCAAATGAGTGAAAGGTGGCAACACCTAAAGGTAGTGATTTGTGTGTTGGAGCTAAGGACGATATATCTGGAAGCTGCAATTTGTTTTGTGAGTGTAAAATATGCACTGCAGAGTTGGCTATCAACTTTCTATAGCCCTGCGATTCCTTTACATGCCTGTGATCACTTTCCTATAGGCTGCGTTGACTGTTCCAGCCTGTACATACACGTGGCAGACCTGCGATTGTTTCTTGTGACTTGCGGTTAGAATTCCTAGGCCTGCTTATTGCAATTTGGGAGACGTATAATGCCCCATAGAGGATGGCGTTGCTGAAGGAGTGGCTTGTGAAGTGTTCTGCGGATCGTGTAAAGGCTGTGGACTCATTGGAAGCCCCTGCAAATTAAGTCTGGATGTTAAAGTCAGCATTTCAATACTGGAGTTGTTAATTCATGCCAATCAACATATAGGTTCCTTGCTTGTCATTTGGAGTTGTAGTGGATTTTTTTTGAAGTGCTATATTTCTTTCATCTATTTCACTTACAAATAAATCAGAGTTGCTGAATGACTATTACAATTTGATAATTTAGTGAATACAATATTTGCACGCATTACAAAGTCTATTTGGGCATTGGTGATTTACTAAGTGGAAACAAAAGCAAATACTTTCTGGACAGCAACTAAACAAAGATAATGGAACTGTGCTTCAAATGTTTGATGAGTTGTTTAACTCGTAATTAGCTAAGAATAATGGTGTTTGTTTAAGCCATAATCAAGCAGGGTTATTACAAACAGTTTCATTGGTGTCCCCTTCCCTTCCATGTGGTATACACATTCAATGTTATTTTTGGTCCCCTTTTCTTGTTGCAAAAGTCATTTTGGTTTTCCTCATTTTTGTTCTTTAATGCTACCATTCCTTGATCAATAAGAAATGATACTTCTTAGTCCAACATGGATAAGGAGAAAATACAGTTGAGTGCAAAAGTCACACTTGTGGTAATGCTAGTCCACAATTTTGAACATGTTGAAACTAAAATGAAACTGGACACCAAATTGGGTAATGTCTAAGTGAGTTGTGTTGTCCTACATTTTGTCACCACAAAATGTTGGTAATAACACAAAACTTTTCCAAGCTAGTTTTACATTTCTCTAAGCTTGAATTTGATATTTAATTATTTAATGTTGATCGATAGATTCATTTCAATTCAAATATCAAATTGTTTTATTGAAAGCCTTCGTCAAGTCTTTTTTCGTTTTGTTTTTTGTTGAGCCTTTGCTTGATTTTTTAAGCCTTCATCGTCCATTCTTTGTTTTTGAGTTTGCGTTTGCTTGTTTTTAGTCTTTTGGTTTTGCTCATGTCATGCCTTTCGTTTTGCCCTTCGATTCAGTCTAACTTAGAGGTCAATCAGAGTTGTTAGTCAAGAAATATGTTCATTTTAGTGCTTCAAAAGTGGACCTTTTGAGTGCAACAACACGAATTAAAAATATAATGTTATATTTTCAATTTCGCTTTCACTTTTTGAAAAATATAACTTATATTCATTTTTTTGTTATGTTTTTAAGTTACTTTTAACTTTAAATTTTTAATTTAAAGTGACTATAGTGCACTTTATGTTATAATTTTAAGTTGAGTTACTTTTCAATTTTTCACTTAAAATAACTATATAACTTTAGCAATATCACTATATAGTTTTAGTTTAACTTTTGGTTTTAAAAATCAAATGTTTATTTAAATGTTACTTTAAAATGATGTTTATAGGTTATATTTTAAAATATGATAAATCAATATTGTTTATGGCCCATTTTGTAACATTTTTATAATTTTAAGTGAATTAAATGACTTAAAGTCTTCATAAATGGACATTTTATATGCAATAACATGTAAAATCCATCAAAAGTGGACATTTTACATGTCACTGCATATAAAGTTTGCTTTGGTGGACTTTTTTGATGTCATTACATCAAAATGTTATTATAAGTGGACCTTTTTGATGCTACTGCATCAAAAGTGAAGTTTTTATGCTTTTACATCTTAAAAGTGAGATGCATTTTAAAACATGCTTCCTCCCCCAAAAGGTTCGTTTTTGCTTATGAGCATATTTCAAAACATGTAATAGCACCCAAAAAGTTTGGTTCCGATGAGATGCACATTTTAAAATATTTAAGTGACTCAAAAAGGTTTGTTTTTGATCAAAAAACATGTTTTAATATATGCATTGAACCTCCAAAAGTCCGTTTTTGAAGAAGAACATGCTATTGCCCTCTAAAAACCTGATTTTGATCATAACTTGATATTTACTTGATGTTTTTGCACGAGATTTTCTCCAATAGGGCGGTTTTGCTTGGCCATGGATTTTCCAACATTGAATATGGATTTATCTTGCTAAAAAACAATTTTTCAAACTCTTTCTAAGGGCACATTTTTGGAAAATCCTTCAAATAAATCCATTTTGAGTGATTTAAATAACGTTTTTGCAAGGAAAAGAGGAGTTTTGGCATCTTCAATCATTTGCAATGCATCTTGGCTCACATTTTTGCACGTAGAAGCCAAAAACAAATTCATTTCTTGCTTTTTATTAATCACGTTTTTTCTAAAAATGTCTAGAAAATTGGGGTTTTTATCCACTTTTTTGCATTTTGGAGTCATGTTTTTGCATTTTGATCCATGTATCTGCATTTGGGGAAGTTGTTTTTGCATTCACAAGTCAAAAATGACTCAAAAACATGCATTTTTTGGCCACGTTTTTACAAAAACGGCTCATATTTTTGCATAAAAAGGTCACGTTTTTGTTCAAAAAACTTAAAAAATGACTTTTCAGCCCATACACTTGGATTAAGAGGGGTTATTTTTGAGTTTTAATGCATTCTCTTGTCTTTGGAGACCATGTTTTTTGCCTTCTTAAGTCAAATTCGACCCTTCATTGCTTATTAATTTTTGTTAAATGCAAGTACGAAAAAAGTCAAGAAGTTGTTTGAAAATCCGGATTTCAGGAAGAATTGGTCTTCAAGTCTATAAAACTTGCTATTTGGGCTCTTTAACCTCCAAGCAAGTGGACATTTTCAAACTTGCTCATCAATTCATGCTTATCTTGCTATCTCCATGCATATTTTAGCTTGAAATTGCACATTTGTTCATATATATGCCATGAAAAGTGCATTTTGCCTTTAAAAATGATGAAAACTCTCATTTTCATGCTTTTGAAATTTCTCCAAACTCCAAATTCGAATTTGCATGTTGAAGTAGCTTCCTTGTTGACATGTTTGAGTCTTCTACCAAAGGCATGTGTTTGTTTTGTGCTTTGTGCTTGCTTGTCGGTTTTCTCCACTTTGGAGAAGTTACAAGTTCTTTCCCAAGGACTTGTTTTTGCTTCATTTCATGTGAAAGCATCATCACGTTTCACTTCCATTTTCCATGTCACAACACTTCACATCTCATCTGACAAATGCGATTACATGTTTTCCATCTCATTCGCCATCTGCACATGCATGTAATCCCATTTTCTGCTTCCATTTCCATCTCTCCATATGCATTCACACCTTCATGAGCAAATACATGTTTCCGCATTTTTCCATGCTTTCTATCTCATCCTTCATCCCTTGTTACATGTTGCATTTACATGTAATTCATTTTCCATGCAATGACATCTTGAAAGCCCAAGTCACTTTTTGAAAATCAGCAATCTCCATTTGCACACATTCCTATGCACCAAGCACTTTACTTCAAAAAGAAAAGAAAAAATGTTAAAGGTGCTGATGGAGAGTTGTTCCGAATTTACATCCGAACACCATCAAGAAGGTTTTCAAAGTGTCAGAGAATCCAAAATGTGCCAATCTACAAAAGAGAATTCACAACAACTTGAGTGAGAAAAGCTAGATCACATCAAGTTTTCACATGACAACAGACAATTCATCAAAGTCAAAGGTTATCAAAAGACACAAGACCATGGTTATCAAGGTGAGTGCAGTGGTACAAAGTACAAGAACTCCCAATCTTGTTATCATTTGGTATAGCATCGCCAAGTACAAGGCCTTTTACGACAATCCCTATGAATTTTTCAATTCTCTTCCGTCTTCATTCTTCTTCTTTCATGTTTGTAATTGAAGATGATGTATTACATGAAGATGTGTAATTACATGTAATGTGAGTTACATGTGTATGTAAAAGATGTAAATGCGAGTTGCATGTAACCCTATATTTTCTTTTTTAGTTAGACTAGGTCAAAGTTGGTTGAGTTGCTCCCACTTTTACCTCCATCTTTTTCTCAACTCTTGTGCCTATATAAAGGAGTGCCCCCTCATTGTAAAAATCATCTTTTATTGTATGTAAGAAAGCTCTGCCAAATTTGTGCAAGCATAACTTTGATTGTGTAGTACGAATTTGGGAGAAAAGTGAATAAAAGAAGTAATTGGATTCGAAACTTTGACTGGAAGCAATTGTGACAGAGTAAATTAGAAGTTTTGACCATAATTTGTGCTTATTATCTTGATTCATGTTATTATTGTGTTTAATAAAAGAGCATAGTGATTTAAGAAGCAATTGAAGCCGAAACTTTGACTGGGAGCGGTTGTGGAAATATATAGCTAGAAGCTTTGTCTGTAGCTTATACTTCTTTCTTAATTTGCAAAATAGTTAAGTATTCTTACTTTTAGGAGTCTTTGTGCCCTAATTGTAAAGCTTTTCATATAGAAATACAACTGGACTTAGAGCCAAACCGGTAGATTTTTAGTTAGCCTTTGAGTTAATGAAGGTTTATTGGTATCACTGTTTCCAGCTCCTGATAGAAGTGTAGTTAGAGATTCACACTGCCCATTACTTGCTCCACAAGTAAGTGGATTCTTTTTTGAAAGATAAGAAGAAAGGATATTGATAACATCCATTTTATAAAAATCTCTTGACTTCTTGCTTACCTTGAGTTGATCCAAGGAATAGTGAGAAGGGGGAGCCTTCCTTTTAAGGTAAGAGAGACTTTGTCTCACACACTGTGGCTGGTCATCCTATTTTGCGGTTTGATTTTAACCCAAAACTGTCGGTTGCAAAATATCCACCCAACAAGTTGAATTAGTAGTAAAGATTAATAAACAAGCATACTATAATTATGCTTCAACAAGATGGCAAGGAAGATGGTGGAGTTATAGAGCACAAAAAAGGGAAACTTTTGGTGAAGTGAAAATGGTTGTTTGGTGATTGTGCTAGCATAGAATATTGACTAATGAAATGATGTGATGGGAAATCATGATAAAAAAGACGAGTTTATGAATGAAAATTGATGCATGTCTTTTACCAATCAATGCTAGCTCACATATGCAATTTGAGTGGAGAAATGAGACGGAAGGTATGCCAAGTGGGAAGTTGAGTCAAAACAAAGGAGCTAGTCATGCTTTTAGTATGGCAACACCACTTCAAACGATAACCTAGATAGCAATAACTTCAAGAATCTATGTCCATCTAAAGACTTTACTATTAGCAACACCATCCTGAAACCATAACAAGAAGTTAGGTCAATTAAGGATAAAAATCAAATTCCCCTTTACATCATTTAAAAGAAAAAATCACTTAAAGTGTAATGTTCCTATTTTCAACAATATTGTTTTGTGAGTATTTGATAGTTTCCAAGTTTTCATATAAGCTTCTAGGTGTGCTAGGGAGTACTCCAACTCTCTTGGAGGATGTAGATTTAGTATTTCAATGTTTGTATTTGTGGCAGCGAACTCAATTGGCATTATGGATTGAGGTGGTTCTTTGAAAAGTGTTCTCAAACTTCTAGAGTGTTTTCCATAAACTTCTTGGAGAGTATTTATATTTTTAACCAACATCTAAGTTAATACCTATCATTGTTCCATAGCTCCAATTATATCATGGCATGATCAGAATTAGATTCTAATTCCTTTGTAGTGCTATCACTAGAACACTTGGGAATTGGATGCCGATGAGCTGTTCCCATTTTATGACAACCAAGGCATGCCTAAGATGATTATAAATGTGCTTGGTGATTTGAACATAAGGGATCTAGTAAAACACAAGTTTGATAGGTTTTCATGGGATAGTATAGTTTTAGATTGTTATTGTGTGAGAGTAGACTAGGGAGACAGAGTGAGAATAAGTGGCATGAAGAAGAAATACTCAATGATTGTAGCAACTCTAATAGCACAAAGATTTGTCATGCTGATAGCACTTGGGATTTCATCATGAGTGGAATTATTGGGCTTGAAAATCAATTTTGCATGGTGATACATCTTCCTTTTTAAATGGAAAACTTCTCATGATTTGATTTGTAACACACCTATTGGTTCATGCAATGAAGATGAAGAGATACAAGGACCTTGTTATTGTTTTGAGAATTGCAGTAGCATCTGTTAATTCCTATCACATTGATTACATTGTAAGGTATGCACATCATTTTCTTTGTAATGTGCTGTTCTCTGTGCTAGCTGTAATGGTACCTAGTTGGTCTATCTTTCCATCAGGATAGGCTAACAATATGTGATTTAGGATGCCAGCCAGTCATAGGAGTTTTGGTTTTGAGGAGATTTTAAATGGGATATCCTAAGGGTAAAGTCAGTTTATTTTATTGAGTTGAAATATAAAGTACTTTATTGTTTAATGTCACTTTATGACAAAATGACTTGAGTGACTAAAAGATGAAATAGTCTTTTATCCCACATTGCTAAGATGTTTGTATCGCTCTACACTTCGAGGTTATAAAAGAAAAGCAATTGCATTGGGATTGCCACTACGAATATATGTTGCTTTATAAAATCTTGAAGGTTGCTTAGATGTGGCTGGATATTTCCTAAGGACGAAACCCCTTAAGGAAAATAGTGAGGTTGGACGCAAACCTGACACTCACATTGGTACTTTCAAAACTGAAGTTCGATTGGATACATTGAAGGTTGATAGGAAGTCAGAGTCTTTCCGACAATAGTGAAGTAAAATAGGTCAGTACATGAGGTTTTCATGCATTGGTCATCACTGAGTAATACTAGTTCAAGTTGGCAAGTAGACAAGAGAGCAGTCGCCCTGTAGCAGAGGAGATTGTTATAATACAATACTTTGTGTAAATGTCATTCCATTACATTTGTTGTACGTTACCAATGTTTCTTTTTGGCATCAAACATACAGTAAGCTGAGCTTGTAATAAAGAATAGCTGGTTGCCATTTCAGAATCTTAACACAGTGAAAGCGACACTTGAACACCTTTCTCTAGTAATGACGAGCAAGGAATATAATAACAGGAACAATATATAGAAGCCGAAGGAGGTTACGAAATCACCTAAGTGTCTTGATTAGTAGTTCACGGGATCCCTCATTTCCAATTAGCGGCAATCTATATTATCAGAAATCGGGTTTGTACTATCTCACACCTGTAACTATATGTTATGGTCTTCATTTCTCATATGTAGGAATTCTATCATTAACATAAAGCATAACAGACCTGGGTTTATCATTGCAAATTTAAATGGGTATTATAGTCTAATGTGTCTGTACACTATCCATGTATTTGTTGAAGTTCTTTTCCACATAACTGTTCATGGAATTTATAATGATATACAGTAAAGTGATAGTATAGAGGCATTTTGTTTAAGGCAGTGGATTGTATAACAACTGTTTGACGAAATTCCCTCTAGTCACGGTTCAATATTTTTAATCAAAACCAACAGAGATTATTACAGTGGTATCAGAGCCATAAATCTTGCCATCTTGTGGGGAAATTTACTACACTCTAGGTTGGAACAAAAAAAAAAAAAAATGATAGCTAGGTATGAGGAAGAAACTTTATAAGTTTAGTCATCTCCAACTAGAACAGGTAGAGTCTTCAGATCAGATTGACTTTGAAGACAATTATTCAATTGATGAAGAGTTAACATTTGGAACGGGTGAATAGGTTGAATAGAACACACAGGTTGAACAAATTGAACAAGTTGAACAGGTAAACAACGTTCAAATGGCTCATAATGAGACAGAGTAGGAACGAGAAGTAAGGGAAACATTGTGGACTATTAGGGATGCGCAAAATAACATTGCTAATGTGCTTCAGCAGCTTATAGGTACTATGCAGCAATTAGCTCCGGTTAACAGGAGAGCCTTGAGCCATCACAGTGGAGGTGGTAGTGTGGCAGGATCATCTCGAGCTATTAGGGTCCCCGCACGAAACACAAACAGACCTTTAATGCCTGTTTTTAATGCAGAGGAAGAGGTAGCACCGCCAACAACACCAAATTTACTGCCAGAAAACATTGTGGTGATATATGATGAGTGGGACTTGTTTCGTGACCCAGTTAAACAAAATATGTCCTTTATTCAATACTTAAATCAGAAAAGGGAGACAAAAAGACAGTAGTAGGACATGAGATCTAGAGCACCAAACAAAGACTTAAAGCATGCTATGAACAAACTATCTCTCCCGACTTTTGATGGCAGTAGTAAGACATCTGCAAGAGCTTGGATTCACAAGCTAGACACTTCCTAACACTTAAACCTATGTCAAAGACAGAAGCCATCAGATTTGCTACAATACATTTAGAGGGAGCGGCATATGATTGGTGGCATCATGGGTTAGTTACCCAGGATCATGGTCTCATTACGTCCTATGAGACTTTCAGCTCTAAGTTGATAACTCACTTTGACAGGAAGGATATAGAGGTCTATTAGAGGGATTTGACATAGTTACGACAGGCTGGATCTCTAGATGATTTCATTGATGAGTTTCAGTAGATCTCAGTGATGGTTCCAAACATGTTAGAACAGTGTAAGGTAATGTTGATCACCGAGAGTTTACATGATAGATATAGAAGTTTGGTTAATGTACTTAAACCAAACACTTTGGATGATTCTACTAAGATCCCAAACGATCTAGAGTCACCCTCTTTGATATTACAGCTTCCTAAGAAAACGTGTAAGGGGTCCACTTCATTCCAAAAAAGCAAAAACCAGCATAAGGCTACACCTCCCAGGATGGACTTTGAGACACAGAATGAACTCAGGAGGAAGAAGCTATGCTTCACTTGTAGAGAGCCATGGACGCCAGATCATAGATGCCTAGGCAAAGGAAAGGTACATTATGTAGAGGTACTTTCAGAGGAGGAGGATGAGCAGTAGGAGGGTAGCGATGTTGATGGTAGTGATGAGGAAGAGAATGAGGATCGACCACCTAGAGAGAGGAAGAAGGGAGGCACCCAGGGACAACTTCCTATCATAGCATCACTCTCCAGCAATCCCACAGGACACCCTTTTCGTTTGAAGGGAATTGTTAGAGGACAACGTATTATATGTCTCTTGGATACAGGTACCTCACATAACTTCATAAGTTCATGACGGGTTACTAAGAGGAAGTTACAAATTGACGATATACCTGAGTTTGAGGTTAAAATGGCAGGAGGTGAGAGATTGAGATGCACAGGAAAGGTGTTAGGACTTTCAATTCATTTTGATCATTTCCTTCTTGAGACAGATTTTTATGTGGTTGATTTGGATGGGTTAGATGCCATGTTGCGTAGAGAGTGGTTGCAGATTATTGGTAGGTACACAGTTGATCATGATAAGATGCAATTGGAATTTTTACAAGATGGCAGACAAGTGATCCTCAAGGCTATGCCAAAGGGAGAACCCAGATTGATTTCAGCCCACAAGAGGAGGCAATCATGAGGCATGATGACATGGAGTGGATAGCCCATTGTTTTATTTCTTCTAAGGCTACCTTAGACTCAGGATAGCAGATTCATGTTGACATTCAGCCAGTGCTTGATAAGCACAAGAGGGTTTTTGAGGTCATACCTCCAGGGATTCCCTTAGATAGAGGGTTTGAGCATATCATCGAGTTGGAGGAAGGCACCAAACCTGTCATCACGACACTTTATCGTCATCCCAGGCAATATAAGGAGGAGATGGAAAAGATGATTAAGGAACTTCTAGATATGGGACACATCAAACCTAGCTCCAGTCCCTTTGCTTCGTTAGTTGTATTGCTGAAGAAGGATGACACTCTACATATCTGTATTGATTACCGTGCTCTCAACAAGAGGACCATCAAGAAAAAGTACCCAATCCCTTGTATTAATGAGCTACTGGATGAGTTACATGGGGCAATTTACTTCTCAAAGTTAGATCTTAGATTAGGGTGCCATCAGATAAGAGTTCATTAGGAGGACGTGCATAAGACAACCTTCTGATGTCACTATGGTCACTACGAGTTTTTGGTTATGCCATTTGGACTAACTAATGTGCCAGCTACATTTTAGCCGTGTATAAACCACATCTTTAGAAAGCAGCTGTAGAAGAGTGTATTAGTATTTTTTGATGACATATTGATTTTCAGCAGAACTTGGGAGGAGCACTTGCAACATCTAGATGAGGTACTCAGTATCATGAAGGAGCACTCGTTTGCTAAGGAGTCCAAGTGTGAGTTCGGATTGACCGAGATTCTTTACCTTGGTCACGTGATTGGCGTAGATGGGGTGAAGGTACATCAAGAAAAGATTTAGGCAATCCTAGATTGGCCACCACCGAGGAACGTGTCAAACTTGAGGGGATTCATGGGTCTTTTGTATTACTACAAGAGGTTTGCTAGAGGTTTCTCTTAGATAGTGGCTCCCCTCACCAACCTCACATGGAAAGGGGCTTTTAGATGGATAGTTGAGGTAGAGGAGACTTTTGATAGGCTCAAATAGGTGATGAGCATATGCCTCGTCTTGGCACTATCTGATTTCTCTTGACCGTTTGGTCTTGAGTGTGATGCTTCAGGGAGTGGTATTGATGCGGTTCTTATGCAGGATAGGCATCCAATTGCTTATGAGAGCAAGAAGCTCAAGGATGGCGAGAGACCGTACTCCACTTATGATAAGGAGATGTTGGCTATTATGCATGCTTTAGCCAAGTTTAGACAGTACGTAGTGGTGGGCAAATTCACAGTTAGGACGAATCATAATAGTTTGCGCTACTTCCTAGAATAGAAGGATCTTAATGAGAAACATCAAAAGTGGGTCAGCAAGATTAAGGCCTATGGTTTTGACATTGAGTATGTCGAAGGTAAGAACAATGTAGTTGCCGATGCACTTTACAGGAGACCCTTAGTAGCGGAATGTTGTGCTATCTCTAAGATTTCAATAGATTGGAAGTCTCAGTTGCTGGTTGAGTATTCTAGGAATACTCAAGCATGTTAGATTATGGATGGACAACTTTAGGACAGTAGGTACAAGGTAATAGATGATGTGATTTTCTATAAGGATTGTATTTACCTCGTACCAGATCTAAACTCAAGGGTAAAATTATGGAAACTCTACATGATGCACCATCAACAGACACCCAAGATTCTTCAAAATCTATAGATAGGTAAGGGAAAGATTTTCATGGAAGGGCCTCAAGGACAATGTCCTCCAACATATCAAGGAGTGTCATACTTGTTAGCAGAACAAGTCAGAGCATGAGTTTCCGACCGGGTTATTACAGCCTCTCCCCATTCTGGTGCAGAAATGGGAGAGCATTTCCATGGATTTTATTATAGGGTTGCCTAGGGTGTGTTGGTTATCAAAATCACTGTTTAGAAACCTACGAGCCTTGCCTGCTCGATGCTGGGTATCTAATTGATTTTGGCCAACGTGATAGGATTAAATCCTCTGCGCTTTAGGTTCCGCCGGACCAAGGCCTATTTAACCAAATCCAAAACTTGGATACAAGATGTATTATAGTGGATTTCAACGCAAAAACAAATCCCTCAACTGGCAAGTGTCAAGGAAAACTTCTAGATTGTAATTGATAACTTCAAACTTGGATTACTTATTAGAATTGTATTTTGCTGAAATGAAAAACAAATTATTATTAAAAATAGATTTAATCTCTTCAAAGAAAAAATTAGAAAATTACCAGCCTATGGGTTGAAAGTGATGAATAAATTAATGATCAGTGCTTGATTATAATGGGTAATAGAGTCGAATGTATACTTCTTACATACAACTTAATGACGTGAATGATATTTTATTTGTTAATGTAAAGTGCCTTGACAATTTTTGAAGTTTTATCCTTGTTTTTCTGCCTTAGGAATTTTGTCAAACACTTCCCTTGCAGCCTCAGTTTGCTGATGTTTGTTGTTTTGCTACGATTTTTGAATGCCAATGATATTGATGAATACAAATGATTGCAAAATAACTAATTGGAAATCAAAGTGATATGCAACTTCTTTTTATTATTTTCCAAATGCAAGTACATGAAATTCTGATGTAAAATGCACACCTACAGCCAAGAGGTATTTTCACAAACACTTGGCATGCATCCTATGAATGACTATGCAATGAGACGTTTTTACAAACATTTGGCGTACAAACTGAACAACTGAATTAAGTTGATTTCCCTTCAATACTTCAATGTTTACAATGACCGAATACTTTGGTAACAAAAAGACATATATTACTTGTCAAATGTATCCATCTACAATTGCCAAATGTAAATACCAAAAGAACCTGGAATAAGTAGTTGAGATGACATGCTTTTTGGCTTTTCTTTTTTCGGATTTGCTTTTTCGGATCTGCTTTTTCGGACTGCTTTTTCGGCTCTTCTTTTTCGCTTTGCTTTTTCGGATCCGCTATGAAAACTAAAATCTTTCTCCTTGCCAACTGATGTCAAAAATTAGATGCATGGGCTGAACAAAAATCACTGAATATTATCTCCCAATTAATCACAAATGAATTGGCTGAATACCAATTCCTCCAGTCCCAACTAGGGTTGATATCTCACAACCGAAATTGGCACCTTAGAGTCTTCAAACCCTCAGGCAAGTATGCAAGCACTAAGGCTCTCAGCACAATAGATGAATATGCAACTCAAGATGTGTAAAATGACCCTCCAAAGGCTCCTTATAAAGATTTCACAAGCAACTCCAAGAAGCTTCTAGAAGAATCCAACACTTTATTCTTTTAAGTGACTTTTTGATATTTTATTATGTTAGTTACTTTAATATTAAATCAATTAAATATAAAGTTACTTTTTAATATTTCATTGTTTAATAACCTTATAAGTAATTAATTTAATATATCTTTTCCCCCTTATTTTTTCCTTTTTAGCCTCCGGGGAAAATAAAGGCTAAAATAAAATAAGTAGCTGGTGCTTGTCAAAAAGGGGACATTACAGTTAACAACTTAATTATTTCAATGCCACGAATTATCACATTGTTACATATTCAGACAAGTCTTCTATGATTTAACCCTCATTTGGACACAACAGATACAAATAGAAGAAAGCTTATATATCCTACAATATTTGTATTTATCAAGTCTGAAAAGCAATGGATAATTCTATGTACCTATCAAAATAACGAATTATAAACAAATAATCATCACAGTCATAAAGGACGATCCATACATATTCTTACTCTAAAACAAATTAAATCCTTATTGATTTTATTGCTGAATGGCTTGTACTTAAGACACTCACATTCGGTGGTACTCTATTCGATACAGCTCAATCTTAGACAATTTTAATGCTTACATCCAATAATTTCCAATCTCGAACTAGTCTGCTCAATAATACAACAATTCCTCTCAGAGAAAGTGTAGAATTATGCTTGCTTTACAATATATATGCAGGAAAATTTGTTTTTATTAATACGGGCTCTGTCTGTCACCAGCAGACTTCATACTTTTCTCATTTATACAAGATGAGCAGACATTCATGCCTTTTCCCAAACAAGGCGTCTTTTCATAACAAATAACTACTCATAACTCCCCTTTTAACAAACTGTGAACACAATATTTTTAATCAAACACAATACAATCCCAAACTATCGAAAGATTATCTCTGTCTTAAACTATTAAACCACCACTCCAAAACTTCTCCCTTTATTCCATCGAACATAAAGCAATGATGTTTCAAAATAGAATAAACTTCTGAACATAGGCATGAGCATTTTCTCTTCCTCATAAACCTGGAAAATGATGTCTTAAAGAAGGACCAAATCACGCTTCTTCCCTTTTTATGCCTGGGACGTGGAACTCCATCATCAGTCTGTTATATAAAATATTCCAAGGGTATCATGCTGCAAGTCCATCGTGAGCCTGCGGGATTGTGTTTATCAACTAGAGGTGCATCCTTTTAGCATTATATTTACAGATCTTATGCTTACAGGAATCGCCTTTGTCCCGATCCTTAGCATTCCAGTTCAAAACCCAATCACCTGCCTTAAAAGATCATTTGGAAGATTTTTTGTCATGAAGGAACTTGACTTGTTGCTGCTTATATTTTGCTCCTGTGCTAACCTTCTTACCTCGTCTAGCTCAATTAATGCATTCAGCCTATTTTCCATAAAATTGATATCGTCTAATTGTTCTTCGGTAACAAATTTGTAGACAGGTAACAAGTTATTTAAGGGAAGTTTGGCCTCTTTGTCATAAACTAAATTGAAAGGAGAGAAACCTGTTGACTTCTTTACCGTGATTCTGTCCGCCCATAGCGCCAAATTCAGCTTCGAATCTCAAGCGCATTTGTTGTTATCTAGCATTCTTCTAATAATCTTCAAAATATTTTTGTTGCTAGACTCTGCTTGTCCATTACCCTGGGGCTGATATGAGATGAATATGAAACTGTAATGCCATATTTCATGCAAAACTCAGCAAATTCATTAGACCTAAAACACATACCATTGTTAGCTATGATTTTTTGAGGAACTCTGAATCTAGTCAAGATATTTTCAATAAGAAACTTAATTACCACTTTACTTGTTGACTGCCAAGTAGGTATAGCTTTTACCCATTTGGTAAAGTAATCGATGGCTACTAAAATCCAACTATGTCCACCACTTGACTTTTCACTAATTTCTCCTATAAAATCAATTCCCCACATTTGGAAAGGTTCTTTTGCTTGTAATGTCCTTAATGGGAGTGCGCCATCATACTTCAACTTATCGGAGAATTTCTGACAAGCTTCGCACTTTTGAACATAGGCATGGCAATCCTTAAAAAGTTGAGGCCATTAGTAAGTTGCCTGTAATATCTTATGTGCTGTAGTCCTGGTTGAGAAATGACCACCGCAAACCTCCTCATGCATTTCTTTGAGAATAATTGCTGATTGAGCAACATCTAAACAAAACAATAGAATCCCATCTTGATTTTTCCAATATAAATCACCTTGAATTAAAACATATTTGGCCACCTGTAACTTAATAGTTCTTTTCTGATTTTCATTCAAATCATCTCTACATTTAGTTTGTTGTAAATAATACACAATATCTGTGTACCAAGGGCATCTCTCAATACTATAGTATGTTTGTCATCAATTTGGTTAACTTGCATGGCCTCCAAATTTGACTCCACCATAAGCTTAGCTAGACCTTGCCCTCTAACCAATTTCGTGATTTGAATATCTATATTGAACTCCTGAATTTGATTTATCGAACGACATCGCCTCCTAGTAATTTCAGATTGCCTAAATATGTCCTTGATGGCAGCATTTGGTACATAGGCTATAACCTCAGCTCCTACTAAATAAGGTCGAAAGGATTTTACTGCCTTAATGAGAGCATAAACCTGTTTTTCATTTATGTCATAGTTTAACTCATCCGCTTGTAAACTCTTGCTAAAGAACGCAATTGGTTGTTCATGTCCCTCATCATTCTTTTGTAACATAACTACAACTATGGTATGATAAGAAGCAAATGAAAATAATTGGAACGGCCTCTTAAAATTAGGGGATTTCAGAACCGGGGCTTCCTTTATAGCTTGCTTTATCTTAGCGAAGGCTCCTATAGCCTCATTATGCCAAGCAATCTTAGTTCGCTTCTTAAGCATCTTAGTGATGGGTTTAACGATTTCAACAAAATTAGAGACAAATCTTCTCACAAAGTTGATCTGCCCAAAGAAAGATTGGATTCCCTTAGTTGTTTTGGGTATCTAAATATTGTCGATAGCTGCTACCCTTTCGGGATCAATTCTTACCCCCTCCTTAGAGACAATATGGCCTAGCAATTTTCCTTTAGTTACCCCAAATTGACATTTTTTAGGATTCAAAGAAATTCCAAATTCGAGGGCTCTTATGAGGATCTTCTCTAGATGCTTACAATGGTCTTGTGCTTTCTTAGAATAAGCGGTAAGGTCATCTTGGTAAACAACCATGATTAAGTCAATTAATCCATCGAAAGCAACATCCATTGCCCTTTGAAAGGTAGCTCCCGCATTTGTTAGCCCAAAAGGCATCCTAGCATAAACATAGGTACCCCAAGGTGTCGTAAAAGCAGTCTTATATTGTTCGGATTGTTTAACTTTGACTTGATTATAACTTGAGAATCCGTCCGTCATAGATAGTAATTCATTACTGGTCACCTTTTGTAATAAAATTTCCATGTTAGGTAATGCATAATTGTCCTTAAGGGAAGATATATTCAAATTTATGAAATCTATACATAATCGTATATCTCCATTCTTTTTTCTTACTGGGACTAAAATCGAAACCCATGTGGAGTGCCTTATAGGTTTTATAATTCCAGCATCTCTTAATTTAATGAGTTCATCTTTTATCTTTGGAGCTAAGGTTGGATTTATTGGACGTTGTCTTTGTCTAAATGGTTTGGCATCAGGTTTTAGAGGTATTTCATGCTGAAACAAATCTTCCCTATATGCTTTAAGCTCGTCATAACTCCAAGCGAAGATGTGCCTATATTTTCTTAATAAAGCAACTAGATCAGTCCTTATTTTTGATGACAATTTCTTTCCTATGTAAACCTTTTTGGAAGAACTTTCACTTCCCAAATTTATTTCTTCAATTTCATTTTGGATCTTAGTAGATTTGCTGCTTTGTGGACTTTCCTTTTCATCAAAAATTTGTTCTAAAGCAACTAGACCCTTTGGTATTTTATTAGTTTTTAATTGCATTATTTCCTTTTCAAACAATGTTTCCTTACCGTCTTTCTCTTCTATACACCCATTCCAATCAATGAATTGATTTTCATAATTTTCCTGTCAAGTTAAAAATTTAATAATATCCTTATCATCTTCAAAAACTTGCCAGTTTTGCACATTGTCTGGTATCAAAGGTCTGTTTTTTATTTCAACCTGAATAACCTCATCAAACGGGATATCTATTTGTCTAACAGCAAGGTTAGCCATTATATCAGCTAGGTAATTAATTGATCTATCAACCCATTTAATTGAAAAGGCATCAAAGACTTCTAACAAATCCCACACATAATTCCGATATTGTTTTAATCTTGGGTTCCTAGTTGAAAATTTATGCCTAATCTATGAAACAATTAAATTTGAATCCCCTAAGACAGCAAGCATTTTAATCCCCTAAGACAGCAAGCATTTTAATCCCATATGCTTTTGCAATACCAAGACCAATAATTAATGCCTCATATTCAGCAATGTTATTAGTACATTCAAAATTTAGTAAGAAAGAAAATCTAAAAGTTTTACCCGACGGCGAAACAAAAACAACACCAGCCCCATTTCCTTCCTTACTACACGCCCTATTAAAAAAACAGTTGCCAAATATCACTACAATTTTCCTTTATATAAATTGAAACTGGATTAGCAATCTTAGAAGTAGGTTTAGTTATGCTTACCTGGAAGTTGTCCATGTCAGAATGGCAAAAGTTAATTTCAGGATTAGGAACATAATTTTCAACCAAATAGTATGATTGGTGTTCCCTTTCAATCCGAATTTCCTTGCCTCCCACATGTATATAGCGTAAGACAAATCCAATTGCACGTGACCTCCGACCAAATTTGACCATTGCCTAGACAACAACATACCATAAGTTGCTGATATCTCGACTACTGTAATGTCGGTTCTATGTGATATATGTGGAAATGATAGAAAACAAAATTCAACATTTTTAATAATTCCAACTACAGGTACAGATTTGTTATCCATGGCATAGCATTTACCAAAAGGAGTGTCAATTTTAAGACCTATTTCTTTCATTACATCAGCAGACATAATATTGACTATTGCGCTAGAATCAATCATACAATTCTTTACCAATTTATTAGTTATCAACAATGTTAAATAGAATGGGTCTACTTGATTTGACTTTTTATTTGATGTTGTTCCTAAATATACAATAGGCGTTTTTTCATTATTTTTAACATCATCCTTATTGTTAATATCTTGCACACTAGATAATATCTTCAAAGTCTCGTACTTGTAATCAGAAAATTTCATCATCTCCATTAGAGGCACAACAATTTTCAACTGAGATAAAACATGACTCATAAAACTATGACAATCAAATATTTTCTTACCATTAGTTTGTATTGGGTGATAGCCGCGCACCAAGGGCGAGGGACTGGCTTCAAGAAGGGCAAGTCATCTTAAGATTCTTGAAGGAAAACTTACAAAGGGCACAGAATTAACAAAACATCTACGCCGAAAGACACCGAATAGAGAGAAATTCCAAAGTGGGAGACTTGACCTATCTCAGGCTCCAGACATACAAGCAATCCTCGTCGAAGGCAATAGTGAAAGAAAAATTGAAGCCACATTTTTATGGTCTTTATTGTGTAACTCACCGCATTGGTGAAGTTGCCTATGAATTGGAACTTCTAGAAGGGAGCCGCATCCATAATGTCTTTCATGTCTCCTACCTGAAGAAAGCCGTGGGACAGAACATTGCAATGACCATAGATCTTTTGCCACTCAATGAATAAGGAAAGCTCGTGTTAGAACCGACTGAGCTCATTGATTTATGGGAAAGACTTTGCAGAACTGTACCCTAAGGGAATACTTGGTACACTGGGAACACTTGCTGCTACATGACATGACTTGGGAAGGTGAACACATTCTTTAGCATCCGACATTGCATTTGCTTGAAGACAAACAAATTTTGGGGATGGGAAGATTATAATGTTCCTGTCATAAAATAAATAATTAATCAAATCATTGTTTTTGGGCCGATTGATTTAGTATATCATAGACCCATTTTTTATTTAATTGTTTTTGTAGTTGTGGCCATCAGCTATCTTTGTAAACCCTCAAAAGTTCCTCTAAAGGCTGTTTAAGCACGATATGTAGGTAGTAGTTGGTATGCAATTTGGATTATATTTTCTTATACTGTGAATTCCAGTTGGGTTTCTTTGTTGTTCGCAATTTCGGAAGTGAAAGATCTTCCCTACTTGGCTATTACAGTTTTGGTGGGGATTCAACCCTCACCCTATTCTGTCTTTGTATTACTTGCTCGAATCTAGCAAACCCACACACCATCTTTGTTTGCAAACACACACACACACACACACACACACACACACACACACACACACACACACACACACACACACTTGGAATTGGATTGCAAACACTTGTACACGCATTAATTGGCATATTTAGCGAATATATATTGTTCTGGCATCTAGATTGTAGCTCAATCCGCACACACCATACAGCCAACTACAAATTCCACGGCCTAACTACAACTACACATATCGTACAACCATGCCATGCAGCCTAACTCAATTCCACATACTGTACGGCTGCAACTCCACATAGCGTATGACCATACCGTACCGCCTAACTCAACTCCACATACCATATAGCCAATTCCACATACTGTACAACTGCTAGGGAGTCTCCACCGTACAATGCCCTTTCCCCTCACTTGGCACACACACTATATTTTCCGTATGAACATCTCCCCAATCCATCGTACAGATACCATTTCCCTACCCGTACGGCTTGAATCAGATTGTATGCCTTGAATTTTGTCCTTCATGTTACCTTATGTGAGTTAAGGGAAGTCGATCTTTAGATTTGTGAAGGAGGAACATTACAGATACTAGTGGAAAGAAACCAGGAAAATCCAACAATCTCAATGATTTGTAGTGCTTTTTGAAAATCTGTATATTTTTGAATCTCTGGACTCAAAAACTATTGAACCAAAATTAAGAAATATTGATTTTATTTAATATAGACTGTAGGTGATAATAATGAATATTGAAGACAGATGTATTTCTTTCTTTTTTGAACCTTATAATGTGAAATATTGGGGTATGTTTCATGAAAAGTCATTTATATATCTTTTAGTTTGATGGACGAAGTGAGTAAATATTTGAAAAGCATTGAAAAATAATTTAAACCATCCATTAAAATTTTGAAGGTACTTTCTTCTTTCCTTCGCAGTCTATTACATCTTTACCTACTTGGCTCATTATGGATTCAATATATTTGTCCTTGAACATATCTGCAGACCTTAGCCAGAGGTTTGACAAAGACAAACATTGGCGTGGAGATGATGGATCTTAACATAATAGATATACAAGATATGATAGAGTGTGTTGGCCGATGTGCTGGAGTTGTCATTATGACTCCTCCTAGCTCTGGACCTGCCAATAAAGCTCTAAGTACACTTTACGCAGCTGTGAAGTCAAAGCAGGTCAGTAAGGAACCTGCAAGATTTTAACTGTTGATATTTTGTCATCTACGTACAAATTCCTTATAGTAATATTTTTCTTTTGATTATTGCATGATGAAAAATAGTTTTCTTGCAGCCAATTGTTATAGCAGAGAGCTATGGAGGAGATGATGAGCCTGTTGATACAATAGCACAACGATTTGTAGGAATGGGGATTTCTCTTCCAGTTCCACCTTTGAGAATAAAAGAGATACCAAATGAGGCAACGTAATCTTCCTTCTTGCTTAGTTCTTGTTTTTGTTTCTAAATGAATGCAACTTTACTTATTAGTTCTGGCTTAACTTTTCTTAAGCATGAGCAAGAAACGTCTTTGAGTTTGCTTTTACATGTTTATGTTTTTTCAACCACTAAACATGAAGAACGACCTTATTTGCTTATGATCTTGTGTTATCACTAAAACCAAATGGAAGGTTCAACTAAAATGTAAAACTAGCTGTTAGAAGAATTACTTGTGCCGCCTAAAATAAAAAACTGCAGAAAACTCTTCTACAAACAAAGGGCCAAATTTTGCGATGTTAGATGCCAAAGTGGCGCAGGAACATATGTGACCATGATGATCTTGCATCACCAAAAGAATATTTCTTTCAAAGTTTTGGTTGTTTGTCTAATAGGTGTTTTGTCAAGCACACACACTCGGAAAGCTGCTACAAATTAGTTACAAATTGCCTTAAATTGTTCTCTTAGGCACATGCTTGTAACTATGCTACAGGTTGGTTACAACGCTACAGGCATGCAATGCAGCAATAGGCTGCTACAAGAGTGAAGTGGGTTGCTGCATGTCAGCAATAAGTATAGGTTGCTTACAGGTGTTCTCTAAGACTACAAATTAACTTGTAGTTATGCTACAAGTTGGTTATACCGTTATAGATTATTGTAGGCACTGAGTCTAGATGTCTATGTTATTTAAGATCTCATAAGTGGTATTTTATTGACTCCATTCAGGTCATCGGGGAACATTATTATATCAGGATCATTTAGAGACAATTTAAATTGCTTTGAGAAATATGGACAACACCAGAATCTATGTTCAGCATGCTAATTTCAGGACTTCTGTAGGGCCCATATTGACCTCATATGGCATCCAAATTAATGAAGGTTTGTACATATGAATTGCTCTTAAAAAATAAGTACAATTTAGAAAACATGATTCCGTATTTTGAATCTGGATGGGTTGTTCCCTGCACAGATGTCTTGTCATGGACAGGAACTCCCGATTCTCTTTTTCTCCCTTAGGCTAATTTGAGTCTGCCGATTTGCATTTGGAGTGTTTTTGCTAGAATTCTACATTTTGTCTCTGCATTTAGAAATCTGGAATATATCTTGCATTGCATAGATTACGTCAGTTGCAAGTTTGGAGCCTGTGCAAGATTAGATTGGTATGGAATGGTAAAGATATAGAGTCATCAGAATGCACTTGGAATCAATGAAACAACAAAGGAATGGGTTTTAGACAAGGATTGTTCAAGGGGATGGAAAAGGAGAGTATGAAATGAACCTTGCAAACTTCAATGAATATTTTGAGCAGTTGAGTCATAAAGGGATCTAACAAAGTTGAGATAAAATATGCACAAGGATGAGAAAATCAAATCTTTTATTATAAACGAGCATAATAACCCATCGTTGCACTTTCAAGGGATGAAAGAGAGGCAGCTATAGAGACATGGCAGAGATAACAGCATAGCTGGGATAATCCTAAAAATGTCCTAGCTTTGCCATCCCACATATCTCCTCCAATGCACCCAATGCACCAAGGGAAAAAATAGAAGGCAAACTAAAAGGGTGCATATGTCATTTTAGTGTGGATGAACTCACAACATGGAATTTCCAAAAAGATATCATTGACCTTCCATTGCATGCACCTTATTTAAGTGTGCCTAGAATGAAAAAGGAAAGAAAGCAAAAAATAAATGGTGCATGAAGGTTAATGGTGGGGATAAAACTGTAACATGGAAATTCCAAAACAAATATCCCAAATTTGCCATCCTTTGCACTACTTCCATATTCACCCCAAGAAAACAAAACACAAAATACATTAAGAAATAAAAAAGGGAATTTGTTTATGACTGGAATTAATCCAAAAGTTACTTCCATATATGCACTTCCATATTCACCCCAAGAAAACAAAACAAAAAATAAATTAAGAAATAAAAGAGGGAATTTATTTATGGTTGGAATTAATCCAAAAGTTTCTTCCATATATGCCCAAAATGTTGACCTTCTCCTAAAAGAAAAAGGCACCATCGATTTCCTATAAAATACAAGTGCCTCCCCTTCGTTTAAGACACATTATTTCTAGTGTAACATCGGTGCTACGGTACACAGGGATGTAAATATTATAGATCTTTTCTAGAGAAAATCAAAATTCTGATTATAAAATCTCAATAACTGATATGCAGTTATAAATACCTTATATATATATATATATATATATATATATATATATATATATATATATATATATATATATTTGATGTTCCTATTGAGATCTCTGATATCCTTATCAAAATGATCGGAGACTGTTATAATGCTGAGATAGACTTTTACCAATCTGAGTTTTGATGACTGCTTTATATACTACAATGCCGCTGTGATTGATTGAGCAATACAACAATCATCGATTACCTTCATTTATATGTTGGGTGGATATTTTGCAACTGATAGTTTTGGGTAAAAATCCAATAGCAAAATAGGATGACTAGCCACAGTGTGTGAGACAGAGTCTCTCCTACCTTGAAGGGAAGGCTCCCCCTTCTCACTGTTCCTTGGATCAACTCAAGGTAAGCAAGAAGTGGAGAGATTTTATAAAATGGGTGTTATCCATTCTTCTTATCTTTCAAGAAAGAATCCACTTACTCGTGGAGCGAGTAATGGGCAGGGCAAATCTCTAGCTACACTTCTATCAAGAGCTGAAAATAGTGATACCGATAAACCTTCACTAACTCAAAGGCTAGCTAAAAATGTATCGGTTTGGTTCTAAGTCCGGTCCAATTTCTATATGAAAAGATTTACAATTAGGGCACAAAGACTCCTAAAAGTAAGAATACTTATCTATTTTGCAAATTAAGAAGAAAATATAAGCTATAGACAAAGCTTCTAGCTATACACTTCCAAAATTGTTCCTGATCAAAGCTCTAGCTTCAATTGTTTCTTAAATCTTTTCTATTCAATTCATGAGATACAATTACCAATAACACAAGATAACATGAATCAAAGACAACTTGGATGAATTATAGACAAAGCTTACAATTCACACAAATAACAATCTCACTTAATCAAATTTAATTCTCGAATGCTCCTTTGTATTCACTTTCTCTCAAAATAGTGCTTGCACAAACAAAGTTTTGCTGGCACAATCTCTCCAGAGCTCTCTTGCATAAAAATAATGATAATTTTACAATGAGGGGGCACTCCATATAGGCACAGGAGTTGAGAAAAAGGTGGAGGAAAAAGTGGGAGCAACTCAACCAACTTTGACCTAGTCTAACTATAGAAGAAAATAAAGGATTACATGCAACTACACATGCAACTCACATTACATCTTTTTACATACATGTAACTCGCATTACATGTAATTATGCTTTTTCATGTAATTTGTTCTTTACAACTACTAACATAAAATAAAAACAAAACAACAATCTTAGAGATTGTTTCTCAGTGTCTTGAATTTGACAATGATGTCACGTACTATGGGAAGATTAACAATTTCCATTGTCTTCGATATGGCTTCTACTCTCACTACATTTGCATATGCTGATTGCACAACTTTGGAATTTGCTACTGTAGTATCTAGCAAGTGTTTTGTCAAGGATTTATACAAAACAAATTTGTTCATTGTATGTGAACCAAAATCTTCAGAATCTACATCAGCATTGATTCTGTTGGTATATTTTGAATTTACCATCTCTGTTGCAATAAGATTACCAGATTCATTAGTAACATGACATCCCATTTGTTCCAAATTACAAGTTACACTTGTTTCAACTGCTTGACAATCTCCAAAAGCCACCTGCAACTTTGTGATCAGCTTCCTTAATGTCTCCTCCTTGTAACCAATGAGCCCTTGAAATTTGAAATACTTTTCACATGACGGAAGAATGTCACATGAACCAAAGCATCCAAATTGAATTTCACCATTTCATCTCAATCATCAAAGATTTCCTTAAAGTTATCTGCTTTTTGAGTCAAAGAAGAAATTAAGTTTTGCTCCATTTCATTCATCTCTTTGATACGCCTAAGAATTGCAAATGTCTTTGTGATGGCTCGAACTCCTTTAGAAACAGTTTCCTGTATCCAAGAATTAGTAGCTTTAATTAGCCTTCTCTCTTTAGACTTTTGAGACATAACAACAACACTCTGAGAAGATTGTTTCTGGATTACCTCATTCAAACGAGAAATCTCCTATTTCAGCTGATTCTTCTTCTCCCAAAGCTCATGATTGCTTTTTGATACATTGGCCAATGCATCTTGAGCATCTTGCAAACAACTCAAATGTGATTGCTTTCCAACTTCAACCTTAGTAATCTTGTAGTTAGAACGAGTAAGTTCCTCAACAGGTTTATCTACCAAGGGCTCAACAACCTCAACAAATTTGGTTCTATCAGAATCGACCAAAATTATGGAAACAATCTCATCTTTCAAATATTTGGATTTAGTTTTCTTAACAAGAAGATTGTTAGGAGGAACAACCACTTGCCTTCTCTTTGTTGTTATTTTACTCAACCATGCAGGTAGGCTGAAACTTTCATCTGCAGAAGCAAGCATAGTGGAGACCATTGGCATTGATCCAGATTGTATATCTGTAGTGATTGAGCAAGATTCAGTTTGTATTGTTGAAGGCATAGGAACATGTTGAGAAGACTTCATCATAAACAATTCAAATTCTGTCAAAGATATATCAAGTTGGGAAACTTGACCACTGGTAAGAGTTGGAAAATCTTCAAACACATTTGCTAAGTGATCATATTGTTCACGTGAAGGGATGCGAGGAGCATCAAAAGAAATAGGAAGAGCCATGATATTAACCTTCGAGATTGGAATGGAAGGAGTGAAAAAAGTGGAAAATGAATCCACATCATCATCAACCCCATGCAAAAAGGGTTCTTCATGTATAGAAGACGTACAAGTTTGTGCAGGCATTGGAGGAGATATAATCGTGGTTTCCCCTTCTTCATTTGAATCTCCTTTATCAGATTCTATTTCCAATTCTTCTTCTGATTCTGCTACTCATTTTTGAATTGACTCAAGAACTTGAGATGATTTTGTTCCTTTTCCACACTTCAATTTGAATTTGAGGAAATCCTTGGCATCAAAAGATGAGGCACTATCTTTCCATGTAATCTCCAGTTGTGATTTTTTACTAGGAGGACCAAAACTTCCACAATCCAAGCCCATCTTAGGATTTACTCTTTGAAGGCCTTTACTTTTCAACTATTTGTTAGTGTTTACTAGGATGGATTGAAATCTGTCCATGGTAGATGTACCTTCCTTTTGTTGCCATTGGATAGGAAAAGGGCATTTCTTATCAAAGTCGGCTTGATGAAACTCCAGATCAAGGATGTTACCATGATCTTCAACTTGAAAATCTGAAGGGATTTCTAATATATTAAGATCAATTATCTATTGCAAGGTTAATCTGCAGTAATCCATCTTCATGATGTCAAGTTCTGTCCTCATATCTATCCAGATGTCTTCGATGCGATGAACATGAGTGTAGGCTCTTTTCATCTGAGAATTCATCTCTCAATAGTCAAAATCAAATCTGGCCTTAAACTTCTTCAAGGTAATCAACTGCAACTTTGCTTCCATATTCTTATCTTTAGGCACATAAATGATTGAATAATTGCCAATAGCCAAAGGCTTAGTTGAGGTAATGCCAAAACTAGGCCTATGTGAAACATGCTTATTACTCTGCACGTCCATGAGCTGTCTAGCTAGCTCCATCAGGATGATTCAATATATAGCATACCTAGGTATGATATACAACTCTCCCTTGAAATATCCAACTCTCAAGTATGTGAAAGTGGGAAACTGAAGAAAAATATAGCCGTATTGGTTCACCTTCTCTCATGCTGCATCGGATACTCTTTTGATCGACAACTACTTATCAAACAAGCACCGAAAATGTCGGAAGAAGGCATCTTGGACTCTTCTGTAGTGGAATTTACTATTTGCCAAAGTAATTTGTTCATAGTAATCCCAAATAGGAATTTGAAGACGATCTCCTTTGGTTGAAAGACCAGAGAAAGATCCCATGGCAGTAGCAATGCAAACTAGATAAGAATTCATGTAGAAGGCACTGATGTTCCCACATTACATATCTACTGGCAGAGTGCAGTACTAATAAGTTCTCCCCAAAAGATATGTTCTTTATTCTCCATAATCTGAAACATGAACTTATGCATCCATGGCTTAAAATCCGACTTAAAATCCGACTGAGAAGGATGATGAGATCCTTATACTCTTGTTTGAAATTTGACCGATGAACGGTCTTTGGCCATCTGGAGAAATTGCTTCTTTTATTGTCTAACTAGTAAAGGTTGACATACTCTTGATAATTACTCTTGTTCATTCCAACTGGCCAATGATGATCCTTTAGTCAAATTAGCACATTCTGATTTATGTGGAACCTTGAAGATTTGTTCTATAACCTCGAGATCTAGGCTAATGATAACCTTGCTGTCAGCATCTTTGATAGTTTTTGTCTTGGGAGTAAACCACCGTGCACATCCATAAATGAAGTCAGGTTTTATAGCTGCCATAGGAAACATGGATACCAAGTGAATGTTGTTTCTCCTAATGCGCTTCATTTCATGACTAGTTGGAGTTTCAACTCTTTGTAGAAAATCAGCCACATCAACATGACCAATCTTTCTGTCCAACACGTTATCCAAAATAGATGATTGAAGGAGCTGTATGAGCCAATTCTTTATCATTTTGATATTTCATTTTGCCTTTGGATTTGGATGGCAATGACACATCTTGTGCTTGTGCTGCACTAAAAAAGTCCCAAAACATAAATACATCATCAGAAGGAATCTCCATACAAGTGAATTTTGGATCAGTAGTGAAGATTCAAAAATGGATTGGAGACTTACACAAATCTGTCAAAATGACTTCAAAGAGCATATGCATATGCAATAGAACGGAAAGCGGAATGGAATGAACAGAAAGCGTAATAAAAGTGAGAAAATGGAAAATGAAATGAAATGAAATGGAATGGAATGAGAATGCATGAAAGTGAAATGCATGGGAATGCGTGCAAATGAAAATTGCTAATTTCAAAAGTGACAGCATTTTCAAGGCATTATTACATGAAAAATGAGTACATGTAAATGTAACATGTAACGGGAGGTGGAGGGTGAAATGAGATGTGAATTCGGGTGAAGAATACACTTCACATGTATGTGCGAATGAAGGTCAAGATGGAAAGCATAGAAAGATGTAGAAACATGTATTTGCTGATGAAAGCGCAAATGCATATGAAGGGATGCAAATGGAAAATGGAAGTGAGATAATGAGTTCTATAGTCACTTGTGGTAATAAAAAGTCAAAGTACATGGGAAATGAAAATGACATCTTTTTGACTTTTCAAAATGTGACTTTTAATCAAAATTGAACATTTTTGATGCAATTACTCGTAAGACATTTTGTGTAATTGTGTCGTGCGAATGGAAGCAAAAAGTGAGATGGGTGAAAGTGGAAGTCGAAAATGGGATTACATGCATATGCGGATGGCGAATGAGATGAAAAACATGTAATTGCATTTCGTTGAGTGAGAGATGAATTGTTGTGGTATGGAAATGGAAAGTGGAATATGATGATGCTTTTGCATGTAATGAAGCAAAAACAAGTTCTTGGGAAAGAACTTGAAATTTTTCCAAGTGGAGAAAACTGGCAAGCAAGCACAAAACACAAAACACAAAAGAAACAACGTACCTTCGAAAAATAACTCAAACATGCCAAGATGCAATGCACTTCAAAACTCAAATTCAAAATTGGGACTTGGGAAAGAACCAAAAACATGAAAATGAATAAAAAGTTCATATTTAAAGGATAAATGAACTTTCCATGGCAAAGATTTTCACAAATGGCAACCATCAAGTAATTTCATAGATAAAATCAGCAAGATAAGCATGAATTTAAAGCAAGAAAGAGTCTACTTACATGAAGATTAAGTGTCAAAAATGAAGGAAAAAGATGCTCCAATGTTTGAAATTTTTTCCAAAAATGGCAAGACTTTTTTCAACTTTTCAAATTCGAATGGGAGAGAGCAGAAAATAAGAAGTTGTTAGAAGATGCCGAAACGTGTCCTAAAAACACTCCAAGATCCAATGTTTTTGAATGTTCATGCTTACAAGACATTTTTGGCAAAAAAACGTTTTTCTTCATGTTGCAAGATCAAAACGTTTTTCTTCATGTTGCAAGATCAAAACGTTTTGATCATTAAACCTCAAAACGTGAACGACAATGAAATGTAATCCCCAAAATATGCCAAATCAATTTGGTTGGGAGGAAAAACATGCATCAAAAATGGATTTTTTTGCAAATTTCTTCAAAAATGTAATCCATTATGAAGCTTTTAAAAATGTTTTTAAGGTAAATGAATCCATTTTAGAAGCAAGAGAAATCATTGCCATCCAAAAACGTCTCCAATGGAACAAATCCCATACAAATCCATTGAGAAAATCTCAAGTTATTGCAAAAAATGGAGGTATTTGGAGTTTTCTTCAAAAACATGCCTTAGGATTGAGCTCCAAAAACAATTTTCAGCATGTTAAATCCATTCTTGATGCAAGGAAACTCATTTCCAAGTAAAAAAACTTTCAATGGAGAAGATTTCATACAAATCCACCAAGTAGATCTCTCACAATGTGCAAAATTGGGTTCTTGGGAAGCAAATGCACGCATTCTTTCAAAATCAGACTTTTTAGAGGGCACAACAGATTTTAATACATGCTTTTGATCAAAATCAAACCTTTTTGGGTGCATAGCATGTTTTAAAATATGCAGCAAGTTAAAATCAGACCTTTTTGGGTGCATAACATGTTTTAAAATATGCATCCAAGTAAAATCGGACCTTTTGGAGGAGAATGCATATTTTAAAATGCAACTCACCTTTTAGATGTTTAGACATAAAAACATCACTTTTCATGTCATAGCATTAAAAAGGTCCACTTATGTGTAATGTTCCCGTTATAAAATAAATCATTTATGAAAAATATTGTAACAGGCCGATTGATTTTATGTATCTTGAACACATTCTTATTTTTGTTTCCGTAGTTTGTGTCGCTGTCAGCTATCTTTGTACACCCTCGGAATGTTTTCTGTCATGTCCCCAATTTTCGGTGGCAGTTTGATTAATTAATTTGATTAACTTGGTTGTCCAAAATAATGAATATTTGATGAGGATGACTAATTAATCATTTTAATTAAATAAATAAATGATATTAAGTTAATTACTTATAAAGTTATCAAATAAATAAATATTAAAAGATAACTTTATATTTAATTAATTTAATAAAGTGACTTGGATTATAAAATATTTAATAAAGTCACTTAAGAGATAAGATCAAAAATGTTCTAGAAGTCTCTGGAGAAGATGGAGAGAAAAGAATAAATAGGCACCCTGGGGCTCCATTTGAATCAGGCAGTGTTTATCTCTCTTTGTTTTTAGATTGTGATTCCATCACAGGTGCATTGTGGAACCTAGGGTTTCTGCAATTGTCACAGCTGGCCATTGAGAACGATAACTCTCAATTGGTACGCAATTTTGAGGGTGTGAAATAACATCTGAATTATTGCAGATTGGAGGTGACATTGCAGTCATTTCATCAGGGCAAATTGTGGGCCTAAAGGCCAGTTCTAAAGGGTTAGTTCAGTGGAGATTGTTAACAATCGAGATTTGTTTGAAAGAGGAAATCGGGGCTTATGAGGAAATTCTCCATACCCAAATCGTAGTAGTAGAGACACTCAAAACGTTTGTAGGAACTCATATCAGCGCCTATAGAAATTGTGGCACCTCATCCTTGAAAAAGTCAAGCCGTAGGAGACAGGAATTTAGAAGCGATTGAGATTGTCCATCCTTTTCGCAAAACGTAAACCATGGGCCGATTAATAGATTTCAGCTTTCAGAACTGCCATTGGGAAGGGCAGTAAATACATCATAATCTTTTCTTAAATCGTTTGCATGCGACTCAAGTACACCAGACGGATTCAGCAACACAGTTGGGCAAGGATTGCAAATTATTTGTAACCAAAAGGAATCGCAAACCTAGAAGGATACGCTTGAGAGTGATCGGGCATCAACCATTTTTGGGGGCGTCGGGTTAAGGCTTCAGAGCTAGTCGAGAGACAGTTCGGATCTACCGCAGGGAAACACTAGAAGGTTATGCGGTTGTTTGGACGAGTCGGCAACTATTTCATGACCCTTCCGGCGAATATCCAAGGGTTTGTTGTGGGTGTATGTATTAACCTTCGTAGTGGCTCTATAAACTGGGCGTCGTTTTCCTTCGCAACCACTCCCAGTCGGTTTTGTTCACAGATTACATGCTAGGCATCTTCGTGGGACTGATCTCGCATTCCAGTTTTTGACATATTCATCACACGCCTTATAAAAATTCAAAGGAGGTGAATCCGGCAACAGTAACCATTCGATTTACATCAAGCTTGGGGAAATCATTTGATTGAGCTGGTACAACTTCGAAATCATTCCAGATCCGGCCAGTTTCGTCACCATAGCTGGAGTGGTTGTGCACGGGCCCGAACAGTCATTGTAATTAGTCGGCGACATCAATATTCTTTCCAAATTGTGTAAAGCAGACTTTGGATGAATCTGACAAGTTCCATGACAACTAAGGGTGACGGCAATTTCAGGTTTTCTCCTTTGATGCTGTTGTTTAGATATATATATATATAGATATCCAGTCCGGACTCCGTGTTCAGTTGAATATTGAAAGAATTTTCTTGTAATAAGATTCTTTCCTGAACAACGTTGGTATTATTATCTACTGCTTTGTTACAATTGGTGAATTATTAGAGATATTACTCTTTGCATGACAAATTTCATAGTACATTGTCTTTCATAGAACAACCCAGGCTGCAAGAATAAAATTTGACATCAGTTCCTCACTGGTTCGTAACAACCTTGCTTGCTAATTGTTTGACGGAATGTCTAACCCTTGAGTTTTAAGTTTTGGGTGTTAAAAGAGGCAATAACCTGTCGGGGTTATTTCAGTGGTATCAGAGCAGTTTTCCCTGCCATCCTGTTGGGTAGGACATCTTATGATATCATTTTCGCAAGAGAACAACACTTAAGGGTAGAGATATGGGTGAAAGACAGTCACAGAGTCCTCTGAGATTTTCCAGAGTTGATGCAACCAGAGAATTTTACAGAAGCATGACTACCGGACAACAAGAAATAGCTCAGTCACCACAGGCTTTGACCACCTTAATGGAAAGAGTTGTTCAAGGCAAAGGTACACCGGATCATGAAATTAGAAGTGTGACAGGCTCACGGGGGCGCAGATCATGGGCAGCGAACAGGCCTGCTCGTCCCACTTCCCTAAAGACAGAGTTTCAGGAAATAGGAGGTGATGATTTGACGGATGATCTTAGAGCTGCTACTACAGAATGGCAGGCATTACCCCCGCATGTGCGTAAACTATTGAACTTTGATAGCTATCTAAATCGAAGGAGAGAACATATGAGGAACAACCACCAAAACAAAGGAGAAAAGGAATAAGGGATCTCTACCAGTGAGGTATCAAGAAACCTTTACAAGGAGTTTGCAGCAGTTGATGTCTCAGGTACTCAGGGTGGTTTGGTTCCGACAGGCAATGATTACAGTGAGGCGAGTTCAGATGATGATAAGGATGTTGATGGTAAGATACTAGGTAGAGATGAGCAAACACTGAGTATCCATGATTTTGCTGAGAGAGAGTACCAGGCTCAGTTAGATGCTTCGTCACATAAGGATGAAATTGGTAGTACTTCACATGATTGGTCCAGCCAGCTGAAGGTGAGCGAAGATAGTGTTGTGACTTCATTATCTCATCATGACAAGATACGGGACATGTTAGAGAATCACATCCTGATGATTCAGTTACAGAGAAGACATAGGGGAAATCAGGCAAAGTCCTCTTGTGTTGACTTACAGACGATTAGAGAGGGAATGGGAACGCTGAAGTTGAGTTATCTACATCTTCTATCAGATCGTGACCATCTTCTTAGACTTGTCAGAGACTATTCAGATGCCTTGAGAAGGAAGGAGGAAATTAACAAGGTTTCTTGCAAGCTTGAAGACACTCAAGTTTCTCGGGTAAATACTCCATTGGCATTACCGGACTGGGAGAGACATGGAAATGAGCATGGCATGGAGCTAGGCTTAGTTTCATCTTACATGCCTGACATTCAGCTCCCTGCAGCAGACAGATCATATATGGTAGCTGATAATGTTACGAGTTCATCTTGCATTCACATCTAGGATACAAGGACAATGGCAGACAGGTATGTGAAGTTAGTTGGTATTGGTCACATTACTCAGGTAAGGAGTTTGCTTGAGTTACCAGCTGTTTCTTGTTTACGGATATGGACTCGAGAACGTTCCAGCAGCATTTGGGATTCAGTTAACTGGAGGTCTTTAACACTTAATGGTAGCAATGATTGTCTGAGTGTTATCATGGATTTGATTAGCAGAATACACGGTGTTGTCTTTCTTTGTGTCAGCAGCTTGTCCAATGTTGGTATTAGTTTTTATACACCATTGTTGGGATTGGTTCATATATCTAGACGACCATTCTTGCTGGAAGGTGTTGAAGATTTTTCATATTTGACAGTGTATACAGGAGAATCCCAGGATCGTTTTGGCTTTGATAACATCCAGGAGGATGAAGTGGACAGTTTTGAAGATTCAGCTTCCTTGACAGTTTCTTTGGGTACAGAAGAGCTTGACAGCAGTACTATAGCTTTTGACATTTTGGATGTTGATATGGACCTTGGAGATGATTCGCGAGATATGGATGATAATAATGAGGGTACTCCTTTAGACCGAGCACCAGAAGAGGCTTGTAGGAGACAGTTCAGCCAGAGCCATCATGTGACTAGCCAGTTAAAAGTTAGTGAGCGAGACATTGTTATCGCTTGTGAGCATTTTGATACTGCTCGTCAATTGTTGGCCGTCACGGGTTGGGGTACTTCTATGATGGATGAGTCCAACGGTGGTTACTTTTCTTTGGCAGAGATTCATGCCTTGTGTGAAGCTATACGAATTTTGAAGCAGGATTACTTACGATTGGTAGCCGACCGTGATCATCTGGTTGAGTGGGGAAGTACAGCCTATGAGGCACTCTTGGATCGTGAAGAGGAGGTGAGTGAGCTTTCCCAGGAGCTCATAGTGACTACTGAGGCTTTAGAGGACACACGACAGGATCGAAGTCGCAGTTTCAGTTGAAGGAGGTGACCGTGGAGTTGGAGCATTTGCGGTCAAAACCAGCCCCAGACCCAGTTCATTTGTCTATTGAGGTGGTTGGTGGTGAGTACACTCCTGCAGTTGTTACTGAGGAGCATATTGTTGAGGCTGACACACATATTCAGGATTTGGTAGTAGCTGGTCCTAATGAGTTTGGGATATCAGTAGAGTCAAGTCTCCAGATTGATTCTTCTCAGATAGTTGATAGTGTGGTACAGTTGAGTATGCCACCCTTACAGGAGGACCAGTTGTGGTGTAAAGGGGAGTATGCTAATGTTTCCTCATATAATTTTTACTGCACTGAACCGTTCATGGAGTATTTGTTGGATAGTGCATGTGTTCATTTGGACTCGCATAAAGTGACAGAAGGTGTTCTCATCCAAGATACTAGTGTTATTTGTAGATTGGTTGAGAAGATTATAGGGGTCCTTTCTACTATGCTACCTCACAGGGATCTCGAGGAGGGGTTTGTTGAGCAGAGTGCACAGGGACCTATCCGACTTACAGTCACTCGGAGTCAGAGATTGGAGCCATATGTTGATTACCAGTTCAGTGATGATGAGCTAGCAGCAGAATTTGGAGGTTCTTACTGGCATTATACGGTAGGGTACGCTCATCATTTTTCTTTTGACACAGAGATAGAAGATTTTATTTCACGCAGATGTAGATTGGTTCCAGTTTCTTACCATCCATTAGGAGATAGATTGGCACCATCTTTCGAAAATAAAATTGGTAGTAGCAAGTTACTCAGCCTGCAGCATCGACACACCCGGAGCAGTTTTTCAGAGATTGGATTTGATGGCAGTAATTCAGGTACCTATGGCTGTTGTCATATCTACAGTGCAGTTGGGTGAAGGTGTCATTTTGACAGGGGTTTGAGTTTTGATAGAGTTGATGTTTCAGTTGGCTTGAGTTCCGCAGAATGGTTTCTTCTACCGACATCTACAGTTGGTTTCCAGATGATTTCATCAGAATTGTCAGTTGTTTGGGAATTGAGTACAGTTTTTCAGTTATTGGTAATAATGTTTTCTCCACGAGAGTATGGTGTGGATTGGGATGATACACAGATTTACACTTGGGATCCAGGCAGACTGTTTGGTTCATGGTTCAGCCATTGCTTGGGGACAAGCAATTTCAGGAAGGGCGGACTGTCATGTCCCCAATTTTCGGTGGCAGTCTGATTAATTAATTTGATTAACTTGGTTGTCCAAAATAATGAATATTTGATGAGGATGACTAATTAATCATTTTAATTAAATAAATAAATGATATTAAGTTAATTACTTATAAAGTTATCAAATAAATAAATATTAAAAGATAACTTTATATTTAATTAATTTAATAAAGTGACTTGGATTATAAAATATTTAATAAAGTCACATAAGAGATAAGATCAAAAATGTTCTAGAAGTCTCTGGAGAAGATGGAGAGAAAAGAATAAATAGGCACCCCGGGGCTCCATTCGAATCAGGCAGTGTTTATCTCTCTTTGTTTTCAGATTGTGATTCCATCACAAGTGCATTGTGGAACCTAGGGTTTCTGCAATTGTCACAATTGGCCATTGAGAACGATAACTCTCAATTGGTACGCAATTTTGAGGGTGTGAAATAACATTTGAATTATTGCAGATTGGAGGTGACATTACAGTCATTTCATTAGGGCAAATTGTGGGCCTAAAGGCCAGTTCTAAAGGGTTAGTTCAGTGGAGATTGTTAACAACCGAGATTTGTTTGAAAGAGGAAATCGGGGCTTATGAGGAAATTCTCCATACCCAAATCGTAGTAGTAGAGACACTCAAAACGTTTGCAGGAACTCATATCAGCGCCTATAGAAATTGTGGCACCTCATCCTTGAAAAAGTCAAGCCGTAGGAGACAGGAATTTAGGAGCGATTGAGATTGTCTATCCTTTTCGCAAAACGTAAACCATGGGCCGATTAATAGATTTCAGCTTTCAGAACTGCCATTGGGAAGGGCAGTAAATACGTCATAATCTTTTCTTAAATCGTTTGCATGCGACTCAAGTACACCAGACGGATTCAGCAACACGGTTGGGCAAGGATTGCAAATTATTTGTAACCAAAAAGAATTGCAAACCTAGAAGGATACGCTTGAGAGTGATCAGGCATCAACCATTTTTGGGGGCGTCGGGTTAAGGCTTCAGAGCTAGTCGAGAGACAGTTCGGATCTACCGTAGGGAAACACTAGAAGGTTATGCGGTTGTTTGGACGAGTCGGCAACTATTTCATGACCCTTCCGGCGAATATCCAAGGGTTTGTTGCGGGTGTATGTATTAACCTTCGTAGTGGCTCTATAAACTGGGCGTCGTTTTCCTTCGCAACCACTCCCAGTCGGTTTTGTTCACAGATTACATGCTGGGCATCTTCGTGGGACTGATCTCGCATTCCAGTTTTTGACATATTCATCACACGCCTTATAAAAATTCGAAGGAGGTGAATCCGGCAACAGTAACCATTCGATTTACATCAAGCTTGGGGAAATCATTTGATTAAGCTGGTACAATTTAGAAATCATTCCAGATCCGGCCAGTTTCGTCACCATAGCTGGAGTGGTTGTGCACGGGCCCGAACAATCATTGTAATTAGTCGGCGACATCAATATTCTTTCCAAATTGTGTAAAGAAGACTTTGGATGAATCTGACAAGTTCCATGACAACTAAGGGTGACGGCAATTTCAGGTTTTCTCCTTTGATGCTGTTGTTTAGATATATATATATATAGATATCCAGTCTGGACTCCGTGTTCAGTTGAATATTGAAAGAATTTTCTTGTAATAAGATTCTTTCCTGAACAACGTTGGTATTATTATCTACTGCTTTGTTACAATTGGTGAATTATTAGAGATATTACTCTTTGCATGACAAATTTCATAGTACATTGTCTTTCATAGAACAACCCAGGCTGCAAGAATAAAATTTGACATCAGTTCCTCACTGGTTCGTAACAACCTTGCTTGCTAATTGTTTGACGGAATGTCTAACCCTTGAGTTTTAAGTTTTGGGTGTTAAAAGAGGCAATAACCTGTCGGGGTTATTTCATTTTCCCCAACGGGTATTTAAGCACGGCTTAGAGGTAGTCTTTAGGCATGCTTTTGGATTATTTCTTTTATACTGTGAATTCCTATTGGGGTTCTGGATTGTTCGCCATTTTGGAAGTGAGAGATCTTCCCTATTTGGCTTTACGGTTTTGGTGGGATTCATCCCTCACACTATTCCGTTGTTGCATGTAATTCTTCGCTCGGAACTGGCAAATCGGAGCACCATCTTTGGGCAATTATTATTCGCATTCAAGTCTCTATTATTGTGTGGATTTTTATCAAGATCTATTGTGTGTATGAACCAGATTGTATTCCATATTGGGCTCGAATACCTAGCTGTGTGGCCTCTTGTCATTTCTTGTTCTACTTAGTCCTCAACTATACGACCCTCATCCATCCTTCATTGTACTTTCTGTCTACCGTATGACCTCCTAATCCATCCATACAACCTCCTTAGCACACTGTACGGCCATAGAAAGTCCTCTCCTATATGGCCTTATCCTCTC
This sequence comes from Cupressus sempervirens, assembly GCA_028749045.1. Classification (NCBI taxonomy): domain Eukaryota; kingdom Viridiplantae; phylum Streptophyta; class Pinopsida; order Cupressales; family Cupressaceae; genus Cupressus; species Cupressus sempervirens. The sequence goes on along the minus strand of CM053791.1, from coordinate 400,060,142 downwards.
CGTACGACTATCTCTTGCCCACCACCCTACAACATCCTCCTTCCATTGTATGACTGCATATTGGTGACCATACGACCATCTCCAGTCTACCGTATGGGTAATAGTGCCTCCTCCCTCATCACATACGACCCTCACATAGGTGCATACACCCTCCATTGGTCCATTTGTAGGACAAAGCACTCTGTGCACCACCACCTTTCAATCGTCCATCTCTAGGCAATTCCGTACATCCGTTGTGACTCAGTGTCAAATGTTTGTGTGGGGGTTAAATAAACTGTGGGAACATTATATTATGATGAACGTTTGATGTAATGACATCAAAAAGGTCCACCGAAGTAAACTTTATATGCAATGGCATGTAAAAGGTCCACTTTTGATGGATTTTACATATTATTACATATAAAATGTCCATTTATGAAGACTTTAAGTTATTTAATTCACTTAAAATTATAAAAATGTTACAAAAATTGGTCATAAACAATATTTATTTATCATATTATGAAATATAATATATAAACGTCATTTTAAAGTAACAATTTAAATAAGCATTTGATTTTTAAAACCAAAAATTAAAATGAAACTATATAGTTATATAGTTACTTTAAGTGAAAAATTAAAAGGTAACTCAACTTAAAATTATAACATAAAGTGCATTATAGTCATTGTAAGTTATAAATTTAAAATAAAAGTAACTTAAAAACATAACAAAAAGTGAATATAATGTTATATTTTAAAAAAAGTGAATGTCAAATTGAAAATATAACATGATATTTTTAATTCGTGTCGTTGCACCTAAAATGTCCACATTTGAGGCACTAAAACGGGCATAATTCTTGATTGACAACTTCGGTTGACCTCTAGGTTAGACCGAATCGAAGGAAAAAATGAAAGGCATGATATGAGCAAAACCAAATGACTAAAAAAAAGAAAAACAAACTCAAAAGAAAAGAACGGATGATGAAGGCTTCAAAAATCAAGCAAATGCTCGACAGAAAACAAAACGAAGAAGACTTGATGAAGGCCTTCAGTAAAACAATTTAATATTTGAATTGAAATGGATCAGTCGATCAACATTAAACAATTAAATATCAAATTGAAGCTTAGAAAAATGCGAAACTAGCTGGAAAAAGTTGTGTTATTACCAACATTTTGTGATGACAAAATGCAAGACAACATATGTCATAGGGGGTTACGATTCATGAGGAGGTGTGACTCCCTCACGGCAATTGCCACGAGGAGTCACAGCCTCTCATGAGCATGACTTCTTATTATCATCCGTGGATTTAAACTATATCACCGATAATCATATTGGTCCTATCGCAAAACATATATAATGTTTTACTTGTTTATCACTCATTATCATTTTTAATATATTTACTATATGAATATATATTTAAGTTTAATAATATGTACAAGTATATATATATATATATATCACCATCACAAGTATATACATTCATAAACATATTAAATTCATATTATTAATAATAAGAATGCTTCAATCCGAATGAAGCTATATTCTTAGCACTCCCTCTTAGATGAAAGAGGATTGAATGCATCCTATATAGTAATGCACTTGTATCAATTTGAGATCATGAAGTCTATTCATCTTCACAAGTATGACACAATTGTTATCACTATTCCTATCTATTATGGAACTGAATTTAGTGATAACATCTGTATTAAGAGATTCAACACATTCCGGGATTTCAATCCAATGTAGTCAATCTAGATACATCCGCCAACATGTGTTCTAACAATTTAGAGACACATAACAACAGGTCAACCTATTGTTAAGATTGTCACCATACAATAGTGACCTTACTCGGATCGTCACCTTTCTTGCCACAACACATCCACAATATTGCAATGTTGATTTTATTAAATATTCAATAAAAAATTTACATAATATTGAATTACAATTTAGTTATACCAAGTTTATTCTTGAAATACTCAAATTTTAACCTTGCAAGAGGTTTGGTGAAGATGTTAGCCTTCTGTTCTTCAGTGCTGATATACATTAGCTTGATAACATCTTTGTCCACCATGTTCCTTATATAATGGTAAGAAATCTCTATATGCTTGGACCCGTTATGAAAAATTGGGTTAATTGATAGTTTAATGCAACTTTGATTGTCACAGTGAATTATGGTGGATTCCAATGGTTTTCCAGATAGTCCATATAAAAGTTTCCTTAGCCACACTGCTTTGCATACTCCTGTGGAGGCTGCCATATACTCTGTTTCCGTAGAGCACTAAGCAACCGCTGTTTGTTTTCTACTAAACCAAGATATCATAGCCGATCCAAGGCTAAAACAACATCCATTTGTACTCTTACGGTCAATAGAACTGCCTACCCAGTTTGAATTAATATACCCTTGAAGTTGTAGCTTAGTATTCTGATACTTCAACCCAAGTCCAACTGTTCCTTGTAGATACCTTAGAATATGCTTGGCTGCCATTAGATGAATCTTCTTGGGTTCACACATGAAGTGACTTAACACGTGTAGCATAGCAAATATTTGGCTGAGTGTTCACTAAGTACATAAGGGATCCAATAATTTGTCAATAGTGAGTAAGATCTACTAGTTCAGAATCTACTGCTTTAATTTTAAACTTATGAAGGTTAGGTTCCATTGGAGTAAATAATGGTTTATAATTTATCATTCCAAATCTAGTCAATATATTTGTTGTGTACTTTTCTTGGATTAGGAAGATGTAATTTTCCTTTTGTCGTACTTCTAAACCCAAAAAGTAATGTAGAAAGCCTAGATCCTTCATGTCAAATTCAACTACGAGATCTTGTTTACACTTGGCTATAAGGTGACTTGCACTTGTTATCAACAAATCATCAACATAAAGAATGAGTATGAACATGCCATTATTAGATATTTTGAAGTATATATTCGGATCAGCTTCATTCTTGGAGTATCCCATGGTATGTTCCCATTTTGGCTGACATCGTTTAGCGTGCCAGATTTGCCTATCATGGATTCTTGTAGGCAAATGGTTTTGGTGAGAGAGTCATTCTGATGATTATTTGGGGATTGGATGGTCTTATTTGCTCTTGGAGAGATGGTATTTATTATATTTTTATTATTATGTGCTATGTGGGCCAAATGTTATAATTTTGAGTTGAGTTGCACTTTTTATTTTATAAAGTTACATTTTATATAAAAGTGCATTATAAAGGGATTTCATAAGAATATTTTATGGATACTTCTAGAAGTTCTAGTGGCTTCTTAGAGAAGTGAATAAATAGAGTGCTTGGCCTCTCATTTGAACATCCCATAACTTGAGTTTACACTACCTTTCTCTTTGAGCATTTGTGGTGCCATCTTGGCCTGCAGATTATTATTTCTTCTTTAGGAACGGAGTCTCCTAAGGATTTTGCATAACTGAGGAGGTCAAATATCCTTTAAAGGGTTGCACATTTGGAGGTGATACTATAGTCACTTCAGCTAGGGCATCATTGGGCCTAAGGCCATTTTTAGCATTTCAGCATTTCAGGAGGCATTTTTAGTAGGGCCGAAATTATAGGAGACTATTTTTAGTAGGTCCGAAATTATAGGTCATTTTTAGTAGGTCCGAAATTATAGGAAGCCATTTTTAGCAGATCCGAAATTTTAGGAGGATTTTTTCAGCAGACCCAAAATTATAGGAGGGCATTTTCTGAGGACTATTCATTTTCAGTCATGGATTGATTGCAGGACATCTTTAGAAGGCTTAATTGTGGTGGAGGAAAAATTTATAGTTGCTGATTCGTTTTTGCTACAAGTCTGATCCAATTTTCAGAATTTCAAGATAGGGCTTTGGAACCACATTTTTGTTCATATCTTCCTCATTACTCAGCATATCATTTTGGGTATTTTTGCATCAGATTTCTATCATCGAGGAGATAAAGATAGGTGCATTTTGGAGTTCCAAAATGCCATGATTTATTTTTAAGGAATTTTTCAAAACTCCTAGACATTTTTGAAAATTTGCAAGGAAGTACATTTTCAGATTTGGGGTGACTTTGGCTTGGGTGTTGGCATCTTTAGCATTGGTAACAATTATTACAGCCATCTACAATCAAGTTCTTCACTTCTCATTTGGCATGATTGGAAGGCTAGGAATTTGCAAGTGAAAGAGTATTGTAATTTTTAGACTATCTATATTGCCACCCTAGGGTTTGATGATCATATTATTGGCTGAAATATGTATGGCATTGTTGCAAATTGTTTATATATGAATGGCATATGGTTTTGAGCAATTTTCTATTTTCAGCATTTACTTTCAGTAGTAGTCTTCAGTCGCATTCCAATTGTTTGACAAAATGTCAATTGGCTGTAGGTTCTCTTTTTGGCATAAATAATGTTATAATTTTGCATATCAAGTGTTTGTATTAATGCCACTTGGCTGTAAGTGCATTAATGCCATCTTAGGTTGTATCCAAAGTGTTTGTCATAATTAATAGTTGCTGTAGTTGCATATTGCAAGTAGTTTCAATCACATATATACATTAAATATTGTCAAAATAAGTTGCACATTCATGTTAGGTCATTGTTTAGTCAATTTTGAGTCTTCTTGTAAGCATTCTCATTGATGCTAATTGAGAAAAAGAGTCATTAAAGCAAACTGAAATGTTATATCAGCTATATGCCCCTTGTATGTGAAGCGTTTGACAAAATTTCCAAGGCCAAAAATCAAAAGTTTTCAATCAGATTTGAGCAAGGTCATTACAGTGGTATCAGAGCGGTTTTCTTGCCATCTTGTTGGGTAAGAGTCGTCTTGTATGAGTGATCAGCACTCTACTTTATCCAGAATGGACAGGTATAGTATAGAGTCTCAGAGGATACGATCTTGGACAGTTGATAGACAAAGTAGGAAGATCCAGAGTCAGAACAGTAGAAAGGATGGTTATTTAGACATTCAAGATGAACTTAGGAAAATAAGCCATGACATGTCTGAACAGTTGGTTAAGCACCACCGTATGATAAATGACATGCTGTCCAACCCAGCTAAGGTGGATAAGTTGACTGGATTTCTATTTGGCAGATCTTCTCACAGGGCAGATGACACAATTACCAGGAACTTGCATGAGGAGTTCGAGAAACTAGCTTATAGCCAGGCAAAGGTCTCAGATTCTACTCCGCCACAGGAGATAGTGGTAAAGGATATTACGCAGATTGATTGTAACGGTCAACTTGATACTCAAGTTGAGACAGTTGTATACAGGTCACCAGAGGGTGATGTTACAGGTACTCGGGATGGTTTAGCTACGATAGGCAGTGACTATAGCGTAGAGGGTTCAACTGATGATTTTGAGGATGTTGTTGTGTACGATGGTGAGATACCTAGTAGAGATGAGCAAACATTGAGTATTCATGACTTTCTTGAGAGGGAGTACTAGGCACATTTGGATGCTTCGTCACATGAGGTTGAGGCTGGTAGTACTTCTCGTGATTTGTCCAACCAGTTGAAGGTGAGCGAAGACAGTATTGTGACTTCATTATCTCATCATGACAGGATGCGGGATATGATAGAGGATCACATTCAGATGATTTAGTTACAGGGCAGACATAAGGGAGTTCAGGCAAAGTCTTCTTGTGTTGACTTACAGGCGATTAGGGAAGGAATGGGAATGATGAAGTTGAGTTATTTACATCTTCTATTAGATCGTGACCATCTTCTTAGCCTTGCTGGTGACTATTTAGATGCCTTGAGAAGGAAGGAGAAGGAAGTTGACCGGCTTTCTCACGAGCTTCAGGACACTCGAGCTTCCTTGGTGAATACTCCATTGGCATTACAGGACTTGGAAAGACATGGGAATGAGCATGGCGTGGAGTTGAGTTTAGTACCATCTTGCACACCTGATACTCAACTTCCTGTGGCAGGCGGATCATATGTGGTTGTTGATAATGTTGTGAGTTCATCTTGCATTCACATCCAGGATAAAGGGACAGTGTCAGACAGGTATGTGGAGTTGGTATTAGTCATATTACTCAGGTGAGGAGTTTGCTTGAGTTACTAGCTAATTCTAGTTTACGGACATGGACTCGAGATTTTTATATTGGCGTTTGGGATTCAGTTGACTGGAGATCTTTATCACTTTTTGGTAGCAGTGATTATTTGGTTGCTATCATGGATTTGATTAGCAGATTGCATGTTGTCCTTTCTTGTGCTAGCAGCTTGTCCGATGTTGGTATTAGTTTTTATACACCGGTGTTGGGCTTTGTTCATATATTCAATTGACCATTCTTGCTAGAATGTGTTGATGATATTTCATATTTGGCAGTGTTTACAAATGAACCCCAGGATCATATTGGCATTTGATGACATCCAGGAGGATGCAGTGGACAGTTTTGAGGACTTAGTCTCCTTGGCAGTTTCTTTTGGTACAGAGGAAATGGGCAGCGGTGCTACAGTTTTTGATACTTTGTATGTTGATATGAGCTTTGGAGTTGATTTGCAAGATGTGGATGGTAATACTCTAGAGACCAGTAACTTTGAGGAGGTTTGTAGAAGATAGTCTAGCCAGAGCCATCATGTGACTAGTCAGCTGAGAGTTAGTGAGTGAGACATTTCTATCGCTTGCCAGCATTTCGATGCTACTTGTCAGTTGTTAGCAGTTTATGGATGGGGTTCTCCTACTAGTGATGAGCAGGGAGGTAGTTATCTTTCCTTGACAGAGATCCACTCTTTATGGGAGGCTATTTGGGTTCTGAGACAGAATTATATGCAGTTTGTAGTCGACAGAGATTATCTTATGGAGTGGGGGAATACAGCATACGATGCGTTATTGGCCAAGGAAGATGAGGTGAGTGAGCTTACTCAGTAGCTTGAGGTGACTTTTGAGATTCTTGAGAGTACATAGTTGGTTTTTGAGGAGTCATGGTTTCATTTGGCTAAGGTGACCATGGAGTTAGAGCAACTGTAGTCTTTACTAGACTCTATACAGTCACAGGCTATGGTGTTTGATGATCTGAGGATGTCCATGGTCGAGATTGTCAGAGACAATGGAGATGGGGATGCATCCATCCTTGATACTGGCATTGGCATATTGGGTTCATTTCCACTAGAGTCAGGTTTAGCTGAGTTGGGTGCTGCAGTAGATTGTTGTGGTATGCTTGACATGGTGGCCTCTACTATTGATACTACTCCCTCGGCGATGTCTTCGAAGGTAGTAGTTAGTTCCAGCTTGGTTAGTGATCAGTTGTAGTTAGTTTCATTTGGATTGCGGTTTGAGCCACTGACTAAGATTGGCGCATTTTATCGACATTACACTGGGAGGTATGCTCATCAATTTACCTTTGATGACCATGTTTATGAGATGATGATACGGAGATGTATTGTGGTTCCTAGTGCTTGTCATCAGTTATGGGACAGTTTGACGCCACAAGATGAGAGTTGTGATGGGCATGACATGGCAATAGGTTCTACGGTTGACAGCTTGATAGTACATGACTTAGAGCAAGAGTTTGCGAGTGATGCTTCAACGGTTGCTATTGATTCTACTCATTTGGCTATGTCATCTCCTGACTTAGCTGGTGATCAGTTGTAGTGGGTTGTAGCACCTGTGCATGGTGAGTTGTCGACTGAGGCTCGTTCTTTTGATCAGCATTATACTGTGGGGTATATTCATCAGTTTGCATTTGATCCATGTGTTGAGGAGTTGATGGCAAGCAGATTTGGTTTGGGTTCTATTTCTTGCTATTTATCTTGTGATGTCTACTCACCATCAGTGGTGCATGGGAGTTACGGTTCTGAGACAGTGGCTGGTGATTTGCAGAGTTGTGCTGATTGCAATAGGTGTACAATGTGTGGATTCTTCGTACTTGGTATAGTTTCATTCAGGAGTGTCCACCATTGTGACAGAGTAGGATTGTACATTCCGCATAGGCCAGTGAGATGTGTTGATGGTATTTACTGTTTTGGCAATTTGGGATGTCCACTCTACTTGGGTTCTGATATTTTGAGAGTTTATGTCTCGTGGGTTCCTGACTATGGCAGTAGTGGATTTGAAGTTCAGTTGAGTAGTGATTCACGCTTCATTCATGGATTCTTCTTGGTTATATTGCAGAGGATATTGCAGGAGCTTGCGTTGATTGACATCAGTATAGTACATGACTATATTTGGGATCTAGGTGGGTTGATTGGTTTATTGTTCAATCATTGCTTGGGGACAAGCAATTTCAGGAAGGGCGGACTGTCATGTCTTCATTTCGGCTGACATCGTTTAGCGTGTCGGATTTGCCTATCATGGACTCTCGTAGGTAGATGGTTTTGGTGAGAGAGTCATTCTGATGATTATTTGGGGATTGGATGGTCTTATTTTCTCTTGGAGAGATGGTATTTATTATATTTTTATTATTATATGTTATGCGGGGCCAGATTTTATAATTTTGAGTTGAGTTGCACTTTTTATTTTATAAAGTTACTTCTTATATAAAAGTGCATTATAAAGGGATTTCATAAGAATATTTTATGGATACTTCTAGAAGTTCTAGTGGCTTCTTAGAGAAGTGAATAAATAGAGTGCTTGGCCTCTCATTTGGACATCCCATAACTTGAGTTTACACTACCTTTCTCTTTGAGCATTTGTGGCGCCATCTTGGCCTGCAAATTATCATTTCTTCTTTAGGAACAGAGTCTCCTAAGGATTTTGCATAACTGAGGAGGTGAAATATTCTAAGGGTTGCACATTTAGAGGTGATACTATAGTCACTTCAGCTAGGGCATCATTGGGCCTAAGGCCATTTTCAGCATTTTAGGAGGCGTTTTTAGTAGGGCCAAAATTATAGGAGGCCATTTTTAGCAGGTCCGAAATTATAGGAGGCCGTTTTTAGCAGGTCCGAAATTTTAGGAGGCTTCTTTCAGCAGACCCAAAATTGTAGAGGGCATTTTCTGAGGAATATTCGTTTTCAGTCATGGATTGATTGCAGGACATCTTTAGAAGGCTTAATTGTGGTGGAGGAAAGATTTATAGTTGCTGATTTGTTTTTGCTACAAGTCTGATCCAATTTTCAGAATTTCAGGATAGGGCTTTGGAATCACATTTTTGTTCATATCTTCCTCATTACTCAGCATATCATTCTGGGTATTTTTGCATCGGATTTCTATCATCGAGGAAATAAAGATAGGTGCATTTTGGAGTTCCAAAATGCCATGATTTATTTTTAAGGATTTTTTCAAAACTCCTAGACATGTTCAAAAATTTGCAAGGAAGTACATTTTCAGATTTGGGGTGACTTTGGCTTAGGTGTTGGCATCTTCAACATTGGTAAAAATTATTATAACCATCTACAATTAGGTTCTTCACTTCTCATTTGGTATTATTGGAAGGCTAGGAATTTGCAAGTGAAAGAGTATTGTAATTTTTAGGCTATCTATATGGCCAACCTAGGGTTTGATGATCATATTATTGGCTGAAATATGTATGGCATTGTTGCAAATTGTTGATATATGAATGGCATATGGTTTTGAGCAATTTTTTATGTCAACATTTATTTTCACTAGTAGTCTTCAGTTACACGTCAATTGTTTGACAAAATGTCAATTGGCTGTAGGTTCTCTTTTTGGCATAAATAATGTTATAATTTTGCATACCAAGTGTTTGTATTAATGCCACTTGGCTGTAAGTGCATTAATGCCATCTTAGGTTGCATCCAAAGTGTTTGTCATAATTTCTAGTTGCTGTAGCTGCATATTGCAAGTAGTTTCAGTCACATATATGCATTGAATATTGTCAAACTAAGTTGCACATTCATGTTAGGTCATTGTTTAGTCAATTTTGAGTCTTCTTGCAAGCATTCTCATTGATGCTAATTGATGAAAAGAGTCATTAAAGCAAACTGAAATGTTATATCAGCCATATGACCCTTGTATGTGAAGTGTTTGACAAAATTTTCAAGGCCAAAAATCAAAAGTTTTCAATCTGATTTGAGCAGGGTCATTACATCCCAATTTCAGAAGATAGTTGTCTATCCTCTCATACCAAGCCTTCGCAGCATGCTTCAACCTGTAGAGGACTTTCTTTAGTTTACATACATATAGCTTCCAGTTATGTGTAGTGAATCTTACAGGTTGTCTTATAAATACTTCCTCTTCAATGATGTCGCTCAAGAAGGTTGTCTTTACGTCCATTTGATGTATTTTCCATCCTTTGGATGCAACAATGACAATTATCATTCTTACAGAAGTGTAACGTGCAACTGGAGCAAATGTTTCTTCATAATCAATTCCAGCCTTTTGATAAAACCCCTTGCAACAAATTTGGCTTTGTATTTTTCAATGCATTCGTCACATGCATACTTGATCTTAAACAGTCATTTTGAAGATACAACTAATTTGTCTTTTGGTCTAGTAACAATATCCCAAATATCATTTTTTAGAATGGATTGATATTCCTCCACCATTGCATCTTTCCATGCGTGACATTTTAAGGCCTCCTCAACATTAGTTGGTTCTGTTTTTGTGAGTTATGTCATTAAGGCAACATAGCATTTTGGATTTCTTGTTTTCTTATTTTCTCTAGAAACCTCCTCTGGTTCCACATTGTTCTCTTCCATCATTTTCCTTGCCCATAGTCATCTTTTCTTGTGATTTAAAACTTCGTCATTCTCAGCATTAGATGCAAGCGTGTTTGTCTTCAGAAAGACTCCCTTAGATTTCCAGTTGAATTATCTTCTATAGTGTTCTCCCTGTTGGTTATCAAAATCGTTGATTAGAAACCTATGAGCCTTGCTTGCTTGATGCTGGGATATCTTATCGATTTTGGCCAACTTGACAGGATCAATCAAATTGATTTAAATCCTCCGCACTTTTGGCTCCGCTTAATCAAGGCCTGTAGACCTGATCCTGGACAGCAAAACTTAGATCCAAGATGTTTTATAGCGAATAGATAAAATGCAAAGACAACTTCCTCAAGTGGCGAGATTTTAAGGAAAGCTACTGGATTGTGACTAGTTAATATTATTCTTCAAAATTTGATTACTTTAATAGATTTGAGAATTTTTGAAAAAAAATTTAAAACGAATTACTAAACACACAAGTACCAAACTCTTAAAAGAAAGAGGCTAAATTATTGCCAGCATATGGATTGAAAATTATGAGCAAATCTTATGATCAGTGCTGAAGTTTAATTGGGTAATAGAGTCAAATATATATATCCTCACATACAACTTTATGTTACTGGTTATATTATATTTATAAATGATTCAATTATTATGATGCCTCAAATTGTTTTGCGTTTTCACGTATTTAAACCAGTCTATAATGTTTTAACCCTTTTATGGACAAAATAGATAAAAATAAAGAAAACAATAATATTTTGCAATATTTATATTTATCAGATCTAAATAGCAGCAAACAATTTGATCCACTTATTGTAATAATGAATTATAAACAAATAAATAATAAGATGATCGCAAAGGACAAATTATATAAATTTTATCTCTAGAACAAATAAAGCTCTTATTGATTATATTGTAGGAGAGTTTGTATTAAAGACACTCAGATTGTTGATGCTCTATTCAACACAACTTGATCTCAGAGCATATCAAAGTTCTATGCCCAAAAATCTCAATTTCCACCTACTTGGTTCAAACTTTAGACTCTCCCTTTGAAGAAATTGAATAACATGTATGCCTCAGAATATGCAAAGTTCTCCTTTTTTTAGCCACATGAATGATAGGTGTTTGATTTTTCATTACATATTTATAGGGAGCAAAGAGATGTGAGTTCTTTCTCAAACAACATCCCCTTTCATAACAAGTAACTGAATACTTGTTATACAACGTGAGCCTTAATATGACTAGTAGTTTAAGTTGAAATTATTTTAAGAGATCAAAACTAATATTTTGAAACCATTTGTATATATTTAGGTAACAAGACGAGCATGCTTTCGAATGAAACAGGTGGCATTTGAAACATTTTATCTTCAAATTCGCTCCTCAGTTAATCAGAGGCTAGTCCAATCATTATGCCCTCAAGAAATGCTCAATTCATACTTCACAGCTTCAATTCTCCTAGTCCGTAGGTAATCTTTCGACTTGGGATGTCATCCATCATTGAGCATTAAACATTGAGAAATTTAACAAATTGTCTCTACATATATAGATTTCATCCCTTGACGTGTACCCTGCCTTCAAAAAGCAGTCCCATTGTTCGAGCAATCTCCATACTGCAGAATCGCATTGGCCCTTCATCGTGATCATGGAAAGGGTTCTCGGCAACGTGAGTGGGCTCCTTTCTTACACATTACAGGTGCTGCGATGATGATTATTGCCAACTCCTCGATATTTAATAAACCTTCGTATCTCATGCCAAGTGCTTTTGCTCCTTCATACACCTACAACAAACAAGAATATGTTAAATATCGAACAATAAACATTCAATCTTAAGCGCAGATGCAGGGCATGAGGGGTAGAGATTCATTTGATTATCCATCATCGATACTGAAGGTAGCAAATATCTACCCATTAATGGCTCCTTTCCTATATTTGATACTTTAAGTAGTAATTATTTCTGAACAAAAACATGCTATGGTATTGATTAATTTGAATCATCATTGTCAATATATGCCTTTTCTTTTTCCTACTGTCATTTTACATTTAGCCTAGACACGATCATGATCTCCAGTTCTGGTAGGGGCCGCATGTACACTTCAACCAAGCTCTCAATAAACATTTTAGAAAACATTTCAGTGGATCACGCATGTGAATAGTATTCAAATTGTCTAAACAAACTATGTCGAGTATTTGTCCTTCCAGCCATGATTGAAACTTTAACATATTTAGGAAATGCGATGGATTCTTTCATTTGCCTTAATTTTTCCAACCCTTCTTTCAAAACTAGTGCTACTTGAACAATACAAACTGTATGCATCTGTTGATTACTTTTGTATTCAAAACTCCCAATGGCTGGACGTGCTATCAGTGATTGTTTAGAATTTGGTTGCCGATTCAGAATGAAGTCATCTTCTCCAGTATTAGAGGCACATATGTTCGTTTGCTCTCTATCTCTACTGTAACTACTTTAAAATGTTATCATCTCAGTGCATCCCATTTTAGTATAGGGAACTGTCCATAAAATGATAAGTGATGTTCATATGTTTTTTGTGTAAACTCTTATAGAACAGTCCAGGCTTGCAACAATATCAATTTGCTCTTTTATCATCGACAATACATACTCATCAAGCTCTTTCCTTATTTCTCTAACTATTCAACATCCAATATGAAATAATCTTTCACTCATTATCTATGAATAGTATTGTGTATATTTATTTTTATTATAATCTTCAGACATCTTTATATACATGATTTTCCAATCTTGTCTGCTTTGCATAGAAACCCTGCTTTGTACAATACATATGTCATATATGTACAGAATTCATTTACCATTCACTTAACCTATTGTTTTTTATCCATGCTGAATATCTTCATCATCAAAAGATCAAATGTTTGAGAACAACATTATCTTTGATCTCAAAAATGCATCTTTAGACATTTATAACTCATATTCTATCTGTTGATGCATTTGATTACAAAAGGAAGTAAGCTACAAGATGCAATGCTGAAAGATATTTTGCAGTAAGCCTTTTAAAGAAACAGAAATAAAAGTTATTTATGGTTGTCACAAGCCCATGCTCGTAGCTCATAGGTGATATGCTACAGGATATACAAAAGACTACAGTAAAGAAAATAATGATTGATACCATTGCAAATGCATAGTATGCTACAGGAAAATGTTTTCAACAACCTCAAGATTCAAGTGCATTTCTTAAAAGATGAACAGCTACAGTGACTTGCCATAATGCCAAAGCTATGAATCAAAGTATAAAGAAATAGAAATTCTTGTCAGAAGGATCAACTAAATTAAATACTAATGATGAACAGGCACCTTTATCAGCTGCAAGAAAATGATCCTGAGCATGTAAAAGGTAAAGATCAAACAGAAAAATGTTGAATGGAAATTGGAGCTCACGAGAGTCATCAAAGGAACACATTAGTGTTGCAGAGCTTGAACACAGACAGCTCAATATTCTGTCACTAATAACTGAGCCAGGGAGATTGGTGACTTGTAATGAGGACCCAGCAAAAAATTCTAAATGAGGTTGAGCAGCTTGTCACAGAAATTGATTTTGTTGATGTAATCATTTAATCACCAATGCATGTTACTCCTCTAAGGAACTTTTAAGTGAAGAAGATTTGAAGCATGTTTCTGACTATAATTCTTACCACCTAGATGCATTTGACACAGAGCAGCTACTTGATTGCATGATGACATTAAAGCAATAAAAGTCAATTGATATTCCTAGCTATGATTTCAAATTTCATTGAAACCTACCCAAAAGGTGAATCTATCAGATGTTATCATATTAGAGGGATTATTGGTTTTCCATGATCCATGGGTCCGTGAGTTAATGAACATGAAGATTTTTATTGACACAGATGCTGATACATGTCTTGCAAGGAGAATCAGGAGTGATACAGTTGAGAGAAATCGTGATATAGGATCAGTCCTTGAGCAGTATTCCAAATTTGTGAAGCCAGCATATGATGAGTTTATATTGCCATCGAAGAAGTATGCAAATATTATCATTCCTCACGGAGGAGATAACCATGTTGCTATTAACCCGATGTTTCAGATAAAAGGAATGCATACATTGATATTGATATTAAAACTACCAAGCATGATTTTGTATTCTATGCAGATAGGCTAATTCGTTTGGTTATTGAATATGGTCTTGGTCATCTTGCATTTACAGAAAAGTAGGTGATCGTTCCTACTGGATCAGTCTATATTGGAGTTGACTTTTGGAAGACGCTATGCGGTGTATCAATAATCCGCAATGGTGAAAGCATGGAGAATGCACTGCGGGCATGTTGCAAAGGAATTAAAATTGAAAAAATTCTCATTCATAGAGATGGAGAAGTGGGCCGGGCCAGCATATTCTAATAGCTCACCACCACGTATCTTGCCATTCTCTAAGTTCTCTATGCAGCAGATGAGGTCTATTGCATCTGATTTAATTGATACCAATGAGGGTGCTAAAAATGCTAAAAATGCCAACCAAGATTTACACTCCCAGCAGATACCTTCCAGCAAATATGCAAGCAAAACTCAGCAGAGATATATCACATGGCTGCATACAGGAATCCGAATAGCAATGGCTCAACATGCAAGCAAAGAAAAGAACAACAGTATATCTTCATGGCAGCAAAGAGAAGCAAACTATCACAAACTTCGCCATCAAATAATGGAAATCTGGCCCATCAACCCTATCTAAAGGAAGACATGACCCAGAAACAGCAGATAATCATTTCAAGAATTAGTTTCCATACAGCATGAATTTCTCTGGAAAAACAGTCCACAATATCTTAAAACACGAATGCTCATAACGGCTGCAAGGAAACTAGTATGGAAGTATTATTTGTAAAAAAAAAAATGGGCAAATAATCTCATAACATTGATAACACATAGAATGCAAGAGTGGTGTTTTGAAACTATCAAAAACTTGCAAGTTATTTTCAGCAAAGAAGAACAAATCTCAACCCAAATCAGTTTCTTCAACAAATATCTTCCATGGCGGCCAGACTTCATCAAAAAGCAATTAAAGGAAAAAAGGAACTCCATTCGGGTTCTTGGAAATACAACTTGCAAGGCCATTCAAGAGATTAAACTCGTATGTAACAATAGTAAGCATACCTTCCAGCATTCCTTACAATGGCGAACTTGAAGACTGTCATTCATGGCACAAGAGGAACCAGATTCGTTCATGGTGGCCCCAAAAAGACTGAAACCCTCATTCTTTCTCCCGGCCTTTCCAATTCCTTCCAGATGAAAATGCGAAAATGAGAAGTGCTTTAGGGTATTCAAGCCTTTGTATGCCCTTTTCCATTTTCTATAGTATGTGGAGTCCACGGTTGAAGTTTTATATATTTGTTGTTGGAGGGGTTGGTTTATGTTATGCATTAGGGGGTTTTTGTGATAGAAATGTTTTTTTTTTGCATATTGTGAATATTGTAGAAAAAATAATATTAAGATGATGCATATCAATCATTTAATATTATTTTCTTATTGTAAAATGCAAAAAATTAGGGGGATATATGAGTTATTTGTTTTCGCATAAATGTTTCATTGTAAAAGTAAAATATTTAAATGATATACATATAAATCATTTAATATTTTGCTATCATTAATGCAAAAGAGGTGAGTCATTATATGCATATGTCATAGTATTTAAGTGAGAAATCAGTTGGGAACATCTGAAGGGAACATAGGGCTTTTGGGGTCGAAATTGACTTCATCTTGGTAGTTTAAGCATCTTTATGAACCGTTAGAGCAATTTTGGGGTAGTTTTGAGTGACTCATTGGGTTCTTTATGGGTTAGTAAAGTCTTAACAGTGATGAGACTTCATTTTTGAAGTTTCTAAGCCCTTATCTTCACGCTGCCTTTTTGGATTTGACTCAAGTGTTGGGTTTTGTACTTAATGAGTTTTTGAACTCATTTTTGGGGAGTTCTGATTATGCAGAGAAGTGGGATGTGACTTATGTTTTGAGTCCTTATTCTTTTTTGCAGAATTTGTAATTCATCTAAAGAAATTCAATACAGGTGACAGAATTGTGTTCATGTTATTTTGGTATTACTTATTAAGCCTTCTTTCTTCCTGCAGTTCTGTGTGTGTATCAAAATGATTTGATGAAGTAATTTGTGAGCTTGTATTGTTCCTTATTAGTTTGTCTCATTTCAGCACTTAGGTGTAGGAAAGTAAGTTTACCTGTAGGTTGTAGTTTGTGTTTTAAAACTTTATTACAAATCATTTATGTAGGTCTTTACAGAAAGATGTGTTTTTTGCATGTACTCCAAGTAGCTATTTGATCCTTCTCTGTTAAGTGTGTTTAAGTTTTCGATATCATTTTGGTGTATCACCATCTCCTAATTTAGGCTGTAGGTTTAGGTTCATTTTCAGCAATTTCTTCCCTTTTCCCTAAAGTTTAGATTAGGATTTTGGAAATATCACTGAATATCCAATAGGAGCCGGCCTAGAATCCGGAGGTCTCATTTCATTTGTATGTCCCACGAAGTGAAGTGATTCCCATGTTAAATCAGGATTACTGAACTTTTTTCAGTTTAGTATTGGGTGCAAATTATGAAACTTAACAGTTCCAACATTCGTTCCTTAAATCAAAAGAGGGGACACTACATTAATACTCTCCTACATTTGGTTGAAATTGACTTCACATTTGCTAATCATATTTTTTCAAGATTTTCTCAAAAGAAATTATAACATGGAAAAGTTGACAAATCTTTCAAAAACATGAAAAAAATGGAGATTGCTTAACCAAGAGGAAGTTAATCAATCTCTTATTTTCACATGTTGAGTTCAATTAACCTCTATTTTCTTTTTCTTTTTTATATTTATTTTGAGAGAGGTTAATGAATCTTTTCATTTTGCATATATTGAAAAGGTTAATTATTTTTTGTTTTGTTTTGCATCATAATGAATCTTGGAAAAATGCACTAAAAGTGGAGCACGATTAACCTGTGATAACTTTTGACTTGGGCGAGCTTTTTCGGAGATTCAAATTGCAAGATGGAGCTAAAGAACACCCCTACTCAATTAATTCCTAAAATCAGAATGATTTCTATATGATTTGATATTTTCTCACTGAATCAAGTGGATTTTCTTGTAAAAACGACTAATAATCTCAAGTGTAGAAAGGTTAAGTACATGATGAGCACTTAAAAATTGAAGGCCATTATCTAAGGAGATATGGAGTCTTTAGAAGATATTATTTTGAACACAAAAGTTTAAATTTTGGGGATATATATATTAAGGCAAAAATGGCTCTACCTGGGGACAAGAACTGCCAAGGACGTAGATTGAATCTACAATCTCCGCAAGATTAGTGTGTTATCCATGGGCCATAGAGATAACATAGACAACAAAGGGGCTTAACTAGTGAAACAGTGGAAAATCCAAGAATGGGACAGGCATAACATTAGCTTCTAACTAAGTAATGTACATGGTATTGAAGCGTGCCTCAAAACAATATTAGGTACTCAAGAAAATACATTGATAGGCTAAGGAAAATATATTCCATGGCAAGATAATAGTGAAAATTCAGGGGAATCAGGGAACTCAGTAGTAGGCTTGCTCCTTGAACTTTGGTCTTGAGATTTCTGGCATGGACAACTTCTTGGGTCAAAGAAATATACCCTAATAACCATGTCTCATAAAAATCATTTGAATTTGGAATCAACTCTACTTCGTGTTGCATATCATTGGTGAATTCTTCTTGAATGAGTTGAAGTATCAAAATTTCAATCTTCCTAATGCACCTTTGATGATTTGGGCCTATAATCTAGGGGATTTGGACTGTTGGTTATAATTTAATTATATTTGCTATGGTCGCTATTTTAATTGAAATTGTCTAATGGGCACCTTAGTGTTATAGTTTGTTGGAATTGGGATGAGAAGTTTTAAATCATGGGCACATGAAACAAGGACCTTGTCTATCAGAGTATCATTATATTAATGAAATAGTAATTTTTGAGCAATGGGTAAGTTTAAATTAATAAAGTGACTTTATTATTTGTCAACTTAAAATTATAACTTAAAGTTGCTTTATGAGAAATGAAGCCTTTTAAGTGAAAGTGTAAACATGAAGCCACTAGTTGTTTGGTGTGAAGGAGAAGCCATTTGAATTGAAATATTATAAAAACAAGCTCTTGGAGATGGATATTCATTCTTGAGCATTTTATTGTTTGGTGTTGAGTAGTTTGAGGGTTTGAGCTAAAGAAATTGTGAATTACTTTTAGACTTTGCTTGCACTTTGAATTGATTTTCAGTTGTGTTACATCCCAAATTCTTGATCTTTTAAATTAAACTTATAGCTGTTGTAATGGTTAGTTAAAAACTCTTGCTTGTAAAATGAAAGTTGTAGTTAAGCGATTTGATTCTTGTGAAAATGATTTGTTAGCTATGCTCCACGGGGATGCATCCCCTGCCTTTGTACCCTAGTACCAGTACCAGGTACGAAATGGGGACGCAGGTAGCTATTCTAGCCATACCCTACAACGTCCCGATTGGAGTGAAAAGGGGAACGTCCCCGAAACTCCAAAAAAAATTTGCTTTGAAACGGGGGTACGGATTTCCGTATTGGGGATGTCGTTCCCGTCTCTCACCCGTACCCTTTGGCCCACACCCCACCTAATTTTCCAGCCGGCTGCCAGTGACTTAAAAATTTAATAAGAAAAGGTTTTTTTTAGTCTTTTTTATTTTGCCCGGGGCCCACATGGATGTTAACCCTAATGTGTCTTCTTAAATAGGTAAAGTTGGAGTTGATTGCTCATTTGGAGTTGTTTGCAAGTTGGGAAGAAGAAGAGGAAAACAACAACAACAGAAGAGGAGTGTGTTTTGGAGGTGGAAGAGGAGGTTTTGCCTTCATTTCTACTTCATTCTAGGTATGTTTTTTATTTTCTTTTTGTTTGATTCAAACTTCATTGTTGTTTGTTCTCATTTTTCAATTTTTTCAATGACATAGAGAGGGCATGTTGAATGGAACATTGAAATGTTTTTTTTTTCTATAACTTGCAGCAGTATACTATAAATCATTGTAAAATCCAAAGGCAAAAACATGAGCATCAGTGAGAGTGAGGGAAGTAGTGATAGCATGGAAGTTGCCATGCAAGAAACTCAAGTGTCACAATTACAAAGACCAAGAAAAAGACCTAGGGCAGTCATTGATGAGCCTAATGTAAATGTCCCTATGGAAGATGCAATGCCTAATCCATTTGAGTGCCCTTCCAAAGCCCTAAAACAATATGCCAAAGGCCCATTCAACACTAAGAAACCTCTCCTACAATTTGCCACAAAAGTAGATAAGAATAAGAAGAAAAATTCAGGGGTTAGTAGGGAATGGGAGTGTCATATATATAAGAAGCATTATTTTGGGAGCTACACAAGAGTGTATTGCCATCTTTTATGGATAGGTGGGCAAGGGGTGAAAGGGTGCAAAAAAATTACGGAGGAAGAAAAACTTGAGGCCAATAGGTTGTATGTGGAGGGGGAGTTATTGAAATCCGAAGGTCCTACGAGTAGCACAACCACACCCTCATTGACTCCCACTAGCACTGCTAGTAAAGGGAAGGGAAAGGCCAAGACTAAGAGAGATACCAATGTGGCTGATTTATTTAACATACAAGCAAAAGAGAGAGCTGAAGAGTCCATTGGCAGATTTCTTGTTGATTATGGCATACCATACCATATTTCTCGTTCCTCATTTTATAAACAAATGTGCAAAGATATTTATGCTGCTTGTCCCTCATTTGTACCACTAGGAGAGACTAAATTACGCACCACTATCCTTGACAAAGAGTACTCAAAAGTAAACATTTTGATGGAGGATATGAGACAAACATGGATGAGTGATGGATGTTCTATTATCATGGATGGTTGGACCAATATCAAACATCGGCCACTCATCAATCTTATTGTCACTAGTACAGCACAGGCCTATTTTCTTAGAGTCGTTGATTGTTCGGGAAAAAAGAAGGATGCATCCTTCCAATTTCAGATTTTGAAGGATGTTATAAAAGAGGTAGGGGCTTCAAATGTTGTGCAAGTAGTCACTGATTTAGCTTGGGTGTGTAAATCAGCTGGATTGATAGTAGAGAGCACCTATAGACACATTTTTTGGACCCCATGTTGTGTACATGCATTGAATAACACCTTGACGGACTTCGGGAAAATTGATCGGATAAAGACCATGGTATCTGAGGCTAGAGATGTGCAAATGTTTATTTGCAATCATCACACATCTCTTGCATTATTTAGGACATTTTCCAAAAAAGAATTCCTCAAGCCTGTGGAGACTCGATATGCTAGCTACTTCATTTTGTTGGAGAGGATGCTTGAGGTCCAAGAGGCCTTACAATCCATGGTGGTCAATGCCGAGTGGAATAGATGGCATGAATCAAGCACCCCAGATGGAAGACTTGTCAAATGAAGAATCCTAGATGAGAATTGGTGGACCACAATGAGGTAAGAAACTTAAATAATTGACATCTTAATTATTATTGCTGATTTAATAAAAACATTTCTGATTTAAACACTTGCTGATTTTTTTAACATATGATGTTTCTAACTTGCAATTATCTTTCATTTGCAAATACATTTGCTCCTTCATTGACCCTATTGTGCAGGTCATTAGATATGTTGATATTGACTCTCCTAGCCTTGGAGAGATTTATGAGACCTTTGATAGCATGCTTGGGTAGATCAAGCAAGCTGTTAAAGATAAGGAACCTACTTTGGAGTTCTATGAGAAGCATCTTAAGCCCATTGTAACGAAAAGGTGGAACACTGTGAACATCCCACTTCATATGGCAGCCTATGCAATCAATCCAAAATGGTATGCACCAAGGCCTAAGAGAGTGCCTCCATCTAGTGATGAGGAGGTGAGTTTAATTTATTAAAGAATTCTAATTTTATAATACATTTTTAAAAATTTTATTTTCTTTGTAAAGTTTATAAACTCTAAGTTCTCACTTCTTAAATTTTGTTTG
Source organism: Cupressus sempervirens (assembly GCA_028749045.1). Classification (NCBI taxonomy): domain Eukaryota; kingdom Viridiplantae; phylum Streptophyta; class Pinopsida; order Cupressales; family Cupressaceae; genus Cupressus; species Cupressus sempervirens. The sequence goes on along the minus strand of CM053791.1, from coordinate 400,038,583 downwards.
TTCAATATAGGTGAAGGAGGGCTTCTTCAAGGCCCTTTCAAAAATGTATAGTGCAAAGAATGCTACAAAAATTCGAGGGTAATGGCTTGACTTTGCCAATCTTCATGGTCCAACATTTGGTAGACCAGAGGCAAGGACTGATAGAGCTACATTAGCTCAAAAGAACCCAATTGGATGGTGGACATGGCATGGTAGAGACGCACCTGAGCTGAAAAGCCTTGCCACCCGTCTTCTCTCACAGGCTGCGAGTTCCTCTTCTACAGAGAGGAATTGGTCTACATATAGCTTCATTCAATCGGTCAAGAGCAACAACCTTACCTCTAGACGATCGGAGAAGCTTGTGGTTGTTCATAGTGTATTGCGACTACAGGAGCGACAAAGTCTTGAGTATCGATAGACTCCGACACTACGTTGGGATGTTAATCCTAAGGATGCATTGCAGATTGATGAGGATAACACACCCCCAGGGCTGCTTGGTGTTCCATTGGATGAGGACCCTACCCCTGCCAGTGATTCAAAGGAAGAGACTGATGATGATCTTGATTTAGATAGAGATTTAGATTCCTAGAGGACAGCCATATATTTGAGTTTCCGCTTTGCAGATACTCAGATACATTATTGCTTTTGATTATTATGGAGTTGGACATCTCATTTACACTTCTAGTATTTACTTTCATTAGACATTATGTCATTTTGATTTCATGCATGATGATGATAGATTGATACTTGGAGCCTTTGGGCATTTTTGCTAATTGTATGTGATATTCGGATATATCATATATCATATTATTATATCATGATATCATATTCTCATTTTGATTTTAATCTTGATAGTTTTCAATTTCCATGTATTCTATGGTGAATGGTTTATCAATGTTATCATTGTTATGATATGCATATTTGAAATATATCTCTAAAGAAGTCTAATTCTCCATATATAAAAATTTTTAAATCCCCTATATTTTATAGCCATCCCTTGAGGTCCCGTCCTCTAAATTTTGGCTTCAACCCGTACCTGTACTGGAAACACATTCCCGTCCACTAAAACGTCCCCGTCCTGGAAACTCCGTGGAGCATAGCTTGTTAGTTGATTATTGTTTTTTCAACTAAAAATGAATGCTTATATTCTAAGATTTAGTGGTGGTTAGCCATTGTGGCAGTTATCAGTTTATTGCATTTTCTTGATATTTCAATTTAAAATGGAGGAACATATTATTGCAAAAATATGCATTTTTTGTTGTAGGTGCAGACGAAGTGGGGGAAGCATTGCTAAATGGTATTTGAGGAATGGGGCACCAATTTAGTCCATCGTCAGACCATTAGGTATGGATTCTAAAAACCTTGGTGAAGGATTTAACAGCTAGGCAACAAAATATACCTTGGACAATCATGAGCTACTTGGTCGGTTCTTAAAACAAGAGAAAACATTAAACATTTAATATCATGAGAGAAACTATTGCCTTTCTTTTATTTATTTTTGAAACTGTGGAAGTGGTCAACAGTTGTAACTTTATATATATATAATGTCACCATGATATCGTGCTAACATCTATAGTTTGTACCTACATGTATATATATGTATATGCATGCATGCATGAGCAATATAATGATAAAAAGGAATTATACATACTCTCAAAAAATTACATGTGCATAAATATATATAGATATGTATGTATGCATATGTACGTACAATTATAGGTAAAATTTAATAGCATGATATATATATAAACAATGAGAAAGTATAATCTTTATGTCTTAATTTTGGCTCCATATCGATGAGCGCTTGCCACCTTCATATCAGCATTATTCTTTTTAAAATTTGAAGGATATGAGAAGTGTCTTGTAATTGATGTTTGGCCTTGATCGAGACTTCCTTCTTGTAAACAATGAAGCCATAGGAGGCATGACTTACGCTCCCCGCGGCTAAGGACAAGGGGACAGTAAATCATTTTTTTTCTTCCTCATGCAATTGCTTTGAGCCGAAGCTTTTTCTCCTTCCATAACTTTTTCAGGAGATAAGGATTATTTGGAGGATCATATTACAATAGCTCAACTGCAGTATCGGCCACGCTTTTGACAATATTTTTGTGTTGGAGCAGTGTTGTCAGACCATGACAACAAATTCTAAGTTTGCATTCTAGGTCATGAAATCAGTCCACAAGTCTTATTTCATATTTCATATGCTATGTCTTTTATGATGCATTATTTTTAGATGAATTCCACTACGGAATGAAGGAACATTATGATAAACTATATCCACAATCTTGGATAAGTATCTTAGCCATAACCAAGGCTCAAGAGCATTAAGAATTCCGATAAAACATCAGCACTGTTTTCCATTATACATGATAGTTCTTTTACGCATGCATATCGAGTGCTAGTACAAACCTGGAGAGTGAATACCAAAGTGACTCCATTTTGACTATTCATCAAATACTTGAATAATGCATAATATTGAATATTTTGCATAAGAATGACTCCATTTTTCACAACACATATATCTAACTTATACAGTGGCATTATCCATATACAAGTTGAGATAATAATTTGATTGGTATAAATAAATTTTGGTTGATAAAAGAGTACATAGATACCAACAAATCTCCCAGGATGCACCCAAGACCAGTAGGGTAGAGTATAAATGGGGAAGAGGAGAGGTATCCCTACGAGAACAAACTGAGAATCAGTAACTAAAATACATGAACATAAAAGAAGGAAAATTGCTTAGGCCATGTCAGCTCATGGTTGTCCAAAGTATATTCAATTGTCAAGTCAAACAGTGGTGATTGGGTTGTTCATTTGCCCATCTAAATCCTTGGCCAAGGTAGATTAGAGGCATGCTTGCCACAATTGATCACTAGAGGTCAGAGTGCTAGCTGACAGAGAGGAGGTTGATGGAGGAATTCTTCAGCCTTGTCTACTGCTTAGTCGACACTCTAACATCAAAATGCTCAGATGGCAAGACTGTGGTGTCCCAAGCCTAAACCAATGGTAGGGAGGGCCTTTTTCGTAAGAAATCATGTGGGGATATGTTAAGGTCCGCAATTGGAAGGTTAAGCCTATGTGAATGCTTCTCCTCTTCATCAGATGCCAAGGTTTGCACACACATTGACAGTTATTTGATACATGTATGAATTTTTAATCTTTTGCTTGAACGTACCTTACATGTTACTTTAAAATGCATAATCGTATATATAGTTTAATTTTTTAGTTTCTTTCAAAATGTAATTATAGAAGTTGGTTATGGAAGTTATATTAGTTTTCTTTCACATGAAATGGATATAGTCATTGCTTTAGTTTTGATTTCTTATCTTTGTAAAATGAGTTCAACTGATAGTTCTTTCTTATATGATGTAGTGGATTTCAACTACCTTGTGTCATTTTGTTATGAAAGTCGGTTATAATCTTAGAATATGTCCTCTATTTTTCAGCTTAGTAAATTGGTATGTTACAAATTGCCAATGAATTGTGTTACTTACTACTGTCGTGTGGGATCAAATTTTTGAATCGATCCATGCTTGAAAGGTGATGTGACTACTGAGGTTGGACGGCTGTGAGTTCTGAGAATTTCAGAGGCATTGCATGGAGTTTTGGCACCAATATTGCACATAGACAAAAAGGTGAAGGGATGCGATCAGATTGATATAGGCATCATGGGCTCATGAATTGCCTGCATTCACAATTTTAGACCCGTGTTTCATTGCTAGAGACTCCTTATCTTCGTTGGGAACATTTACGATCATTATTCCTCATTATTGGACCCAATGTTGCATACCAACATTTCCAGGTTCTTGCATTTGAATTTTCAATGTGTGTATTCTATATAGCTGTCATCACTGCCTTAGTTTGCATAGTAAAATATAGAAGGAAGAATTCACAGTTTGAATTTCCATGCATTGTCATATATTTCATATTCTGAAAAAACACTAAAAAAACATAAAAAAATTCATTCTTTAGCATAGTTGAGTGTGAGCCAATAGGGCTCATTACAAAATCAACCTTTTTCTTGGACTCTGTATTTGGTAGAAAATTTCTCAAACCTCTTCTACCAACCTTTTTGTCCATTCATACTCACAGGCAAAAAGGGCATCGGCAAGGTTGTTGAAATAAACATTACACAACTGACTACTTGGAAGTTTTTGAAGCATTTTCAATAGATCCATTCTAGCATATTTAACAATCATGGCATAATCTATGATGACATTTGCTTGAGGCATGTAACAAATTAGTTCCCACACTCATTATACTTATTTATGCTTCTGTATTTTGAATTAATGTCCATTCGTGATACAATACTTGTCGAAGATCCACATTCATACATTATAATGGGTGCTTATGTAATAACCCTGCCCGGTTATAACCTTGACAAACACTAATATTCTTTGCTAATTAATTGTTTGACATTTTGTCAAACACTTGTACTGTGAAATATTTACTTGGTGTTCCTGTTTCCATCTGTATGTTTTGAGAATGTGCATTGCAAATTGTGTTCTAAGATACCTCTAATGGTGCAACATGTAATGTTGTTTTTGAAATTTGAAATGATATGTATTTCAAATACTGAAATGATAAGAAATAACATATACTAACATATGCCAATGCTTAGGAAATCTGAATTCTCCTTTTCCAGTTAATATTCAACAATCATTTATTGTTATAAATCATGAACAAGTTTGCAAAATGCCAACAGAGGAACCAGTGGGAAATTGAGCTGTAAATTCCTCAAAGGCCTGCATGAACAGACCCTTCTGATTGAAGCTCACATTAGTGACACTAGGAATGACTTCTAGCATGAGATGTCAACTTGGCACATTTAGCATTTGGCCACTAGCAATAAGGAGAAACCACAATAGGGCTGTTTGTATGACCAATGGCTTAAGCAGGTCCAAACGCCCAAGCTGCATAGGAGCTAGAGTTAGCAGCACCCTCCCAAACACTATGAAGAGGAATTCTGGCCTGTAGTAGCATTCAATCTTGCACAATAATAACCCACTCTAAACTAGACAGCTAGACCAGTTTAACTGCAAATGATCCTCAAGAGCCCTTAGACAAAGCACACCAATTTGAAGGATGTGTAATCACAAGAAAATGTGCGCCCAGATTTAGCATTAAGATAGACTGCTATCAGTAGGAATTTTGGGCATCTCAAACAGATGAAATTAACAGCAAAAATCTTCAAAACAATTCCCTCTTGCAATCACATAAAGTTTTTATCACCAGCAAAATCACAAATGCCCAACACTGAGAAATATAAATGAAAAACCACCTGAAATCAAAGATATAAATTACCAAACTGTCCAAGATAGATCTGCCCTCTCAGCCATAGTCAATACAATAAGAAAAGGCTTCTTAGATCAGATGACAAAATCAATCTTACTATACTTCAGCAGTGGGTTGATGCACAACCCTAGATTTTCAAACCCTTATACTTCAAGGGCAACAAATTTCAGAACATCAATAAAAGCCACAAAGGCAACAAAAGAAAATAAATTATCCAAGTGTGCTTTTCCCACTAAAATGAGCTCATATTTATAATGCCTTGTTAATAGAACTTTCCAAAAAAACTCAACTTCAAAACTATGAAAATTTTCCAAAAGAACTCAGCTCTTGAAACTTTCCAACACAACATCACTTCAAATATTTCATACTTGGCTTAGGCATATAATAAATGGCCCCTTCCAATGATGACTCAACCCTCAACTTAAGTGAAATTATAAAGGTAAAATATAACTTTATAATAAGCCATTTCATGATTAATAATAATTTGGCCACTAAAAATATAATAACTCCCAAAATACTCATCATTTAAATATGTCATCTGAAATAGGAGTCATACCTGTTATTTGTCCATGTGACCAAATGCACTTTCAAAAAATAGAAAGGGTCCATCTCAATCAATAACTGACTTATCACAAATAATAAGTACACAAAACCAAGCCCAAATGAAGTCCAATTTGAGCCAAACAATGACCAACTTGTAGCTTACTAAATTGTGGAGAAGACAAGACCCTCCCAAGCCAATCCACTACCTCAGAAGACCCTCTATCCTAGGGACATTACTATCCTCCCTCCCTAAGATTGCTTGTCCCCAAGCAATCTCGAGACAAAATGAACATCACAATCTGCCTAGATCCCAAGGGTAGAACTGCATACTATCCTTGTAGTGTACAAGCAACTCCTATAGCATCAATACCCAAATAACTGATACCATTGACACAATCATCTAGAAATTGAATGTAGGTTTTGATGGTGATAACAACCCTTCGGAAGTCAATCCAATTAAAATACCAACTCTATCCACAACTAAGTCCCCATCAAACTAACACTCACACCCAACTGTACCGTGGAGGTGACAATGACCATATGTACTTGAATCACTATCATCAACTCCAACCTCTGATAAAATGTCCTGGGTGTGTAGATACAAGTGGTCTAACTTGCAATTGTCAATCCAATCTGCAAAAGATAGTACTAATCCATCCCATAATGAATGGTATGAAACTAGAACCAACCCGCATTGACGGGAAACCAAATGCTCTACCTATGGGTCAAAGAAAAAGTGATGGGCACTCCTCACAGTGTAATGCCGATGAAAACTCCTAATCTCTGTCAAAGGCTCATCAGTATCAAACTGGGGATCTGAAGATGGTTCCAATCTTTGAGTTCGAACTACCGGTTAGGCAAGATCTTGGGAAATCCTCTCGGCAAACCTAACCTCAAAATCCCTCTAGGGAAGCATAGTATACAAAGTCTCTACAATCTTTTCTACCAATCTTCGAATGGCACTAGAGCCTCAGATGAGAGGACCCTCAAACACTCTATATGAATCCTCCCGCACATCCAAACTCTTCAAAAGGTACTCCATGAAAGACTCTATGTAGTAGAAATTATATGTGGAAACATCAACCTGCTCCCCTGTGACCCACAGCTGATCCCTCTGAAAATGTGGCACTGCCAACTGTTCAATGCTACTAGCTATATGAGATGAAGAAATAGATTCACTTCCAACAGAAGGAAGCAAATCATCATGAGAGCTCATCTCCACTGATACTCTTACCTCTTTCATACCTACTACACCCATATCCTGGACGGATGTGTCAACCACATCATCACGCCCCTCATCCCCTATTGTGGAAGCAAACTCACCACCAACCACAAGATGCAATTGAACAGGGTCTGGGGTTGGTGTCAATTGTGCTTGCTCTAACTCCACGGTAACCTCATCCAAATGTGATTGTGACTCCTGGAAAGCCAACTCAGTACACTGAAGAGAGTCGACAGTCACCTCAAGCTCGTGGGTTAGCTCAACCACCTCCTCTTTCCCTAACAATGCCTCATAACAGTGATACTCCACTCCAGAAGGTAATCCCTATCAACAATTAACTAAGAGTAACTATGCTTCAAGATCCTGACAACCTCTCGAAGCTAGGGAAAAACTACAATCATCGTGCTCGTTTGACTTAGGAGGACCCCAACCAGATGTAGCTAGCATCTAACAGATAGCATCATAATGCTCAAGAGTTGAAGAAATGTCACTTTCACTCACCTTTAGTTGACTGGTCATATGATGCCTTTGTAACCCATGTCTCCTATGCAAGCTCTCTGTCTCCCTAACTGCACTGTGATAGGAAACCGAATCTGAACTACCCACCACAAGATCGCTCACTGCATGTGTGCTACCATGCTTGCACATATCTACAATCGAGGTACAACTACTCAGTACCTCAACCAACACTTCCTCTAAAGAAATGGAGTCTCTCGCAGTATCAATCACCTTGCATGTCTCTGCTTCCACCTCAATAATAAGACCTTGTAAACACTAATCCTGAGATCCACCTGAAACCTCCTCAAAGTCATCACCCAATAATTGGCAAGGGGTATCATACCCAATGCAGCTCATAGTATCATCAAATGGATCATCAAATGTGTCCATACTATTTGCATCTACATCTCCTAACAAAGCCTCAACTGCGGACACCTGACTTTGCACACATGACTCAACATCAGGCTGTGAATTAATAATACTAGAGCAAAAACCCACATCTACTAACTCTGTTGTAACACTCAGATCACCAACATCATAGCTGGGTGACTCCATATGTGCCTCAATGCCACTTGAGGAAGCAACTACCTCCTGCACTGGAGCAACACTACAAAAAACGCACATGCAAATCTCCAATAATAATCCCCTCCTCAAGAGAGCGTGAAGTATCTGTGGTAGCAACTGCATTAATTGTCTCTGTAGCAATAGCTCTCAAACAACCTGTTGAAGATCGATGCCACTATCCTCTGCTGCCACCGACACAACCACGTGTCCCTATGAAATAAGTCCATCAACAAGGCGGATAGAACTAGTAGGTCCCGTACTAAATATAGGTACATCTACGTCATGGACACCTGTTGGGGAAAACTCAATCCTTCTCGCCAACCTTCTACAGGTGGAAACCATATACCTCGTTGCCCTATCAACTATCTCTGGATTTGATAATCTTGCAACCAATCTTTACCAATGGAGCTTAAGTTTCTTCATACTCTCTCTCAAGGCATTTTTTTCTTGCTATCTTCCTCATTACTTTGCCAGCTCCCGAAACTACTAGGCCTCCAATGTCTGTGCATAGCTAGAAACAACAAGAGTTTTGATCACTCCAATCACTACTGCAGATCTCAAATAAGAAAGAATTTTCTACCCCATATGATGGTAGGAAATCAGCTCTACTACCACTGTAATAACCCTGGCCGGTTATAACCTTGACAAACACTAATATTCTTTGCTAATCAATTGTTTGACATTTCGTCAAACACTTGAATTGTGAAATCTTTACTTGTCGTTCTTGTTTCCATCTATATGTTTTGAGCTTGTGCGTTGCAAATTTTGTTCTATGATACCTCTAGTGGTGCAACATGTAATGGTGTTTTTGAATTTTGAAATGATATGTATTTCAAATCTTGAAATGATAAGAAATAACATATACTAACACATGCCAATGCTTAGGAAATCTGAATTCTCCTTTTCAAATTAATATTCAACAACCATTTATTGTTATAAATCATGAACAAGTTTGCAAAATGCAATCAGAGGAACTTGTGGGAAATTGAGTTGTAAAAGCCTCCAATGGCTTGCATGAACAGTCTCTTCTGATTGCAGCTGTAATATCCCCTTTGATAGTCTATATTTGCTATTTTTTATTCAAAGAATATATAAATCAAATGTCTAATAAAACATTAGATATATTGATTAATAAATAAAGTCATTAAACACCTAAAAATATTTAATATTCAATAAGTCAAAATAAATAATAATAACTAAATATTTATTTTGTATTAACAATTACATAAGCTAATTCCTAAACAAACTAATACATACTGTTAACCCCGACAAATTACAAACTCTCCAGGATAGATCTGCCCTCTCAGCGACAATCAATACAGTAAGAGAAGACTCCTTAGATCAAATAACAAAATCACTCGTACTATACTTCAATTGTGGATTGATGCACAACCTTGATTTTCAAACCCTTGTACTTTAGCAAGAGAAACAAATTTAAGAACATCAAAAAAGCCACAAAGGCAACAGAAAATAATAAATTATCCAAGCGTGCTTTTCCCACTGAAATGAGCTTATATTTATAATGCCTTGTTGACAGAAGTTTCCAAAAGAAATCAACTTCAAAACTGTGAAAGTTTCCCAAAAGAACTCAGCTCTTGAAACTTTTTAACACAATATTTAATGCTTGGCTTAGGCATACAATAAATGGCCCCTTCCCAAGATGACTCAAACCTCAACTTAAGTGAAATTATATAGTTAAATTATAACTTTATAATAAGTCATTTAATGATTAATAATAATTTGGCCACTAAAAATATAACAACTCTCAAAATACTCATCATTTAAATATGTCGATTGAAATAGGAAACATACCTATTATTTGTCCATTTGATCAAATGACTTTCCAAAAATAGAAAGAGTCCATCCCAATCAACAAGACTTACGACAAATAGTAAGTACACAAAACTAAGCCCAAATGAAGTCCAATTTGAGCCAAACAAGGACCAACCTATATCTTATTGAATTGTGGAGAAGACAAGACCCTACCAAGCCAAGTTACTACCTCAGAAGACCCTCTATCCACAATAATTAGCCTATGAGGATCACAATAATAGGCTAATCTCTCAAACTCCGATGTTGGCAAAAATGGGGACATTACAACTCAATACTCTCCTACATTTGGTTGATACTGACTTTTTATTTGTTGGACACATTTATTTTAAGATTTTTCTAAAAGTAGTATTAACATGAATAAGTTAATGAATCTTTCAAAAGCACACAAAAAAATGTGGGCTTTTTAACCAAGAGGAGGTTAATCCATCTCTTCTTTTCTTGTGTTTTGTGAGTTAATTAACCTCTATTTTCATTTTATATTTATTTTATTATTATTATTATGGGAGAGATTAATGAATCTTCTATTTTGTGTGTTTTTAAAAGGTTAGTTAAGCTTTTTATTTTGTAAGTTAATGAATCTTGGAAAAATGCGCAAAAAGTGGAGCATGATTAACTTGCAATATAGCTTTTTCAAAGATTCAAACTGTAGGATGGAGCTGAAGAATACCTCGACTCAATTAAGTCTTTAAACCGGAATGATTTCAATAGATGATATTTTATTGCTCAAATCAAGTGGCTTTTCTTCTCAAAAAGGACGAATAATCTCAAGTGTGGAAAGGTTAAGTACATGACGAGCATTGAAAATTGAAGGCCACAATCTAAGGAGATATTGTATTATTGAGTCTTTAGAAGATGTTATTTTCAACATAAAATTCTAAATTTTGGGGATACATATAACAAGGCAACAATGTTTTATTGAATAGAAATAGTGTAATTTGGAGAAGAGAAGATAGATTGGCTTCATATCATAAGCGAAAACATTTACTCTTTTTTATAATTTGGAAATCTAAAGGTCATTTACCATGTCTGCTTACGTGGGGTACATTTTGGCTAAGCCAAAAAAGTATAGAAGATTAATGTGTTAGGGACCGGTAGGCAATGTAGAGGACCAATACAAGGTATATGATGCCTATTACCTATTTCATTGTTATCATTAGACATAGTTCACAAGGATCAATTAGGCCTTCACAATGTTTATATTTCAAACTTTGCGAGGTGCGATAGAGGAGAGGTTATTTGAGAAGGTGATGGAGATAGTCAAGCAGTATGGCTCTCAGTTCATATAGTTTCCCACTTTTACATACAAAATAGTATCAAGGTTTGAAGGTCGAACTTACTAGTTGGCCAACTATCCCATTGATAGGTTGATATTGCTAGAACTATCATGACAGCTATATATGGTAGACAAAGCAATAAAAAAGAGAAAGAAGCATGGCATCTATTATACTTTAACCATTGGGACTTGAGATAATGTTTGTCTTCTTGTTGCATGTGCGAAATTCTCGAAAATTGAACTATGCTTCTATGGGTCCAACTTGCACTCAACTCAATACAAATACGTGTTGGATGATGAAGGAGATCGTTAGATATGTTGGATATTGGGGATATTGTTGATTGGAATAGTTGCTATATGAGGTGTTGATATACAAGTTGTCATTGATGTCAACATATGTTCATAGATTTTAGAGATGAGATAGACAAACTATGATTATGTGTGTTGCAAGGTATTAAGCATGATAGTACAAACAATATACAACATTCTTGAGTGTATAAGATTGCCTTTATGTTTTAGAGTGTGTGTAGACACTATGTCTATGGTCATAGAGCTTTTTGTGTTGGTATGAGAGAGTTACAAATGTTTTGGTGAAGACTGGTTATGGGTCAGTGACAGGGAATTATGCCAGAGGTGATTACTGTATTTTGAGTAGAAGTTGTTGGCAAGATGGAATTATTGTATGTGAGTATAAGGCATGGTAAAAGACTCAGTCTAGTTCATGCTTCGGGAGGCTCATGTTGTACTAGTCGCTAGCTTTCAAGATTGTTCTAGCATTTGGATAATTGCTTTTGGAAGCCAGTTGGATGGTGTAATGTGCATTAAGGATTGGCAAGCATTGATTATGGATCCTGGCATGTGTTTTGATATTTGTAATTGTAATACATTTGTAATAGGTATTGTGTGTGCCTTAGCATTGGTTAGTGTAATTATTTGTGTATTGGGGAAGTTCTAATAGGTCAACCTAATTGTTTGTTTGTATCTTGTATAAAGAAAAGTAATACCCTTGTTGTAATGGCATGGTAATGTGAGTATATGTGCAAGCCTTGATGTTGGATATCAAAGTAGCATTGAAGGTTGGTCAAATGCTTTGATAGAGGTGAGTGGAATATTTGATCATTCATTGCGTACTTCATTGGAACTGTAAAGGGAATTGAGTTGTCATTCAGTCAGTTCATCAAAGGTGGATTTAACCTTTTCATTTCAAACGAGTCCTCTTGAAGGTTGCTTTTGTTGGCAGTGGGCCAACGTCCCTTGTAGCATTCGCAACATGGCTTAACTGCCTCTTGTGTTTCTATAATACTATCGGTTGTATCAGGCATTGGCAAGTCGATCTTTTGGTGCAACGACAACTCTGACCTTTCTAATAGCTTAAACCTTCACCTTTGGAGTAGTGTACTTAGGCAATGAGGCTTTTGTTCTCTATCAACTCTTAACAAAATTGTAAACCTTTTAATCCTTTAACAAGGATTGATATACTAAATGCTTTGTATTGATTCCTAAATGGACATTTCCATATTAGTGCATGATCTTGTGGGTATCTTCCCCATTGAGGTTTTTCCCTTAACAGGGTTTTCCTCAAGAACAAAAATCTTGTGTTTTATGGTGTTGGCTTATATATTTTTCATACTATTTTGCATTTCTATATCTTTCATTGATGATTTGGTTAAAGATTATAAATTTTGTGAATATTGCACAAAATTTCACCCTCCCTAGTTGTGTTGTGTGGATTGTTATTCCTAACACTATGACCCATTAAGTAAGGCAATAGTGACATTTCAAAATAATTCCAGCACAAGTATGAGCAATAGTAGGACTGTCAAACAAATTGTGTTGGTGATTATGAGGTTAGGAAATGCTCAAATTTGAGGATGAATGTTAAACAAGTCAAGCTATATGAACTATTCTTAGTTCCCAATCAAGTACAGCATGATGGAGATTACATACAACATTAGGATTGTTATCGGATAAAGGACAAGAAGCAACTTGCTATGTATTGATCTCAAGAAATTGTCTTAGACATAGAAATCATATCCCAGCCTGTGTTAGACTGTACAAGGAAATGGTTGAACATCAAAAATACAAGCTGATAAGGGATGATGTCAAGTTCATGTATGATCTCATGGGAGATTTAGAATTAGAATCAGATAGAACACAATAGGGAGACTTATCTAGAAGAGTAAAGAAAAGAAGAAGTGATGAAAGAGAAGAAGAAGATGATAGAAACAAAGTGGAATCCCACATAAAAGCCAAAGAAGTTCAAGGGTTCAAGGAGGAATAGGTCTTCTACGATCATCAAGGAGGTCAATACTAATGATCAAGATATGGTGCCCCTCCCTCCGATTTCACTCACCTCCACCTCCACCCTCCCAATTTTAGTCGCTAAATAATCACACACAGCCATTGAACCTAGGCTTCTCATCATTCCTGAGCATGTTCTTTCATCCATTGCATTACCAGATTTAGCCATAGGCATTGCCACTACATCCACCACCATTCCTATAGAGATAGAAGTGTTTGATATCTCCAAAGATTGATTAGAGAATGAAGACCCTCTTCTAAGAGATGCAACACCAAGGACATGTTAGAGGAAGGCTCCTCCCTTGGACACGTTTCCATTGCTACATCTTGAAGGTCTAATGAAGTGATGAAGAATGTTGTAGATATGGTAGGAGATGATAAAGAAGAAGAAATATATAAAGTGTTTCAGACCACACATAGTGATACTTTGGTTGACGTTCCTACTAAGAAAGTGGCAGATCGCCTGGTAATATGAATATGACAGCAAGGAGAAGGAGAGTTCACACTCAAACACTTGCTCTTGATGTAGAAAACATGCAACTGGCTGAAGATGAACCTTTGATTGAAGAATATCAAGAGGAAAGAGAGAAGATACATAACGTTGTTGGAGATTCAAACTCCAATCCAAGAACCTCTTCAAGTCAACCACTAGTTTCCATTTGGTTGCCAAGGAAAGTGATAGAAAAATCAGCTGTCAGACCTCCACCATTGAGCTTGTAAGCTTTAATTTCTCAGACCAGTTGGCCTAAGGAGAAGAAAAAAGCAACAACATACTCCAAGGTAACCAGAAATGTTAATCATAACATGGTGGTTCAAGTGGCCATTCCAAGAGCACAACAGATGAAAAGAGTCAACACTGCTGCTAACTATGATTTAATAATCATTAAAATAGGACCTACCACAAAGGAGCAGGATTTTGATGATTGCAAAGATAATATAGAGGCCATGATCGTAAGGTTGAAACACGAGGAAGAAGCTATATGAAAGTACAAGGCTCAAGCAGGAGCAACAACATATTTGAAACATCTACTGGAGCCAATTGAATAGTCAAAAGGTACTTTCACACCTCTTGTAGCACTCTTTGAGTAATCACAGTGGAAAAACTTGAATCAATGAAGTCCATAGCCTGAACTACTATTGAATGGTTGGATGAGTTAGTCAAAGGAGGTGATGGAGAAGATGCACTTGTGGAGAAACATGCGGCATATGAGCAGAACCTTCTTGGTTTTGCATCCAGAGAAACTCATTGTAAGGAGTTTGATGATGTAACAGCATGGACACAGGATTACCTTGACGCCTTCTTGATAATGGGGGAAGAAAAAATTGAAAGAGTAAAAGATTCTAGAACTTGGCCAGATGAATAAAATCAAAGAATGGCATCATTTTGTGATCTTCAAGAAAGATATAAGGAGATCTCAGAAGACTGTTGAGTATGAGAAATCTGTCCTTTTCTTTCAGGATATATATTATGGGGCTCTGAAAGCTATCATTGGGGATAAAGTACAGAAAATAAAAGAAATAGCGTTGAGAACTGGAATGGGAGAAGCTTGCAGCACCAATACCGAGCACATCATTTTCAAAACAGGTTTTGAGACAAGCATCCTCTAATTATGTAGGCGGAGAACGAAGCGAAATGGGATACTGAATTCATTGATTTCAATAGACTAATGGACACCTACTGATTCAAGCTTCTGATTGTTCCTGACATTTTACATGATGAATGGACTTGGATACTGGGAAGATTCAAAGGATATGTGGAAAAGGAAAGAGCTGCTGGAAGAGACAAGTTGTCTTCTCTGACTTTCAAAGAACAGATTTTTCTTTTATTCATTGTAAAATAACATTTTGACAAATAAAAATAACAATATTATAATGTGAATATTGTTTTTTAATTTTTCAGTTGTGACACCTTGAGAAACATGTCATTTTTGTACTATATTGGTGGTAGGTAAAACCATATTTCTTCTAGTGGAAATAGGCAGGAAGTATTGTTTTTAATTCCAGGGAGCTTCTAGAAGTTGAATCATGGCCCTTGAAAGGATTTAACTCTTTCCATATCGACAAATTGTAAAAACTATAAAATGCCTGTCTCTCCTCATTTTGTAAGAAGATTTTATGATCTTTTGCAGTAACATGTAGAATTCACTTGCAAATATGAATTCAACGGTCACATCAGCAAGACCAAATGTGATCCTTGAGTAGAATTTGCCTCAGCATATGAGGGTTTACATCCTCTAGATCTCCAACAACAATGGTTTTTGTGCTTGAATTATTCACATTCCAAGATGGAAGGAATAATAGAAATGATAAAATTGGTTCCTTTATATTGAGCCTTGATCTCCCTTATATAGGAATCCACTTAGGCCTTTATGTTTTTTCAATTTTTTAATTTAATTTTTCCCCTCCAAATATATTAAAATTATGTCTGTGTCCCTTTTTGAATTACATTTTAAATAAAGTGTTAAAAAGACACTTATTTAAACATAGGAGGACCTAGAGGCTAGAATAACAATTTTCTCTTTCTCTTTTTAATTTTTTTTTGGCCCAGCTTAATATATTATTATTTCTTTTAATTTATATAAGGGGACATGAAGTCCCTATATCTTTTCTCTTTGTCCATCTAAATACAAATACTTTTATTTCTTTCGGAAAAATAATTGTCTATTAAAATTTGGATTTGTGGGGAAATCCAGATTTTGGGTCTGTAGTTGCCCTCTTATCCTATTATTAAATATTGTTATGCTTCGTATGTATGCAAGTACACTAATCATTGAAATAGAACTTTAAGATAGGGAAATGCATGGACGATCCCAAATCAAAGACAAATCATTTTCATCACTTTTGTGAAAGTAGTTCCACATTTCTTGGGGGTGCACTACAGTAGATTTTGAATGATATGGTGTTTTTTTCTCATTTTTATCTTTGCAGTCTTCTTTCAACTATGCTTCTTGAGTTGCTTTTTTATACTGAGTTTGAAATAAACTTTTCTCTTGTTGTGGCACTTCCAGATTCTATAATCATTTTTTAACTAGTGTTTAGATTATTTATATGTTGGTTTTTGTGATGTTTTCCCCCCAATTTACTAGTGATTCTTATCTTTGAAGCATTCTTAATGTCAGGAAACCCTTGTCTTTGCTGGAAATAATTATTCTTTTACGAAAAGTGTTCCATCATTGTTTGGGATTCTGTAAATAAAACATATAGCTTCACTAGTCTTCAGCCATTCTTGAGACTGCTTACTCCACTCTCATCTCCTTGCTTACTATAGAAGAATTAAAACCACATCACATGTTCAATATTGGCTATTAAAGAATGTTATTTTCACAGTTTTTATCACCAGAGAAAGTCTAATATTGATATGAATGGTCAATTTTGTGTTTTTTATTCTGAAATCTGTTGAGCTTTAATGTTTTCTATCCTGTATAAAATGTGGCATGCTTGGTGTGTAGATCCATATGTTCCAGTATTTACATGTCAACAGCACACCTAGTCATCTACTTCTTCTTGGTCTTATTAACTATTGTGGAATTCCGTTCTTTTTAGTCCCAAATGAAAATATATGAATGCCTTTCATGTCTTCCTCATTTGTGACCATGGTACCTCCAAAGGTATTGCCGAAGCTTCTGTAATGTTCTATTTGGTGAAATCCACCATGAATAATCTCACTAATGTCGATGTCTAATAGTCAGACATTTAAATTTCCTCATAATCCTTCTCTTGGACATTTGGAGCCTATGTTTCAATCTACTCCTACTTTTATTGTTTAGTATTTTGGGGTCCCATTATAAATTTCCACAATTGAAAAAAATGATGATGTCCTCATTCCATGTTCAAAAAACTGATTTCAAGTCAGAAGTCTTATCATTAATTTGAAGAGAAATTGCCATGTAGATTTTCAACTTTATAGGTTCCCAGTCTATCATGTTTGCATGCTTTTGATTTGTCATGTCCCCATTTTGGAGGCAATTTGATTTAATTAATTTAATTAATTAGGTTGTCCAAAATAATGAATATTTTATGAGAATGACTAATTAATTATTTTAATTAAATAAATAAGTGGTATTAAGTTAATTATTTATAAAGTTATCAAATAAATAAATATTAAAAGGTAACTTTATATTTAATTAATTTAATAAAGTGACTTGAATTATAAAATATTTTATAAAGTCACTTAATGGATAAAATAAAATAATGTTCTAGAAGCTTCTGGAGAAAGTGGAGTAAAAAAGAATAAATAGGCACCCCGGGCTTCATTCTTATCATCCAGATTTGTTGTTGTTGATGTTGATGTTTGTTGATGTGCATTGTGGAGCCTAGGGTTTTTGTAGTAGTCACCTGAAGGTGAGCGAAGACAGTATTGTGACTTCATTATCTCATCATGACAAGATGCGGGATATGATAGAGGATCACATTCAGATGATTCAGTTACAGGGTAGACACAAGGGAGTTCAGGCAAAGTCTTCTTGTGTTGACTTACAGGTGATTAGGGAAGGAATGGGAACGATGAAGTTGATTTATTTACATCTTCTATCAGATCGTGACCATCTTCTTAGCCTTGTCGGAGACTATTCAGATGCCTTGAGGAGGAAGGAGGAGGAAGTTGACAGGCTTTCTTGTGAGCTTAAGGACACTCGAGCTTCTTTGGTGAATACTCCATTGGCATTATAGGACTGGGAGAGACATGGGGATAAGCATGGCATGGCGCTGAGCTTAGTTTCATCTTGCACTCCTGATACTCAGTTTTTTGCGGCAGGCAAATCATATGTGGTCGTTGATAATGTTGTAAGTTCATCTTGCATTCACATCCAGTATACAGGGACAATGTCAGATAGGTATGTGGAGTTAGTTGGTATTAGTCATATTACTCAAGTGAGGAGTTTGCTTGAGTTACCAACTGATTTTAGTTTACGAATATGGACTCGAGATTGTTATATTGGCGTTTGGGATTCAGTTGACTAGAGATCTTTAACACTTTTTGGTAGAAGTGATTGTTTGG
The DNA here is from genome assembly GCA_028749045.1 of Cupressus sempervirens. Lineage (NCBI taxonomy): Eukaryota > Viridiplantae > Streptophyta > Pinopsida > Cupressales > Cupressaceae > Cupressus > Cupressus sempervirens. The sequence continues at coordinate 400,020,073 of CM053791.1, read as the reverse complement.
GTGCTATCATGGATTTGATTAGCAGATTGCACGGTGTTGTCTTTTCTTGTGCCAGCAGCTTGTCCGATGTTGGTATTAGTTTTTATACACCGGTGATGAGCTTTGTTCATATATCCAGTCGACCATTCTTGCTGGAATGTGTTGATGATCTTTCATATTTGGCAGTGTGTACAGATGAGTCCCAGGATCATATTGGCCTTGATGACATCCAGGAGGATGTAGTGGGTAGTTTTGAAGATTTAGCTTCCTTGGCAATTTCTTTTGGTACAGAGGAGTTGGATAGCAGTGCTACAGTTTTTGATACTCCGTATGATGATGTGAGCTTTGGAGTTGATTCGCAGGATATGGATGGTAATACTCTAGAGACCAGTAACTTTGAGGATACTCCTTTAGATAGTGCATTAGAGGAGGTTTGTAGGAGACAATCTAGCCAGTGCCATCATGTGTCTAGTCAGTTGAGAGTTAGTGAGTGAGACATTGCTATCGCTTGCCAACATTTCGATGCTGCTCGTCAATTGTTAGCAGTTTATGGATGGGGTTCTCCTACTAGTGATGAGCAGGGAGGCAGTTATCTTTCCTTGACAGAGTTCCACTCTTTATGGGAGGCTATCCGGATTCTGAGACAGAATTATATGCAATTGGTAGCCGACAGAGATTATCTTATGGAGTGGGGGAGTACAGCATATGATGCATTATTAGCCAAGGAAGAGGAGGTGAGTGAGCTTACTCAGCAGCTCGAGGTGACTTCTGAGATTCTTGAGAGTACATAGTTGGCTTTCGAGGAGTCACAATTTCATTTGGCTAAGGCGACCATGGAGTTAGAGCGACTGCAGTCTTTACCAGATTCTGTAAAGTCACAAGCTGTGATGTCTGGAGATCCGAGGATGTCCATGGTCGAAATTATCAGAGACAGTGGAGATGGGGATGCATCCATCCTTGATACTAACATTGGCATATCAGGTTCATTCCCACTAGAGTCAGGTTCAGTTGAGTTGGGTGTTGCGGCAGATTGTTGTATGCCTGACATGGTGGTGGCCTCTAGTACTAATGGCACGGAGACTAGAGATGTTGTATCAAAGATCATGTGTGATGTTGGTGAGCTGACAGTTGGCATGGTTCTTGCTAGTAATACTACTCCTTTGGTGATGTCTTCGGAGGTAGTAGTCAGTTCCAACATAGTTAATGATCGATTTCAATTAGTTTCATCTGGATTGCAGTCTGAGCCACTAACTGAGATTGGCGCATTCTATCGGCATTACACTATGAGGCATGCTCATCAATTTACCTTTGATGACCATGTTGATGAGATGATGATACAGAGATGTACTTTGGTTCCTAGTGCTCGTCATCAGTTATGGGACGGTTTGACGCCTCAGGATGAGAGTTGTGATGGGCATGACATGGCGATAGGTTCTGCGGTTGACAACTTGATAATACATGACTTAGAGCAGGAGTTTGGGAGTGATGCTTTAGCGGTTGTTGTTATTTATTCTACTCCTTTGGCTATGACATCTCTTGACTTAGCTGGTGATCAGTCACAGTGGGTTGTATCACTTGTTCATGGTGAGCTGTTAACTGAGGTTGGTTCTTTTTATCAGCATTATACTGCAGGGTATGTACATCAGTTAGCATTTGATCCTTGTGTTGAGGAGTTGATGGCAGGCAAATTTGGTTTGGGTTCCATTTCTTGCTATTTATCTTGTGATGTCTTTTCACCATCAGCGGTGCATGGGAGTTATGGTTATGAGACAATGGCTGGTGATCTACAGAGTTGTGTTGACTGCAGGAGTTGTACAGTGTGTGGATTCTCCATACTCGGTACAGTTTCATTCGGTAGCGTTCACCATTGTTGTAGAGTTGGATTGTACATTCCGTATAGGCCAGTGGGATGCGTTGATGGTATTTACTGTGTTGGCAGTTTGATTTGTCCACTTTACTTGGGTTTTGATTTTCTAAGAGTTTGTGTCTCATGGGTTTCTGACTGTGGCAGTTGTGATTTTGAAGTTTGGTTGAGTTGTAATTGTCAGTTTGATTATGGATTCCTCTTGGTTATATTGCAGAGGGTATTACAGGAGCCTATGTTAATTGATAGTAGTATAGTTCATGACGACATTTGGGATCCAGGCGGATTGATTGGTTTATTGTTCAGCCATTGCTTGGGGACAAGCAATTTCAGGAAGGGCGAACTGTCATGTCCCCATTTTGGAGGCAGTTTGATTTAATTAATTCAATTAATTAGGTTGTCCAAAATAATGAATATTTTATGAGGATGACTAATTAATTATTTTAATTAAATAAATAAGTGGTATTAAGTTAATTATTTATAAAGTTATCAAATAAATAAATATTAAAAAGTAACTTTATATTTAATTAATTTAATAAAGTGACTTGAATTATAAAATATTTTATAAAGTCACTTAATGGATAAAATAAAATAATGTTCTAGAAGCTTCTGGAGAAAGTGGAGAAAAAAAGAATAAATAGGCACCCCGGGCTTTATTCTAATCATCCAGATTTGTTGTTGTTGATGTGCATTGTGGAGCCTAGGGTTTCTGCAGTAGTCACAACTGGCCATTGAGAATGAAAACTCTCAATTGGTACGCAATTTTGAGGGTGTGAAATATCACTTGAATTATTGCAGCTGGGAGGAAGATACTTCAGTCTTCTATTTGTGCTACATTGAGAAAAAATATTTGAGTACAAAAAGCAGTTCGAAAAAGCTGGCCGAAAAAGCAGTTCGAAAAAAACAAGCCGAAAAAGCAGTCCGAAAAAAAGCAGGCCGAAAAAGCAGTCCGAAAAAGCAGGCCGAAAAAGCAGGTCTGGAAAAGCAATCCAAAAAAAAAGCAATCCGAAAAGCAAATTCGAAAAAGCAAAGAAAATTATTACAGCCATCTACAATCAAGGGTGGCAGCTAGAGAGGCACGACTTGGGCACTTGAGGAGGTTATTTTTTGTTCAGTGGTATTGCAATACATCTATTCTCTAAGGCGACTTCATATGCCAGGTCTGATGTGTATTTTCATAGTTGCCTTTCACTATAGAATGCTGTTGTAATTGTCATTTCGTATCAGACCTATCATTCATTAATAGATATATCATTCATTTTTACATTCCTCCCAACGGTATCAGCAATCCATGGCTTTAGTTGTATTTAATCATGCATGTGATTAGCGTACTGCTGTAGGGGAGTATTGAAGTTAGATATTTAGTGTTGCATTACTTTTCATTGGCAGCTGTAGGTGCATATTACTTTACCAGCAATCATCATATTTTGATATCTTTGTAAATGCCAAGAGTCTTGGCTAACTTAGTATGAATATTGCATTGGATACTCATTCTCAATTAAGGAGATACAATTGCTGGTCATTAATAGTTGTCTTTGAGCGTTAATATATCATTTTTTATCAGCTAGTTAGCTTGCATACCAACTGTTTGTTAAAATACCAGTTGGCTGTAGGTGATCATTTTCATGATTAGAACTCATATATGTATTCACTACTGCCAAAATTAGTTGCATATTTATGTTAGGTTATTGTTTAGACAATTTGGAGTCTTTTGTAAGCATTCTCTTTGAGGCAAATCCAAACAAGAATCACTGCAGCAATCTGAAAAGTTATATCAGTCAGAGGACCCTTGCTTGCAAAGTGTTTGACGAAATGTCAAACAACTGAAGTATAAAAATTTTTGGTGTTGGAAGAAGTTATAACCTATTGGGGTTATTACATGATCCCAGAACCAATTTTGAATATAAAATCATGTCATCCTTCTCTACCTCTATGGGTATTTTCCTGTTTCTTGACTATTAATTATAAGTATTATCCTCCCATGTTCTAGAAAATATTGCTGTGGTACAAATTTAATTTGAGTAGGTATACCAATCCTTAACTTTCTGATTGGAATGCTTGTGTGTGTGAGTGCCAATCCTTAACATTCTATTTGGAATCATTTCCTTTATGTATATGTGTATTTACATGCATATTAAATATACATACATGCGCACATGCATGTGCATGCATGTGTGCTTGTGGCCGTGTAAATTTCTCCATGCCAAGCATTTTATGGTCATGATCTATATTTCCTTTACTTATTGACCTTAGTAATGTAAAACTTAATGAGCTTCTACGGAAGTGTCCTGAGCAAATTCTTCCAAAATAAGCAGTGTTCTGCACAAGATTTCTCTTGCTTGTGATTGCCACAACAATGTCAAAATTCTTTTTAGTTTTTGAAGTACTATATTTATATTCCTTTTGACTAGTATGCATGACATTGGCTACCTAAATCACAGTTGTTAATGTGCCATGTGCTTGTATAATAAATTTGCAGTTATCAGCAGTTTGAGGAAGTTGGAACTGATTTGGGACAGCTTTTGTCTCAGAAGAAGACGGTACAGGAAAAAAAAGCAGGCATGCCTATTAATGTTGCCAAGGCTGTAGCACGCATTTCGGGGGGACTTTATGTTGTCACAGCCATGAAGGGAGCATCAAAAGGTGCAATGATTGCTTCATGGGTATCACAAGTGAGTGCGGCCCTTTTATTTATGCAATTAATTCCTTACAGATATTACGGGTTTGGTCATGGATGAGCTGTTGCATAAAATCTCTCCAACTCCCTTCTTATATAGGCTAGCTTCAAGCCCTTGGGTATAACTATTGCAGTGGCAAAAGATCGAGCCATTGAATCATTAATGCAGGTCAGTGTGTTTGTGGCTGTTTTGATTGGAGGGTTTTCTGGCATTATAACATGTTCCCTCTGTTTTAAGACTAAAATATAATTTTCTTTGTGCTGCTAGGTGGGAGACACGTTTGTTCTTAACTGCCTAGAAGATGGAAACTACACAACCTTAATGAAGCATTTTCTAAAGCGCTTTCCAGCTGGAGGTGTCTATCTCTAATTATTTTTCCATTCACCAGATGTGGAAAATTTCAAATTCAAATCTAAATTTAATTTTTCTCTTAAATGTTTTAAATGGTTCTGTGTGCTTCCAGCTGACCGATTCGAGGGAGTGCAATGGACTCAAGCTTCAAACGGATCTCCGATTTTGATTGATTCGATAGCATATCTGGAATGCAAAGTTGTAAGCCGCATGGAGACAAGTGATCACTGGATAGTATACTCTCATGTTACTGAAGGAAGTGTGTCCAAACCTGAAGGACGCACTGCATCCCATCATAGGAAAGTAGGAAACTACTATTAAGTCTAGTATGTTTCGTTTTCTGTCTGTGGTCTGTCTGTAAGGTTGGGCCCTTACCACAAAGATCCAGGTTCATTTATTATCCTAGCAAGCATGTGCAAAAAATAATCCACCATCAACCTTCATTAAAAAAAGTTTGATTTAATATTCCAAACACATTGTAAAGTAATCTGTCAATCTTGAAGATAGCCTCAGGAAGGCATTGCCCTTGTATTTCAAACTAGCTAATTTCTCATTTTTGTGCACATTATAAATAAAGGCATAGTGACTAATTCAACCTTCTAATTTTAGGGTAGATATTTTTAATTTTTGTGATTATTTAGATAAAATAGTTAATATTGCAGTAAAGTGTAACCAAGCTATGCAGAAAATAGAAATCGGTACCACTGCATTGTGAAGGTTGAGAAAAACCTTACCAACTCTCTGACTAGTGGTACACTAATTGTGATGTTACCTATTCCCATGCCTTTCTCCATTCCTCACCATATTATACACTGTAAGTTCTGAGTGTTAGTGAACAGTTTTTCCCTTTTAAAATATTGATGATTTCTTGGCTCTGTTCCCAAATTCAGAGAAAATCATAACACCAAAAAATGAGTTACTTTTGGTAGTGAACTCTCTGTAATTATAGGTACAGCTCCCTGATTTCAAAGATATAACAATTTGAATCTTATTATAAAAGAATAGTTTCCACAATTGCTTTTGACCAGAAAGCACAAGGTGAACATTCAATTCGTAATGAAGAGAATGTGCAAATCGAAAAGGAATTCAAACTTCACAACAATTATTAGCTACATGACTGAATATTACTGTGAAACAAATTTAAATGAAACAAACTAAATGAAGGCTGCTCTACTTTTCTGGATTTAAGATCAACATATAATGCAAGGAAAGAATTGGCTGCACATACATTCATTCCCATGCGACAATGAAATGAATGTTTTAATAAACCATATGAATTAATAGCCAGAGCTCATATACCAAACTGCACAGTTTCATGTATCATTGCATTAAACATAGCAGTATTGCAGATCCAAAAACTGATAACTAAAAATGATAGTATCTAGTCCAGAGTGTCGACCTTATCAAAATCATTTGAGATAACATATATCGCCATGCAGGGCTTAAAATTCAGTTTTAAAAACTGATTCCTTTCAGAGTTAATAAACTACCAAAGCCTTTAACAAAAAGCAAGAACAACTAACTAATCAAAAAGAAGAAATTATATTTTCCTATGGCCCCTAAGCCCTATCTAATTGCTAACTATGTTAGTAAAGTCCATATTATGCTCCTGGCTCACTGGTAGGCTGCCCCTTGCATCTTTTTGCATCTTGTGAGTTGCCATGAAATCAATCGATTCCTTTTGTTGGGGGGATGCCCAATTGTTCCATCCTCAACTTCCACATGGCTATTATCCTACGGGCGTGCCTCATCTTTCCTACTATGCTTTTGAATGATCTCTACAAATGATCATTATAGAGTCTACTCAGGCTACAGTTGTAAAGTCCTTAACCGAGAGTTCTTTGATCTCTTTCATGAATTTCATCCTATTTTGAAAAGCAAACACCACTTCACTCAGTTTTTTGTCCAGGTGATTTCCATTCTCCACGATTCTAATGTCAATGCATTTAATATCATTGTTCTGGATCTATGTGAGATAGTCTAGTTCTTTCAAAAGATCAGAGCATTCATTTGCACATTGTTCAATTGCCACATTCCACCATTCTAAGTTTTCTTTGGATACAAAGAGGGAATCAACATCTATGTCAACATCAGGTTTCTCGAACAAAAAATTGTTTGCTCTATATGCTTGAACTTTACTGATGTGGATGATGACCTCATCCCATTTTACCTTTTCTACTTGTCAAGCATTCAATTCTAATTTGATTTTAGTCATGCATTGGTTCACTCTTGTGTTTAATTCGGTGAAATTGGAAATGTAATTAACTCCATTAGAAACCATTAAATCTACACAGTCATTAAAAACATAGGCCATTGACCTGTATCTTTTAGAAACTTTTGATTTGCTAGAGATGTGACATCAACTATAGAGGTGGCATGAGGTAAGGCTAGGGCATTGGCATTTTGCAGAGTATGGATGTACTCATCCATCAACCACAAAGACTACTTCAGATCCTTTTTATCTTTCCAGCCTTTCTAGATTTTGTTGGCAATCCTTGAATTGGTGGCCTAGAAAATCTTCATATCTAAAGCCCTCATCGCAAGTCCAATATTAGTCCTCTCAATAGTGTAGTCTTGTGGCATTATATCATCACAATCCTTACCCTCTACTAGCTTATACACATCAGTGACCCAATGCCTTGTTTTCTCATCCAGTTCAAACATAGTCTCCACTTTTAGTTTCTTGCTTCTAGGTGTCTTACCCGAACATTTACTTACTATAAGAATTTTTCTTAGGGCAAAATAACACCAAGATCAAGAAGCTCAAGCACTAGTGCAATATGGATCAATAATGTATGATCATAATAACAATAATGAGAGTAAATATCATATTAATACACACTAGAAGTGCATGTATATAAAGGCATCTAGAATGACTAGGAGTCAGTAAAGTGATAAGCCTCACAACTAAGCACATGTCCACCAAGAGTGGATTATCCTCCATTGAACACAAGAGTTTGTGTGATGATGAGAGGATAAGCTTATATAGATGCATCTCATAAGGAGATGTTGTAGACACCATGTGCTCAATTGGAGTGCGAACAACTGTATTGTCTACATGGCAACTCAGAGGAATATGCAAACTCATGTGTTGTCAACAAGACAACTCATATAACTATGCATACTCCTAAGTGTTTATATGATAACTAATAAAATAATGCATTTAACCTAAGTGTAATAATAATTAATTATTTACAGTAGCACCCCCCTTAGGTCCAACTTAGAGGAATGCACTTAAGCTCACAAAACCTATGATGAAAATGCATTATGGGTCTCAACTACGAGGCCATGTTAGGTACCCATGTACAAATGCAATGCTCTACATATAATGCGATGCAATGTAATCTCTCTGAAAACAGAGAAAGAGGAAAAACCTCATGGGAAAAACCCTCCCCCCAAAAGAGAGATAAGTACAATAAAGAAGGGAAGAGTCATGTGACCCCCCCTAGTGAAATATCTCACACCCCCAAGAGATCTCACAAATGAAGATACTTGACCTCAGTGAAGGGTTTGGTGAAAACATCTGTAATCTACTATGTTGTAGGACAATATTGCAATTCAATGACCTGCTCATGTATTAGCTCTTTGATGTAGTGCATATGAACCTCAATATGTTTGGTTTGCTGATGCTGAACTAGATGTTTTGAGATCTCAATAGCACTTTGATTATCGCAATGTATGACTATAGACTATGGAAAGTCGAACCCAAACTCCTTCAGGATATGTCGTAGCCATATAGCCTTTGTAGCTGCAATAACAATCCTCGATACTCAGCCTTAGTCAAAGAAAGAGCAATAGTATTTTGCTTCTTACTTTGCCAACAAATGGGGCAGAACGAAGATGAAACATGTAACCTGAAGTAGACTTACGAGAATCAAGATCCCCTGTATAGTCTGAGTCTATATATCCAACCAACTGAAGTCCAGTACCTGCTGCATAGTGTATCCCATATGTATGTGTACCCTGTATGTAGTGCAAGATGCGTTTGGCAGCCCTCCAGTGAAGCTCATGTAGCTCTTGCATGAAGCAAGAAACCATGCCAACTACAAAAGATATGTTAGGGTGTGTATGTGTCAAGTAAATGAGTCTCCCAACCAATTGTTTGTACAATGTAGCATCAACAAGTGGAGTGGAACACTTGGTCTCTAACTTAACACCTGAAAGAAAGGGAGTAGGTGCATGCTTACAATCACTCATGCGAAAGTGAGAAAGTAAATGAAGAGCATACTTGGGTTGCGAAAGTGTGATCCCAGCTGAAGATTGTGTGATCTCAATACCAAGGAAATAATGAAGTAAACTCAAGTATGTCATAGCAAATCTGTCTTGCAAAGAAGTCTTGACACTGGCAATGATGGATGAAGTAATTCCTGTAATGATCAAGTCATCTACATAAAGCACGAGTATCAAGTGTGAGTCATCCCTCTGAAGAATGTAGATATTTGAATTTGAATGACACCTGGTGAATCCTGCTAAGAGTAGAAAGGAATCCATCTTGGCATACCAAGCTCTAGGAGCCTACTTAAGGCCATAAATAGACTATTTCAACTTGCAAATCAAAGTAGAATCCCGAATGAAACCATGTGGATGCTCCATATAAATCTCCTCATGAAGATCACCATTCAAGAATGCAATATTCACATCCATCTGATGAACAACCCAACCATGAGCTGGAGCAATAGCTAATGTCAAATGAATGGAGTTCATCTTAGCTACTAGTGCAAAAGTCTCACTATAGTCAATACCATGAACTTGTGAGAAACCTTTGGCAACAAGTCTAGCCTTATCCACACTTCTATTTGTTGCAAACTTAGTCCAATAGATCCACTTACATTGAAGCAACTTTCTTCCCTTAGGAAGAGGAACTAAGTCCCAAGTGTTGTTTTTCATTAAAGAGTTATATTCTTCCTCCATGGCCTTGTCCCATTCAGGAATCCCTAATGCTTCCTTGAATGATTGTGGATCAGAAGCAATGGCAATATATGCATGTGGAAATGATTTGTGTTGTGACCTTGTCCTCTTAGTATTTGAAGGATTCCCCACCAATGAACCTACGAATCAATTGTTTGTTGCAACGAGGTCTAGTGGAAGAAGAAGAAGGAATATCCCCAATTGTTTGTGGACCTTGCGAAGGTGTTGTCCTGCGAGTCAAAGTTGAAGGAATATCATCTTCCAAGTCACTATCATCACTTTCCATGAAGGAGGAAGGAGGTGTTGAAGAAGCCAAACTTGGACAAGTCTCTTCAAAGTGAACACTCCTCTCAAAGAAGATTCCATGTGTCTCTGCATCCATGAGTTTGTATGCCTTAATGTCGTCAGGATATCCAACAAATATACAAGGTTTACTTTGAGGTTCCAATGCCTTCCATTTTTGTGGAGGTATCCTTGCCCATGTTGGACAAACAAAAACTTTAAAGTGTTTTACACTTGGTTTTTTGCCACACCAAGCCTCAAAAGGTGTAATTCCATCTAAGGCCTTATGGAGACTTCTGTTTTGGATGTAATTGGCACAACACATAGCTTCTACCCAAAAAGCTTAATCTAGAGACTTATGTTGAAACATGCAAGTGGTCATCTCCTTAAGGGTTTTATTCTTTCATTCAACAACACCATTTTGTTGTGGAGTGTATGCAATTGAATGTTGAAAGATCAATACCCTTATGAGTACAAAAGTCCATAAGCCTTGAGTTATTCGAAGAATCTTGATGTCTTTCCTTGATTGCTTCTCAACTTGAGCTTTGAAGGTGATAAACTTATCAAACACTTCACTCTTATGGGCAAGAAAGAAGAGCCAAGTGTAGCATGAAAAGTCATTAATGAAGGTGAGAACATAGCAAGCCGTTCGAAATGATGGTACTAGAAATGGGCCAGCTACATCACTATGAACCAATTCAAGAACAACATTAGCTCTCCAAGGCTTCCCCTTGTCAAATTTCTCTTTGGGATGCTTGCTTCACAACTTGTACATACACCCTCTGAATACTTGACTTGAGGTAGACCTATGACCATATCCTTGTTGCTAAGTTGTTGAAGGTAGTAGTAATTGAGATGTCCAAACCTCTCATGCCATAGTTTACTTTGTAAATTTGAGTGGGTCAACAAGGCAAGGGAAGTGGACGTAGGCACAAAATGAGAAAAAGAATAAAGTCTTGTATCATGATTAGCCTTTCCAATTGCCACCATGAAATCATCCTTTAGATTTTTCACCACAACTGAATCAGGAAGGAACTCCACTTTGTTGCCACATCCATAGTGAGTTACTTGGTAGATTGAAAGAAGGTGGGTGCTAAGGTTGGGAACATGAAGAACATCCTTGAAGACTCCATTGTTCAACTCAACATTCCCTTTTCCTTCAACTTCCACTTGCGTGTAATTTCCCACATAGATGTAAGGTACATGTGATGGTTTCAAAGAGGAAAAATGCTCCCTTGAAGCACCCATATGATGTGTAGCTCCTAAATCAAGAACCCATTCCTCAGAATTGTCTGTACTTGACACAAAAGCTTGTCACTTACCTTTTGAAGTGGTTGAAGATCCCTTATCCTTCTAGGCATTTGGTACATCAATTTTATGTTTCCTCATTATGTTTAGCAACTCATCAATTTTCTTATCCTTACACTCATGTTCATCATGACCATTCTTCTTACAATAGGCACAAGTTTTCTTCTTCCTTTTGTTGAAGTTGTTTCCCTTCTTATTGTTTTTGGAAAAATACTTTCCTTGTGAGGAAGATTGTTGTGTGGAGGAAGATTGATGCGTAGAGGAAGATTGTTATGTGTCATCTTGTGGCTTAGCTTTCAACTACTTTTTCTTCTTGTTGGAATTTTTACCACCTTGATTCTCTTGATTAGCTACCAAGTCTTTGTTCTTGGAAGATTGGAGAATTCTCATACTCACTAAATTTTCATGTTCTAAGACCAGCATTCCTAAAAGCTTAGTGAAGGCACTACCCATTATTAACTTGTGAGTATTATAACTGGAAACAAAAGCAGCATATTCTAGAGGAAGATGAGTCATCACATATTTGATCAACTTTCCATCCTTTATGAGTTCACCACAATCCTTAAGTTGTGCCCTATACATGTCTACTTGGGTAAGATAATCTTTGATGGTGTAGAAATTCCTAGGATCCAATTTTAGAAGATTATCCTCAATGGTGTAGGCCATATCTTCATGTACTATCCCATACATTGCTTCAAGTTTATCCCAGAATTCTATTGGATCGTTAATGTTCTTGATGTGATATTTGACAGGGTCTAAGATATTCTTTAATAAGGTTCCTAGGGCTATTTCTTGTTTTGATGCCCAGTCTTCTTTACGAGACTCATCAACATCATCATCAAATTTCTTTGTTGCACCAGTTACATAACGCAATAAACCTTTTTCAACTAATGGTTCCTTTATCTTTTCTTTCCAAGTAGCATAATTATGTGGTGTTAACGTAGAAAAAGAACCCATAATGCAAAAGAAAGAGCACAATATCAAGGAGATAGAAGAACACAAGACACACCCCCCATTTTCACTCAATCAAAGAACCCCCCCAAATGAATATTTTAGACACTTTATACTTAGTGTGATTACAATAGCCACTTATCAAAATGGATAAAAATGGACTTCTAATTTTGTTGTTTACAACCTCCTCTTGGAGTTCAAATTTGGTACTTAACAATGTAGCTCAGATATACAACAATTTTGAAGTTTGATCAAAGCAATACAATGCAAAAAATGACTTGTTTCTGAAAGTGGTATTTTTGTCCACACAAACCTATAATCTAATTGTAGATTTGGAAAGTAGATGAAAAATTATGCTCTTCCAAAAAAAATAGAACCTAAATATGTGTCTAGATGAGCCTGTATGGAGCATTTGAAGTTGCAAAATACAGGATTGGATAGGTAGAGTTGCCAAAAACTGAATTACTTGACAAACCAGAACCAAAATGTAGTAGTACCATTGAAAAGTTCAGGAAATTCTAGCCCAAATAAAAAAAAATTGTACTTGATTTGGAGTCTGGATGATTGAGATATGGCCTCCCAAAGTTAAACTGTCAAATCAAAACTACATATGGTGAGGGGTCTGCCCTAATGATGTCATAAAAATATAGGTTAAATTTGACGTCCAAATGACCATCACAATAGTGCAATTTTGCTTGCTGGTGATAGTCAAATGAATGTCAATTTTGGGGTAGGGAAATGATGATGTCAGCAAAAAAAAGTTGATCGGATGATGTGGCAGTACGGTTTGATGACATGGTGGGGTTGTACGGATGATGTGTCGGCACGATGTGGTTGACTATGTAGGTGATGTGGCTCTGACTAGTCACTCGACATGGTGGCGATGATGTGTCTAGGGGTTGAGTTGGCACCTATTGTGGAAGATTCGATGTGGTTGTTGAGCTGTCAATGAGGAATGAACTGATAGTGGCCAATGAAGGAGAAGTCGATGGGAGGATTTTGTCGTTGGTGGCTATAACGACGGTGTTAGCGGCATTGGGAAGTGAAGGAGTGGAGGAGGGACTGGTTGGCCGACGGTGGGTGTGAGATTTTAATAAAATAATGCATTTAATCCAAGTAAACTTAAATAAAGTGTAATAATAATTAATTATTTACGCTAACACTTACCTTCTCGTTTACTGGCACAGTTACCAAGACTAAACTTCTCTTCTTCCTGATAGGTCAAACTAGTTGGATGTAGATGAGTCACCTTTAGATGATGGGGTTTAGAAAATTGGAGAGTTTCCAACAACTAATGAACTAGAGTATTAGCACCATGGATTGCCTACTCGGGTTCTAGTCCATAACTTTGCTTAGAGTTTTGGTAGTAGATTCCATTGTCATCTTGCCTGCACTTTGTTCTTTATCTAGATCAACAACTACTACTTGTTGAACCTTTTTCTTCTTTCTACACGAGCGAGTGATCCTAGATGAATAATGAACTTGAACTGACCTTTGAATAGGAGATTCAACTTCAAGTTCGGATTCTACATTACCATGTAGTCTGCACAAAAATCCCCTATAGGCACACTAAATTGCTACCTCCTTTTAACTCCAGAAGAAAACATATCTCTTACCTTAAGCCATCATGGTGAAACAATCCAAAAAGGATTTCATGGAAGTTAAAACCTGCAAAGCATGTTGTAGAATGATAAGGAAAGTATTGATGTGACATGGCGCACTTTAGTCATTAGTGAGTACTTTGATTTCAACACATATCAAATATTACTCCACCATCATTCTTACCAATGATTATTGAATGCATGTCCTTTTCCAACTTTAGAAAAGTTAATGAGCATTTATACTACCACCTATCTTTAGCAACAAGCCTTTCTTTTTAAGCTTATGAGCTTTGAACTCTTGAACCATTGGCAATTGGTTCAAGGTTCAAGTTTAGTTTGTCATGAATATGTTGAGATGCAATGCTCATTACTAACTAAAACTCAACAATAACTTGTCTTGAGTTGAACTTTGAACTTGAACCACATGAAAAACCATTCAAGATTCATTTATTGAAAAGAGCACTACAACCCACTAGACATCATATGACTAACCACGCTTAGGTAGATAGGTGAAGCGGACCTTGGAATCGAATGGTTCAAGGTTCAAGCAAACTATATGCAACCCGAATATCCAACAATAGGTAGATCAACTTTGAACCTTTTGAACACTAAACTCACTATTCAAGTTCAACTTTAAAGCAATTTTCAAAGATGAGAAAAATCTAAAAGCTAAGATATGGGTAATAATGAGAACATCTCATGTAGAGCAGTCTTGAGGTTAAGTTGTTTATTACATTATTTGAACTTTTTTTTTTTTCTTAAAGGTTTAGTCCCCTTGAAGCTTTTCGAATCTTACTTTGTATAAAAACAAAAAAAATAGTGTTGAAAAAATGAATCTTTTTTATGTTATGATTTTTCCAAAACCCTATTAAATACATTGTTTTGGAAAATTTATTAGAAATCTCTTATTGGTAGGGTAGATTAGAACCTATGGGAAGGAAGAAAGAAAGGCAAGATTATGTGTTGTTACATGGCTACACAAAGAAGCTATAAATATTTGCTTCCATGACCAGTCCAATCACTTAATAAGTGAAAAAGAGAATGAATCTTCCATGTATCCCTATGAGACTGTGTTAGTTTTTATACATCATGTTTTTTCAAAAGCTTATATTCTCTCAAATACTTGGTAGATAGTTATTAAAAAACTCATGTATTGCTATGGATTAAATTCAGTGGCAATTAGATTGCATTGATGATTTATTGGTTCAGCCTAGTTTAACTTACTTCATTGTTTAGATGTATTTGTTCACACTAAGCACCCATATGCAACCGCCTCTCATTGATGTGATTTTTTGCATTTTATTTTTCTTATTTACATTTATCATTCACATTCAATCAACTTGGGGATTTGGAGAGACTTTTGAAGTTAGATTGATATTTTATCTAACAAAAAGAGGAAGGGTATCATAGCATAATAGCATGTAGACTTGTTTATGGTAAATGTATCAAGGAAAACAAGGATATTTGAGAAATTATGTTTTGAATCAATGGGGTGCTTGGCTAAAATGGTTGCATATAGGGAGTGTTTCTATAACACCTTTGATCACATGTGCATTAGATATTCTATGTCTCAGGATGTCTATGGTTATGATACTCTCTCTTTCGATGCTTTATTATTTTCAAATAGTAGAGTCCTCGCAGCAACATTTTCCAAAAGAGATTTTGAAGTCACTCTAGATACTCTCCATCATTCTCAAAATTAGGAGTTGTATGCAAAGAAGAGGATAGAGTCAATCTTTGGGTATGACAATTTGGTTTTTCTAGGGTTTCAACCATATAAGAAATTTTCGTTAAAGAAAAGTGGAATAGAAAAGCTCAAGTCAAAACTCTACAGACCTACAAAGTCATTAGGTAGATAGGAAAAGTAGCCTATGAGCTAGAATTGCCATCAAACTACAAAATACAGATTTTTTTCATGTTTCATGTCTCAACAAATTGATGGGATAGAAATTTCTGATTTCTCCTAAGTTTCCACCAATAAATGACACAAGAAAGCTGATTTTGATGCTTATGAAGTCTTTGAAACAAGAGAGAAGAAGCTAAGACATATGTATTACTGGTCACTTCATCAAGTGGAAAGATTTCCAATTGAAGATGCAACTTCGAAGGGTCAAAAGTTAACCATCCAAATTTTCATTCCTCGAGGACAAAAAATCTTTGGTTGGGAGGACCTGCCATGTCCCCTTTCTAAAAATAGCATTTCTAAATTTAGCAACTACTATGTTTAGAAAGAGCGGCTTCCTAAAATTAAAATTCAGGGCCTGACATTGAATCAAGAAAGTCAAATTTTAAAAATTAAATCATTCATGGTGACAATTTAATTAATATTCTTAAAATGATATTTGGGTCCAAGTTAGTAATGGTTTTGGAAGAAGGAAAAGTGACATGTAATTTGGTTTTTTGGAGGTGCTAGATAATGGTTAAGTTTTGGCATGCCAGATTGGAATGTTCTTTGGTGATTTCACATTTGGAATATGGAAATTACAATCTTGGAGTGCAATCATCACTTTCTTTGGCACTGGGATTCGGGTCTCCAACTTTGTGGTGGAAATGATTTTAGTATTTCATTGTTTTGTCTTCTTAGTTTTTTTTCATTCTATGGATTGTTTTCTTATAGTTTGTTGCTATTATTTAGAGGCTAGAAAACCAGTGAAGAATGATTCTACATGTATGATAAACTAGGGGGATTGAGATTCAAAGATAGTGGTGTCAAAGGGTTGCCAAGGGAAATTTCATGCAATTGTAATGATGTTTTAAGATCATTGTTATCGTGTTCACTTTGTCAAATATTATGCAAGAGTTTGTGAAGTTTGGAGTGCACACAGTAGATTTGGGATTTCTATTTGTGTTTCTACTAATAACCACATATGTAAATGGAGTGTTGTTAGGTCCTTATGTTGATGTGAACTTTGGTGAGCATTTTAAGTCTTGTTTATGCGAAAACATTGTAATTTCTCATGCCTTTGAGTCTTAAAGATTCAAGCCTTTGTGTGAATTCATTGCAATAGACATTGTAATTATTCTCAAGTGTATTTGACATCAAGAATGATTCCGAAGGTTTCACAAAAGTTTGCCTTGAATTCGGTGAATATGGTGAATTGTTTTGAGTTACCTTATTTCTCTCTTTTACGTCTTTGGAAGAAATAAAGAGCTTCTTATTTGAGTGTAAAATTTATCGAAGGATATGACAACATTCATGCTCTTTTAAGGAAAGGGCTCCCCTCATTAATCTAGTTTCATCAATATTACAAGATAAATAAATACACAAGAAATTTTGGTACCTATCAAGCAGTTTATATTTCCTTGTGGAACTTTCAAGGGCACATAATAGGACTCAAGATGTATCTATTGTTCTATTGTTGTCTGTAAACACTAAATATTAATCACCTTCCTTTACATTATTCTATAAGACCTATCATTCCTCTACCTATGCACTTTTATCCTCCTTAATTTTGTTTCACATGTAGTCTTATTTTGTTGTTATTTTGGGTTTATCTAATTAGATTTAACTCTATGCTCCTTGAGAACCATATACCAAAAGATAGAGTAGATTTTCATTATGTGGTTGTGTTGTCATATTTCCTCCAAAGGAGTAGGATGTTGATCTATGTATTAAGGAAAGATCCTAAAAGTGTATTTTAGGTGTAATGTTTTTGGAGGGTGGGGTTTTTACCCAAAATGGTTTTCCCCACACATAATATCAACATATCTTCTCTTTTAATGTATTCTCTTTTCCCTCTCATTCTTATCCTTAGAACTGTTATTTTACATGCTATTATGTTTCTTATTTTTTAATAGATCTAATATCTATTCTCATTTATTCTTAAGCGTTAGTGTGTGAAATGGATCTATGTGTAATGCACCTATTTTTCATGAGCATCAAAGTTTGGATGATTAGCCTATTATTCTAACCCTCGTATGTAATGGCCCTCCTCAAATTTGCCCTCAAAAATGTTGATGAAAGCTCAAGGAATTTCATCAAACAATTCACATGCAAGGGACATATGACTGATATAGTATTTCAGCTAGCTTCAAATGACTTTTTTACAATTTGCATCAATGAAAATCTTGTGCTAGAAGACTAGAATAGACTACACAATGACCTAACATGAGTGTGCTACTAATTTTGACAATATTCAGTGCATATATATGATCTAAGCATGAGAAATGAACACCTACAACCAACTGGCGTTTTTACAAACAGTTGGTATGCAAACTAACTAGCTGATAAATAATGATATTAAATTGCTTAAATGACACCAGCAACTATTATCTTCTTAATTGCAATGAAAATTACAATGCTCATGAAATATGGCCAAGACTTTGGCATTTACATGGATTACAAAATGATAATGCTGGTATAATGCACACTTACAGCTGAAAACTTATAGCACCCTAAAAAATAATACTAACAAAAGAACCTGGTTGTAGATGGCTGAAATAATTTCCTTCTATGCTGCCCCTTCTGCTTTTCTTTTTTCGAACTGCTTTTTCGGCCTGCTTTTTCGTACTCGCTTGTTCAGCTTGCTTTTTTGGTTTCACTTTTTTCGGACTGCTTTTTTCGTACCCGCTTTTTTCAGCCTGCTTTTCGGTTCCGCTTTTTCGGATTGCTACTATGTTGAATCTCAAGACCATATCTTTCAATGGCGTCAAGATTTCTAGCTTGAAGGGATTTTGTCCTCCAAACTATTGAGACATAATCTCCAAAAAAAAATTCAATTTCTTTGATATTTTCAAGCATGAATAAATGAGAGCTATCCTCTTTCTTTTAATCCCTTCCTCACTTGCTCTACGCTTCCGTCTTTCCAATGTGGGATAATACATGACTTTTAATATTACTTCTTTTTTTCTTTTTACAAAGTCCATGTATGTACTCAAAAGGGGGACTCTTGATTTTTATAAAGTGACTTTATGAAACATTGTAATATTTAATTTAAATAGTCACTTTACTATTGTAACTTCAATCATTAAAATAATATACCAAATAAACTCGAAATCCCACATATAATAGCTCATTAGAAAGAGCCCAACAAAATGCATCTCATTTTGTCACTAAAAATTGAAGGCACTGCATCCCCCTATTGGCTTACTAAAAATAGTAAGTCTTCCTAACAACCCAACAAACGAACTCCGTTTGGCCTATAATTAAATTTGACTAGGCCAAATAGCCTCAAGATCCCTTTTAAAGTCCTGGTTAGCCCTCGGGACCATACAAGAATGGGCTAACGACAACATACCTCCAAACTGGCTAAGTGGGGGACATTACAGTCCACACCTCTTGAAATTGCTTGTCCCTAAGCAATCTCAACTCAGGATGCTGAATAATCTTCTCTGCCTCCCATGTCGCATCCTCAACTGGTAGGTTCCTCCACTTTACTAGGTACTCCCTGATAGTCCGCCTGCGAAGCACCCTCTCCTTGGAGTCAAGTATAGCCTCAGGAATCAAGATAAATTTTTCCTCATCATCGAGAGGTGGCAATACTACTGAAGGCACCACATTATGCCCCAATGCCTTCTTAAGGCATGACACATGGAACACATTATGTACTTTACTATCTGCAGGTAGCTCCAACTCATAAGCTACCTCACCCACTCTCCTGATTACTTTGAATGGTCCATAGTAGCGTGGTTTCAATTTCTCTGCTCCACTCCTCTTAAGAGAGGATTGTCTATACGGCTGTAACATGAGGTACACCATGTCTCCTACCTCGAAAGATCTCTCAACCCTGTGCTGATCAGCATATTGCTTCTGCTGATTTTGTGCCCTTTGCAAATTTTCCTTCAAGGATTGCATAATGTCCTGACACTCCTACAATATATCCTTGGCCTTAGGCACCCTACTGTCCCCAAATAACAAATCCAGAAAATTAGGAGCATCATACCCATACAGTGCCATGAAAGGGGACATTTGAATAGACATATGGAAAGAGGTATTATAGCAGTACTCCCCTAGATGCAACCACTTCACCCAAGCCTTCTGCTCTCTTGCAATGTAGTTTCGAAGGTACCCCTCAACCCATTTATTCACTATCTTTGTCTGCCCATCAGTTTGGGGGTGGTAATTGGTACTCGGAGTTAGCTGTGTTCCACACAACCTGAACAACTCCTGCCAAAAGTGGCTCATAAACCTATTATCCCTGTCACTGACTATGTTCTGTGGCATCCCATGTAATCTAAATACCTCTTGAAAGAATAGCTCTGTTGTTTGTACTGCTAAATATGTGGACGAAATCGCAAAGAAATGTGCAAATTTCGTCGATTTGTCTACCACAACAAAAATACAATCCCGACCCTATACCTTGGGGAGGCCTATAATGAAATCCATGGAAATGCTATCCCACTTCTTCTCTGGTATGGTAGGGGCTATAGTAAACCACCTAGAAAGGAATGTCCCTGTTTGTTCTGCTGACATACTGGGCACTCCCTAACAAACTAAAGCACCTCTGTTTTGAGTCCTTTCCAAGTGAAGCGCTCTCTCACCTGTCGATATGTCTTAAAGAATCTAAGATGTCTTACCAATGGTGAATCATGGAATGCCCTCAAAATCTTCTGCTTCATAGCAGACCCGGGTACTAAATAAATCCTTTCCTTGTAGATGATCAAATCATTTACAACAGTGTATCGACTATCCTGAATAGTTCCTTCAATAACACTAGATGCCCAACTATCCTTGGCATACTCTCCCAAGATCAACGCTCTCCAATCGTCCATGACTATCCCAATAGCAAGCAAATGAGGCCTTCTGGATAAAGCATCTGTGACGATATTTTTCTTCCCTTTGAAATAGACTATGTCAAAATCATAAGCCTATAACTTACTCACCCATTTCTGTTGCCTGTCATTGAGATCCTTCTGTCCAAGGAAATGTTTCAAGTTGTTATGATCTATTTTTACTGTGAATCGGCTCCCTGCTAAGTATTGCCTAAACTTAGCTAGGACGTGCATGATTGCTAGCATTTCTTTGTCATAGATGTTGTAAGTTCTCTCAACACCTCGTAATTTCCTGCTCTCATATGTGATGGGATGTTTGTCCTACATGAGGACAGCTCCTACACCCTCTCCTGAGGCATCACACTGCAACTCAAAAGGCCTGGTGAAATCTGGAATGGCTAAAATAGGGCATGTACTCATCAGCTCCTTGAACCTGTCAAAACAATCTTGAGCCTTCTCTGACCACTTGAAACTTTCTCTTTGTGTCAAATCTATAAGTGGTGCTTCTATCTGTGAAAATCCCTTCACAAATTTGCAGTAGAACTCGCAAAGCCCAAGAAATCCCTTGAGTTGCGAAGTGTTCCTCGGCAGTGGCCAATCCAGAATGGCCCTGATCTTGTCTGGGTTAACCCGAACACTTCCTGCACTAATAATATGCCCTAGATAGAGAAACTCTATCATCCCGAACTCACATTTACTCATCTTGGCATATAATGACTCCCTCTCTAGAATGTTGAGCACTGCATCAATATGCTTCAAATGTTCCTCCCAAGTACGGATGTATATCAGTATATCATCAAAAAAAATCAACACAAACTTCCTCAATTGATCTCTGAATACTCTATTCATACAGGACTTGAAAGTGGTGGGGGCATTAGTCAACCCAAAGGGCATGACTAAGAACTCAAAATGTCCATAGTGGCATCTAAAAGTTGTCTTCTCCACATCCACCTCTCTAACCCGTATTTGGTGGTAGCCGGATCTCAAATCAATCTTAGAGAAGTAGCAAGCACCGTGCAATTCATCAATAAGCTCATCAATGCGCGGAATAGGGTATCGGTTCTTGATTGTCTTCTTGATTAGTTCCCTATAATCAATGCACATCCTCATTGTACCATCCTTCTTCTTCACCAATACTACTGAAGAAGCGAAAGGACTCTTGCTTGGTCGTATGTGCCCCATGTCAATCAACTCCTTGATTTCCTTTTCTATTTCATCTTTATATCTCTTTGGATGGCGGTAGGGTGTGATGATGACTAGCTTAGCCCCTTCCTCTAACTCAATAACATGCTCAATTCCCCTATCCGAGGGTCTCCCTGGAGGTATCTCACCAAACACCTTAGTATGTTTGGATATTAATTTTTGTACGTCAAGGGGATACTCATGTTTATGTTGCTCTGTCACCTCAGGCATTACTCTGAACTCTGCTATCCACTGCACTTGGTCGTGTCTGAAGAAACTCTGCATCCGCTTGAGTGACACCACTCGTAGTCTCCCATCTGACAAACCTCCGAGTACTATCTTCTTACCATTTGCCTCAAACCTCATTTCCATTTTCTGGATGTTAAATGTAAACTCTTCCAGAGATTTCATCCAATTCATCCCAAGCACTATATCTTGATCACCAATGTTGACAACAAAGAAATCTCCCACCATGTCATAATCTCCCAAACGAAGCTGCAAGTTGGAGATTTTCTTGGTACAGTCGATTTTGAAGCCATCGACAACCATCACCTTAAATCCCCTATGCTCTTCTATATGTAGCCCTCTACGTGTCACAAACTTTTCATCAATGAAGTTATGTGTTGCCCCTGTATCAATGAGTGCCACAAATCTTTGTCCATCCAAAGTTCCCCTAACTCTGAAAGTGACGGCCTCCTGTATATTGGACAACTGAGCTATCATGCTATCACTGTGTGCTTTCTTATGTGAAGAATTATCATCTCCATTTGATTCTGATGACTGCTCTGAATCTCCATCCACTGACTCTTCGGTTGAAAGGTACTCCATCTGCTTGGATTTTTCTTTCAATGGACACTTATGTGACAAATCCCAAGGCTCCCTGCAATGCAAACAAAGCTTCTTCTTCTTGAGATCATTAAGTGTCTCATTGTCCAACCTCTTACTTTCCTCATTAGGTGGCTGACCCTCTCTACGAAAAGGTTTACTATCCTTATCTTTCCTCGAAGGGAAACTCTTTGCCTAGAATTTATTTTTAGAAGCTGAAGAGGAATCCATGTCACGAGCTTTCTTAAAGGCTTCCTGCAAAGTGGGAGGGTTGAGAGCTTTAATCCACCCTCTCAACGGATCAGCTAACCCATCCATAAATAGAACCAGTATCCTCCGTTCAGATATATCTGTTACTAACACTGCAAGTTTCTGAAATTCTGAAATGTATGTTTCCAATGATCCCCATTGTTTAAGCTGAGCTAACTCCTTGAAATGTAGTTCTAGATCCTTCCTATCAAAACGTTCAATCAATCTCTTCGTAATCTCCACATATGAGGTAATGTGTGCATGACCCATAGTGACCATACCATGATGCCACCACTTGTGTGCTAACCCATCCAGATGAATTGTTGCATACTTAATAACTTCTTCCTCAGGCATAGGGTTCAATTGAAAGTCTGTATCAAGCTTTTGAACCCAAGCTCTTGCTGTAGACTTCCCCAAGCCATCATAATATGGTAACTGAAGTTTCCCTACTTTCTTCCGTAGCTCATAGCTCTGGTTCCTGTCATGTCCACGTGGCATATGTTTCATCCACACATCCATATACTCCCTAAAGGTAATTGCAGCAGTAAAATCTGGACCTCCGGCTTCCCAATCTCTTCTCAACTGGTCCTGTATATTAGTAATCTGGGGCTCTGGTACGGGCTGCTCTGGGGCTCTAGGAGAAAATGTGGGAATCATGGGCCTTGAACTCACTATCCTAGCTTGCTGGGGTGCATAACCGGAATTGTTCCCAACTTGTTCACCTCCATTATGTGTCCCATCCTAATTGTTCCCATTCTGATTGTTACCATTTTGATTATTACCATTATGATTATTTTCTCCACCCATGTTAGCATTCAACCCCATTTGATGAGCCATCATCTGCATCATAAGCTCCATTCTCTAATTTTGTTCATGTGCCCTCTGTTCTGCTAATCGCTATCCCTGTGCCAAGGTCTCTAATAACTGTAAGAATCTTTCCTCTCCAGGATCTCGAGCATTCCTGTCTCCCATATTGCCGCCTTGATCAAAGAATATCTCCTCTGTGTCTATATGATTGGATTCTATGTCCACCTGCACGGATGAACTAGACTGTTTTCTCTGCAGGTCTGAAATCCTATTTTGTCTTGCTCTGGTATTGCAAAAATTATAAGGCCCCTATCGCATGCTCAAACATAAATGCTCTGATTTTAGTGTTTTGACATTTCGTCAAACACTTTCCCCTCTATCTGGCTGTTCCAAATTCTCTATAAGACCTCCATAGGATGGCAGGACGTATAGCTCTGATACCACTGTAATGGCCCTCCTCAAATTTTCCCTCAAAAATGCTGATGAAAGCTCAAAGAATTTCATCAAACAATTCACATGCAAGGGACGTATGACTGATATAGTATTTCAGCTAGCTTCAAATGACTTTTTTACAATTTGCATCAATGAAAATCTTGTGCTAGAAGACTACAATAGACTACACAATGACCTAACATGAGTGTGCTACTAATTTTGACAATATTCAGTGTATATATATGATCTAAGCATGAGAAATGAACACCTACAACCAACTAGCATTCTTACAAATAGTTGGTATGCAAACTAACTAGCTGATAAATAATGATATTAAATTTCTTAAATGACACCAGCAACTATTATCTTCTTAATTGCAATGAAAATTACAATGCTCATGAAATATGGCCAAGACTTTGGCATTTACATGGATTACAAAATGATAATGCTGGTATAATGCACACTTACAGCTAAAAGCTTATAGCACCTTAAAAAACAATACTAACAAAAGAACCTGGTTGTAGATGGCTGAAATAATTTCCTTCTATGCTGCCCCTTCTGCTTTGCTTTTTTCGGCATGCTTTTCCGCACCCTCTTTTTCAACCTGCTTTTTCGGTTTTGCTTTTTTTGAATTGCTTTTTTCTTACCCGCTTTTTTCAGCCTGCTTTTTCGGTTTCGCTTTTTCGGATTGCTACTATGTTGAATCTCAAGACCATATCTTTCAATGGCGTCAAGATTTCCAACTTGAAAAGATTTTGTCCTCCAAACTATTGAGACATAATCTCCAAAAAAATTTTCAATTTCTTTGATATTTTCAAGCATGAATAAATGAGAGCTATCCTCTTTCTTTTAATCCCTTCCTCACTTGCTCCACGCTTCCGTCTTGCCAATGTGGGATAATACATGACTTTTAATATTACTTCTTTTTTTCTTTTTACAAAGTCCATGTATGTACTCAAAAGGGGGACTCCTGATTTTTATAAAGTGACTTTATGAAACATTATAATATTTAATTTAAATAGTCACTTTACCGTTGTAACTTCAAACATTAAAATAATATACCAAATAAACTCGAAATCCCACATATAATAGCTCATTAGAAAGAGCCCAACAAAACGCATCTCATCCTGTCATTGAAAATTGAAGGCACTGCATCCCCCTATTGGCTTACTAAAAATAGTAAGTCTTCTTGACAACCTAACAAACGAACTCTGTTTGGCCTTTAATTAAATTTGACTAGGCCAAATAACCTCAGGATCCCTTTTGAAGTCCTGGTTAGCCCTCGGGACCATACAAGAATGGGCTAACGACAACATACCTCCAAACTGGCTAAGTAGGGGACATTATATCGTAGGCTGATGTGTTTAGGTACACAGACTCTTGAGGCTTGTAATGTCTTCAAAGTTCAATGGTTTTCAATTTTGGCTTTTATTTGGTATTTTTACGGCTTTGTTTGTCATACTTACTATTTATAGTAAGTCAAAGGTTGATTGAGAAGGGTCCTTTTTAATTTTAGTAAGGAAGTCATATGGATAGAGGATGTAGTGGTTGACTTCCTCACTCCAACAAGATTAATATTTAAGAAGTTATTAATGTTTAATGGGCTTGAATGAAAAAAAATTATTAAAATATGTTAAACATTAATGTTGGGTGCATATCTTGCAACCAACAATTTATGCAAATTTAGGCACAAAATAGGTAGACCAACCACAACATGTGAGATAAACTTTCTCATACCTTTAGGGCCTGTTTGGTTACTGGCATAGGAATTAGAAATTATAATAGAAATTCGGGATGGGAATGGAAATAGAGAATAGGAATGGAAAATTGCAATTCAAATCTTGTTAATCCCTTGTTTGGTTCCTAGTTAGAAAATTAAATATTGCTAATGGTCTTCATGCGAGAAAATGAAATCTACCCAATCTCCCAACTGGATTGCAAATAGATTTGTCCAATAGATGGTTGAGGACTTCTATCAAACACTTGATGCGCATGCTGTAGGGAAAGTATTCTTAGAAGTGACGTTCTAGATGTGGGGCAAGATCCTATGTGAGTTGGAAAACCCTAGCCATGCAAGTCGCAAGCATACGAATCCTCCGCCCTCATCCGTCCACTAACATTCCCAACAACACTGAAAAGGAGTTAATATGGGGAAGAACCAGTCTGGTTTTTATTGACTATGAACGATAGAGAAGAGGTTTCTCGCGTTCATCATGTTACATGTTGCCCTCTTCAGGACCCTTTCTGCACCACTGATCCGAAAATATAATGCAATATGAAAAAGTCAATTTGGGAATGGAAATGGCCCATTCCAATTACAAGCATATTTTGGAATGGACAAATGCTCATTTTGGGGCAAAAATAGGAATACAAAATCCTATTCTCCATTCCTATTTCACGCACCAAACAAAGAATACAAATTATATTCTATTTTCCTATTCCTATTCTGGTTGTATTCCAGCAACCAAATGAGCCCTTAAGGAAAGCCCGACCCTTCTCATTGTTCCTTGGAGCAACTCAAGGTAAGAAAGAAGTTAAGAGATGTGTTATAGGGTGTTACTAATATTATTTTGCATTTTTTATAGGAATGAATCCACTTATTCGCAGTGTGTAATGGGTACGTTGGATTTGTTATACTACACTTTTATATAAAAGTTGGAAATAGTGATATCGATACCAAACACCAACTCAAAGGTTGATTAGGAGTGTATTGACTTAGATCTATGTCTAGTTTTATCTAATCTATAAGAAAAATCTCTACCATTGTGGTGCATAGACTTCCAAAAGTAGAGAATTTCTAAGCTTTAATTTTGACAATTTGCATAAATTTGAGACATTAATATAAGCTACAGTCAAATATTCTAGTCTATATATTAGCATGATTGTTCATAGTCAAAGCTTTGGCTGCAATTGTTTCTTGTGTTAACTATGCCCTAGTAAACATACAATGGTAACATGAATGAAAGATAATAGAAACAAATCACAATTAGAACTTCCAATTTTTTTTTATTGCAATTGGTTCTAGTCAAAGCTTCAAATCCAATTGCTTCTTTCTATTTACTTTTCTTTCAAGTTTGCACTACACAATCAAAATTTGCACAAGTTTGGTAGAGCTATCTTGCATAGGATAAAAGATGATTTTTACAATGAGGGGAGCACTCGTTATATAGTAAAAAGGAGTGAGAGAAGAAGGAGAAAAAGGTGGGAGAAATGCAACCACCTTGTCTTGGTCAAACTAGGAAAGAAGGTCTATTGGATTACATAATTGGGTGTTTGTGTAATCAGATTACATGCAGTTTGATTACACATAATCTATCTTTTACAACTACAAAGCTAAAAATGCTCTTGAAGATAAAGTTGAAACTATTGAATCAATCCTATAGATTATTAGCAAAGGCTCTGTACTTGATGATGCAATCATGGATGGTTATTGAATCTAGAGTTCTTGTATTCTACTTGACTGCATTCTCTTTGATGAATTAGGAGTTGTTATTTGAAAACTTGATGCAATCAAGCTTTTTCTCATTCCACGATTGTGAATTCTTCTTTGTTAGATTCAAACATTCTGGAGTTTCTAATACTTTGAAAACCTTCTCAATGATGTCTAGATGTAAACTCAAAACAACTTTCCAATCAACATCCCACCCCCTCTCTCTCTTCATCGCATTCCCAGATGAACTCAAGTTCTAAGGCCATCATTTAGAAAGTGAAGACCAAATGAATATTGCTTCTTTTGATTTGAAGTGTTTCTGCTTGACATGATGTCTCCATCCCTTGAATAAATTTAGACATATATTGACTTGAAGAGTTCGTTGCAATCACCTTCCAACAAGATTGGATCTATGAAAGATTTGGTGTTCAAGTCTCAATGATGGATCTATGAAGGATAAGTATTCAAAGTATAGATTAGATACTTATTGAATGCTTTTGAAGGCCAAAAATGAATGGAACAACTTGTATTTTGGGCAAAAATGGCCAGAGTAGTTGTTAGGATGATGGATCACGTGTAGGCAAAGTGGGTCTTTTGTTTTGGATGACCATGAATGCAAGTTAGAATCATATAGACGTATGGACAATGATAGTTTTGGTATTTAAAAATGTGGGTTTTTACCAAAATTGGATTTATGATAGGCAATTACATATGGTAAAAAAAAAATCATTTTTATTTGATGTAATATGTAATCATGTTTGTAGAATGTGATTGCATATGTCAGAATATGGAGTTTGGATGTATTTGGAAAATTAATGGGACATGGGAGATGAAAGCATAGAAATGCACTTCCATTCTTGGGGGAAAATATCCAACATTTCCCCAAAATTAAACCAAAACAAGCAACAAAATAGATACAAAAACTTTTTAGAAAAACATATCTCTTGCTTTGACTCAAACTTAATAAACTTCACTTAATTTGCATGCAATCTCAGTTTTACAAAGAGAGACCTTTCGCATTTGCAAAGAATGAAAGTTTCAAACTATGTTAAATAACTTGAAGCAAAAAAGTAGGGCTACATTTGAACAAATGCATGATAATGAGCCAACTAATACAACAAATTAGAAAAATGAGCAAGAAATGCAAGCAAAATTGAATACTCACACTTACTTGGAGAGAAATGAGAAAAAAATTGGAAGAAGTTAGGATGAACTTTTTCTCTCCAAAATTGGGTTCTACAAGTGTATTTGTATGCAATGATCAAAAGCCTTTGAAAGATTCAAACCTTAACTTCAAATTGAGCTTAGAAAATGCAAATGCATGTGGCAGACCTTGTGAATTCAATCCTAAGTGTAGATCAGACTCCTTGGAGGGATTTCAATATTTGAAAATGTCCCCCTTTGGCAAATCGTGGTCTCCAACTTGCATTGCTTCTAAGTGTATTTGATGCAAATTCTTCAAATGTTCCTTTTCCTCCAACATTTTATGCAAAATTGGGTTTAGAATGCCCTATGACATGTACAATTTTTTCCTTTGGAATGGAAAATTGTGGTTTGGTCAAAACCTCCTTGCATGAAATGCCTCTCTTTGAAGACTAGAATTGAGGTCTCTAAACCCAAACATGTGTATTCAACATGCAAAGAAAACTCATACAATTCATGTTGCAAGCAAAATCAAGTTCCCTAGGAGCAAATATATGTGGCATTTTTTGAGGCAAATTCATTTCTTCAAGGTAAACCAGGTTTAGAGAAGACTTTTGCATGCCACATTTTTATCTCATAAGCCAAAAGTGGGTTTATCTAGTTAGATTGTGCATCTGCAATGCACAAGTCCCAACAAATTTCTTCAAGGAGAAAAATCAAGGTCTCCAAGCCCTTTTACATGTCATGTATTTGCAGATATAAAAAAAATTAGGTTCCCTTATCCTAAATGCATGTTTAAGATGGTTAATGTAAATGCATGTATTTATCTTGGAAACTGATTTCAAGTTCTCCTAGTGCAAACACATGTTCAAAATGGTTAATGCAAATGCATATATTTGATTTGGAAGAAAAAATTAGGTTCTCTACATGCCATTACATGTGATGTTTTTTAATGGAAGAGAAAAAATGAGTCTAGAAACCTCCAATGCAAGTTTTGAATGTGCAATGTAAAGACATGAAACTCATCTATAGACCAAGATTGGGTTTAGATGAGCCCATTCCATTCTACATTTTCATGCCTTGCATTTGCATGTGTTCTGACCAAAACTTCATTTCTTTGGAAAATCAGGTACTTTAGGAGTGATTGCATGTTTTAAATGTGCAATGCTACATACATTTGGATGTCCAAACCAAAATCAGGCTCTCTTGGATGCATTACATGTATTTCATTTTAAAAATAACATGTAGTAGAGTTGCATCACTTAAGTTTTCTATTTAGCACATGTCTATTTGAAAATATCACAAGGGGTCAAATATATATTTACATAATATATTTAGCATATTATGCATAAATATGTTCAAAAAGTGACAATTCACTTAAATATTTTAAAATAAAACATTAAATTAAATCTCAATATCAAATTATAACATAAAGTGCACTATAATGACTGTAATCACTTAAGTAATAAATCTAAATTGATAAAGTAAGTTAAAAACATAACATAAAGTCATTTTAAATTATATTCTTCAAAAAGTGTGATCCAATGTTAAAATATAGAGCCAATAAGTTAAATATACAATTGAACTTGGAGAACCCACTTTTTAGGAACTTAAACCTTGATATCTTTTGATTGATAACTCTAATTAAGTTCAAAGATATCTTGAATCGAAGAGAAAAACAAAAGCAAGAGTTTGAAGGAAACAAAAAGACTAAAACAAACTAGACAAACACTTAAAAACACAAAAAGGGCTTTGAAGTCCTCAAAAATCAAGTAGAGGCTAACAAATTTAAAAAATAGAAAATACTTGACAAGATCCTTTAGTTAAAGGATTCATTATATGAATTGGTAACAATTGTTAGATCACTTTTTGCCAAACAAATAATGAGATATCTTAGAGGAAAGTGAAACTCAATTGAAAAGTTTCGTACTGTTACCTCCATTTTGTCCTCATGAAATGGAGGACAACAATTAACTCTATCTAGGGAATGTCATTCATTTGTTCTTGAAAATAGAGAGTGGCATAGATTCCAATTGTCTAAGTGCCCTCATCCACTGAATTGGGTTATAGATTTAGGCAACCAATAAAATAAAACTTTAAAAAAAAATCCTACGACCCAAAATGTAAGAACTGTATAAAGGGTACTTATTAGAATAAATGTTTTAGATGTTGTCCATTGTATGATAGTGGCATTAGAGTTCCATCATGATATGCAAGAAAGAAACTATTTTGGCCTACAACCTAATCATTTGTGAAAGGGCCTTGCCAGAGATTCAAACTTGTCGTGCATTTCTTTTGGTTTTCATCTTTTGTTCCAGAGTAGGACACGATCCCCAACTTGAAATTCTCTATATTTGGCCTTCTTGTCAAAGATAATCTAGACTTAATATTGATGAGTAGTAAGTCAATCCACCACTTCTTTTCTTTGTTCCTCCAACTACTGAAGAAACATGATCCTATTATCCAATGAGTTTGAATAAGTTTCATCATCAATTGTTTACATCAACTTGAGAGGGAAATTGATTTTGTACAACAACTAAAAGGGTGATATCCCAATCTTTTGCTTTGGAGTAATTTGGTTAGCCCACAAAGCATCAAACAATGTTGTGTGCCATGTTCTCTGATTTAATTCCACAAGCTTCTTGATGATAGTCATGATTTTGTTTCTTGATTTTGCTTGACCATTTCATTTCTGACATATAGTATGAAGTATGCACTAGAGTTATTTCATGATCAAAACATAACTTGTTTACTTCCATGGAAGATAAAACAACTGCATTGTCAGCAAAAATCTTATTTGGAACACCAAAATGTGAAATGAGTTCTTCAAGAAGTCACAAATTACCTTTGATGTAGAGTTCTTAACAAGAATTGCCTCTACCCACTTAGTAAAGTAATATGTTGTTGCTAGGATGTATATATGGCCTTTTCTTGAAGGTGAATTGATTGTACCAATGAAATCAATTCCCCAATGTTGAAATGGTTCCTTGATCACTAATGACTTCAATGACAGAGCATCAATGTAACACCCCGCTCAGGAACCCAAGAGAAATTAAGAAAACATGTTACAACATTTATTGAATTATTTTTAAAGAAACATTTATACAATATCAAGGTAACAATGCAAAAATAATATACACGTACACATAATTTACACAAAAGCAATAAAAACACAATTTCATTCCTAAAGGTTTCTTTAACATTGAGTCACATTTAAGAATGTTTTAATCTTAAGCACAATGTTCCATGATCATAAATGAATAACAAATACATAAATATAGATGGTATAATAAAGAACATCCATATAACAACATCCATTGCACATGTCATAGGGTATGTACTCATAAATACAATACACCAATACCAAAGCATCTCAAAATGCAAGATACATAAATATATAGATGCAACATCTGAATAGAAGTCTCTGAGACAAGAACAAGTATGATAATGATATAATTGCATAAAAAAACAAACAACATCTGTCAAATTAAGGTTGACCCAAATGGTAAGAAGTCACTACCTCTCGATCGCGTGGTCACATAGTCAGGCTTCCACTCCCACTGTGCAGGGGAGATAATGTACGATCCACATACATATATCAATCATTGAATCAATCCTAGGCAAGTAATTCTAATGATCAATTCTACCTCAAGGCTAACACAACTACTCAAGAAGAAAAGATAACCAAGTTGAAAGAACATTCATCCAATACTAACATCACGTACCAAGTCAACATATAGGTACCAAATACCATAAAGAATCAAAACTAAAGAGATACAATTAGTGAAGGAATACTAACTTCTCAATCAATGCCAAATGGAAAAAAGTATAATAACCAATAGATAAACAACTCTCATAAATGAGAGTAACTCACCAATAACAACTCGAATGATAAGAGCAACTCACAATAAATTAACCACCAAAAGGAACATCCACAAGTACACCACCAATGAATAACCAAAACTCATCAATAAAAGTCAACTGCCAATAATATAAGACCTCTAACCAATATGTAATAAAAATATCCAACAAGTACACCACCAGAGGAAAATATAAAAACCATGGAGGAGACTTAGGCTACATACTAGGGAGTGTAATCACATGGTCAATCTACTTGAGTTACCCTGGACTGGCCTCTCACTAGACTCTAGACCCTCAAGCATTGAGTTACCATAGACTAGTCACTCTAGACCCTAGACCCTAAACGTGACCCATGTGGAACTAGAATACTTTCTCATAAAGATAAGGAAAACTAGTCATACCTCTCACTAAGTATCATCCCAATTTCATCCATAGCCTATACAAGCACTCAAGGCATGGGTAGGTCAAAACCACTAACTTGTCTTTTTAATGTGTCTAAATATTTTAATTACTATGTTATCACTTATTACACAATTTACAATGAGTTATCCTGACAGCCACTTTGGGCCCCGACCCCCATTGCAAATCACTCCTAATGGATGCAACTAGTCTACCTTCTCAAAACTCACAACTCTTAATTGAGTCCCATACCACAAAAAAAAAAAAAAAAAACCATAGTAATCAAATTTGGTTCCATAATAGGCAACCTGGAAATAATAGTTGGTTCTCAAAACTCAAGTTAGCATAAATGTTCATCAAATAAATCTCATGGACATAAGTCTCAATTTTGAATCATAAAATACATCATGACATCCAATCAAATAATCATAAAAGAAATCTCAAAAGCCTTTGGTACACATCTTAGTTTGACCAACTATACAAGTCACATTAAATCATTACAAAAGTAAATATCACAAGACCATAAACAAAATATAAACAACCACATAGTTTTCAGCCATATAGTTTTATTCCATGATTTTCTATAATTAAATTGAGTCGTAAGGATGTGTTGAACAATAAGGCAAGATTATACCCATTTACATAAATTGTTATGTTAATATACTTATTTACATCAACCTCTATCGTTGTCTATTCTTCTGGCCTTAAATGAATAATTTTTTTAATGCTAAATCTCTTTGTGCTTATAAAATGTCATTCAATATTATCATGTTGTTAATTTGAATAATCTTGAATACAAATGAACTAATAAATTAATAACATAAAAGTATATAATATGATTAAATATAAATATCAATTCCATTTCTAGAATATTAATTTGACTTCAATTTAAGTCTAATATTAATATTTACTTTTCTTGTCATTCATCATGCAACTAGAGATAAAATTATAAATTTAATTGAATTATTATAATTTCTCTCATAAAGTCAAATGGTTATTAACTAGATGACTATAAAGTGAACTCCAGAACTTTTCTTAAATTAAAAATTAAAAAAATTACAATTATTTATTTATTAACTTCTCACTTGCATTAATAAATATAAAATCATGTATATGCAACTAATAGTTTAACTAAAATTAAACTTTAATACCAACATCCACTTTATAACTGAGTAGTATTTATTTAATTTTTAAAATTAATAACTAATAATGATTTTTTTTCAAAAATAAAATTTTAATTTTTTTTCCTAATTTTTGGAATGAATAAATAATTCCATTAAAAAAAAAAAAAACCAAAAAATTGAATTTTTAAAATTAATAAATAATCATTAAAAAAATATTTTATTTTTTAATTATTAAATAATAAATCAAAAAATTATATTTCCTTAAAGGAATAGAAGTATGCAATTTTTTGTTTTCACATGACTAAGATCTTCTGAAATATGCAATCATGAATTTTTATTAATTTTCTATCTTGAATGCATTTGTCTTCTAGAAATATTTTGAACTAATAATTGTGTTTAAATCTAAGGCAAATATACATTTTTCTTAATGTATCTTTACGAGGGCTTTTGTTGAAGTTTAAGATAACTTTCTTTCAAATTCCAACTAATAATAATCATTGTTTTCTAAAATTTAATGTTGAATTCTCTCTAGTTGTTCAGATCTGGGTTTTCTAAATCAATTTTGAGCAGTGTGATTCAACAATTTACATTTGACTGCAGTTTCCAAACAATGCATGAATTCTCAAAATAATTTACAAATTTTCCAAAATAATTTCAAGAAATGAGTTCTCAGACCTTACCTCAATCTAATAGCTAAAATTCTAGTCAATCTGGTGAATATATGCAAACCAAATACCTTTAAGCTTTCAACAATTCTTTAACTTTTGTTTCCAATTTGCTCTCCCAAAACCTATGTGTGACTCTAAAATGACCAAAAAGCCTCTAATAAAGAGCCCTAACCCTAACTAGGGTTTCTAATTTTTAATTTGATAAAAAGATAGTTACTTTTAATTAAATATTAACTAAACTTATTAAATGCAACTTTGATTTTAATCAATATTAATTAAATAATTATCCTAAAAATATATTTAATATTTAATATTTAAATTAGTTTAATTTACTAAATTAGAACTTTAAATTGAATCTTTTGAATTAAGCATATATACAAATAATTCTCAAGAATAAAAAAATATCTTATTTAATTTTATTTTTTAAAGACAAATAATATTTAATAATGCAAATATCAATGATTAATTTAAAATTATAAATAAGCATTCTACCTAGCAAATCACAAAGTCAATCTACATTGAATGCATGAGGAAAATCAACACAAGTGAAAATTAAGCAACATACACACAGAAAGACTCACAGGTTTAAAAATGGTAGATAGCCAAATAGGAGTCCTCCTTGTAGGAAAAGTGTCTAAGCTTTGGTTGGGATTGGACCTATACATTATCTCCCCATTCTTACCGTTGAGTTATTATGATATGACACAGTCATTCTGAATTCAAGGAAGTTGATGCCTGGTACCTACAATTGCATAAAAAACAAGTGAATGTACATGTGCATATATATCTAAGCTAAACAAGCAATGACAAGGAGTGGTATATCATGTAGATCTTGACTACCAAGTGACTATGACTCCCTCCCATAACCACATCAGATACATCAGACATAAATATAAAATAGACACACACACACCATGCACATGCAAGTATGGGGTAAGTAACATAAATAAATCATGAATAGAAATAACATTAGATTTCACTATAACAAATCATAATCATGAAGATACAATAATCATCATTGAAATACATATCAAATGATATCATCAAGAAAATAATTACATTTGCTAAAAGTAATTTAGGAAGGTAATCATAATCATTGAATAGACACATGAAAGTATCATCATTATATGTAAGTAACCATTACTATCTGGTATGATCAATTATCCTATATATCAAAGTATCATATTTTCAAATATCAGTTATGGGTTAGCATGTCCACATAAAGAATATGATAAAAATTGAACAACCAAGTATACAATGATAGTAAATGAGGGGTATTACATCCTCCCCTCCTTAAAATAGGCTTACTCCTGGAAGCCGACTAACATTAGTAAGGTACTCAAAGTCAAAAGTAATATCTACAAATTAATACAATCCAACATACTAAGTATACACATCCAATCCACCAAGAACAATATGATTATGGTTTAAGCATAAACCAAAAACCACATTGATCAAACATTCTTCCTTTAACAATTTCTTAAATGAGTTTTAAATTTGTATTCAATAAGCATTATAAAAGGCATCCAAGAGATTATTGATTTGATAATATCATGTAATCCTAGTCAATGCAACATTTATTGAATCATAATTAATACAGTATTCATGCAAACTATGTAATACAAATGTTTTGCTTTTCTTTATGCAATAATAATGCAATCTCACAATGTTCTCCCTTATATATACTATCAGGGGTCCTTAATGAACATGATATAAATAATACTTATCACATAACAGGGCCAACAATATCAAACATTTAGATAGTCACCATAGAAATCAAAGGAAAAACCCAAGTGGGTTTAAATCAAGTTCAACAGTAAATAAAAAAGAACACCATGGTGATTTTCAACAATAAATCAAGTGTGACCCATGTCACAAAATAGATAGTGAAAAGAGAGCGAGGTGACTAATCTAGACATAAGAAAGTTCAAAAATTCAATGCTAGCCCATCCACAACATGAACACATCATAAAAAACTAGAAAAATAATTTTTTACAAGAACATGTTTCACATAACAAGGTGACTAGTGGTAGTCACGCTGTAGTGGGTAATTGCTTCACGATATCGAGTGGTCTAGTATACTAGATGCGCTAGAGAATACACTTAATCAAAATGAATAGATAGACAATTAATGATTGTTACAATTATCTTTCATGTTATTCTATGAAAATATGGGCTTTACTTACTACAAATTATTTCATGCATTTATTAATGTTTGAGTTTGTTAATGCATACAAATCTACATGGTGCACCTAAAACAATGTTCCTAACTCTATTTTATAAAATTCCACTAATATAGCATATTGCAAATGGTTCTCTTATTGAAGTAATACATAATCCAATTGGGGACTTAAGTGCTTGACCCAATGGACCTATTTAGATAAGGCACACACCCAACATTATAAATGCATAACTCTCAATAAGTAATGTATTATTTCAATTTTGCATAATGCATTTGACATAAGTTAAAATACTATGAATTAATTTCTAATTTCACAATTAACTATATATTTCATTATTCTATTACTATATCCACATTAAAAAAATGCAATACACAATAAGATCAAATTAATATGCACGAGTCTAAGTATTAACTATAAATCAATGTCACATAACCAAGTGTATAACAGATTAGGTGTATCATACTAACTTAATCAATAAGAACTCCAAATAAGCTATAAGATAACAAAGATAAGTGTATAGTCACCAAAACAAGAGTCCTAAAAGCCAATTGTCATAAATACAAGTTTCATTTCAATAGTTCTATTATTTCCTAATTTTATTATTGAAGTTGTTGTCTAAGTTTTCTGATGATAAGTTTCTTTATTTAATGGTGTTGCAAGTTTCACTACTTTTTATGTAATGTCACACATTATGCCTAGAGTTCCCAGTGTAGAAACTCAAGCTCTAATACCAGATGTAATGCCCTACTCATGAACCCAAGAGAAATTAATACAACATGTTACAATGTTAACTAGATTATTTTTAAAATAAATTTTATATAACATCAAGATAGCTCAATGAGGAAGCAATATACACATACATATACTTTACACAAAAGCAATACAAACAAAATTTCATTCCTCAAGGGTTCCTTAATGTTGAGTCATGTTTTAAAATGTTTTATTCTTAAGCACAATGTTCCATGATCATAAATGAATAACAAATGCATAAATATAGATGGTATGATAAAGAACATCTAGATAACAACATCCACTTCACATGTCATAGGGTATGTATTAATAAATACAAGTACATCAAATACAACACATCAATCCCATTAGATCTCAAAATACAAGATACATAAATATATAGACGCAACATCTGAATAGAAGTCTCCAAGACAAGAACAAGAATGATGACGATATAAATGTATCAGCAAACATTTGACATCTGCCAAACTGGGAGGGGTGGAAAATTGTAAGAAATCACCACCTCCACTACATGGTCACCTAGTTAGGTTTACACTCCCACCATGTAAGGGAGATAATGTACAATCCACATACATATATCAATCATAAAATCAATCCTAGGCAAAGAATCCTAGGCCAATTCTACCTCAAGGGTAACAAAACTACTCAAAAAGAAAAGATAACCAAGTTGAAAGAACACTCATCCAATATTAACATCACATTCCAAGCCAACATCCAGGTACCAAATACCACAAAGAATCAAAATGAAAGAGATACAATCAATGAAGGAATGCCAATTTTTGAATCAATGCCAAATGGCAAAAGTATGATAACCAATGGATAAACAACTCTCGCCAATGAGAGTAACTCACCAATAAAAGATCCAATGCTAAGAACAAATCAAAATAAATTAACCACCAAAAGGAACATCGACAAGTACACCACAAATGAATAACTAAAACTTGTCAATAAAAGTAAACTGTCAATAATATAAGACCTCCAACCAATATGTAATAAACGCATCCAACAAGTACAATAGCAGAGGAAAATATAAAAACCATAGAGGAGATTCCAACTATATACTAGGGAGTGTCATCACATTATCAAACTACTTGAGTTACCCTAGGCTAGTCTCTCACTAGACCCTAGACCCTCGAGTGTTGAGTTACCCTGGATTGGTCACTCTGGACCTAGACCCTCAATGTGACCCATGCAGAATTAGAATACCCTCTCATGAAGACTAGAAAAACTAATCATACCTCTCACTAGGTATCATTCCAATCCCATTCATAGCCTATACAAGCACTCAAGGCATGGGTGGGGCAAAATCCCTAATTTATCTTTTTAATGTGTGTCTAAATATTTTAATTACTATGTTATCACTTATTCCACAACTTGCAATGAGTTACCTTGACATCCACTTTGGGCAATGACCATCATTGCAAGCCACTCCTAAAGGATGCACTTAGTCCACCTTCCCAAACCTCACAACTCATAATTGTGTCCCATACCACACAAAAGAAAGCCCTATAGTGATCAGAGTTATTTCCATGACAGGCAACCTAGAAATAATAGTTGGTTCTCAAAACCCAAGTCATCATAAATGCTCATCAAATAAATCTCATAAACTTATTTCTCAAATTTGAATCATAAAGTACATCATGGCATCCACTAAAATAATCATAAAAGAAATCTCAAAAGTCAACATCCTAGTTTGGCCAACTATACAAGTCACATAAAATCACCACAAAAATGAATATCACAAGACCATAAATACAATATAAAGAACCACATAGTTTTTAGTCATATTGTTTAAATCCATGATTTTTTATAATTAGATTAAATCATAAGAATGTGTTGAAGATTAAGGTAAGAATATACCCATTTACATAAATTGTTAAGTTAATATACTTATTTAAATGAATAAGTTTTTTTAATGCTAAATCTCTTTTTCTTATAAAATGTCATGCAATATTATCATGTTATTAGTTTGAATCATCTTAAATAATAAATGGGATTGACCTTTCTATCATCTCAGAAGATCTTAATCCTATTATGATAATGCTAAACTCTATGGCCCTAAATAACAATAGGGATGAATTGGTCTGGGGAGATAACACCAATGGGCTATATACTGTTGCCTCTGGGTATTCGACCCTTTGGAGATTAAAAGAGATTCCTCCTTGGTCGTGGGCTTGGCTCGCTGGCCTCATTCCAAAAATTAATATGTTCAATTGGCTGGTTCTACAGGAAAAAATCCTCACCCAGGATAACCTCATTAAAAGAGGTCATATTATGCCCAGCAGATGTGTTTTATGTAAAGATTAGATGAAGACCGACAATCATTTGTTCATTCATTGCTCCTTCTCCAAGGAGGTTTGGGTTTTCCTCATCCAGGACTTAGGCTTCAGCTAGTGTGTGCCTTTTAACCTTCTGGATCTCTTCTGTCAATGGAGATGCATGTTCAATAGGTTTGATCTTCAAGAATTAAGTTCCTAGATCCTGCCTCATTTCCGTTGGAGCATATGGAAGGAGAGGAACAATAGAATCTTCAGAGATAAAGAGGAGCTAACTATAGTGATAGGGAAGAAGATATTTGTTAACATTAAGGAAAACTATTTAGTGAGGAAAGGGGGAGATATAGAATTAGGTGGCAGAAAAAAGGAGAAGGCAAAAGATAGAAAGATGAAAAGACAGGAAGCCAAATTGCTTCTCCCCTTGAAAGGATGGCATAAAGACAACTTCAATGG
This sequence comes from Cupressus sempervirens, assembly GCA_028749045.1. NCBI lineage: Eukaryota > Viridiplantae > Streptophyta > Pinopsida > Cupressales > Cupressaceae > Cupressus > Cupressus sempervirens. The sequence continues at coordinate 399,979,658 of CM053791.1, read as the reverse complement.
AGCTTCTAAGGGAAATCCTGGCTCCTCGAGATGTGGAGGCATAATAAGGAATGAAAATGGCAATGGTATTGTGGCTTTTTCCCTCTCGTTGGGATTTCAAACCAACCACTTTGTGGAAGTGAATGCTGCATGTAACTTTGTCAAACTGGCTTTTGAAATCGGAGTTACTAACCTTTGGCTTGAAGGGGATTCGAACAACATTATAAAATGTATAAAAGGAAACTCTCAGCCATCATGGTCGATTGTAAATTTTATTAATGAGACACGTGAGACTCTTGCCAAATTTAATAGAGTCCACGTCACACATATATTTCGGGAAGCTAACCAAGTAGCCGACGGGTTTGCTAATATAAGGGTCAGTGCAAACCAAAAAATGACATAGCATCCCGAAAATAGTTTGCCAGCGGATGTCAAAAGCATGATTGAACTGGACAAGATCCAAGGAAGAACAGAGAAGATCAATGTGTAATTATGATTATGAATGGATTAAGGGGAGTACTTCCCAAAAAGGTAGCATCGAAAATCGTAATTGCTATAATTTATTACAGACTATTCGATATGCTTTGTGGGTCATTTTTTGCATTTGCAGTAGGAGCAACAAAAAGGTTAATTCTTTCTACATTCTGTTCATACACAGAGGTTCCTATTAGTTAAAGTGTGAGGTGCATATGAGAATTGAGGGTGTATAGAGTGTAGATATGGTAGGCAAAAGGTGTAGAAAGGAGCCAGTGGGTGAAATAGAGAAATGGAGAAGCAAAGAAAAAGTTTGGGAGAAGCTGGATCAAGGTAGGATAACCAGATACATTACGAAACTGCATGGATTTGATCAGGAGGTGACCAATAGTATGGTTGGATCATGGAAGGATGGTAGAGTAAAGGTGAATGAGATTTCTTTCATGATTACTGAGGAGGTGATTTTGACCATTTCTGAAATCTCGATTGAGAGTTTTAAGTTCTTCAGGGATAAGAAGCTCTCGGCTAACGTTGTGCAAGATTTTGTGAAGGATGCGAAGGAACTGAAAGCCCTGAAGAAGATTGATACATACTTTTTTCCCGATACCATGAAGAAACTGTGGAGGTATATTTTGAGAGCTGTAATTGAGTACATCACTCTTGACCCTAGGTTTGATTAGGCTTGTACCCACACTTTGTTATTTTGAATCATTTTTGACACAACTGTAAAATTTCTTTTCCTTTTTACTTGTTAACTTCCATGAGCAAGGCGGTGGAAAGCTTCAAAAAGAAGCTCACTATTAACCCCACTCTGCATGAGGGGCTCTTGCTACTTATTTATGAGCACTTTAAGGCTCAAACAATAAACAATACCCCCTGTCACATTGATATTGTGGCCTTTGGAAGTTCCAGCTTCTCTTCTGACTCGGATGATATTCAAAGCTTAAGCTCTGAGGATGGGGGTATTTCATCCGCTGGTAAAAAAGTCACCCATCAGGTCAAGAATTCACCTTCTTCCATAACCCCTTGTAGAAAAAGCCCTAGGGATCACAGGCAGAAGCAACCTGTGAAGGATGAGAAGGATGACATCAATGATGAGGGGGATGTGGAGACAGAAGAGGAGGAAAAGGAGATGCAGGAGGAAAATAAGGAAGATCGAGGAGGGAAGAAATGCTAGAGAGAGGGGTTGGAGGATGAGAGAATGCAGAAAGAACCGAATTTGTCTTTGCTACCTCTTTCTCCTATCCATCTTCAAGCCCAACTTGAGGAGCAAAAAATGGATTTTGAGACCGAGGGAGGGGAGGTGCAGGTCAAAGACAAGAGGAAAGATTGGAAAAAATTTAATGTTAGGACCTAAAAAATGGGCATTTTTAGAGAGGCCATGAATCCCCAGGTCCTCATGGAAAACCAAGAAGGGTTGCGGCTTGAAGAACTCATAGACTCGGCGATTGTGGTTATTTCGGATAAAGCTAGGGAAAATGGGATGAACCTCTTGAACAATGCTTGCAAGAGTATGATTGATAACTACAGATCAATCAAGTGGCTTTTCCATGAGCTGGAGGAGGTCAAATAGCAGGTGGGTCATTTGGAGGAAAACAAGAATCACTAATATATTTGGTACCAAATTGCAATGACAGTGTCATTGCAGTTTTTTCGTCACAACCTTGTTGTTATCGCAATTGCGATGGTAGACCGTCGCAATTGCGATGACGACAAGGTTGTGATGGAAAAATTGCAATGGCACTGCCGTTGCAATTTGGTACCAAATGTATTAGTGAATGGAATGGGTTCTAATAATAGAAATTACCACAGTGAGAGGCTCAATCTGGCGGAGAGAAGGATTAACAACCTCGAGAACTACAACCACAATCTCTTGAACCAGATGTTTTTGCTACTAAGCTCCATTAACAACAACATCATATCTCTAACTGGCTAGACCAAAGACAAGTTATGTAGGAAGATGAAGAAGAAAAAGATAGGGAAAAAGCCAAACTGGAGGTCGACCCTGCAAAGGAAAACATCAACAATGGTCAAGACTAGGAGGATCAAAGGGCACACCAGTAGGAGGCTGAGGAGAACTAAATGGCCTATGAGGCTGCTCAGGTCATGTAAGAGCTAGAGAGAAAGAACAAGGACTAATCCACTGCCTATTCTTTTGTTTCTATTTGTGCCTTTTTTTGGCTTTTTGTCAAGGCTTTTGCCTTTGTTGGTTTATGTTGTTTCAATTATTGGTCTTTTCTAAGTTCTTTGTTTTTTAGTTGGGTCTTATGCTTATTTTCAGCCTTTGAACTTGAACTCTTTTGGCTGGGCTTTTCACACTTATTTTCAGCCTTGTTAATGTTCTAACTCTTGGGTTTCAGGGTCCTTGTAAAACTTGTTTATCTAATAAAAAACATAAGAGTATATAATAAGATTAAATATAAATATATATTTTATTTCTACAATATTAATTTGACTTCTATTTAAGTCTAATATTAATATTTACTTTTCTTTTAATTCATCATGCAACTAGAGATAAAATTATAAATTTAACTGAATTATTTATAATTTCTCTCATAAAGTCAAATAGTTATTAACTAGATGATGACAAAGTGAACTCCACCATAACTTCTCTTAAAAAATAATACAATTATTTATTTATTAAATTCTCACTTGCATTAATAAATATAAAATCATTTATATGCAACTAATAGTTTAACTAAATTTAAAGAATCTTTAATACCAACATCCACTTTATAACTAAGTGAGTAGTATTTATTTAATTTTTAAAATTAATAAATAATGATAATGTTTTTTCAAAAGTATTTTTAATTTTTTTTTCTAATTTTTGGAATTAATAAATAATCCCCAAAAATTATTTTTTATTTTTAAAATAAATTCAAATTTTTTTTTAAATAAATTATCATTAAAAGAGTTATTTATTATTTATTTATTTATTATTATTAAATAATAAATCCGAAAATTATATTTCTTGAAAAGAATAAAAGTATGCAATTTTCTTTTTTCACATGGCTAAGATCTTCTGAAACATGCAATCATAAAATTTTATTTATTTTCTATCTTGAATGCATTTGTTTTCTAGAAAGATTTTCAACTAATAATTGTTTTTAAATCTAAGGCAAATATACATTTTTCTTGATGAATCTTTATGAAGGTTTTTGTTGAAGTTTTAAAGATAATTTTCTTTCAAATTAATCCCAGTTGGTAATAATCATTCTTCTCTTCAATTTAATGTTCAATTTCCTCTAGTTCTCCAGATCTGGGTTTTGTAAATCAATTTTCAACATCATGATTCAACAGTATACATTTGATTGCAGTTTCCAAACAACATATGAATCAATTCTATTTCTTAATTGAAAATTAAAATTTCTTCATATTTTGTTCCATAAATCTCAATACATTAATTTTAGCAGTATGACATACATGAGGTAGATAGATCTTCCAAAATAATTTCAACAAATGAGTTCTTACACCCTACCTCAATCTGATAGTTGAAATTCTAGACAATTTAGTGAATTCATACCCTTAAGATTTCAACATTTCTTTAACTTTCATTTCCAAATTGCTCTCCCAAAACTAGTGTGTAACTCTAAAATGACCAAAAAGCCTCTAATAAAGAGCCCTAACCCTAATGAGGATTGTTTATTTTTTATTTAATAAAAAACCACTTGCTTTTAATTAAATATTAAATAACTTAATTTATTAAATCTTTTCATGCACACTCAAAGCCCTTTTAATTTTAAAATATTATTTTATTTAATTAATCTTTTCATGCATATTTAACTTACTTTTTAAATTAAAATATTGTTTTTTTTTTCACTTTATTATTTAATGCAAGCATGTTTAAAGTAATTCTTTATTATTTTAATCAACAAAGAAAAGTAGACTTCATTGTTTGAATGCAACTCTAATTTTAATTAATATTAATTAAATAATTATAAGAAAATAATATTTAATATTTGATACTTTAATTCTTTTATTTTAATTTTCTAAATTATGATTTTAAATTAAATCTTTCAAATTGACACATATTCAAATAATTCTCAAGAACTAAATATCATCCTTTAAAAAAAAAGAAAAAGAAGTTAAATAATGTTTAATAATTTAAATATGATGATTAATCCAACAATAATAAATAAGCATTCTACCTAGAAAATCACAAAGTCAATGTACATTAAATGCATAAGGAAAATCAACACAAGTGAAAATCAAACAACATACACACATAAAGACTCACATGTTTAAAAAGGGTAGATAGTTAGATATGAGTCCTCCTTACAGGACAAGTATTTAAGCTTTCACTAGTATTGGACCTAAACATTATCTCCTCATTCTTACCATTGAGTTATTACAATAGGGCACGTTCATCCTAACAATTTAGGGAAGTCAATGCCTGGTACCTACATAAAAGATGAGTGCATATATATATATATATATAACAATGACAGGGAGTTGTACATCATTTAGATCCCAATTAGCAGGTGACTATGACTCCCTCCCCTGACCACATTAGATATATTGGACAAAAATATAAAATAGACATGCACACCATACACATACAAGTCTGAGGTAAGTACCATAAATAAATCATGAATAGAAATAACATCAGATTTCACTATCACAAATCATAATCATGAAAATACAATAATTATCATTCAAAGGCATATCATATGATATCATCAAGAAAACAATTACATTTGCTAAGAGTATTTTACAAAGGTAATCATAATCATCGAATAAATACATGAAAGTATCATCACTATAAGTAAGTAATAATTACTATCTAGTATGATCAATTACCCTATATATTAAAGTATCATATTTTCAAATATTAGTTAAATGTTAGCATGTCCACATAAGAATCTGATCAAATTTTAACAACCAAGTATACAATGATAGTAAAGGAGGGGTATTACAATCAATCTTTTGTTTTTCTATGAATTATTCGTACAATTTGCATTTCTTCACTCACTGATAAGCCTCATTGAAGAGTGTAGGTCAATAATATTGGGCTCTCAAGATCTTATGAGTAATAGCAGGCATTGAGGAGTGTCCTCCACAAGCTTGATTATGGAAACATTCTAGAGTTCAAACTTGTTGAACTTTGTCTAGGCAACGTAGAGAAGTTCCATCAATTCCACACTTGTAAAGACAATTCTCCTAGAGAATAAAATTGGCAACCTTTAACTTGCAAAGAATCCTTTTATCTTTGTATGACAAATGTGGGGGCCATTCACCATAATTTAGATAATGAGTCATAATTGAATACCAATCATGTATAGCACTAACAAAAAGAATAGTACGAAGATAATGTGAATTCTTGTTCTCTACTTGTAAAGGTACATTTTCAGCCATGAGTTGACAAAGTCCCTTACTATGAACGAACTTGGTAGGTCTTATCTCCATATCATATTCCTAGATCTTAGCAATCTACCTTCCTCTTTCTGTACCAAATTTTTGGTCTTACAATATTGTATTGATAGTTCAAGATGTAGAACTTGAAATGCTTCACTTCTTTGACCACAATTTAATCATGTTTCTCCATGTAACCATATTTGAACTCATGATCCTTCAAAGGACAAATCATGAATGAAATGGGAAATTTAATGCCGTCGTCATTTTTCTGCATTAGGATAGCAAACATAGTATGCTCAGAAGCATCACTATACATAATGAAGGTCTTTGAATAATCAGGGAAAACTAGCACTCATGCATGTTCTATTGCATCTTTTATGTCTACAAATGTTGTCCTCCCTTCTTGACTCCAATAAAAGGCATATTTTCCTTTCATCATATTGATGCTAAAATGAGTCTTTTCAATAAAGTCAGGAACAAATCTTCTTAAGAAAATCACTTTTATGAAGAAAGAGTGAATTATTGTCTTGTTTGATGGTAAATATAAGCCTTGAATTGCCTACACCCTATCTGGATCAGTTTTGATACCCTCTTTGGACATGATGTGTCTCAACAACTTGCCTTGCATAATACCAAAAATTGATTTCTTGGTACTTAGTGATACACCATGTTGTCTACATCCTTGCAAAGACTTTTTGGAGATAATAGAAATGATCTTGACATGTTTTTGAGAAAATAGTCAATTTTTCTAGATGCACAATGATGTTTTCATTGATGAGGTCTTTGAAAGAAAGATTCATTGCTCGCTAAAATGTTTCTCTAACATTGGTGAGACTGAAAGACATCCAACTGTATCCAAAGGTTCCCCATGGGATAGTAAATATGGTCTTACACTAGTCATCTTCTCATACATCAATTTAATTGTAGCTTGAGAGACAATCAAGCATATGCAACATTTCTAAACTAGTGACACTTTGTAGAACTTGATCCACAATTGGTAATCAATAGTTATCCTTGAGGGATAATTGATTCAAATTGTAGAAATCCACACATATTAGCTAACTATGATGAAGGATGGATAGGAGAGATAATACCTACCTCTAGTATCTTTTGAATTTCTTAAAGAATGACTCCCAAAATCTTTGGATTTTACTATCTCTACATTTGGCGAAAAGGAATTGTGCCAAACTTTAAAGGAATGTCATGTTGGACTTCCATGGGATAGAAAGACTTTGGATCTTCACAACAATAAGCCAAAAAATTCTTATATTCATGAAGCAATGTAATGACTTTCTCTTTCCCTTCATTAGTGCACTAGTTACCAATGTTAACCAGCTTAGGATCTTCTTTAGTCCTAATATTGCATTTCTCAAATTGTGTTGAAGAACTTTCCTTTGTCTTCTATTTCTCTTTGACATATGTGTCATGTTTATGAAAAACCCTTTCTAAAGAGATGAGACCTTTGGGAATCTTATTTCCTTTTAGTTGAATAACCTCCTGTAATGCCCCAAAATTGGCTCATTGCCATCTCTACCAATTCTGGTCTATTTTTGATCAATTTTAAAGTCCTATTCTAATAGGCAATTCTCATTCTCCTATTCGCTACTTGACTTAATTGTCAGATGCAGAAAACCTAAATCTACATTCATCATGCTTATTATTTAATTCCTATAGTATTTACTCATATTAGTCACATTAAACCTATTGATTAATATTTAATTTAATTATTAAGTATTTATACTTTAATTAAATTAAATTATATCCTAAGGCTAATGTACTATGGAATTAAATTTATTTAATTTAATAAATACGCCTATCTTAATTAATTAAATGTAATTATTTAATTAAATGGGAAAGGTATTTCTAATTAATTAAAAGAAATTATTTAATTAAATGGAGTACTTACTTCTAAATAATTAAACAAAGTTATTTAATTAAATGGGAAGCCATTCCTAATTAATTAAATGAAGTTATTTAATTAAACAAAAGTGTCTTTAATTAATTAAAGATTATTTAATTAAATAGAAAAAGTAATTATGAGAGCATATCTCATTTTATTAAATTAAATATCTCAACAAAATCTCTCTTCAGTTCAAAAAAGGGGAATTTCTAGTTCACTATTGATCAAAAATGAGTTAAATCAATTAACTCCTTTTTCTACTCAAATTAAAATAGTTAACCCCTTATTTTACTCAAATTAAGTCTGTTAACTCCCTTTAATTTGGGAATCTCCCTTTATGACTAAACCTTGTCTTCAATCCTGACCGTTGATCTGAATCGATCTCAATTATTGATGGATTCTAGGAGAGTCTATTTAAGAGACCCTCATCTCCTCATTTTGGAGGATGAATTTGGAGAATTTTCATCAAATTGCTGCTGAAATTCATGCTCACGTTTGCTTACATTTCTTGCATACGTTCTCATTCTTAGTTTAATCTCATTTTAGTTTAATCATGCATATGCTTAATCTAGTTTTCTTTATTTGTTCTTAGATTACATTGCATCTTTCATTTTAGATTAATTTGCATTCTCGTTCTTAGCTTAATTTCATTGTCAAATCCTTCGTTCTTAGAGGGTCTGGTTGCCTGCACCTTGATTCTGAGGATATTAACAGGCAAAATCCCTTTAGATAGAAGGCAACGGGTCGCTTTGTAGGGCAAATTTCAGATGAACAATCCAATGTTCATTCTGAGATGAATCCGCATGCAATGACCATGTTGAAGTGTGTGTGTTAGCATAGGCCGCATTTTCACATATACATTTTTGGCGCCCACCGTGGGGCCCGAAAATCAATTTTTTTGGCCTCTTTCTATATTTTTAAAATCTTTTTAAATCTAGAATCTTCGCGTGAATATTCTTTCCGCATCGTGTGAGAAAGTTCTTTGGAGCGCGAAACTTCGCGTGAGATCTATTTCTTCAGGCGAGCCAATTTTCATTTTGCGCGAGCCGAATTTGATTTCGTGCAAGCTGAATTTGATTTCACGCGAGCCAAATTCTATTTTGCGTGAGCAAAATTCTATTTCGCATGAGCAAAAATTTATTTCGCGCGGGCCGTAAAACTTCTTCGCGCGAGATGAATTTAATTTCGCGTGAAACTTTGCTGACAGAGGCATTTTTTTTGCATTAATTTGCGTGTTTTCTAATTTTTTTGCTGGCTATTCGCGGTTTCTAGTGTTTCTGTGTTTTCTGATTTTTTTTTGAACAACATAGCAGCGGTCTATGGAACAATGGGAAAAGCGTGCTAAAGTTGCCAGAAACAGGTAAAAATCTACTAAGCATGTTGCGAGGATCACCAGGTAATCTTCCTCAGCTAATAACACTTCATTTGGATCTAAAACGAACATCTTTCGTGTTGAGCTTGTGTGTTTCCTTCTATATTTTCATTTTACAACACATGCATAATTTAATACTAGGTTGTGATCTCTATTAGTTTCATTTAGCAGGCTTAGTCTTTAGTGATAGATCTAATTAGCTATCTTGGGTTATTGGACTCGCTAATCCACCGGCCCCTCGTTCCACCCTATGGTTGCAAGCTCAGCACCACGTTAAATAGGGGAGGGGTCTACAGGACATAAGCGTTAAATGTTCCACAAGGCAACCCTTTTGTGCTTTCTAGAACTCACTAATTTCTAAGTTGTGGAATCATTTTGGCTTGTGTGAGGGGTTAAATGTTCCACATCTTTGGACTCACCTCACATTAGTTAAAGTGTTAAGTGTACCACCTTGTGTTTTTCAATTGCTTTTAGATAGATTTGTTTTTAGGAATTAACCTCTGTACACACATAGTAATTAAGCCCCCATGAACGCTATTCGTGGATCTTGAGGGAGTGGGTTCCTAGTGAAACTCCTCTCTAAGACAGATTCCTTATGGGTGGGGAGGATAATTTGAGCATCTCGTAGATAGATGAATCTCTGACTTGTTGATTAAGGCATCCTTTCTCCGGAGAGGTTGATAGATCACAGGAAGATGATATCATAGATCTTTAAGAGATAATCTTAGTCTAGTGTGTCAGATTAACCTATTTGTTTTGATTGGGCTGAAGGTAAAAAGGTGTCAAAACCTTGAATCTGGAAGTTAAGTCCCCTTGTGGTATACTATTGTGAGTCAATCACCTTTAGAGAGGGTTAACCATAGCAGACAATCCCTCTACAGGGAAAACTGTGATGACGGAACCTCAAGCGGTAATAGCCATTTTTGCCATGGTAGTGACAACCGCTATATAAATGTCCTTGTGGAAGAAATATCCACGGGTGTGGTTCATTGTGGGTTGTCAGATCTCCCTAGTAGCTCTTGAAGATTAATTTCTCAGACTGTATCAAAACCTCGGTGCGCCGGGATTGGAGGTCACCCCTGTGAGTCATAAAAGTTGCAGAGTCAAACCATTACTAAATACCTTAGAGAAGCAACTTTTTTTTTCTAGGAATGTGTGCAATGATTGCAAAACTCTTTGAAAATGTACACAAATAGCTCTCTTAGGGATTAGCACAAACTAAGTCACTTGATTGTTCATGCGCAAGGTTGCTTTTGCCCTTGCTCATTGTTTTCAGACATGCTTGATATCACTTGCTTGCTGTTCTACGTGCCTGTTTATCTACCTGGTTATTGGAACGATAAATTTTTTTGTCAAAATCAGTCGTTGTTGTGAAATTGTTTTGTCCTTTCGCACGAAATCATTTTGGTCTCGCGCGAAATCATTTGCCTCTCGCACGAAGACATTTCGTCCTCGCACGAAATTAAAATTCTGTTGCGCATCTTCGCGTGATCCAGAAAACATCCTCGCGCGAAATTAAAAATTGTTACTGATTTTTGAGCGAGACAGAAACATCTTCACGCGGCTCGTAAAACTTCTTCATGCAGCCCATAAAGGTTTTTCGCGCGAGACTTTGTATCAACATTTACAATCTAGGTCTGTTCTAGCTATCTGTGGCCTGCACGCTGTCCTTTTTTGCATTTATTTATCGCTCTTCGTTTGCGAACAGTCCTGGAACAGCGACACTTTGCTTAACTGAAACTTTTGTCTTATACTTTGACTAGTCTCGTCTCATACGTAATCTTGGTCCTCGTCTTAATGCTTTTCATACTTTGTGCCGCAGTGGTCATAATCTCTGGCTATTCTAGCCTTTAAATCAGACCATTTGTGCCTTAGTGAACAACATTCTTGATACTATCCTGTCCTTTTTGAGACTTGGTCTTAGTATAGTCGTTGTCTAGATTCTAGCTTCTTGTCCTTGCCTATGACTGTCACAACCAGAAGCGGCAATGTGTTTTATCCTGATAACATTAGATGTGGTCGTGCTAGGGGTCGTAATTGTGGCAGAGGTAGCTTACCTTTTGCTACGCAATCTATATCCAGTTTGGCTAGTGAGGCGTCTTCACGATCTTCCTCACTTGCAAGGTCATCTCAAGTTCACGAACATTTTCCAATTTGAAACAAATTAGGAATCCTTTTTACCAAAAGGATACCGAGATAGGTAGGAGTCCTGCATCCTCAAACACAATGTATGATCCTTTCTCCATGGACCCTTTTGAAACACAATATACAGAAATTGAACAAGTTCATATAATGACTAATCGTGAACCTGAATGAGGTAGTCATAGTCGATATCAAGAACAACCTAGGGATGACAAGGAGAAAGAGAAAGAAAATGACACTGATGAAGAACAAGAAGAGGTGGAAATCCTTCCTGAACACATAGCAAGATGTCGAAGAGACAAAAACTTTTAGAAGGTCATGGGAATCTTACTCAACAAAGAGAAAGAAAAGTACTTTCTCAAACTTGCCCAAGAGGGAGCTAAACTGCCCACACATTTCAATGTGGAGACCATTATCACACGTGAAGAAGAAACTGAGACCACTAAACTCCAAAAACAATTGAAAATTATGCAAGACCAATTGGCTCAGATGATGCATGAGAAAGAGAAACCCAAAAAGACATACACATTGGACGCTCTTTGTTCATTTCCATTTGACAAAAGTATAAACATGCCACCTTTCCCAAGAGGCATAGAACTACCCAAATATGACAAGTACTTTGGTACTACTGATCCCCAAGATCACTTGCAGGAATTTGGTGCTTTGTCTATGGAGTTTATACACAATCAAACGTACCTCATGCATTTATTCCCTAGAAGCCTAGGTGGTCAAGCTTTGGAGTGGTTCTCACATTTACCTCCTAGTATCAAGACGTTTGACGAAATTGCTAATTCATTTGTTCAGCAATATTCTCATAACATTCAACATCCTATAAATATTCGAGATCTATGCAACCTTAAACAGAAGGTTGGTGGGCCTTTCCTCACTTTCCTCCAACGGTGGAGACAACTTTATACTAAGTACTCCTGTAAAATCCCAGAAATAGAAAAGCTTGACATTTTCACTGATAACCTCTTACCTAATTTCGGGTATCGAGTTCAACTACAAGGTCCACCTACCTTCAAAGACATGATTACACAGGCTATCCGTATTGAAGAATTTATGGTCAAGAAAGGTGAGCTCACTCTTCAGAGAGACACAAAACAAGGTTTCACTTCCAACAGGGATAAAACCAAACATGTCAACAAGAATCGAGAAATTGTACATGATGGGGTTGTTGATAATGTCACACCAAAACCTACTAAAGTAGCATTTAATCTCATAGACTGCTTCAAAGCGGCCAAAAGTGCTGAGAAGTCTCCTCCTGACAATAAGGCGTCTGGGAACAAATTGAGGAACTCATGGGCAGAACAACCCAAGCAAGAGTATACGCCTTTAGGAGAACCTTTGGATGTGGTTTACAAAACATTGCTACAACACAAGCTTATCTCACCAATGGATAACCCTCGTCCCTATGATCCACAACCACGTCCACCATGGTGGAATGAGACCTCATTCTGTGACTATCACCAAAACAAGGGACACAAAACCAACAACTATATAAACTTACATCATAAAGTCCAAGACATGATTGATGCTGGTGAACTTGTGGTAGATGGACATAACAAAAACTCAGACCACAAGGTGTTCAAAGAGCCTTTCCCAGCTTATGAAAAAGGAGAGACTTCAAAACCAAAACCCTATAATAAGGTCAACTATACATATTCCAATGATGACAATGTCATTCACATGGTTGAACCTGTAGATTTTGAATACTATGACATTATTACTATAAAGGGGAAGGAAGATAATGATAAACCCAAGACACCATTTGTCTTGAGAGGCCCTACTTCCAATAACATGGATAATGCACCTTCGTAACACTGTGCTAATGTTGTTACTCGCTCTCATGCAAAATTGGTGCTCAAAGGCCCTACACCTCCTACTTCAAATCTTGAACAACACAAGGACAACGCCCTTGCTGGTCCATCTGGTAAAGGTGCAAAACACACGACGAACTTGACTGCAACCAGTTATAGTGTTCTAGATCAATTGAAACAAACCAATGCTCACATTTCCATATTTGAGCTGCTTAAAATCTCGCCTGCTCATAGGAAAATTCTGGACAAAGCCCTCACTGAGGCAAACGTTCCTCAAGATCTTGATCTTGAGTGATTTGAATCCATGGTAGGTCACTTGACCTCACCTCATCTTATGACCTTCTTCGAGGAGGATGACAACTCACTGAATCACCCACACAATCAGCCTCTACACATTGAGGTTATGATCCACCAGACACATGTTCGTCAGGTACTCATTGACAATGGCGCTGGCCTAAACATTGTTTCTGCTGCTCTGCTTAGACAATCGAATTATTCTGAGGACTCTATTGATCCTCGACGAAAGATCACTATTAAAGTGTATGATGAAGTAGAATGAAAGTCACTAGGTCTTTTGACTTTACCAATTCGCGTTGGTCCTGTCGAAAGGGATGTCACCTGTCAGGTGCTTGACATTCCCTTAGCCTACATCATTCTATTGGGACAGCCATGAATACATGAGATGCACGTTGTGCCATCCACATACCACCAATGCATTAAATTCCCATTTCATGGCTCCGAAGTTACTATTCCTGCCACTACTAGCTACACTTGTAATATGCTCAAAGCTGCTAATTCTTTCATCCCTGCTAACCATGAGTCTACTGATTGTCACAACAATAAGCTGAAACAAATTGAGCAATCATTTAAATTGAAAGAAACTGGTATGGGAGAGTACCACATGGAACTAGTACTATCATTAACATCTATTCCAGAGTCCCCTCGACATTTTGGGAGACCCTCAGTAGAAAAGAAGCCATTCGTGTTGAAACCTCAGACCAAGTTTAATGGCTCTTTTGTCAAAGCTATAGTTCCCTTAGAAGATGAAAGCAAAAATAGAGCCATTGCTGCATGGCTTTACAAAGAAGAGTCTCCAGTAGACCTAACAGAACAATCTCGAGAAATCACTCCTAAGAAGTATGGACCTGGTCTTAAGCTTATGAAGCGTTTTGGCTACAAGGGAACTGGCCCTATTGGGTGCAATAACAATGGTTTAATAGATCCTATCAAAGCAACAACTCGAAGCAACAGTGACACAACTGGCCTAGGGTTCAAGAAGGTCCCTTTCCATTTGGGATCCAATAAATTCATACCCATACCTGAGAGTTCATCTAAAAATGAGTCACAATCTGAGTTAGGACCTCGAGAGGAAGAATCCGATGATGAGGATTCTTACCCTCATCCTATTCCTTATGATCTTGCTAAATTCTTTGCTGAGCCAGATGACTTTGTGCCACGTGTTAGCACTATGGATGATACTAGTGATTCTTCTGAGGACAATGCTGAGCAACTCAAATATCATTCAGAAAAGGGAGAATCTAGTCAATCATGCTATATTGAGTATTTGTGTAAGAATCCAGAGGCTGAAGGAGAGTATGTCCCTATCACTGTTGGGGAGTTCTATAGTCTCTCACCATGTAGCACTGATTCTCATGAATATGAATTTGACAATCTTTCAGAAGCGACTACTGATAAAGACATTGACCAAGTGCATGTCTATGAAAATCAAATCAAAGTGAGTGAAACGTCTAGGGATAGGTCACAGGGGTCTGATCCAATTAGTGTCCTACAGTTGTCAATTACTAATGTTCGTAATATGAGGTGTTTGAATACACGTGTGGGTGAGGTCACCGTAGGTCTCGAATTGAAGGTCCACACATTTAATGACTATACTGTGAATGCAATTGAACCAGCCACTACTCTCTCACTCGCACATCCCGATATAATAGACTGGAACCCCAATGCACCTAACAAAGTCCCGACATTCCAGAATAACTATGCTCTTGCCTATTACTTAAACGCTATTGAACCTATAACGTCTTCCACCAATGAGAAGAGCGTCAACATGACTGAGGCCGACATCAAATATCTCAGTCACAAGATTAAAAAGAAAAAATGCAAGAGGTCCGATGGTGAAAACCACATTGTGGCAGTGTCGGATCCAAAAAAAGTAAAAACAAAAGACGTATCCAACGGTGAAAACCTCTCTGAGGCACCCGCGGATGAGATATTTGATGTCCTTCCCAGTCACTTTCAGGAGAGATCATCAGTGTTAATAGAGCCGACACAACCGATTAACTTGGGCACAGAAGAACATCCTCATGTGATACATCTGGCCCAGTCATTATCAACTGAAGAAAAGGAACAATTCATTTCATTTTTCAAGGGAAAGAAAATAATTTTTTCCTAGACATATTCTGACATGCTAGGATTGGATCCTGATCTTATTATGCATCACTTGTCCATAACACCAGGCATAAAACTAGTTAAACAAAAGCTTCAAAAAATGCATCCTCATGTTGCATTGCTAGTCAAAGCCGAATTGGAGAAACTTCTGAAGGTTGGTTTCATTCATGCAATTGATTATGTTGAATGGATATCCAATATTGTCCCTATGTCCAAACATGATAAGTTTATCAGAGTTTGTATAGATTTTCGTGATCTTAACTTGGCATGTCCTAAAGATGACTTTCCACTCCCTAATATTGATATGATTGTGGACATGATGGCTAGCTATGAGATGTACTCACTTATGGATGGTTTTTTGGGATACAATCAGATAAAAATTGCACCAAAAGATCAAGAGAAAATAGCCTTCACATGTGCATGGGGAACCTTTTGTTGGAATGTGATGCCATTTGGTTTAAAGAATGCTGGAGCTACATATTAGCGGGCTGTTACTACAATTTTCCATGACATGATGCATAGAACTATGGAGGACTATGTTGATGATACTTTGGTCAAAAGCGCTAAATGCAATACTCATTTGCACAATTTGGGACCAATCCTAGATCGTATGGAAAAGTTTAGTCTTTGGCTCAATCCTAAGAAGTGTGCATTTGGCGTCACATCAGGAAAACTGTTAGATATATTGTGTTTGCAAAGGGAATTGAAGTAGATCCAAAAAAAGTACAAGCAATAATGGACATGCCACCACCTCAAAACATCAGTAAGATGAGAGGACTACAGGGAAGGCTTCAATCTATTTGCAGGTTTATTTCACAATTGGCGGATAAATCACAACCCTTCACAAAGACCTTACATAAGGGTGTGAAATTCAATTGGAGCCAGGATTATGAGCAAAGCTTAACATAGATTAAACAATATCTTGTCAATCCACCAATCCTGATGCCTTCTATGCATGGGAAGCCTTTGCTTTTATACATTTCAGCCACTAAAACATCTTTGGGGATCCTGTTGGCTTAGAAAGATAATGATAACAAAGAAAGAGCTATTTATTACTTGAGCCGAACATTGGTCTCTTATGAGAAAAATTAAAGCATTATTGAGAAAGCTTGCTTGGCAGTTGTCTTTGCTTCCCAAAAGTTGAGACACTACATGCTTGCCCACACTACATGGCTTGTGGCTAAAATAGATCCATTAAAGTATTTTCTCAGTAAGGCAGCTCTCACAAGAAGATTGGCTAAATGGGTCATGATACTAAGTGAGTTTGACATCCAATATGTTGAATGCAAAGCTATAAAGGGACAGGCAATTGCAGACCAGTTGGCCGAGGCACCCATACAGAGTCTTCTCCCAATAAACATTGATTTTCCAGATGAGTCAATTCTAACACTCACTCATCATACATGGGTTATGTTCTTCGATGGATCCTTCACACAACAAGGATCAGGTGCTGGATTACTTTTCATCACACCACAGAGATACTCATTGCCCAAAGCGTACAAGATTTTGTTTCCTTGTACAAATAACATTGTCGAATATGAAGCTTTGATCAATGGTATGAAAATCATAGCTGAATGGAGAGTAGATCAGTTGGATATCTTCGGTGACTCTCAGCTTGTCATCAACCAAGTAAATGATGTGTATCAAACAAAGGATGAAAAACTAATTCCTTACAAATGCATGGTTGATGACTTGACAAAATATTTTGCACACATCACCTTCCAACAAGTTCCACGCACAGATAATAAAGCGGTTGACACCATGGCCACTTTGGCCTCCCTTCTACAAATGCCAGAAAATGATCTATGACATGAGTTCTTGGTGGAAGTGTTACACTACCCAGCCTATGATACACCTGATTCCAGGATGATCTGTTCTATTATAGGACAAGAATCATCCCACTACCATCACATCTATTCCTACCTTCATAATCAAACCATTCTAGAAGGTCTGACCCAGAATGAGAAACGTTACCTAATCCGTAATGCTTCACATTATGTCATTATTGCTGATGATCTGTATAGGAGAGGTCTTGATGGAACATTCCTTAGGTGTTTAGAACCTGACGAGTCCAAACGTGCACTAATTGACGTTCATGAAGGCATTTTCGGATCTCATTCAAATGGCCTAACACTAGCTCGCAAACTCCTTCGTGCTGGTTACTACTAGCCTAAAATGGAGCAAAAAGCTATTAAATATGCTAGGTCCTGTAAACAGTGTCAGCTACATGGGAATCTCATTCACGCTCCAGCTAGAGAGTTGATTCCCTCTACTACAACATGGCCATTTCAACAATGGGCCTTTGACTTGGTGGGGTAGATTCACCCAACCTCTTCTAATGGACATAAGTTCATTATCACCGCTACAGATTATTTCATGAAATGGGTAGAGGCAGTCCCTCTCACAATTGCTGATGGCAAAGTTGTAGCACTTTTTATTACAAACTACATCATCTGTAGATATGGTATACTATCCTCAATCATTACTAACAATGGAGGACAGTTCAAAAATAAAGACCTTAAGGAACTATGCAAGAAATTCAAAATTACACAACATTGGTCTTCCATTTATTACCCCCAGGGTAATGGCCAAGCTGAGGCATCCAATAAGGCGATCCTCAAAATTCTTCATTGCATAGTCAGTAAGTCAGGGAGAGACTGGCATCTCCAGATCAATCCAGCCCTGTGGGCATATAGAACAAGCATTAGAACTCCAACGGGCATGACTCCTTTTGCGTTGGTATATGAGGCAGATGTTGTGCTTCCAATAGGGGTCGAGATTCCTACCTTGAGAATCTCTATGAAAGGTCTTATCATAGATGATGACTATAGGATAGCTCGACTTCAAGAGCTTGTGTTGCTGGATGAATGACGACAAGTGGCCTGTGATCATCTATGAGCATATCAACAAAGAATGGCACGAAGCTACAATAGGAGAATTAGGCCACGTGACTTCCAGCTGGGTGATCTCGTTCTGAGAGAGAATCCTAAGAATCAACAACAATGAATGCA
This sequence comes from Cupressus sempervirens, assembly GCA_028749045.1. Taxonomy (NCBI): domain Eukaryota; kingdom Viridiplantae; phylum Streptophyta; class Pinopsida; order Cupressales; family Cupressaceae; genus Cupressus; species Cupressus sempervirens. The sequence continues at coordinate 399,961,199 of CM053791.1, read as the reverse complement.
AAAGGTAAAGTTTGAACCAAACTGGCTAGGTCCTTACATCATTACTGCAGTATATGGATCTGGCACCTATCAACTTTCGACAACCAAAGGAGAAGTGCTTAAAGAGCCTATGAACACTCTCCACCTGAAGCAGTTTTACAATTGATTCAATCTCAGCAAGCTCTCTGTACATATCTAAATGTCTTGAAAAATATCCTAAAAATCAGAAAAAGTCCTGAAAAAATTGTTACCCTAGTGAAAACCTAGCAATAGGTGCTTTTGTTACACCAAAAAAATTGAAAAATCTCAAAAATACCAAAAAAAAAAAAAGAAAGCACCATTGATGAAAATCTAGAAATAGGCATCATGGTAGCACAAAAATGAAAATCCTGCCAAGACGGTGAAAACCTAGTAAATAGGTGCCTCTTGTTCCCAATGCTCCATCTTGCAGTGCATCTTCTGGCTACTCTGTATAGTCGCTTTCATGCTTTCGCTTTCTTGCTTTTCTTGCTCATGTATCCATGGATTGAGTCTTGTCATAGCTCGGGGGCATTCCCCTCTAGTGTCACTCTTTTCGAGATTCTCCTCATAGAATCTCCTTCGTGATAGTCACCAGTCATTCTGACTGCATCTGCCTACTGTCACTAGTGTCACTCTTTTTGAGATTCTCCTCATAGAATCTCCTTCGTGATAGTCACAGTCGTTCTAACTGCATCTGCTTACTATCGCCAATGTCACTCTTTTCGAGATTCTCCTCATAGAATCTCCTTCGTGACAGTCACCAGTCATTCTGACTGCATCTGCCTACTGTCGCCAGTGTCACTCTTTTCAAGATTCTTCTCATAGAATCTCCTTCATGACAGTCACCAATCATTCTGACTACGTCTGCCTACTGTCACTAGTGCCACTCTTTTCGAGATTCTCCTCATAGAATCTCTTTCGCAACGGTCACCAGTTGTTACAGCTGTGTCTGCCTATCGTTGCTCGGGTCATGTCTCAAGATTCTTTTATGGAAGATCTCTTTTGTGTCAGTCACCAATTGTCCTGGCTGTGTCTATCTACTGTCGCTTAGTTCTTCTTAGGTTCTTCATCGTGAAGATTCCTCTTTGACCTCAGTCACTAGTCGTTCTGACTGCGTCTGCCTACTGTTGTCACCCTATTCAAGAGATTTCTTTCTTACATTTTTTGGACATTGACACTTGACATTAATCTCGAAAACATTGAACTCAAAAAAAAAAAAATGATATACTTGTTTGGATATGTTGAGCATTTTCTTTGTTTGCTTTATTTTGCTTTATCATATCTCCTCGAGCAACTCGATGATGTCATCTTCGACTAGAGAAGTAATGACTGGGGGCATGATCTTTTTCTTTGCTTTCTGTTTGCAGTTTAGTTCTAATAAGTTGATCTATTCCTATAAGAGGGGTGTCCACTATAAGAGCCTCCATCTCGTATTGGATGGCCGTGTGTACCTTGAGTCCTTTTATACAGATACGTCAATGACATTGGTTCTTCTCCTTGTTTGTTGGAGTGAACTCTTCATGCTACAGTAAATATTGATACTCGTCCTGCTAAGTGAACGTACGGGTCACTGCGAGTATATCTAGCACACTTCTGTCTCAGGTTACGAATGCAAGGGTTGTTGCAGACATAATGAATAATGAATACTTAGCATAAGAGGGATCTCCTGTGTGTTTGGTGTGCCTGTTATGCAAGCAACATTCAGGTCATCCTAGCATTTATGCTTTGATGCTTATGTTAACTTGCTACATTAAAAGGGACAAATGTTCTGGTCATTCTGGCTTCTTGTGCCTCGAATTCTTACATTTAATCCCAACATCCCAATAATGTATGTTATATTCATATTTTCATGATTGCAATGTCAGTGGAAATTGTATAACATACGAGCTTTATTTTATATCCAATGATGATAAATCATTGAGGCTTGGTAACCAGACCTAGGGTTGTATTTAACATAGTCTTGCATACTTCATTTGCATTAGCACGTGATTCGATGGTAATCCTATTCATACTCCACATGCATCAGATTCCTCTACGGCTGCACAAGCGTTTGGTTCATCGATTCTCGCTCCTCAATGGAATACCTGTGACTGTCAAACAAAAACACACAACACTATGTCAGATGTCAGTTCATACATATGCATTATATCTAAACATACATCTCATGTACATCAGAGCAAAACAAAACAGACAATGACATGTACATAGGAATACTCAGCTCAAAATCTTGTATATATATATATCAAAGAATGGGTCAGTACAAAAAATGGGCGCTACTCGAGCGCAATCGATCAAAAATGATACATCTGGTGCTGGCACACCAATCAATATATAGCCAGGGATCAAAATCAAAAATCAAGCACAGAGCGTCTAACTCTGTCCTGAACTCTCGCCTCCAGGAGGAGCAGGAGGAACAAGGGCAGAAGGTGGTGGCATATTCGGCCTGACAGGAGGTCGTGCACCTCTAGACTCTCGTGCGTACTGCAAAAATCGCTGCACCTGCAATGTCTCATCTGGCACGGTGCTGGTGTATGCAGCATAATAATATGCAACCCGAGTAGACTGGAAGCGAATCTCATCCTGTGCCAGCTCCAGCCTCCACTCTGCAGTCTCCGCGTGCTCTCTCTGACGATCTATCTCTCGTTGTCACTCTACCAGCTATGCATCCCTGACTGCCAATGCAATTTACAACTCTCCCAACTGCCAAGAGGCTGCACGAACCCACTCTCGGTACCGTCATACCGCATCCTGTACCCCACTTGCCAGCTAATCCGACATATCCTCATCAACCATCTCTGGTGGAGGTACCTATGGCTGTGGAGGCACCTACTGCTGTGGGACCTCTTGTTGAGGGGCCTACTCCTTTGCCTCCTCCGCCGACTATGTCCTGCCCCAGTACCCCCAGCACCTGGGTCTGATCTCATCTGACGTGGAGGAATAGGTATCTGCTGTACCTAGTGCTAGACCTGTGGTTATGCCTGCTGCTGCTGAGGCACCTATCCTTGCCCCTGTACTTGCTCTACCATCCCTAGTGGATCTATGAAGCATGGGAATGGATGGCTCATCAAAAATGCCTAATATGCAGGCATCATCCCGACATCTACTACCTCTGGTAGGTAGTCCCATTGAACTGCAACTAGGCTATGGATATTTATCATGGATTGTCCTGGATCCATCCGTGGAAGTCATCCCCGCTCTATATCCTTCTGCACCTTGGCATAGGCATAGTACTCAGCTAAAATGTCCTGTGGTCAGCCATACTGCCGCCACACTCGTGAGATGACAAATCTCTCTATGACTGATGTCGTCCTGCCTGCCAGCAATCAAAAACTAAACATCCAGGGCAGCTCTCTCTGGGCATCATCCCAGTCCTCCGTCTCTCTCCAAGGTCTCCATATAATAGAAACCAAGTCATTGAGATGTGTCTGCCAATGCTCAGTCTTACCCAGGTGGGATTGGGTAATATGCCCTCGATATCTGCAGATGTAGGGCACCATGGGCTCCCGAGAATCCTCAAAAATTGGCCTACATACAATGAGATGCTCCTAGGCCCAGATCTATAGCACATATACACCTGCTGCCATGGTCTTCTTCTCGTGGAAGATGACCTCATGCATCTCATGAAAAAGATGGGCCAACATGCACTGACCCCACCCAAAGATCTCAGGTGCCTCAACCATTCTACGGAGCATGACACCCCATCCACACTCCAATCCATGTTGTCCCTTGTCAGGACATAGGAAGCAGCTCAAGAAAATATCCAACATGGATGCCAACCTGTATGTAGATCCATAGGTATGCATCAGCTCATCCCAACTGATGGCTCTGCCTCTCGGTAGCTCTCTCTCGAATACAATGGAAAGTGCCTCTATCCCTAATCGAGGCACTGTATCATAGATGACCCGGGCACTGTGAAATGGGATCCTCAATATCCTCCATATATCCTCCGGGGTGATCGTCATCTCACCCATAGGCAAATGAAAGGTGTTTGTCTCTGAATGGAAACACTCTACCAATACAGTGAGAAGGTTGTGATTCACTATCACGGCTAAAATCTGGCATAGTAAAGACAAACCCAATCGGGCAATGTGTGCCCGATTTGCGTCATCCAAACTCCGCAATAACTCTCCATACGATGGATAATAAGATTTGAATGACACATCTCCAAAGACCTCCTGCATGCACAACAAAAAAATGACAATCAAACGATTAGTATCAAGTCAAATTGAAGCATCAAAATGAAATAAAGTGCGATTTCTAAATGCGAAAACACAAAACTGTCACAAAATTTCGCGTGAAGAATCTCTCCTTCGTAGAAAAAAAGATATTCTCGCACGAAGATGGATCTTCCCACGTGAGAAAAGAGGTTCTCGCGCGAAACACGAATTGGCTCGCGCGAAGAATCTCCACCTTCGCACGAAACCAAAATCGCCCCGCGCGACTATATTCCGGCCGCGCCCAAAGAAACAGTGCACCCTATTTCTTTGCGCGAAGAAAGAATATCTTCGCGCGAGAAGAGATCGATCTCAAATGAAGAAAGAATTGAACATCCTAAAACATGGTAAAAACGTGAATAAATAAACTCGAAATGCGTGAAAATGGAAGTATGATGATGGGAAATCGATAACTCATCAGTGGTCCGTAGTCTGCTAGCCAACTGTGTCATTTGCAGTGCTCAAAATGATGATATCTCATGTTCACTACCATGTCTCTATCAGAGCTCAAAATCACTACAAGACAAAAAGAAAAAATGAATTGAAAATGACCCTTCGAGCCCTTATATAGGTGTTGACCAAATTTTTCAAAGTGCTCGAATTTGAGCGAAAATCGCACCCTTGGCTAATTGGACCGTTTTGGATCCATTTTCGGGATCAAATTCGAAATCTGACACACTTAAGAGCCTTAAAAATGCATTTTAAAATTTTGGGGACCGATGTGATCGAACGCTTGTACAGCCCAAATCTTTCTGATACTTTATGATTCTTGGAATCCTTTCAACTTTACATTCTCCATATTTTCAAAATTTATTTTGAAAATAGTCAAAATTAAGTCAACTGTGGCTGAATCTGGTCAACTTTTGGTCAAACTTGGTTTTTGCGTCTTCGCAATCATTTCAAATCAACCCTAAATTTTCTTTAGATTGTTCTGATCTCTTCTACCTTCTATTGAATCTCAAATTTCTTCTATATCTCCTGATGTACTACTTCAATCATATTTCTGGTGTGTCATCTTTTGATTTTGCTCCCGAGGGAGCAGGATGATTACATCATTAAATACTTATTGCTCAGGGCATCTAGTTCCCATCTTATGTCCTAGTCACTTGGGGCATCTCATCACTTGGGGTTTTTTGTTCCCTTCTATCTGGCATCTTTTCCATCTATCTTATCTTTTCATCAATTGATCAACCTTATAACAACTCTTCTCAGAGTTTGATAGACAGGTATTGGGACAATCTAAACCCCTTCTCCTGAGGATCAAGCCTCATTCTGAGGATGATTCTACGACTCATGATTGAACCTTGTTATCTTTCTTTTATCAATTTTGGGTATCTAGGTGTTCTATCTGGATCCTTGAAGATTACGCTCCGTTCTGGAGATAGTCTTCTAAATGCTTTCAATATCAGGTATCTAGGTGTTGTATCTGGATCCTTGAAGATTATGCTCTATTTTGGAGATAATATTCTAAATGCTATTATTCTCAAGTATCTAGGTGTTCTATCTGGATCCTTGAAGATTATGCTCTATTCTGGAGATAATCTTCTAAATGCTATCGATTTCAGGTATCTAGATGTTCTGTCTGGATCCTTAAAGATTACGCTTCGTTCTAGAGGTGGTTTTTTAAATGCTATCACTATTAGGTATCTAAGTGTCCTACTCGAATCCCTTAGGATTAAGCTCTGTTCTAGAGATGGTCCTTAAAAAGCTTATCAATTGGTCTCCGTATCATCACCTTCGGAACCAATCTCATCTTTACATCATGCTTTCTGATTTTCTTTGAATTGAACATGCTGCTCGCACATTCATTCAAAGAGGGGCAAAATGTAATACCCCAAAATTGGCTCATTGCCATCTCAACCAATTCTGGTCTATTTCTAATCAATCTTAAAGTCCTATTCTAATAGGCAATTCTCATTTTGCTATTCGCTACTTGACTTAATTGTTAGATGCAGAAAACCTAAATCTACATTCATCATGCTTATTATTTAATTCCTATAGTATTTACTCGTATTAGTCACATTAAACCTATTGATTAATATTTAATTTAATTATTAAGTATTTATACTTTAATTAAATTAAATTAAATTATATCCTAAGGCTATTGTACTATGGAATTAAATTTATTTAATTTAATAAATACACCTATCTTAATTAATTAAATGTAATTATTTAATTAAATGGGAAAGGTATTTCTAATTAATTAAAAGAAATTATTTAATTAAATGGAGTACTTACTTCTAAATAATTAAACAAAGTTATTTAATTAAATGGGAAGCCATTCCTAATTAATTAAATGAAGTTATTTAATTAAACATAAGTGTCTCTAATTAATTAAAGATTATTTAATTAAATAGAAAAAGTAATTATGAAAGCATATCTCATTTTATTAAATTAAATATCTCAACAAAATCTCTCTTCAGTTCAAAAAAGGGGAATTTCTAGTTCACTATTGATAAAAAATGAGTTAAATCAAGTAACTCCTTTTTCTACTCAAATTAAAACTAGTTAACTCCTTATTTTACTCAAATTAAGTCTGTTAACTCCCTTTAATTTGGGAATCTCCCTTTATGACTAAACCTCATCTTCAATCCTGATCGTTGATCTGAATCGATCTCAACTATTGATGGATTTCAGGAGAGTCTATTTAAGAGACCCTCATCTCCTCATTTTGGAGGATGAATTTGGAGAATTTGCATCGAATCGCTACTGAAATTCATGCTCACTTTTTCTTACATTTCTTGCATACATTCTCATTCTTAGTTTAATCTCATTTTAGTTTAATCATTCATATGCTTAATCTAATTTTCTTTATTTGTTCTTAGATTACATTGCATCTTTCATTTTAGATTAATTTGCATTCTCATTCTTAGCTTAATTTCATTGTCAAATCCTTTGTTCTTAGAGGGTCTGGTTGCCTGCACCTTGATTCTGAGGATATTAACAGGCAAAATCCCTTTAGATAGAAGGCAATAGGTCACTTTGCAGGGCAAATTTTGGATGAACAATCCAATGTTCATTCTGAGATGAATCCAAATGCAATGACTGTGTTGAAGTGTGTGTGTTAGCATAAGCCACATTTTCACATATACACCTCCTAACCAATATGAGGATCTTTACAAAGGTAACTGTTATTAAAATTTTGCACATGCGTAAAATTTCAAGTATACATGTAATTAAAGTACAGAAGTGTCATTCATTTCATTTCAAAAATAGAAATGTCCTTGTATTATTCATTTTCAAAGATACATTTGATGTTTTCAAACAATGAAATGAACTGACATGAATAGAGAAGATCTCACACAAGCCATGAGTGTAGCTCATTTTACTAGTTTCTTTCATAAGGAAATACACAAACAGATACATGTCAATGAAATAAATAAGAGTAGAGATAACCAGTCATTCCTTGTTGCTTTGACTAGTTATGGATTCCCTATCGCACTCATCTAGCTCCAAGCTCCATGTTCTCTAACAACTGCAAAAAACATGAAGGAAACTGATGTTAGATCCCGAAGGATCTAAGCAATGATTTCCTATCTCTACAACTACACATGTCCTCTGTTGATGCATTTCATTACGAAAGAAAGTAAATTGAAAGAAGGAAATATAAGTTATTTGTGAGTGTCATGAGCCCATGCACGAACCTTACAGAATACTATGCTAACATGATTACATCATATAAATAATGTATATCTACTGCAAGAAGACTTGTAAGATAATCAACAAGAGATAATTCCAGCTATGCTAAGAGTTGATGGGTTTTCATTGCAAATGTAAAACATGTTACAAAAAACTATTTTCAAAAAAACCTTGAGATTTAATGCATTTCTTAAAAGGTGAATAGCTACAACAACTTGCCATAATACCAAAGCTAAAATTTAAAAGAATAGCGATTCTTGTCAAAAGGATCTATTGAAATGCTAATGGTGAGTTACATGAGTTTTCAAGAAAGAAACAGAGCAATGCATTTATAGCATTAGAATGGCAGGTAATGTGCGTAAGTAATACAAACAAAAGACATAATCTACTGATTTGTTGGAAATCATTATTGAAAGGATGAAGGTTTCCTATAATAGCTTCAATTGAAAAATTGGCACTAGTGGCAACTAAATGTGGAAAATAAGTTTCATGGGAATCATTATTGAAAAACCATCAATAGCAGAATAGGTATAATATCAATATACTCCATGAACCTATCATTTGAATAGGGGAAGACTGTTACAAAGATATAATGTAAATTTAAAGAACACAATACAATCCTGATTTGGGAAACATGTTTGGCTAAGACAACATTCATATTGTGAGTTTCTACAACTGTATCAGATTATCGAGATTTTGAAAATGGTGCATTTGTAAACCATTATATGTATCATGGAGCCATTTTAAAGATTGAAACATAGTAATAATATTTTGTATTCATGAGATAAAATTGTATTTTTGGATCCTTTTCAAGAAGCACATGATGTTTTGTCCTGAGGTTGATGATGGAGGTTATGTCATTGAGGAATGTATGAAGATCTTTTGGAAATCAAAGAAGCCTGAAATTTTTCACATAATCTTTAAAATAAAGGACTAGTTTTGCATCAGAAGATAATCAACATGGTGTTGTTGGCTGTAACAGAAATCAAGGGAGTATATAAAAAATACTATTGCTTAAATAAATAATCCTATACACTATCTCACACTATTCATTTTGAGCTTTGTCTATAGTTTCAACCTGTGAGAGCTCACATCAAGGTGCTAATGCTAACCACCAGAGATAAAATGGTCATGAACCCATCTGGGTTTCCTTGCAAATCTATTTTGAAAATATAAATGGAAAGTCAATATAACTGGGATGTATTAATACAATGATACAACAAAGATCTCATTTATTTCAGCATAAATAATGACATTTGCAGAAAAAGGAATTAATTTGATGACATTTGTACAAACAATTCAATGGAACAACAACATCCTTGAATGTTGAACTTCATAAAAGCAAATCACGAGTAGCTAGAGCAACAGAGATAGTAACAATTGAGAAAATAAAAGTTCTCTCTGAGAGAACGAATGTTGCATGGGTTTCTACTTTAGATTCTAGTGCTGGGATCATATTTTCACAAGATGAGCATCATTCTTTAAATAGGAGGGTTGAAGAAGTAGGTAAACTTGTAGAAATGAAGGTGGGTGTAGCTATGGCTCAAGTTGATGCAGTAAGAGTGAGTTGCTAAGACTATGTTTGGAAACCCATCATGGAAAATAATTAGTAGTAAACCCTTCTGGAAAAATGTAAAGCTGAAACATATTTTTTTTTACTATAAGAAACTCGAATAGCAAATAATCTCAGCAATGAAACCTAGAAAATCTCATGGAGGCAAGAAAATGAACCCCACTCGGGTTTTGAAGTAAGTACATTTGCACATAGAAAATCCATGTATTTCATGGTGGCCAATGAACAACAGCATGAAGTGAAATAATAAAACTTGTATCCAGTGAAGGAACCCATATTATAAAAACTTGATGAGTCTTGGCACTATAATCATAAACCCTCTTTTAGATCTCCCGAAGGAAAAGTAGGAAGATGAATTACTTAGCAATGAAAAAAATCAAAACAAGTAAAATTGCAAAATTTGAAGGAGCCAGCTTGAGACCAGATGAAAGTGCAGCTTGAAGATCTTCAGATTTCCAAAAAATGTGGTAAAAAGAAAGTGATTAGCGAATTTTGAATATCAGTAAACCCTCAACTTCATAATAGCAATGAAAGGGATGAATAATTTTTCATGACAACAAAAAATCAATGAGACAAATACATATTCATGGCGGCAAACAAGATATTAAACCCCAATAATAGCTTATAAACCCTACTCAGGTTTCAAAGTAATGGTGTATTGAAACAAATTTCAAGAGAAAAAACATACCTCCAGATGTTTCAAGAAATCTTTGTGCATGAAGAAAATCGACAAGTTTCTCCAACACAAGGCAACATCAACATTACCTTCCATTGTGGCGGCTTCTAGTCACAGGTTTACTGAAATGAAAAGGAACCATGGCTATAAAAAACCATCAAAACCTTCAAATACGGTGGCTCCAGCAGCACAAAATCAAATGCAAGTGAAGTATTGCAGAAAAATGTAGAGAAATGTGTCCATTTTAGCCAAAAATGCAGACCTCATGGCGACTTTCAAACCCTAGCCACATTTTTCCCAAATATCTCCAATACAATGCAAATGTTAAATGATCAATTTTAGGGTTGTCATGTGGAATTATATTGCTCCAAATTAGAAAACATAATATCTTTGAAGTCCAATGCATTTTGATGGGGTTGACTTTTTTACTTTTCCCTACTTAAGCGTAAAGTTTAAAATATGTTGTGGACTTGAGGTGTTTAAGTTTTAAATTTTTGAAAAACTTTTATTTGCATAAAGTTTATATTGTAAAATAATATATTAAATGGTATGTTATAAACCATTTAATATTTTTTTTATTTTTCAAAAAATGCAAATAAGAGGGAAGAATAGAATTTGAATTAGTCTTAGGACTAATGAGTCAATATAACATGGTTTTTTTTATACTAAGTCTTAGGAGTTATTGTTTTCAAAGACAAAGACTTAGTAATATCATTTAAGGTCATGGAGAGAGTACCTTAGGGATTTTGAGTCCTTTCAGGACTATGGGTCAGATTTTGACTTTATCTTGGCAGTTTGAGGCCATTTATTGACATTTTGAGTCTTTTGAGGGCAGTTTTAGTGAGTCATAAGTCTCTTTATGGATTAGTGGACCTTTTTCAAAGGTGAATCATCATTTTTGGTGGTTATGACTCCTTTTTCAGAGGCATTTTTTATGGATTCGACCCTAAGAGGTTTGTATTTAGTATGTTGAACTTTAATTTTGGAGGGAGTTGGGATTATGTAGAGAAGTGGATGTGACTTCTTTTTTGAGTCCTTATTCTTTTTTGCAAAATTTATAATTCATCTTGGGAAATTCAATACAGGTGACATAATTGTGATTATGTTATTTGGTGTCAAATTTAAGCCTTCTTTCTTCCTGTAGTTCTGTGTGTGTACCAAAATTATTCGATGAAGTAATTTGTGAGCTATTATTGTTCCTAGTTAGTTTGTCTCATTTCAGCACCTAGTTGTAGGAAAGTAAGTTTATTTGTAGGTTTTAATATGTGTTTTTAAAGGGGAAATTAGTAAATGAGAGGCATATGTTTTCCTCCTTTCGTTAACTTATCCTTCAAACCTTATTACAAATCACTTATGCAGATCTTTATAGAAAGATATGTTTTTTTGTATGTCAAGTAGCTGTATAATTCTTCTATGTCAAGTGTGTTTGATTTTTCCATGTCATTTTGGTGTATCACCATCTCCTAGTTTAGGCTATAGGTTTAGGTTCATTTTCAGCAACTTCTTCCTTTTTTCCTAAAGTTTAAGTTAGGATCTTTGAAATATCACTAAATATCCAATAGGATCTAGTCTAGAATCCAGAGGTCTCATTTCATTTGCATGTCCCACGAAGTGAAGTGATTCCCATGTTAAGTAAGGATTGCTAAACTCTTTCAGTTTAGTATTGGGTGCAAATCCTAAAACTTAACAGTAACATCATTTGGAATTTTTTTACCTCCTTCAAAGTGTTAACCATCAAAATTTTTCTTAGATTCAAGGAAATCTATGATCTATGTATCATCATTGAACACTTGTTAATGTTCACAATTATCTGGGATACTTGATCATAAAACCAAGTATATCTCAAATATGCCATCTTCGAACTCTTGGTGAGGAATGGGTAAAGTGGCTAAAACAACAAGCTAATCAACCTTATCATTTAGTTCTCTAGGAAGCATTGAGATATTGAAAGCTTAAAAAATATTAATGAAATCCTTGATTAAATCCCAATAATGTCTAAGTTGATTATTTATTTCTTGATATGGACCCTTAACTTGACATACCACCAATTTAGCATCTCCTTTGACATGCAAATTTTGAATTCCTTTGATTTGTGCCATGTTCAATCCCAATATCAAGGCCTCATATTCAGCTATGTTATTGGCATTGGGGAACTATAGCTTGTATGAATAAAGAAAAATCTCCCTTTTAGCTAAAATCAACATGATTCTTGCACTAGATCCAATAGAGGCACAACTTTCATCAAATTCTATGATCCAGACTTCATTGAAACTGCTAGTGCTTTCAGAAGAATCCAAAGGAACAATTTATTCTTTAAGAAAGTCCATAGAATCTTCTTCAAAAATAATTTTTTCTTCAAAATTGATAAGTACTTGATCTAGAACAATAACCTCCTCTTGATCTTCATTCACATCAAAAAATTTATCAGCATCTAAAAGTAAGGAGGACCTTTTAAAGCTACTTGTCCAATCTTTAGAAAATTGTGATACTGCACCTATGTCCTTACAAAAAATGTGACAAAGCAACATACCATAAAAAGTAGGTACATCTACAACCAAGACAGTCATTTTGATCTTTTTGTCTAGGAAGGACACAAAAGAAAATTAAGCATCTTTTATTTGTTCTTTTGGGAGTACTTGCTTAGTCTCCATGGAAATTCCAAAAGATTTAGTGAAGGTTAACCCCAAATCATTTTCTACTTTAGCTAGCGTGACACTATCAGAAGTGCCAAAATCTATGACATAATTACTTATCTTGAAACCATTGATCAATAGGGAAAGGTACAAAGGTTTGATATTTCTTGGTACTGGGAATGGAATAGTGGCTAAGTTGTTTGGCATAATTTTAATTTCAAGGGCAGTCACATGAGTTTGGACAAGTTGTGATTCCTTAGAAAATTTAGTAAGCCTATCTAGCTGAGCTAGTTATGCTTGAAGGTATTCTACCTTAGATATTTGGGATTTAGTCTTCTTAGTGTGATCTATGATATCAAAAGCTTGAAAAAAAACTAGCTAAGGAAGACATAATTTTTCTAAGCTTCTAGATTAGTAGTTGTAGGCATGTTGTGCTTTGAAATATTAGATAAAGGAGTAGAAGGATCATCACTTGCTTGGTTTCTAGCTAGATCATTAGGTAGGGATGGTAGTGTTGATCCCCTTTTTTTCAGTGGTAACTAGAAATTGAGGAGCATCAATTTTATTTAAGCCTCTTCCTTTTGTTTCATCCAACTTTTCTTGTGAATGGGTCATGACCATGTATGCTTGTGAAAAATCAATCTCACAATCTTCATCATTGTGTTGAACATACCCAATAGTAGAGTTACTAGCTGCTTGATGATCTTCATGATAATGAGCAGCAATATCATTGGAAGGATAATCTTCTTGAGTATCATCAGTAGGATTGGCTGCTTAGTGGTGCTTCAAGTACAAGCCTCTTTAGAGGAGGAAGCTTGTTTTGGTCATTGGCTACATAATTATTTGTAATGTTAGGATATGGCCCCCTTGGTATATTCTTGTATGGAGAAAAAAATCCTTGAGATATTTTCTTCTTGAAAGAAAGAAGTTTTTTTGCTAATTTCTGAACCAATGGCTTAGTTAAACCTGATGAAGAAGATATTGTCTAGGAATTATCCCTAAATCATTTTCAATCCTTTTGGATTTTTTCAATGAGTATGAAGTCATCTTCAATCCTTGTCATTAAGTTTTGTACAAGAGCTAGATTTAGAAGGACAACCCTTCTCAACAAGAAAATAACTTCTAGACATTGAGTGTTAATGAAGAAACACTTCAAATTTGCAACAATAGGTTGAGAAGCAATTGGAATCAGGTTGGCCAGCTTCTTGAACTTGGAAATAAACTCTTTCATTCCTTCTTTTGTCTCTTTCTTCATTTGAACTAGTGCTAGGAGAGCACGATCTATTAGAAATGATAGTCCACCAAGATAACCCGGGGGGTGGGGGGTGAATCAATTATCCAATTAAAACATTTATCAACCTTAATTAATCTTAACCATTCAATCAAAGTAAACAACAAACATAACAAGATGCACATACACAATTGTTGAAAATAGATTGATGTAAGTATGATAAATGTGTTTCAATCATTATTTTGTCACTGATGTTAAACCTACTTTTTGCTAGTAAGAGAATTGCTTATATGATTTAAGTACTATTACCTATTTGATTTATGAAGAGGATTTGATCAAAAGATATAACAATAGCACCTAGAGGAAAGGTTGAGTTATGATATTAAAAAAATGAGTACAAGAATCAGCTAAGACAGTGATATCATAGTGCATTAATACTCTACTTAAGGTCGCAAAGATTGGTTACACTAAGAAAGTTTATAAGAACAAGTTAAACAAAGTTTGTCTGCCAAGCTTGATCAAATGGATAGTAGGTGCCGAGAAAAGTTAGTCCAAGACAAGCAAAAAATTAGTTGGAGCTAAGTAAAAGTATATTTTAGTGTACGCCAAGAAAAACAATGGATGTCGAGTAAAGTTTAGTTGATGCCAAGCACTAGTAGACTTTAGTTCATGCTGAGTGATTTTAAAAAGGATACCAAGTAATGCAGTATATGCTAAGCATCAGAAGCAAGTTAATGTCGAGTGCCAACATTATTAAAAAGATCGTGAATTCGAAGGATCTAAGCCAACAAGTTTATTTTCTTGGATTGTGTGAACTAGGTGAAATATAAGATTGATGAGTTGGTGGCATAGAATTCAATGTAAAATTTTTTAAGGCAAATTCAAAGAGCATTGAAGGAGAAGTTTCTAGAAGTGATATGGAATGAGGGGTAGATTCATTGAATCCTACCTAATATATCCTAACCTTAAATTGGATGATGGAGAATGAACCACAAAAGATCATAATTCTCTATTTATAGGGATGGTTGGTTAGAAACAAGGGTTTTTATGTGTGAGAACCTAAGGAAGACAAGGAGTCAAGGGTATTGCTTCATTCAGTGACCTAATTGAGAGTTTACATTGGCATGTTAAGCAAGAAGGTTTAAGGGTATAGGTGCTTGAAGGGTGAACAAGCTATTAAAGTCGAAATGTGTGAAAGCTAAGTAGAATGGAGGACTGAAACTAAAATTTGTAATCTACAAATGGAGTTGTAAGTTGTTATCAGATCAAACCTTACTATTATTCTCTAATAATTGTATTAGTCTAGGGTAAATCCTTTGGATTAAGATTGAACTAATAGTCATTTGTAAATCCTTTAACTAGGTGACATTCCAAGTGATTGGTCTAAAGTCCTCTAACAAGGTTCACTCCTAATAGGGTGATTGAAATCCTTTAACAGGGTCATATTTAAAAGTGTGTATTGTAACCTTTAATAGGTTTGACCTTTCATAGGGCATCAATTTAGAAGAATGAAAAAGAGTAGCATGTTACTGGTGATTTTTCCCAAATTGGGTTTCCACATAAATCATTATGTAAAGTGTGTTGTTGAATCTATTATGTTTCATGTTTACATTTCGACAAATTGATTTGATAGTAACATACAAGTTTTGAATGATTGCATAATCCTATGGATGCATGCATGACGATAAATGTTTTATGGGTTCACTAAGCTATGAAAAGTTATATTTATACATCTAGACCTTGGATAATTGATTCACCCCCACTCTCAATTATTCTAAAGAATTCCAACAATGGGTATTAGAGTCATCTGCTTAAGTGGACTAGTTTGAAGGTAATAGAATCACAAAGATCAAGATTTCAAAAAGAGACGTACCAAAGATTAATAGAGATAAATTTCTTGCATGGAAAATTTTGATGAAGCTTCACATTGGAGGACTTGTAGATCATGCACAATCTACCATTACTACTAAGCATGTTCATCTTGCTGGAGCCCTAACTATTGAGGATCTAAAAAAGAAAAAAGAACACAAGTAGGAAATGTTGAAGATTGCCTCTACCCTAAGCTATACTGAATTTGATGATATCAAAAATCTTGATAGTGTAAAGAAAATGTGGGATGCTTTATACACCATTTATGGAGGAGACACAAATGTTCTAAGAGCCAAATTTGAGAGTCTCAGAGGTAAGTTTGATGATATGAGAATGCAAGAAGGTGAAAATATTGTTCAAGGATAAAAAATGTTGTTAATGTAATAAGAGGAGCTACTAGTACAATAGATGATGATACTGTACTAAGAAAAGTTTTAAGAACACTATTTCTTATATATGCTATTAGAGTTTCTATAATACAAGAACTGCAGTGTATACTAGAGAATACTCTATCTCTTAAAGGTCTGGTAGGTAGAATCATTTATTTCAAGCTATCTAACTTTGATAATTACAAACCTGAAAATATTGAATCTTCTTCCAAAGCTAACCTATCATTTAAAGAACCTAATGTGAAGAAGAAAAGGACAAAGTATGTGTCTAGTGACAGTGATATAGATGAGGAGGATGTAGATCAACTTGAAGCACTACTGGTAAGTGTTAGAGTAAATGATTATTATTTATGTTGTACTTAAGTTTACTTAGGATAAATGCATTATTTATTAGTTTCATACCTAGGAGTTAGCATACTTTTATTTGTTGACTTGTTGACAATAGAGGAGTTTGAACCTACCTTGTCATACTTATCCTCTCATCTACGTGGAGGATAATCCACCTTTTGTGGATGTATGCTTAGTTGTCATGCTTATCTCCTAACTCTTTCTAGCTCATTCTAGAAGCTTCCTAGAGGCCTTTATAAATAGGTTCTCCTAGTGTATTTGTATATCATATTATACAACAATTTACATTTTATATTAGAATACAATTTTCTTATTTTCAGACCAAACCCTTGCCTCTTCTTCTCTTTTCCTTCTCTATGACAGGTTTTCTACATGCAGGTGATTTGAGGGCTTATAGATTTGATTTTCATATTTTCTCAAATCCAACATAGTATCAATGCTAGATCTATTGTAGCTTGTTTAGTATCTGGAGAAAAAGGAGAAAAAGGGTTTGACATAATAGATTTGACATTTTTTGGAGGTGCAATGGTGGTTATTTAGGAAAAATAACTACGAAGGTGATTTTTAAACAGTGATATATCCCTCATATAGACTCATTTTTTTGAGCAATTTTTTTTTTTTTTTTGGTGTAGAATTTCATGATCTACACATTGGTCAGGAAGTTTGACATCTCTATTCTTGAATTTTTCTACAACTTGAAATCTCATTTTTTGCACCTTCAAAGGCTTCATTTGGGCTCATATGGACACATATTTCAATGCTATTTTTAAAAAAAGTGCATGATTAATTGCCTCCTTTCTAGATTTGGAATCAGTATGGAGTAATATTGAGCTCCTATTTTTGGTGTTGAAGTTAGAGGCTTCAGTTTCCTCACTCTCTACACCTAGAATATAGGTTCTTTTCTTAGTTTTTGTGCTTTCTGTAGTTGTTTCTTTGGTATTTGAGGGATATTTTATACATTGTGGGGGGAGAATTTTCTTTTCTATAATTTACTTCAAAATAGTCCCTTCTACTTTTGTCTTCTTCTCTCAATGTCAGATCCTTTTGTGACCCAGCTAACACTGCACAACTATCACCCTTGGAAAGCACAAATGACTAGGCTTCTCATGTAACAAGGTTTATGGTCATGTCTAGATGAGAATCAACCTATTTTGCAGTGCCCTTTTGAGGTTCTTCAACATAGAAAAAAAATGGATGAAGCCATGGGATTGATTGCACTAAACATCTATATTAGTCTACTATTTCACTTGGATGGTTTGACCACTCCTTAGGCTATTTAGACCAAGTTTCACAACTTGTTTGGCATAGTGAATGAGTTCCAAGAACTATAGCTTGATGTAGAGTTGACTTCTTTAACACCTACTGACTTCCACACTATTGAGGACTTCTTGATGAAGTTCAAATCTCTATGTATAGTTTTGCAGATGCGAAAAAAACAAAATAGATATTGAGTGTATTTTTTTGATACTCTCAAAGTTGCAAGGATAGTATCATATTTTTTCTTCCACTTTTTACTCCACTATGAATGCCTTGGGTAATAGACATTAGATGCCTTCTTTTGAGATATTCTGATAGGTTAACTTGTGAGCAGTCCAAGCTCACTTAGATGGATTCACTTACAAATTCACCATCATAGGCACTTCTTGCCAAGGATACATAGGAGTAGAAGCTAAAGCAGATATCTAATTCCTCTTCTCAAAAGTCTACTAGTCCATCCTCTTCTTCTAAGAAGGAGAAAAAGAAGGCTAAGACTCCTACCTATTCCTATTATTGAAAAGGATCTCATGATGAGGCACATTGTTTTTAGAAGAGATTTGATGGCTATGAGAAACATATTGTGGATTTGCAAGCCCTTCTTTAGAAGAGCACTATTTCTTCTCCATCCTCTTCTACCTCATAGGGGTCTCCCTACCTTTTAGTCTTCTACCATATCTTCATCCTTTACATCAAATTTTTGACAGAGTTGTGCATTACAGGCATCCATTATATTCCCTTCCTAGGTCCCTTAGATATTGGATTCAAGTGCTTCTCATGATATGACATCTTCCCAAGGTATCTTCTCTATCTTGAGGCTTCTCCCATTTCTCATATTCTCATGGGGAACAACACTGCCATACCAGTCTATAGGAAAGGTTTAGTTTGCATTCAAGATGGCATGCTTAATGATGTATTGTATCTTCCCTCTCTATCTACAAACCTTCTCCCTATTTCTTAGATTACATGCAATGGATCAGGGAAGATAGTTGAGTTCACTATAGATTCAGTCTTCATTCAGGATTGTGCCATAAGAGGCCTTATTGCTACAGGGATAGTTGATTCTTCCACCCATCTCTACACCTTCTTGCACTTTTTCCCACCATCTCCATTATCAAAGCATGGCTCTTCTCTTTTACAAGAGCATCATGTGGTGCAGTTAGGATACTTGAACCTTTGTATTGTTCCTGAGATCCTTGTTTTGACTTCCACACCACATCCAGTTGAGGGCTTTTCTCTCCATAAGGATTCTTCTTCCATTCTACCTGATCCTCTAGCTCCATTCATTGAGCCTCCAGGTGCACTTGTTGCTGATTCTACAGAGGACATTCATGACAGTGTCATCACACCTGCATTGGGGATTCCTATTTAGGATCCTCATGTATCCTCCTTTCAACATTAGTTCAGTCTTCCAGTTTCACCTCTCCTTTAGGGGGTTTCCTTGTTCTGTTCCTTTGTTTCTTCTGCATTAGAATTTCATTGGTTTGATTATTTCTATAGGGGCTCCATCATTCTAGGGGGAATTTGGTGTCTCTTCTCATGGGAGGCTAGTTGTACTTATGGTTTTGAGAGAGTCTCTTAAGCCATTTCTAGTCTATGCTTGGGATTATGGAAGTTGTCCTTGGGGGGTCTTGTTGAGGCCTTCCTTCTTTCATATTTTTTTTGATAGAGGTCATCCACAAACAAGTTTTAGGTACCCAATATAGGCCCACACATGCCTGAAACTTCTACAACTAAGAGCCAAGGACTAAGGAGAATCCACATTACCAAATTTTCCTAGGGCACAATTCTAGCCTCATCCCTTATGATGTCTTTGAGCCTTGCACTCAACAAGACTTGATCTAGAGTTTCATTGGTTCAATCATTTCTACAGGAGCTCCATCATTCTAAAGCGGATTTGGTGTCTCTTCTCATGGGGGGGCTGGTTGTACTTATGGTTTTGAGAGAGTTTTTTGAGCCACTTCTAGTCTATGCTTGGGATTATGGAAGTTGTCCTTGGGTTTTCTTGTCAAGGCCTTCCTTCCTTCATTTTTTTTTATGGAGGTCATCCACAAACAAGTTTTAAGTACCCAATATGGGCCCATGCATGCCTGAAACTTCTTCAAATAAGAGCCAAGGACTAAGGAGCATCCATGTTGTCAAATTCACTTGGGGCATGATCTCACCCTCATCCCTTATGATTTCTTTGAGCCTTGCACCTCAATAACTTCTCATGTGGGGTTGGTTGTACTTATGGTTTTGAGAGAATCTCTTGAGCCATTTCCAGTCTATGCTTGGGGTTACAAAACTTATCCTTGGGGGGTCTTGTTGAGGCCTTCCTTCATATTTTTTTCTACATGTTTGTACTTACCTCTTTTTGGGGGAGGGTTTTTCCCATGTGGTTTTCTTACTTTCCCTATTTTTAGAGTCTGCATTTCTTTACACTGTACTTGGGTACTTAATATGGCCTAGTTGTCAAGACCCATTGTGTATTTCATCATAGCTATTGTGAGCTTAAGTGCATTCTCCTAAGTTTCACTTAAGGGGGGTGATAGAGTAGATAATTATTATTTACACTTTACTTAAGTTTACTTAGGATAAATGCATTATTTATTATTTCATACCTAGGAGTTAGCATACTTTTACGTGTTGACTTGTTGACAACATAGGAGTTTGCACCTACCTTGTCATACTTATCCTCTCATCTACATGGAGGATAATCCACCTTTTTTTGACGTATGCTTAGTTGTCATACTTATCTCCTAACTCTTTCTAGCTCATTCTAGAAGCTTCCTAGAGGCTTTATAAATAGGTTCTCCTAGTGTATTTGTATATCATATTGTACAACAATTTACATTTTATCTAAGAATACAATTTTCTTTTTTTTTTAGACCAAACCCTTGCCTCTTCTTGTCTTTTTCTTCTCTATGATAGGTTTTCTATGTGTAGGTGATTTGAGGGCTTGTGGATTTGATTTATGTATTTTCTCAAATCCAATAGTAAGGAGATTTCAGAAAGGTAAATGAAAGTTTAAAGGTAAATTACCTATCATGACTAAGGAGCATCCACACTATCAAATTCACTAGAGGCATGATGTCGGCCTCATCCCTTATGATGTCTTTGAGCCTTGCACTCAACAACTTCTCTTGGGGGTTTGGTTGTACTTATGGTTTTGAGAGAGTCTCTTGAGCCATTTTCGGTCTATGCTTGGAATTATGAAAGTTATCCTTGGGGGGTCTTTTTGAGGCCCTTTTTCCTTCATGTTTTTTTTCTACATGTTTGTACTTACCTCTTTTTGGGGGAGGGTTTTTCCCCTGTGGTTTTCTCTCTTTCCCTATTTTCAGAGGCTGAATTTTTTTACATTGTACTTGGGTACTTAACATGGCCTAGTTGTCGGAACCCATTATGCATTTCATCATATCTATTGTGAGCTTGAGTGCATTCCCTTAAGTTGCACTTAAGGGGGGGTTTTAGAGTAAATTATTATTATTTATGCTTTAGTTAAGTTTACTTAGGATAAATGCATTATTTATTAGTTTCATACCTAGGAGTTAGCATACTTTTACAAGTTGACTCGTTGACAACATAGGAGTTTGCACCTACCTTGTCATACTTATCCTCTCGTCTATGTGGAGGATAATCCACCTTTTGTCGATCTATGCTTAGTTGTCATGCTTATCTCCTAACTCTTTCTAGCTCATTCTAGAAGCTTCCTACAGGCCTTTATAAATAGGTTTTCCTAGTGTATTTGTATATCATATTGTACAACAATTTACATTGTGTCTGAGAATACAATTTTCTTATTTTTTTAGACCAAACCCTTGCCTCTTCTTGTATTTTTCTTCTCTATGATAGGTTTTTTATGTACAAGTGATTTGAGGGCTTGTGGATTTGATTTGCGTATTTGATCAAATCTAATAGTAAGGAGATTTCACAAAGGTAAAGGCAAGTTTAAAGGTAAATTAACTATCATTTGTTTCAATTACAATGAGGTTGGTCATATTGCTGCTAGATGTCTAGAGAAGAGGAACTACAAAGGTGGTGACAAGTATAAAAGTAGAAGAGATGAAGACAAAAAAGATTACAAAGATAAAGGAAAGAAGTCTTGCTAAATTGTTGAAGAGGAAACAAAAGATGAATCTGATGAACATGATGATGAAGTGGTGTATGTTGCAATGAATGATGAATCTAATAAAGATGAGGCAACTACACTTGTGTCTTATGTGAACAAGAATGATAGATGGATCATTGACAGTGACTTTTCACATAACATGATTGGAGATAAAAGTAAGTTTATTACCTTGAATTGTTATGATGGAAATAGTATAAGATTTGGTAATGATGCACCATGTTTGATAAATGGAAAAAGTTCTATCAAACTCACAAAAAATATTTTATGTGACAATGCATACTATGTTGAAGGACTTAACTATAATCTGTTGAGTGTGTCATAATTGAATAATTTAGAATCTAAGTTGAGTTTTAAAACAAGATTGCTAAGATATATGATACTAATGGAAAACTGATTGTAAAGGGTTATCAAACTAGGAGTAATTTATTCTACCTTGATATAGAGGATGCTACTTGTCTAATTGTAAAATTTGATGATGTGTGGCTATGGCAAAAAATGTTATGTCATATTAATTTTGATAACTTGGTTAGTATCAGTAACATGAGAAGAGTTAGAGGTTTTCCTAAGTTGAAGAAGCCTGATAACATAATGTGCAAGCAATGTTAGTTAGGAAAAATTAGAAAGTCAAATTTTAAGAGTAAAACTCATACGTCTAAAGGAATACTAGAGATTGTTCATATTGACTTATGTGGACCAATTGAAGTGAAAAGCTACAAAGAAGATAAGTACATTATGTGACTTGTTGATGATTATTCTAGAATGATGACAGTTATATTTTTGAAACAAAAATATGATGCTTTCCAAATGTTCAAATGGTGCCTAGCAAGAGTTGAGAAGGAAAAAGGTAAAAGTCTAAAATGTTTGAGATCTAATAGAGGAAGAGATGTTACATCAAATGAGTTTAAGATTTTTGTAATGATAGAGGAATCAAAAGACAAACATATACTCTTAAAATCCTTCCACAAAATGGAATTGTTGAAAGGAGGAACAAGTCTGTAATGGACTGTGCTAGGACACTCATGATAAAGAAAAATGTTGCTTTAAGATACTCGAGAGAAGTTGTATGTACAACTATCTATACCCTAAATCATGTACAAGTCAAGGAAGGTACTCATTCAACACCTTCTGAACTATGGTATAGATACTCACCCAATGTAAAATATTTTAAGGTATTTGGAAGCAAATGCTTTATTCTCAAAGATGTTAGGAATGGTAAAATAGATGCAAAAAGTGAAGAAGGTACATCCCACAAGAAGTAAAACTTATTAGTGTTTAAATACTAACACTAACAAAGTTGTGGAAAGTCCAAATGTGAAATTTGATAAATATATAGAAGTATATGAGGCTTAACCTATAAAGGAATCCAAAGAAAAAAATCATTTGTATACTTTTATGAAGGTATGCTTGTTGAAGAAGATGCTACAAATCAAGCTACAAACTAACAAAGTTTCAATGACTGTTGAGTCACATACTATGAATGTCGAGTTGCATTCAGGAACTGAGTTACAGAATGAAGTTGAGGCACATTCTAATTTTGAAAATAGTGTACATGAGAGAGATGTTGAACTACCTAACAGAGATGTACACAGTGAATCTAAAGTAAATAGACCAAATGAAAAAACTAGAGTTGAACCAAGATTGTCTAAATATGTCAAGAGACATCATCCTGCTGCACAAATCATTGGAGATAAAGATGCTGGACCAATGACAAGGAACAAATTGAGAAATGATACATGTTTTCTAAGAATGAAATAACCAAAAATAGTAAAAGATGTCTTAGAAGATGTGGATTGGAGTAGAGTCATGGAAGAAAAGATTGAACAAATTAAGGAAAACAAGATATGGACTCTAGTTCTGAGACAAGAAGACAAAAATGTGATTGGCAATTGGGTATATAGAAATAAGCTAGATGAAAATGGTGAAGTCATAAGGAACAATGAAAGATTAGTTTACAAAGCATATGCACAAGAAGAAGGAATTGACTATGGAGAAACATTTGCTCCTATTTCTAGATTAGAAGGAGTAAGAACTTTGGTTGCTTATTCTGCATACAAAGGTTTCAAAGTTTATCAAATGGATGTTAAATCTACATTTCTAAATGGCATATTAGAGGAAGAAGTTTACATAGAATAGGCATAAGGATTTTTTGATGTTAATAATAAGAACATGGTATGATGATTACACTAAGCTTTATATGGTTTGAAGCAAGCACCAAGGGCATGTTATGAGAGACTACATAATTATCTTGTGAAGACTAGATTTGAAAGGGCTGATGATAACAAAAATTTGAGATGTCTATGTTTGGAGAGATCAATTTATTCGTGGCTTTGCAAGTAAATTAGATGAAATATGGTATATATATCACTTAGTCAAAGTATGTCAAGGATATATTGAATTTTTTTGGATTGGAGGATTCCAAACTAGTAAGTACACCTATGGTGACAAGACATAAATTGTCAAAGAATGATGATTTAGTTGAGGTGAATCAAACACTATATAGGTCTACAATTGGTAAATCAAAATATGTAGTACATAGCTGACCTAATATTGCATTATCTATAGAATTTTTTTTCAAGATTCTTTGCTAGTCCTAGAGAGAATCATTTGATGGCTATAAAGAGAATAATGAGATATCTGAAAGGAATAGAGGAATATGGTCTATACTACAAAAAAAATGAAAAATTTGAATTAAGAGCCTATACTAATGTTGATTGGTTTGGAAAAATTGATGACAGAAAGAGCACTAGTGGAGGAGCATTTTTCTTAGGCAAAAGGCTAGTCACATAGACTAGCAAGAAACAAAATTACACTTCACAATCTACTACTAAAGCTAAATATGTTGTTGTTGTTGTAAATTATACAAACATTGTATGGATCAAATAGCTACTCAAAGGTATGATTGAATAGATCATTGAACCATTGATACTTTATTGTGATAATACACATTCTATAAATATATCAAAGAATCATGTGATGTACACAAAGACTAAGCACATTGCAATTAAGTATCATTACTCGAGAGAATTAGTTCAAGATAAAGAGGTGAAGATGAAATATGTTAACACAAAAGAGAAAATTGTTGATATCTTCACAAAAGCATTATCTAAGGATGCTCATGAGTATCAAAGAGGTAAACTAGGGGTGATACCCATATTAAAGACTATCTAATAAATAAAGGAGTGCCCTGCATGAAATAAGTTGATTGATATATGCTACACATTGATGCAGTGGATCTTACTTTAGGAATTGCCTAAAGTAATCAAACAATTGAAACTACAAATCAATCACAAGCAAGGTAACTAAAGAGAAACTAAAGAAGTTCATATCTTCATATTAAGATGACAAGTCTTTGACATTGTTGTCAAAGAAGGAGAAATATTGATCTTGAAGGGAGAAATACAAGAGATTGGAGATTGAACAAAGAGGGAGAAATGTTGACTATTGAGAAAGAAAGTGTATCTACTGATAACATCTATCTACCTAGGAAGAGGGAGATACTATAGAAGGGAGAAATAAGAAGTAATTTAGAGGGATTCATAAGGATGAATTGATTATTGATTATCTATTGATTAGAACATAATATAATTTTTGTAACCTATTCAGAAGATGAAATTTGTTGATAGAGGAATAGATTTCAATAAAAGGAATTAATTTCTTTTTTGGTAGTTTGTGTCTTACTATTTTAACCAAGTCAGTTTGGTTGATTAGTTTGGTTTTCCATCAATGCTAAAGAGGAAGATTGTTGAAAGTAGATTGATACAAATATGATGAATGTGTTTCAATCATTATTTTGTCACTGATGTCAAACTTACTTTTTTTTGGTAAGACAACTACTTATATGATTAAGTACTATTACTTATTTGATTGATGAAGAGGATTTGATCAAAAGATGTAACAATAGCACCTGGAGGAAAGGTTGAGTTATGATATTAAAAAAAGGAGTACAAGAATCAGCTAAGACAATGATATCATAATGCATTGATAATCTAATTAAGGTTGCAAAGATTGGTTACTCTAAGCAAGTTTAGAAGAAGAAGTTAAACAAATTTTGTCTACCAATCTTGACCAAGGATAGTAGGTGCCAAGAAAAGTTAGTGCAAGCTCAGTAGAAAATTAGTTGGAGCCAAGTAAAAGTCTATTTTAGTGTATGCCAAGGAAAATAGTGGATGTCAAGTAAAGTTTAGTTGATGCCAAGCACTAGTAAACTTTAGCTTTTTGCTGAGTGATATTACGGAGGATACTGAGCAACACAATATGTGCTAAGAACTAGAAGAAAGTCAATGTTGAGTGCTAGCATTATTAGAAAGATAATGAATTTGATGGATTTGAGCTGACAAGTTTTTTTTCTTGAATTGTGCGAACTAGGTGGAAGATAAGATTGATGAGTTGGTGGCACCAAATTCATGGTAAATTGTTTTGAGGCAAATGCAAAGAGGATTGAAGGAGAAGATTATAGAAGTGATATAGAATGAGGGGTAGATTCATTGAATCCTACATAATCTCTCCTAACCCTAAATTGGATGATGGAGAATGAACGACAAAAGATCTTAATTCTCTATTTATAGGGATGGCTAATCAGAAGCAAGGGTTGTCATGTGTGAGAACCTAAGGAAGACAAGGATTCAATGGTATTGCTTCATTCAATGACCTAATTGAGAGTTTGCATTGGCATGTTAAGTAAGAAGGCTTAAGGGTATGGGTGCTTGAAGTGTGAATAAGCTATCAAAGCTAAAATGTATGAAAGCCAAGTATAATGGAGGACTAAAATAGAGATTTGTAATCTAAAAATGAAGTTTAAGTTGTTATCAGATCAAGCCTTAATGTTACTCTCTAATAATTGTATCAATCTAGGGTAAATCCTTTGGGTTAAGGTTGACCTAATAGCCATTTGTAAATCCTTTAACCAGGTGACATTCCAAGTGAATGCTCTAAATTTATCTAACAAGGATCACTTCTAATAGGGTGATTGAAATCCTTTAATAGTCACATTTAATAGTGTGTATTGTAACCCTTAACAGTGTTGGCCTTTCATAGGGCATCACTTCAAAAGAGTGAAAAAGAGTAGCATATTACTGGTAGTTTTTTCCAAATTGGGTTTCCACGTAAATCATTGTGTGAAGTGTGTTGTTGAATTTGTTACATTTCATGTTTACATTTCTACAAATTGATTTGATAGTAACCTAGAAGTTTTAAATGATTGCATAATCCTATGGATGCATGCATGATGATAAATGTTTTATGGGTTCACTAAGTTGTGAAAAGTTTTATTTATACATTTAGACTTTGGATAACTGATTCAACCCACCTCTCAATTATTCTAAAGAATTACAACAACAATTACACAAGATTTTTTAATTAGGGAAACCCTTAATCAAAGGAAAAACCTTGGTGGGAATGATGTCCACAAAGATATATATATATATATATATATATATATATATATATACATGTATATACATATCTACATGTATATACATATATACATGTATATACATATATATATATATACATATATATATACATGTATATACATATATATATATACATATATATACATATATATATATACATATATATATATATATATACATATATAAGTTAAGTATATCTTTGTTAAGTTAAGTTAAGTTAAGATATACTTAACTTATATATATATATATATACATATATATACATGTATATATACATGTATATACATGTATATATACATGTATATGTATATACATATATATATACATATATACATATATATACATATATATACATATATATATAAGTTAAGTATATATATATATGTATATGTATATGTATATATATGTATATATGTATATATATATGTATATATACATGTATATACATATACATATATATACATATATGTATATGTATATGTATATGTATATATATATATACACACACATATACATATACATATGTATATATATATATACATATATGTATATGTATATGTGTATATATATATATATATATACACATATATGTATATGTATATGTGTATATATATATACATATACATATACATATACATATACATATACATATACATATACATATATTGATAGAGGATGAACCCTGTTAAGAGTCTATAAACACATTCAGTACATAAGAGTCCCTATTAGGAGACTTTAAATTCTTTTTAAGGAGATTCCAACCCTATTAGGAGTTGTAGAAGGTAGAAAGACCCACTATCCAAATAGCTTCTAGGGCAAGACCACTGAACTTCACTATCCAAATAATCTCTTAACTATTCCTTACAAAATAACTTTTCATACTATGCTTTAACCTCTTTCCTCTTTCTTGTCAATTGGACCAATTTCTATTAGACCTTTTAGACTAGGTCACAAACCTTGGATCAAAATATCAAACTTCGGATCTTAAAATAAAACCTTGGTAACAAAGTTTTCTTCGAATTTGCTTTACTCTACTTATCCTCGCATATCAACTTATTTTTCTTCTATTTCTCTCTTCATGCTTCATGTAATCATTCATACATAACAAAGGAAAATGTCCCTCCTTTATACCAAATGCTTAAAACAATTCCCTAAGTTAGCTATTACACCTTCTCAATTAATTATTATAGGACATCATTAAGAATACATTAAACTTAGCAATAACATTAATCTATCACCTTGTAACTTGAATAAATTTACATACTATAACATTATGATGAATGAGATTAGCCACTTCATCTTCTACATGTCTTCTACATGCCTTTAGCCTTACTTCTTAGAATAACAACTCTATTAAGAGATATAACAAGTTTACCAGAACATGTTATATCTCTACAAGTTTACCAGAACACTTTTGTGTTTAGCTTCGGCTCTTGCGTCCAACTTTTGCATTCAACTTTGGCTCCTATATTCAACTCCTATGTCTTGCTTCAACTCTTGCATTTGACTTTATGGTGGCAGCTTTGACTTTTGGTCCTAATGTGGTTTCTGCTACAACTTTTTAGGCTAGGGCTTCTCCTATTCCTAGTGGGGATATTCATTCCCTGGGAGTTGTGGGTAGTTCAACCATTTCCTATGCTAATGTGGCTCCCTATGAGGTTGGTCTTGGTGGTCAAGCTATGCATCTAGGGACTTGTGCTATTGTGCCTATTATAGTAAGTAAACTTGTGATTATTCTCAAATATAATATTGTTGACGAGATTTCTACTCAAGTGGAGGACTACACCTCTACTGCTGCCATATTTCATTTTAGGGGTTTTTAGCCCTCTTTATCAGATCTACATACCTGAATTTCTAAATTTTGGGAGCCTTTAGTTTCAGGTATTGTCCAAATTTTCCTTGTGGCAAAGGGCTTTTTCATTGTAAAATTTTATTCTATGGAGGATTGAAATTCCATCCTAAGGCATGGTTTCTCTTGGGAGGAGGGGTTCCCCTTGAGGGCTAAACCTTGGTATGTGGGTTTTGATCTATCTATTGAATCATTTAACAAGATTCTTTTGTGGGTAAGGCTACCTAACTTCCCCTTCACTTATGGATCAAGTCAGTTTTGGAGGCTGTGGGGGGTGACCTAGGGGATTTTTTTATGGTTGACTTTGTGTCTTGCAATAAGTTTTGGATGACATATACATGCATCCTTGTGGAGATAGATGTATCAAAGGGGCTCCTAGAAATGATTAAATTGGTCTCTCCTAGTGGCTCTTAGAATTAGCTTCTTGATTATGAGAAAATCCCATCTAGATGTTGGATATGACAAAAGATTGGCCACCTCACATTGAGATACTCCACTAGAAAGGTTAGATCGAATAAGTCACCTTCTTGGTGGAAGGGGATTTTGGATGATTAGTACTCTATTTAGAAAGCTCTCTCTTTTGGGGATGGGTTAGGTGTTTCTTCTCAAGATACTTTGAAGGTGGATTATTTTGCTATTCTACATGTTTCCCCTGTGGTGGTGCTTAATATTGTTGTCTCTCTTACATTGGCTGCTAATTTGTCTTTGGATTCTATTGTCCCAATTTTTGGTGTGGATTCTACTGCTATCTCTATTAGTCCATCCACTCCTTTGGCTCCTTCTGTGGTGGCAACTAGTCATCTCTCCCAATTTTTGGTATGGACTTGGTTGTTGTCTTTGTTATTTTGTCCACTCCTAGCATATTGATGGTATATTCACCTTTGGCTCCTTCTATGGTGGTAGCTAGTCTATCTCTAGATTCTACTATTCCATTTTCTAGTGTTTCCAAGGCGGATTCTCTTATGGTTCTTTTTCAAGGTGTTGTTGTTCTATCTCAAGCTTCTACTATCACTTCCTCTTTTGTGGCCTTTTCCCTGGCTTTGGGGGTTTCAGGTTCTGGCTATGATGGTTTTGATTTTCAATGGTAGAAGGTTGCTAGTTTAGTGGAGGATGGATGGACCACAGTAAAAGGAAAAAAGATTAAGCCCTCCAATCCCTCTTTTGATATGGCATTATAGTCCAAAAAGAAAGGGTCAAAAGGGAAATTATGAAGTGGTTGTCCTTTTTTGGATCTTCTAGCTTTTGGTTTGTTGTCCTCTATAGTCTTCCCTAGCTCTTTTGGCCTATAGTTCTTTATACTGTGTCTCACTATGGGGTTTCAGGAGCCCATTCAAAACCTATTTTTGTGGTTATAGTGTTCTATTTTATATGTGTTTCCACCTTGGTCACCTTTTTTTTGGTGACTTATTCCACCTTGATTTGTTATTTCATGTAGGGTTATAGGCACCCTTAAAAACTTGTTAGGGGTTTCAGGTGCCTGTTCAAAACCTATTTGTGTGGCTGATGAGTACTGTGTTATTTGTGATACCACCTTAGTCACTGTATTATGTTGGGTGACTTGTTTCACCTTTGGACTATAGTTTTGTTTGGTTTGGGCTTCTTTGAAAATTTCATGATTTGTAAAGGGTTTCAGACTCCCTTCAAAACTCATTTTTCTTATCAAATTTTTTTTTACCAGAACATGCTTCTATAAAATCTATCTTAGAATAGTCTTCACCAAAACTTGCATAACTTCTTCTAGACTTAATAGCTTATGCACTCAAGGTTAGCTGCATATGCTAGACACTTAGTAGTATCTCCCATTACCTCACTAGTGAAAATAATCAACAATCTATATGTACCAACTTGACCTTTATCACTATTCTTCTATTAGATACTATAGAAAACTGCTATATTGACATCAATGATAAACACTATCATGAATGTAACATATCATCAAAATAATGATGTAATCATGTTTCTACAATACTCCTCCATAAGAATATCATCATTATTCATGCTTCCAAAAATCTCCCCCTTTGGCATTAATGGAAACATAGATGAAAAACATCTAGTTCCAAGAATACCAATTGTTAAAGACTATTATCCTCTTTTCAAATCTTCTTCATCAATCATACACACTTCTCCTCAATGTGCTCTATATCAAAATGTTTTTCATGTTGTAATCTCTCCCCCATTGAAATCCATGTCAAAAGGTTTTAGCAACCATCTATCACTGCAACAATAGTCTTTGACCTACTCACTTGTCTAATGACTTTGTCCATCACAGATACTCCCCCATATAGGAAGCATCAACATTTAGTCTAGACAAACAATAGTGCTCTATATCAATGGACTAATGAACTCTTGCATCATCTACTTTGGTGTAGGTAGGGGCATAACCCCTAGCATACCTTGCAAATACTCAAAAGTCTCTTTAGGAAAAGGCTTGGTGAAAATATCTACAATCTTCTCTTTGGTGCTTACATACTCCAATTTGAATTCCTTTTCTACAACTTTCTCTCTCAACATGTGATATTTGATAGAAATGTGCTTAGTCTTGGAATACAACATTAATTTCTTAGACATATTATCTATTCTTGTGTTATCACCATGTATGACAATAGGTTCACTAAATTCTATCCTTATATCCTTCAGCATCCGCTTCATCCAAACAACTTGATTATAATTGTTTGCTTTTGCAACATATTCTACCTCTATTGTACTTTGTGAGATATAGTCCTAATTCTTGCTTAACCAAAAAACTAATCTTCCTCCAAGAGAGAATGCTCCACCATTGATGCTCTTTTTGTCATCCATACTGCCTACCCAATCAGCATCAATATAAGTATATAAAGCGAAATCATTCAATCTATCATACCATAATCCAAACTCTAGTGTTCTCTTTAGATATCTAAATATCCTTTTAACTACTACATAATGCACTTCTCTAGGATCAACTTGAAATATTGCAACAATTCCAACTACATTTTCTATATCTAACCTTGTGTGAGTCAGCTATTGTAATCCTCCAATCATAGATCTATCCTTCTTCTACTCAATAGTAGGTGTCCCATCCTTTGTAGATAACTTGTCTTCAATTATCATAGGTGTTCAAATTGGTTTAAATATTTCCAAACCAAGCCTTTTCAATAGATCTTTCAAATACTTAGTTTGAGAAATAAAGATTCCTTCTTTATCCTACACAATCTATAATCCTAGGAAGTATTTCATTTCTCCTATCATGCTCATTTTGAATTCCTTCTTCATTTCTTCTGCAAACTTGTCACTTTCATCACCATCTCCTCCAAATATGATATCATCAACAAATATTACTAAAATCATCAATCCATCATCTATTTTTTTCCACTATAGATTACTCTTTGCCATACTTTTGCTAAATCCAAGTTTTGTCAAATGCTTTTCCAACATTGCATACTAGGTTCTGGGTGCTTGTTTTAAGCCATTTTGTTAGGGGTTCTAGGAGCTCAAAGTTGTCTTTTGATTCCATTAGCTTCAAAAAAGATGTTAAACTCATTTGGAGTAAACTCTCCTCCTCCATTTGATATTAAACATTTATTCTTCATACCTAATTCATTCTCAACTATTCTTGAATATCTTGAACTTTTCAAATGCCTTAGATTTTTCTTTAAAAAATGCAACCCACATAATTTTAGAAAATTCATCAACAATAATCATGAAGTACCTCTCACCATAGAATCCATTAGTCTTTGTGGAACCACTAAAATCTTTGTGTATAATCTTGAACTTTTTTGTAGTAGTAAACTCTTGCTAGGAAAAGAAGTTCTAGTGTGCTTTGCCAATACACACTCCTTGTAAACTGTGTTAGTAGGCTTTACAATCTTAGGAAAATCTCTAACAAAAAACATATTACTAGTTTCACAATGTTGTCAAAGTTTATATGACAAAATCTCTTATGCCATAACCAACTGTCATCTACCTTTGCTACCAAACAAGTAATTTTAGTGGGATTTAGTTGAAATACATTACCTCTAGATATGGTTCCTGTTCCAATTAACTTTCCATCTTTGTCTCTGATCATGGATGTCTTCTTTGTGAACTATAATTGATAACATTTATCCACTAGTTGTCCAACACTCAAAAGATTGTGTTTCAAACCATCAATAAAATATATATCCTCAATGTTAGTCTTACCATCAAGAGTTATAGACGAATACCTTTAAAATAGCAAGCTACATTGTTTCAAGCTCTGACAATGCCTCCTCCATCATAACTGAAGTATAAAAACTTGTTCATATCATGAGTAATATGATGTGAACAACCACTGTCAATTATCTAATCAGATTTCTTTTCAACCTATGATACCAAAATCATTTTCTTTGGACTTTTTGTAATGCTCTACTAAAACAAAATAAATAAATATGAAACCATGAACAAGCATAATGACCCAAAGAAAATATTATTTTTTTAATTTTATTTTTTAAAATTTATTTAAACAACATATTACAAGAACAATGTTTGAGTCACTCTCAATTCAAAGACCTCAAAATAGAAGAAGATATCATCCAAATATATTTCCATAATGATGTTAATACATAAAGAATTCAGTACAATTATGAAGTACAATATCATTCTTAGATGTCTATGTCCAACATATGGACTCTACAAGTATCAAATTCTAATTCAAGAAGTAACTTCAACAGTCATCCTTAGCTACTTGTTATTCAACTTGAAACACCTGAAACACACACAAAAATGCAACACAACACAAAGAGGGCTCAGTACATATTGAGTTAAAAGACGTAGTCCACTTGCATACATGTTTGAATAAACATATACAAAACCATAATGTAGATATCAGAAGCACATAACATAGTTCAATTATAAAATTAATATGCAAGAAGTAACCATCTTCTTAACAATGCAAAATTAAACTCGCATTAAGAATAACTAGTAAATGAATCATATACATACTGAGGTGTCATCACTATGGTGATAAGATACTACATCCATATATGGTAAGCTCATAGACAACACATAATGGAATTCTCTATGGTATTCATGAAATGACGAAATAGAGACTTGCCTTGTTCTCCGTACTTAACCTTGCTGGTTAAAGTCATAGGTAAGGCCAATTATCTTTTGTATATAATTAACCCACCCAATTCATCTTAGAATTATCACTGAATTAATTAACTAAATAGGATAAATCGATATTCAACCACCTCGATATATGTTCATTACAGCTATCCTTAAAATACACATCAAACAGATATTCTAAGAATGAGCATGCAACAAATAACAATCAGATTTCACATGATATTGCATTCTTCATCTTTTAAAATCTCATCTTCTACTACCAAACTTGAAAGTAAA
The DNA here is from genome assembly GCA_028749045.1 of Cupressus sempervirens. Lineage (NCBI taxonomy): Eukaryota > Viridiplantae > Streptophyta > Pinopsida > Cupressales > Cupressaceae > Cupressus > Cupressus sempervirens. The sequence continues at coordinate 399,926,665 of CM053791.1, read as the reverse complement.
CTTAGGTTATTTTAACAACAGAAATAAATACTACAATATTACGATCTCGTAAATATAACTAAACTATTACATTAGTTTAATGATATTTACCAGTCGTAGTACTATACTACTTATTTCTACTGTTGTAACAAACTAAACTTATCCTTCGAATTGGCCAAGATAATAATACAATGCACATATGATATTCCTGCTTCGAATAACATATCATCAAACACATATATCATAAATCTATCTTTTCCATTGAAAACAATCTCCAATTCAATATTGGACAGAAAAACATCATTAAAATAATAGATTTCCAATTCGCACACATATAATTTTCATCTCAGAAACATAATATAAATACTACTGGCATATCTAAAATGCTTAAAAAAAAATCCAATAAAATCATGTTTAAAAATTCCCAATAGCATACAATTAACTAAATTTTTTTTTTGAGCTGTGTTGTTTTAAAACAAAAAGAACATAATTGATGATATCGAGTGTTCATACAAACTCATTTCCAAAATTGCCAATAGCAAGTTCTAACCCATGGACATCATACTTACTATTTAGAATCTCTAAAATACTAATAACTATATGTGACACCAAATAACCTATTACCAGTTTATGTAACCTCATGAACTGATATAAAGGGATTCGAACCATACTACAATGTTCAGACAGTGAATTGGCTGTTATACATGGAAATTTTCAAACATTCAATAACCATAAAGATGCTATGCTAATAACATGTTAATTCAACATTATTTTGGTTTCATACTAACTATTCGATAAAATGCCTCTGTCCTCGACTACGGTCATGAGCCAGTAATTTAAAACAAACTCAAGACTGAGGCCGAGCCACTCACATTTTTCTATAAAATACCAAGTGAGCTTGAGATATGGGTTCTCACAAAGCTCATCCCAATGGGAGCCCAAAACCTATTTGTTATTACACAATAGCCAGCAAGCTAACTACCACAACCATGTGTTTCTCATAGGACTCAACTCGGTGGAAAACACATGTTTGGGGAAAAACCTAATTAAATATACATTTAGCAACATCCAAATTAATATCTCCATAACTCCACATTCAAAGGTGGATATATACAGAGCTAAGCATTGCACACCGTGCTATGCTCTACATATACCCATCCTTGAGTGTAAATAAACACCATGTAAAATTGATAACCAGTTACAACATGCTAATCAATATCACAATGAAACTATAAATAGAGAGAGAGAGAGAGAGAGAGAGAGAGAGAGAGAGTAGGGTAAGAAATTGCCCCTACATGAATACTGAAGATGGAAAATACTTCTGCAATATAACTTGATGCAAAAGCCCCAAAAGCCAAATCCAAAACTGGTAAACAATCTCTACAATGCCAACACACATAACTCAAAAATGACTTCACAATGGGGTGAAGCAGAAGAACCCAACAAAACAACAGACAACTTTTGAAGAGTAACTTCATCGAGGTTAACCAAATATGCAAGTTTCCCTTCCAACCAACACTCTTCATTATGCCAATACCTCAGCAACAAGATCACAGATGTTAAACTAAACAGATCAATGCGGCCAAGTTCCTAGCCCAAATTTTGCAAAAACCAAACTTAATGAAAAGAAATAGCCAACCAAACCTTTAGTGCCATCATTCCTCATAACAAGCATTAAATTCAACTACAACACTTCACAGGGCCATGCACAAGACAGTTACAAAGCCACCACCATGTTTGGCTTTCAACACAATGAATATGTTTTCCTTCTTCATGGCATTTGATACCCGTTTAGGGTTACATGATACTAAGAGGTAATTAAACCCTTTTAAAATAGAAAAAGTTTATGCCAATCACAACTTAGGGTATTTAGCCCCTTTTAATAACAAATATATATAAAATGCAAACTGTAGTTCTTTTAAATAACAAGTTAATATGAGTCATGAAAACAAAACCATCTCAAGGTTATAAGTATTTAGAAAAATCTAATCCCTTTACAGCATATGCCTATATGCTATACTGAAAACAAATCCAATGAAATAATTCAATCCCTTCTCAATCACACGTACATAAATACAATGACAAATTCTAAATATATTTATATAGCATATTCAAATTAAACATACAATATATAATTTCTTTCCAAAGCATTCAAACATAGAATGCAGTTTAAATTGAGTTAAAAACATAATGAACATAATCGATACCCAATCAAAATGCAAATATTTCTATGCTAGTTTCAAATCACAAAATCCTAAATTTCATTCATTGCTAATAAAATAGTTCTAAATAGAAAATAAGTTTAGCATAAGTCTTGTGTTTCAAGGACAGTAATATAATCAAGTTCTTCAGAAATACAAACACAACAACTGAAAGGAACTTATAACAAGGTCCTAATTTGCAGAAAAACTCGAAGTAGTGGTCAGGCATGACACTTTCTTCTTTAATAGCAACAAATCCTATTTCATCATCATTGGCACTAACTTCTTGTTCATTAGATTCATCTTCTTCACTAGCATATAGATAATCTCTATCTCTTCTAGGTTTTAACTTTCCTTTATAATTTTTCTCTCTTTTAGGGCATTTAGATACATAATGACCAAACTTGTTACAAGTTCAACATTTAAAGATTTTCTTACCATCTTTTTCTCTTCTTACAAGAAGGGCTATTCATTCTTCTATCCTTCTGTCCTCATCAAATCTTATACTGCTAGCAAAATCTCATCTAGCCTTGTGCTCCTTGATATATTAGATTGGATGTTTAGGGTATTGAAAGTTGTCTCTACTCTAGACAATTCTCTAGACTATCTAAGCTCATTCCCAACTACTTCTAGTCTACCAAGTAATGTTTCCTTGGTGAAAGATTTGGTACAAGAGATCAACAACTATATCATTTGAACTACCTACTCAAATGGCGGTGTTAAACTCATTGATATCTTCTAGATCACCTCATCATCTTCCTTGGTTCCCTCTTGAGATCTCATACCTGCAATAATTTCTGATATTCTACCTACATTTGTTCTTACAAATTCATCTTCCATCATTTTAGCATCTTGAAATGCACAAATCAAGCTTTGTACCATCAATTTCTTAGAATGTTCATCACCTTCAAAACTATTTTCTAAAGTTTTCCAAATCTTATGAGAAGTGTCAAGTGTTTTTATCTAGTTGTACTCTATTTCAAGAAGTATAGACAATAGTTCTTCTCTAGCTCTCATGTCACACATGAAAGTTCTCTCTCATCCTCAGTACAAGTTTCTAGCACACTTTAAGAAATCACGATCTTTTTTTATTTTGTCGAGATCCAATATCCTAGACCCATACATAGTAGATGTGTCTTCATCTTTTCCTTCTATCTATCATGATTTGTTCCATCAAACTTCAGACTATCCTTTTTGAATATGGATGGACTATCCTTTTTGAATATGTTAGCCATGGATCTCCCAAAGTTGTTAAACTTTATCTTCAAGGACCTTCTTCTCTGATACCAATTGTTACAAATAATAGTTCACCAAGATAATTGAAAGATGGGGGGGTGAATCAGTTATCTAATTAAAATATTAATCAACCTTAATTAATCTTAACCATTCAATCAAAGTAAGCAACAACCATAACAAGATGCACATACACAATTACACCTGATTTGTTAACTAGGGAAACCCTCATTAGAGAGAAAACCCTAGTGGGAATGATTCCCACAAATATATATATATATATATATCTTATTAGAGGATGGACCTTGTTAGGAGTTGTAGAAGGAAGAAGGACCCACTATCCAAATAGCTTCTGGGGCAAAAGCACTAAACTTCAATATCAAAATAATCTCTCAACTATTTCTTGTAGAATAATTGTTTGTACTGTGCTTTAACCTCTTTCATTTGTCCTATTAATCAGACCAATCACTATTAGATCTTGTAGACCAGGTCATAAACCTCGGATCTTAAAATAAAATCTCGGCAATAAAGTTTTCTCCAAATTTGCTTTGCTCTACTCATCCTCACATATCAACTTGTCTCTCTTCTATTCCACTTTTTGTGCTTCACAAAAGGAAAATTTCCTTTATAACAAATCCATAAAACAATTCCCTGAGTCAGCTATTACACCTTCTCAATTAATTATTATAGGACCTCATTAAGAACACATTGTACTTAGTGATAACATTAATCTGTAGCCTTGTAACTTGAATAATTTTTTGTACGTGTAATATTATGATGAGAAAGCTTAGCCACATCACCTCCTACATGTCTTCTACATGCCTTTAACCTTTCTTCTCATAATAACAACCCTGCTAAGAGATATAGAAAGTTTACCAAAACATGCTTATGTAAACTCTATCTCAGAATAGTCTTCACCAAAACTTGCATAGCTTCTTCTAGATGTATCTTATGTGCCTAAGGTTAGTTGCATATGCTAGACACTTAGTAGTATCTCCCATTAACTTTTCTAGTGAAAATACTCAATGATTTGTCTATAGCAACCTGATTGTTACCGTTTTTCTTTTGTCAGATACCATAGAAAAATGTTATGTTGACATCAATGACAAACACAGTCATGAATGTAACATATCATCAAAATAATGATATAATCATGTTTCTACAATACTCCCCCATAGGAATATCATCAGCATTCATGCTTCCAACATGAATATCTTCTATTGGCTTGAATCTTTCAAGAAACTTGACTTGCAAATAAGCCTAATTTGTGATGGAATTAGATTCCAAGTTGTAGAACCAATTGACTACTATGCCTTGTAAAGTCTCAATGAAGATCCTTATAGAGAAATCTTCATGTTCAACACCAAACACTCCTACAACAATTTATAAAGCTTTAATATGCTTGTCTTGGTGTTGTTTTCCATCCCCATAGAATTTGAGAAGATTCTTATGGGAACCTCGAGGTAGTCTATGTAATGGTGCTACAAGATTAATTGGACCAAAATATGTTCTCCATGGAGTAGTGGCTATATTAGTAATATTTGGGATATGAGTGGTAGGGATTAGCTAAGCATTAGAAACAAGAAGTTTGAGGAAAATTTGAGAATTTTCACTAGGATTTGATGACCTCTTTTTGGAAGGAGAAAAACTTGTAGTTTGGGAAAGAGAAGGGATTCTGGGAAGTAAATCAAAGAAAAGTTGTTAGTCCCAACTTGATCTAATAGAGCTTGATGAATTTTCAGCCTTCTTCTTTCATGAAAAAACTTGTTCAAATCTCTCTCGTGTGATAGCTTGTAATTTTCAAGCATTAATTATCACAAGCACTTCCAAATGCATTCACTCTCTAGTAGAGTTGCCAAAAAATGTTGCATGGATATTTTAAAACTAGAAGTTTATGAAAATTCAATTGCAAAATAGGTAGACCACCCACAACATGTGAGACATAGTCTCTCCTACTTGTAAGAGAAGGCTCCCCCTTCTCACTATTCCTTGGATCAACTCAAGGTAAGAAAGAAGTTAAGAGATGCATTATAGGGTGTTACTAATATTCTTTTATCTTTCTTTCATCAAAGAATCCACTTACTTCGGGAGTGGGTAATGGGATATTTGGATATCTTACACTACACTTCTATAAAAAAGACGGAAACAATAATATTGATACCAAAAAAAAGCTCAAAGGCTAATTGAGAGTGTACTAACTTAGATCTATGTCTAGTTTTATATATTCTAGAAGAAAATAATCTATTGTTGGGGTACAAAAAATTCCAGAAGTAGAGAATTTCTAAGCTTTAATTCTAACTATTTGTGTGAATTTGAAAATGAGGTACAATCAAAGCTTCTAGTTTACATATTACTACAATTGTTCCCATAAATAGTTTTGGCTCCAATTGTTTCTTATATTCACTATGCTCTACTAAAAATTCAATAGTAACATGAATGAAAGATAATAGAAACCAATTACACTCATAACTTCCAATTAGTTCCAACACAATTGTTTCTAGTTAAATATTTGAATCCAACTACTTATTTCTGTTCACTTTCCTTTCAAGTTTTTACTACACAATCAAAGCTATGCTTTTACAAGTTTGTTAGAGCTCTCTTGCATATAATAAAAGATGATTTTTTCAATGAGCGGGGTACTCCTTATATAGGAAAAAGGAGAGAGAAAGAAGCAAAAACTCAACCACCTTGACTCACTCAAACTAGGATATAAGATTTATTGGACTAAATGACTAAAGGTTTTTGTAACCCAACTACATGTAATCTATCATTTGCAACTACAAATTTGAAAATGCTCTTGAAGGAAAAGTTGAAACTATTGAATTACTCTTGTAGATTATCAATGAAGGCTCTATACTTGAAGATGCAATCATTGATGGTCCCAAAATCATGGGTTTCTATATTTCACGTCATTGCATTCTCTTTGATGAATTGTTTGATGTCATTTAAAAACTTGATGTAATCAAGTTTTTCCTCATTCTATAGCTGTATTTTTTCTTTATCAGATTCACACATTCTGGAGTTTTTAACACTTTCAAAACCTTCTCAATGATGTCCAGATGTAAAATCAAAATTTTTTTCCCATCAACATCTTCAATTGCTCTCTCTCTCTCTCTCTCTCTCTCTCTCTCTCTCTCTCTCTCTCTCTCTCTCACAAAAGTGCTTTGGTGCATTCCCATATGAACTTAGGTTCTAGTGTTGCCATTGGGGAAGTGGAGATCGAATGAATATTTCTTCTTTTGATTCAAAGAATTTCTCCTTGACAAGTTGTCTCTATTATTTGAATAAAATTTGACATAGCTTGACTTGAAGAGTTTGTTGCAACATGAAGATTCCAAAAATGAGAACATCTTACAACATGATTGGATGCTTATCAAACATTTTTAAAGGCCAAAAATGAATGGAACCACTTGTATCTTGGAAAAAATGGACAGAGTTGGCATTAGGATAATGGATTACATGTAGGAAAAGTGGGGATTTTGTTTTGGATGACCAATAATGCAAGTTGGAATCATATGGATGTATGCACAATGAGAGTTTCAGTATTGAAAAATGTGGGGTTTTTTGACCTAAATTGGGTTTATGAGAGGTAATTACATGTAGTAAATATTCTTTACTTTTACTTGATGTAAATATGTAATCAAGTTTATAGATTGCAATTGCATATGTAGGAATATGGAGTTTGGATGTATTTGGAAAATGGATTGAACATGGAAGATGAAAACATGGAAATGCACTTGCATTCTTGGGGGAAAATCTCCAAATTTTCTCTAAAAATAAACCATAACAAGCAACAAAATATTTTCAAAAACCTAAAAAAGAAGAGAAAAAATAATCTCTTACTTTGACTCAAACTTGATAAACTCTAAAACTTCACTTTGCATGTAATTTTTTTTTTCAATGAGATACCTTTTGCATTTGCAAAGAATGAAACTTCTAAACTTTGTTAAATAACCTAAACTAAAAAACTAGGGTTGCATTTGAATAAATAGATGATAATGAGCCAAAGAATGTAATGAATTAGCAAAATGAGCAAGATACATGAGCAACATCAAATCCTTATACTTGGAGAGAAGTGAGCAAAATTTGGAAGAAGAAGTTAGGATGATCCTGTTCTCTCCAAAATTGGGTTCTCCAAGTGTATTTGCATGCAATAATCAAAAGCCTTTGAAAGATTCAAACATTAGCTTCAAATCAGACTTAGAAGATGCAATTTAATATGGTAGGGCTTGCAAATATCATTTCAAATGCAATCCATAGAGTAGATCACACTTCTTCAAAGTATTTCAATATTTGAAAAATTCTCCCTTTGGCAAATCGTGGTCTCCAGCTTGCATTACATGTAAGTGTATTTGATGCAAATGCTTTAAAAGTTCTTTATTCTCCAATATTTTATGCAAAATTGGGTCTAGAATGCCCCATTACATGTATGATTTATACTTTTGGCATGGAAAACTGTGGCTTGGGAACCTCCTTGCACGAAACCCATCTCCTCAAAAACAAAAATTGGCATCTCTAGACACAAACATATGTATTCAACATACAAGGCAAATACATATAGTTCACATTACAACAAAATTCAGGTTTCTAGGAGAAAATACATGTGACATTTTTTAGGAAAATGTATTTCTTCAAGGTAAATCAAGTTTAGAGAAGACTTTTTCATGCCATGTCGTTACCTCACAAGCCAAAAATGAGTTTATCTAACTAGATCACACATTTGAAATATACATTGGCAATGCACAGTCCCAACATTTTTCTTTAAGGAAAAAAATTGGGGTCTACAAGACCTTTTACATGTCATGTATCTACATAGAAAAATTGAGCTCTCCCAACCCAAACACATGTTTAAAATAGTCAATGCAAATGCATGCATTTGACTTCGAAGACAAAATCTAGTTCTCTACATGCCATTATATATGAAATTTTTGAATGAAAGAATGAAATCAAGTTTAGAAAGCTCAAATGCAATTTTTAAATGTGCAATGTAAAGACATGAAATTCACATGCTAAGTTTTCATGCCTTGCATTTACATGTCATGCATTTGCATGTGTTTTGACCAGAACTTCACTTGTTTAGAAAATTGGGTTCTCCAAGAATAATTGCATGTTTTAAATGTGCAATGCATTTACATGCATTTGGATGTCTAAGCCAAATCAGGTTCTCTTGGATGCATTACATGTATTTCATTTCAAAATAGAATATGTAATGGAGTTGCATCACTTAATTTTTCTATTTAGCATGTGTCTATTTGAAAATATCACCTAAAGGGGTCAAATACATATTATACTATATATTTTACATATTATGTGTAAATATGTTTAAAAAGTGACATTTCACTTAAATGTTTTAAAATATATCATTGAAGTAAATCTCAACATCAAATTATAACATAAAGTGCACTATAATGACTATAATCACTTAAGTGATAAAGTAACTTAAAAACATAACATAAAGTCAATTTAAGTTAGAGTTATCAAAAAGTGCAACTCAACATTAGAATATAAAGCCAATATTTTAAAGATGCAATTGAATTTGAAGAACCCACTTTTTAGGCCCTTAAACCTTGATAGCTTTTGACAAACAACTTTGATTATGTCCCACAATATCTCTAGTTGAAGGGAATTTTTTTATAAAAAAAGAGTTTGAAGAAAACAAAAATAACTAAAACAAGCTCAACAAATACTCAAAAACACAAACACTATTTTGAAAACCTCAAAAATCAAGTATAGGCTAACAAATTGAAAAATAAAAAAAGACTTGACAAGAGCCTTCACCTAAAGGATTCATTATATGAATTGGTAACAATCATTTGATCATTTTTTACTAAACAAATAACAAGTTATGTTAGACGAAAGTGAAATCAATTGAAAAATTTCATAATGTTACCTCCATTTTGTTCTCGTGAGGAAAAAATGGAGGACAACACTTAAGTTTTGACTTATTTGTGAGGGTCAATTCATCATCAAAAGAGGTCAATTTATGCAATTACTATTAAGAAAGATAATTTAATGAATAATTAAATAATTTCCTCAATTTCAATGAAATAACATTTTAAAATGTTGTTGGAAATACCTTTTAGAGAAAAATCAAACTTCATGAGAGAATATAAGACTTTGCGAGAGAAATCAAACTTGGGGTGTGATTGGCATTTAAACTTAATTTTGGATGACATTGAAATTTGGAGAGTCCAAGTGTTTGTGAAAGTTTTTAGATCTTTTTGGCACTAGAGGGCATAGCAGCTTCTTCTCAACAATATTGTAAAGGTATAATGCTTCTTCCCAACAACATTCTAAAGGTGTGAAATCATATCTCAAGTTGAATGAATCCAAGTATGTGAAATTGTAAGAGGATAAGTCAAGGGTTTTTAGGAATATTTTTACTAGAGTTGAACAAAATATTCATAACATAGTGTCATTCATTATTGGGAACTTTTTAGCAGAACAATATTTTTCAATCATTTTAGCTTGTTCCTATAGATGAATGCTTTAATCATATGGATGCATGATAAATGTTCAATGTAATTCATTATTTTTGTAGATGCACATTAGATTGCATGACAAGTGTTTGTGAACATTTCTATTGGTTGTAGGTACACATTTTTCATGTAGAAGTTTGACAATAGTTTGACAATATTGTTGGCACTTGAAGGCAGCTATTAAGGGAGTATATTTAGTAAAGAATATTATAGTGGTACCAAAGTTTGTGTGTGAAGTTTTTAAAAAATATCAAACATCTATTAATTGAGAAATCTTAGAGAGTTCATTAGAATTAGAATCACATAAGGTTCTTACACTATGTTCTAATTCCACTTTTTGGGTAGACTCTGTCTATAGCTATATCGGTGTTTTTGTTTGATAAAACATATGAAATTTGAGTTTTATACAAGTTATTTTCTCTAATACATAAAGTGGGAACTTAATAGAGTTTTTTTTTAACATAAAATAAAAATTCACTAAAATAAATTCTCTCAAGCTAGGAGTAATTGTTGTCACAAGTGTTATCTTGTACATATTTGGTTTGAGTGTATTCTCAACCACTCCCTAGGAATGATTTGAATTTCTTCCACATGTAGCTCAATTAGATCCCATGTCTAGATTTTTTCTAAGATACCATATTTTCCTTCATGGCCTCCATCCAAGAATCATAATACAACTTCCCCATAGATCTAGGTTCATCATTAGAACAATAAAAAATTTGGTTTGTAATACCTATCCACTTGGTTTTTTTTTTTGTTGTGAACCTAATAAGGGTGTAGAAATTCTTGTAGTGTTTATTTTCTAGACTCTAAAAAGCTTAACATTTTCTTACATCCTCTTATCCAACCTAAAGCTCTTCCACTTGTGCATTTTTTTTCTTTATTTTGGTTACAAAATGCACGGTCTTGATTTCATTTACTCTTTGTTGGCCTAGCAAGAATCAACTCTAGCTTCCCTAAAACTTGCATCCCTAGAACATACCAAGAGATGAATTTTTATTATAATATGATTATGCTACTATATTTCCTCCAAATGAGTTGAGTGATTTCCCTGTTAAAAGAAATGAGAAGTGTATTGTAGCTATTGTGTGTTGATGAATGCTACATTAGTTTTGTGTTTGGGGGGATCTTCACTCAAATCAAAATGTTTTTCCTTGTATGTATCAATAGATCATCTCTTTGATCATTACTTAAATTTGAAACCTTACCAAAGGCCTCAAAAATATTTCATGGAAAACTAAGATGTCAACATCTTATTCAAATAAAATGAAGGAAAAGGTTAAAAAATAAATTTGTTAATAGAAACCAAGATTCTTATAACACCAACCACCCTTGCAAAAAAAAAAATCATATTTTAATTAAATATTATTAATAATTTATTGTACACTATAATATTAGCTTAGAGACAAAATAGTAAACCAAAGAAGATAGAATACATTATGTAACTTTATAAAACTCCCATTGAAACTAATATTGAGCTATACAAGGCTTCATGACAAATATTATTACCAAATTTTTGCACCATAAATAAATGTTATAGGTTTGAATGAACAACTGTATTAGGTATTTTGATCTTAAAAGTGTTTGCTAATGAGAAATAATGTTAAGGAAATTGGGTGAATAGAATTTGTGCTTCGTTTAACAACCTTCATATTTTTAGATGTTGATTCCTTGCTTTCTGGGGGGAAGGCAGTTGGAAAGAGACAAAAATACAACATGAAAGTAAACCTATTATAAGGGGATAAATCAAAACAAAATCTTGTACAACACTTTAAAATTTCAATTTCTCCAAGACATGACACATTTTGGATCATTATGTCCATAGACAATGGAAAGAGTGCAAGACATGTTCTCACAATCTATCTATTATTTTGAAAATATAAAATTGTGAAGCTAAAAAAAACATAAAAATGCATTCATCAACTGATGCCAAAAAAATTAAATGAGAGAGCCATAGATTAGAAAGAACATTAAACAATATTCAACCCACTTGATGTATTAAAAGTAAATGAAAGATTTGTTAAAAAGAAAGATCATGTAATTTTGATGTCGTAATTTTTATTAAGAACCAAGTATATGCTAAGATCTGCATAATGGAGTTGCTTCCACTACTAATAATTTCTAAGTTTGCTAAAACTTGTTGCTAGCCCTATATGACAGAGCTCAACTTTTCTTATATACAATGCATTCCACATTATTTTTCCTTCCATGCACCGTGATGATCTTTGTAACTATAATGTCCTACTAGGGAACCCAAAAGAAATTAACTTAAAGTTTCACTAAGTTTGTCAAAAATTTTTAAAAAAAGTTAAAGATAATAACTTAACAACATCAGATACAATATAGTAGAAGCAATAACATACACATAAACACCTACCATAAAATAGATTAAAATCCTTAAGGGTCTCATGATGTTGAATCACAATTAAGTATAATTATTATTAAATCTAACACATAAAAATTCCACATCATGGAATAACTACAAGTATGAATCCATTTAAATAATAACAATTATAGTATGCCACTTGGCAATAATCAAAATGCATAATCATCTACTGGACAAGTCATAGGGTATGAAAGGCTAAAATAATATACATCATGAAAGAGATTGCATCATCTCATAAGATCTATAAAATCAAATACAATACACTTAGTGTATAACCATTCATCATAGAAATACAAGATTCGATAGAAAGGAGCATTTGCACAAACACATCCAACAATGACATCCAACGGTTAGATCAATGGTATAAGAAAATACACTACCATTCGACCTTGTGAAACCTAAAAAGGTTCACTCCCAATCCACTGAGGAGATAATTTTAAGTTCCAAATAGGATAACAAAACATAAGTCAAACATCTAGGTCAAGGAAACACCTGAAAGAAAACTATCTCAAAGGTTACCAAGACACAAGTATCAACTAATCCCAGAGGCAACACAAACACATAGGAAATCTACTATGTAAGTGGGAAAGTGTCATCAAATGAGCCAACTCTAAGGTTACCCTGGTAGTCACTATAGACTCCAAACCCCTAGTGTCTCTATGCGGCATCAGTATCCTTTTGTATAGACAAGGCATACTAACAAGTTAGCTCTAAGGTTACCCTGGTAGTCTTTTAATACTTTAGATCCCCTAGTGACTTTCTGTGGTACCAATATCATATTAATTAATTTTAAATCCATTTAATGAAACGTTATCACTTATTAAAATAACCTACAATGGATTACATGCCATCCTCTTTAGGGCCTCAGCCTCCATTGTGAACCACTTCCTTGCATGACATACATATAACCTACCCTAAGCTCAACAAAAGAAAAGGATCTCAAATGACTATAAACCACACATCAGCTCTTAAACAAACAACTAGAAAGTATTGGAATATTACTGACCATAATAATAGATTCCACTAATATGATCATTCTAATGGGATTGATCCAAAATCAAGTATACTTTTTCTCAAATCCATGTCATAACATGACATCACCAAAAAAATCACATAATCACCTCAGTCCTATACAAGCAACTAGGAATAAATCAAGGATAATTGATCAAAGACTCAAAGTTTATATCAAAAAAGACACATCATCCACCTTAGTTCTACACAAGAACTAGAAAGCACATCAAAACATCTGATTAAACTCATCATAGCACATACATGACACATCACCATGGTTGGGTATAAAATATCATAACAAAGCATCATCATGACATCACAAACAAAACTCCCAAGCCTCTGGTAAACATCCTAATTGGCTAAAGATAAGTCAACCCCGAACCCAACATAGAAGTAAGCATACAATAGGTAGTGTAGTTTCATAGTTCTATTTGGTTTTGAAAATACGTAGTTTGAGTTAATAGTAAGGTTGAAGTTTTCGTTTTGATGTAAGCTTTTGATTTGATAAAGTTTATAAAATCCCCCTTACAACTTAACCCATGTTCACTTTTAAATTTAATCACCCAATTACCATTAACTCACAAAATTATTGTCTCTGTTTGGATCATATATAAAATAATTATTATTAAATAATTAACTTGTAATTATTTAATAATATTAAATAATAAAACAAATAATTCCATTAACTAATTTCCTTCTAATGTCCTATTAACAAATTAATTAATTAATTAAATTAATTGCTAATAACATATATTTTAAAGAAACTACTTAATAAATTAACATACTTTAATAATTAAAAGAAAATTATTAATCAAATATATTAATAATTAAATTAAAATTAAATTAAAATTAAATTAAAATTAAATTAAAATTAAAATTAAAAATTTTAATAACTTATTATTTAAATACTTTAAAATTTAAATAAATTAAATTTTAAGAAAAAATAAAAAATATCACCTACGATTTTAAAGGCTTGCTGACCTAGCCTAAAAAGGTTGCCACTAGCAGCTTTGATGTGACTGCAACAGATGCTCCCATAGACATGCATGGAGGGGGGGGGGGGGTGTGGGGTTTGGTGGCCTCGCCTCCAAATAAAATATATATTTTTAAATTTTTGTTTTATAAAAAACCAAAAACAAAACAACATGACACCCTCCCATTTAATTTTTATTTTATTTTAAAAATGTTATAAAAATGTGATCAAATACTCTGATAGGGAAGTCTAGAAAAAGCATTCGAATTTACATTCTAGAATTCAAATTTTTATCCAAAAAGCATCTGTTTAAAATTTAAATGAATGAAGGTTTCAAAAACTCCATTCCTCAAACACAGATAACTTTGATATGAATATAAATTAAGATTCACAAGGTTTCATCAATGATATCAAAGAAATTTACAAATATATGAGAATGGATCTATCCAAACAAAAAGCAGACATAAGATTGGAAAATAGAAATCTTATTACATAAATCAACCATAAGATTCTACTTAAATCTGATGGTAACATGCAAACACACAATCGCATGAAGAACACGAGAAAACCCCTTTCTTCTAAAAACTTCCTTCTTTGAAAATAGCTTCTCTGGATCCCACTTTCTACAAAATGAACTCTCAATCTTTGATAAAGAGTTCTCCCCTAAATTTAGGGCTTCAATTGTGCAATCTTATGAGAAGATTCATTGATCTTTATCTCTTTATTATTTTATTATTTATTAAAGATTCATGCACACTTTTTGGCAATTTAAAGTATCTTTATTAAATTAATTTTCTTTCTCCCTTTAATTAATTTATTATATTTTAATTTCATGAATATATTTTATGCAATTTAATTAAAATAAATTTTATTAAATTCATGTTTTCTCTCTCTTATTAAATCACAAGACGCTTTTAATATAATATGTATTAATTTAATTAATAATATTATTTAGAGTTTATTATTAAAATAAAACTCCTAAATAATTTATTATTAAATAAAATAAATATAAAATGCTAAAATTAGACTTTAATATTTTTTAATTTAATTATTTAATTTAATTAATTTCTCAATTAATTAAATATGATAAAATATAAATTTTTCTTATTAAATTTCCATTAAATTAAATTATTAAATTATCTTTTAATTTGATTTAAATATAAAACCAAATTACAATAGACCCATAAAACCAAATACAACAACTCAACTGAAAGTCAAAGAACAAAGTCAAAGTTCAGGGTCAAAGTCACGAATTCGTGTCACTTGATGAATTTGGATGGGTAAACAACTCAAATACTTGTCTTACTTTCTAGGAAAATTGGCTTAGGTTAGGATTTGGACTTAAGAGTTATCTCCCCACTTATATCCTTGAGATATTGCGATAGGGTACACTCATCCTGGCAATTCAAGGAAGTCAATACTCAGTACCTATAATCTGCAAAAAATCCACACATGTACATACTCATATATTCTAAACTCAATAGGAAATGATAAGGACTGGTACATTGTGTAGATCTTGACTAGTAGGTGACTACGACTCCCTCCCTCAATCACATCAGGAATGTCAATCATAAAGTTAAACATACATGTACACCATACACATGCAAGTATGGGTTAAGTATCCATAATGGTATTGGAAATAATCAAGACTAGCTAGGTTATTGAAAGGGGAGGGGTGAATTAGTAACCTCAAAAATTCTAAATCAATTTAGCACTTTAACAATATAAATCATTCACCATTCATTCATCTAATCTATTGTATGCATGAGAAAATATAAACATTCATAACACATGAACACAGTATTTTGGTGACCCATAAAACTTCCAAATAGAAAGTAAAACTAGGGTCGGGATGATACCCACAAAAGGTCACTACTGTAGTATAAAGTTGGCTTGTTAGGGCTTACATTGACCACTTTTGATGATCTACCCTATTAAGAACAATTTGGACTGCTAGATCCACCTTGTTAGAGGTTTTACAAACATACACTGAAGTATGCACTCTGTTAGGAGATTTATACAAAGACTGTTAAATATACCCTATTAAAGGATTTGGAAAACTGATTCACTTGTTAGGATGAAATAGTAGATCTGACTTACAACTTGATTGTGGAATAGATCTTGAAGTATAGATCACCTCTTGTGACTAATATGTCTTTGCTGCTCCTTCATAACCTTGCTATATATTCTACTCTGCTGCTAATTTGCATTCACTCTTCTCAAAACATTACATGTCCATTCCATTAACATTCCATCATGATACATTGCAAATGATACAATACATTACATAAATACCATTACAATATTCACACTTGCAAGGTCGACTAAAATACAAGCAAACAAAATATTACTGAGTCAGCCAAATAGTAGAAAACTTAGGTTCTTCAAGAAAACTTGGTGACCTTCTAATACACGACATCCACTGCATTACTCAGCATCATCATGTACTCAGTAGAAGTAGAAGCTTGGTCCATACTAATCACACAATGTAGCTTGGAACTTGGTAACCATTGGAGACTCAGTAGATATAGTGTCACTCAGTAAATACTAAATCCTTTGTTTACCTTTCTGTCACTTGGTAAACACTACACATCCATCACTCGGTAGACACTGACTTCACATCACACAAACTAATAACTCAGTAGACACTTTGAAGCTCGGTGATGAATGCCTATTTGCTGAAAACTGTAAGTTCGATAAACACTGCTAAACTGCACACTCACTTAGTAGCTTTAGGAATGCTTGGTGTGAACTGCTTAATTGTTGAACTCACAAGGTAACCACTGAATGCTTGGTATAAACTATGGATTGAGTGATGAGCTAAGTAGCCTTTCAAAATTGAATAAGTGTTGTTACTAATGACAAATATAACATAATGCCAACAATCTCCCCCTTTGGAATTAATGAAAAAAACACTTATCAGCCAAAACTTATGTACATTGACATACTAATTTTGATTTTTCAAAATTGATCTTTGTAAAACTATTGTATGTACATATCTTACATATTTCACATATCTCCCCCATAAATATGGCATAATATATACATAGCCTTACACTGTACATAAATCAATCTATTTTCTCCCTATTTTCTCCACAAGTCTCTTATCAACTCTTACTCCCATGTCTCTTACTATCTCTTTCTCCCCCTTTTTGATGGTAATGCCAAAGAGATATGAAAAATTTTCAAATGGAGACACTAAAATGTGAGAGAAATTCAGAGTGTACCTTGAGAATAAGAGCCAATGTCTTATCCCAATTATCTTGCAAAATTTTGCAGGTAGAGAGTGCTACTTGAACTTTTGCAGAAAGTTCAATCATGTGATTTGCTATAGAAAAATTGTTATCTTGGACTAATGTTTTTGAATATGCAATGTGTTTCTACATTGATTCCATAACTAGAAGGATCATATTCTAGATATCAATAAGTGTAGATCTAATCTTGGCTTCCTCTCATAGTAATTATTCTTGCATCTTTGACAAAAATTTCACCTTTATTTGATGTGTTGAGCTTGAACTCGGGTCAAGCTATAACCTTTGAGCACTAGCCTTCATGTCCACATCAATCTTATTTAATTTCTCCTTCATATCCTTGATGAACTCAATAACATCCCAAAGCTTTCCAAAAAGTGATGTTACATTTGTGAAGGATTGTTCAAGGTTGCTCAAAATTGTGGATAACTCTACCTATTTTATTGAAACATCCTGAGCAATGTGCTCAAGCACCTTATTGTCAAATTTCTTTTCTACCTTCTCAACGAGCTTCTCTTGGCCATAAGTGTCCTCATTGAACTTATTCACAACCTCTTCTAATTGTAACAAAATGTGTTGAGATGAATCAACTTCAACACCTATAGCCTTAGTAATTATGTTTTTAGCATTCTCAATTATTATAAATTCTCTATCCCTCTCATCTCTAAGCTTCTTCTACCTTACTTTTGCTCTAAAAGATGACTAACCAATATCATTTCATTAGCTGTGGAAATATCCAGATCTATCTTGGGAATAACAATTTCTTTCTCCAAATCTATATCTTCATCAATTTCTTTTCTAGTAAGTAGAAGTTTTAGAGGAGTCTTTGGTTTTGCTTCTAAGCTTACTTCCTTGGACTTAGAAATGGAAACAATAGTTGAAGTAGTTGGACTTGCAATAAAAACTTGGATTGGTCCAACTAAAGGAAAATTGAAAGAAGTACTAGCTGTATCCAAAATTGATGTGCTTCCCAAAAATGAAGTACCAATAGGTAATGTACAAACTAGAATATTTACAACTGAAGAGCTAACTGAAACAAAAGTTGGTGCAATTAAAGCTGATCATCATCATCATCCTTGATCTCCACTAGATCATCACTAGGCTTATGAAGATGATAGATGTTTTTCCACATGTTTGTTGCATCTCTAAGAACATGCTCAATATCTTTGATTAAAATCAAACATGTATGGAATCTAATCATCATTTTACCTTCATTGCTCTTCATTGCTACCTTGACTTCTATATCTATAAGATTTGGCAGTAACTTCCTCAAAGATTGTTCATAAATATCTTTTGTTGTTTGTACACTAGATTCCCACCTTGGTTACAATCTAACCAAAAATTCTTTTGAAATTTGAGGAGCAATTTGGGCCAGAGAATACTTCCATTTTCCCATTTTGGTGAGTACCAATTCCTCAATTTGTATATTTTCGGCATTAGTCTTTGTCTCAAACTTTAGGGCCTTGAAGTTTGTGATGCTAGCTCCTTCTTCCATTTGTTTCAACCTTTCTTGGAAGGTAAGTGGGGGTTTGCTGAGTATAACTTCACCTTTGTCGTTGCCTTTTGATCTCCTAGTGAAAATAGTTGTGGAGGCCTTTGGAGGTTTTGTAATGATTACCCTCCCTTTCTTCTTGGCTGGCTCTACCTCCTTCTCTAATTCTTTCTCTTCTCCTTCTTCTTCATCCTCTCCTTTTCCTTCTGTAAGCATAAGAGGGCCAGTGGTAGTTTTCATCTTTGCTATTTTCCTCTTTCCTTTGTTGATTTCCTAAGGTAGCTTGATTTTCAGTTCAATTTTGGCTTTTTCCTCATCATATGTGCCAAAAATTGGTTACTTTGGATCAACTAGTTCATCTACTAGTGCTTCAATAATGTCCCTAGTTTCATCAATATTGACCTCATAAGGGAGAGGTTTCACCCATGCAACTTGGGGCTTGACTACCTGAATGTATACTCTATCATAGTCAGCCATGAAATACACATCATCTTTATAATCCTCAACAAGTTTAGGAGGAATCTTGAACCTGTTGTTCATCCTTTCCTTGAAATCTTCAAAATAATTGTCCCTGATGCTGTCAAATTTTACACCCATTTCTGCAATAAACTCATTTATCTAATATAAAATAGGAACATCTTTTCTCCACACAACAGATCCTTTAGATGGGAAAAACTTTTACACATAAAAGAAAAGACATGTCAATAAAGAACCAAATTTATAAGGGTTGTTCTTTGATGTCCTAATACTGTCCATATTCTTGTTTAATTGCTTCAGTAGTAACTCTAACAAGTCAAATTCCATATTTTTCTTCACAACTTTAAATGCTAAGTCCACTGCCTCACATGGCTTGTTTTTTAATCAACTAGAGCTATAAATTTTTTGGGTTATTACATGAATGCAAAACCTTAACTTCACATCAGAAATGATGCTAATTTTCAAACCTCTACCATCCCACTCAGCTAGGGTTTTCTTCTAGAGTTCATCTTGACCTAGGGTTTTGGTAGATTTTTCTTTACTCAGCATGGGAAGACCAGTAATCATATGAATCATCTTCTTGGTTATTAACATGGGCTGCTCTAACCATAGTTGTCCATTGTGCACATGACTAAGAATGTACCTAATCCACTTAATCTGAAAACTTCTTGGCAGGTGTGTGATATGGGTCAACCCTTTTGTTTCTAGATGCTTTTGCTCAAGTTTAAGTGAACCATCAAAACATATTTCCTGTAATGCACTACCCATCTCTAGGGTTCCTATTTCCTGAATTGAACACTTAAAATGAGTGTGTATATTGTTAATCAGAAGTACCTTTGTTGGAATTTGAGATTATGCACCATTAGGGTCGAGTACCTCTACAACTACTAGAACTAGCTTGAAATTTGGTGCTTTCCACTCCACACCCTTAACCAACATTTCTAAACCTCTTTTTGCCTTGCTATCATTGGTGCTTCTGGATGCCATTGCTACTCGGTAAGTAATAGAAATTTTTTAAACAAATTCTTCGCTACAAATTCACTCGAAATCACTTGAATGCACTTGGAAATCTCTTAGCTCTGTGAATTTTGAAGTCATGATGAAAAATAAAGTCAAATTCTACCATTTTTGATAAAATTCACCATTAATGCTAGGTGCCATAATGATGTAGTGCATGATAGACTATCATCCACTTACTAGCTTGATAGAAACTTGTGACTCAGTAATCAAACAAATCTTTCAGTACTCCCAACCTAGCTTGGTCGAGTCTGTGACAAACCTTGCTTTGTAAGGCCTAATCCCATGTGATCCCTTTGTATCTCAAATAATGATTTGGATCTTCTACTTTTTCATTTGGAACTACTTTAGGTATGACTTGATGATGCAATTCTAGTTCCTCCTTCATGAGTCTAACTAGAAATGGTGGAGTCACCCACTTCTTGAATGACATTGCCATCATTTGAACTAATCTGCTCAGTAGATTTGGGAATCCACTACTGTCTCATCTACTTCTTGATGTTATCAGCTTTAACTTTCTTATCATCTTCAACTCTTCCCATAGTCATGTAGTTTTTAGCTATGTGACCAATTTCAGTGCATGTATAACATCTTACTGTTGAATCTCTCTTTCTCAAGTGATGCCTTGCACAATCTATTCCAATCTGTCCATATTCTCTACAATAGTGACATCCACACCAAGTGTTGTAATCCCAACCAAATATTGCTTTAACAAGTTGTTCAGCTAGATTGAATGGTTTGGATCTACATTCGGATGTCTTGTGACCTTGTTTCTTACATTTGTGACATTTACCTTCAAATTTTGATTTCTCCTTGCATTCATTAGCTTCATGACCATGTTTTCTACAATTGTAGCATTTTCCATTGAATTTAGCCTTTCCATTGCTCCAACATTTGTTTGATGTATGACCTAACTTACCACAGTGATTACAAGTAGGTCTTTGATTCCTTTGGGCACCTTGTTTGGAAGATTCACCTTCTTCTTTGTAACCAAGTCCTACTTTTCCTTTTTGTCTACGAAGATTTTGCTCACTTTTTTGATTCAATTGATCCTTGTCTGCTTGAGATTTCATCATCCTTTCATTGAGTTACTTTTTAGAATTTAGACCAGCTTTCAATCTTTCATTGATCTGTCTTTTAGTGATTAGGTCATTCTTTAAGCTTTCATTTTCAGATCTTAGATTTATGATTTCCTCATTTGCATTGGAGAGTTGATTGATAAGACTCTATTTCTGAATGGATTGACTTTGATTTGTATTTTTCCTTGCCTCTAAGTCTTCACTTTTCTTATTCCTTTATTCCAAGATTTCACACATTCTTATTGACTAAACTTCTTATTCTCTTTTCAATTTTCTTACCTCTTCTTGCAAAGAGCCATTCCTTTCTAGGAGTTCTTTGATTGCCTCATTTGCTTCATTGTCTTCAATATTTTCTTCAACATACTAATGATCATTCATTTGTCTTGCAAGTTCCTTCCTTCTTTTCAATGATAAGGAAAGATGTTCTTTTGCTTCCTTGAGTTGAGCTATGGCCATTTCTAGATCTAGTGTCTCATTCTCAATAGCTTTATCAAGTTTGAATATCTCTATTTTCCTTGATCTTTGCTCAAGTTGTCAAGCTTTATCCTAAGAACCACAAAGCTCTGATACCACTTTTTGGAAATAATAAAGACTAGATAGGTTAATGAGAGGGGAGGGGTGAATCAATAACCTCAAAAATTCTAAATCAATTCAACACTTTAATAATATAAATCATTCACCATTCATTCATTTAATCTACTGTATACATGAGAAAAGATAAACACTCATAACACATTAACAAAATATTTTGGTGACCTAGAAACATTCCAAATAGAAAGTAAAACTAGGGTGGGGATGATACCCACAAAACTTCACTACTGTAGTATAAAGTTGGCTTGTTAGGGCCTACATTAACCACTTTTGATGATCTACCCTGTTAAGAGAAATTTGGACTGCTAGATCCACCTTGTTAGAGGTTTTACAAAAATACAATAAAGTATGCACTTTGTTAGGAGATTATACAAAGACTATTCAGTCTACCCTGTTAAAGGATTTGGAAAACTAATTCACCTACTAGGATGAAATAGTAGATCTGACTTACAACTTGATTGCTGAATAGATCTTGAAGTATAGATCACCTCTTGTGACTGATATGTCTTTGTTTCTCCTTAATGACCTTCTTGTATATTCTACTTTGTTGCTGATTCACATTCACTCTTCTCAAAACATTACATGTCCATTCCATTAACATTCCATCATGATACATTGCAAATGATACATTGCAAATGATACAATACATTACATAAATACCATTCCAATATTTACACTTGCAAGGTTGGCTAAAACACAAGTAAAAAAATAATTACTGAGTCAGCCAAATAGTAGAAAACTCAGGTTCTTCAAGAAAACTTGGTGACCTTTTGATACATGGCATCCACTCCATTACTCGGCATCATCATTCACTCGATAGAAGTAGAAGCTCGGTCCATACTGATCACACAATGTATCTTGGAACTTGATAACCATTGGAGACTCGATAGATATAGTGTCACTCAATAAATACTAAATCCTTTGTTTACCTTTCTGTCACTTGGTAAACACTATACATCCATCATTCGATAGACATTGACTTCACATCACACAAACTAATAACTCAGTAGACACTATGAAGCTCGGTGACCACTGCCTATTTGATGAACACTGTAAGTTTGATAAACACTGCTGAATTGCACACTCACTCAGTAGCTTCAAAAATGCTCGGTGTGAATTGCTTAACTACTGAACTTACAAGGTAACCAATAAATGCTCAATATAAACTATGGACTGGGTGATGAGCTCGATAACCTTTTAGAATCAAATAAGTGTTGTCACTAATGAAAAATATAACATAATGCCAACAAATACTGCATATCAATCATTCATCAAGCTAAACATCATGAGATAACTAAAATCACTAACTGAACACACATATCATCATCGAAAGGATAAACATAAACACATAAAATAATTGAACAACTAATCACATAAATCAACTAAGTATATAATACATTTAATTTAATCCAGTAACCAAGTACTAATAATCATAAACATAAACGTAAAATAGGCCTAAAAGAATCTAACAATACAATCAAATAAGTCAAGTAGGGGTAGGTATTATAGTAATTATTTTGGGCAAATAATCATTGTATTTTCATTTCCCTTAAATGTGTGTGAAGTTGTTGCTACTTTACCATCTATGCTCTTCTATTTTGATTGCCTTGGCACAAGTTTCCCTTCTATTTTTCCTTGTGTCTTTTGGCTTCCCACATGACATTTTTCAATGTCAATGCCTTTATTTTTATGTTATGTTTAACAACGCTCACTTAGTTCATCTCTAGGCTATAGATTTGTTGGAGTTTCTTCCCTATTTCCAAGTGGTATTTTCCTCTTGCTCCATAAGCCCTTTTATCCTTTCTTTAAATTATCCCATTCCTTCATCAAGTGTTTTGGTGTAATTTTATAGAAAATAATCTCTTTTTTCTCTAAAAAAACATCATAGTGCCAACATTTGGCATTCCCCTCTTGTGTTATGATCTTCTCACACTTTATTCCTTAATCAACTGTCGCCCTATACATGTGGTGCACTAGTAGATCATGTTGATGTTTTATTTTTGTCTTTCCTTAAAAAATGTATTGGTGCCAACATGTGGCTCATTTCATCTCTTACACCCTTTAAAAAAAATCCTTTTGTTAATGTCAAATGTGGTCACCACATGACACCTTCAGAGATCTATATGGAAATAAAGAGAAATTGTCTTGCTAGAAACTCCATTGAAGTGACTCCTTAGAGATCATTTATTTTGGAAACACAAAACTTGAATATCTTAGTCTTGAAAAGAATAAGGGTAAATAATAGGCATTTTTCCTTATAGTTAGGGAAGTGCAGATTGTAGGGGTGCCCAATGCACCTCAAAAGGATGTGTTGTTATCCATAGGTCTTGAAAAGCCTAATCCAAATCAATCATCCCATTAAAGAAGATATTATTGAATACAATAAAGGATAGACCCTTGTGGGACTCCAACTTCTCCAATTATTGAAAAATTGCCTCTATCTTTGTTTTACTTTCCCACAAAATTGAAGACTAAAAAATTGAATATTGGTCTATTTGTTTGCTCTCTAAAATACGCTTGATTTGGTCTTCTCATGCTATTGCTTTCTTTGGTAGAAAAGGGAAAGGGAGTCCATGTTGCACAAAACATTTAAAATGTCCCTCTATCCTCTATAGGAAATATGCCTTCATCCTCTTAATTGTGGCCTCTAGAGAATGATGAAACTATTTTCCCTTTAGGGCCATCCTATTACAATATATGAATTTGTTAGTTTTCTTGGAATCTAATATCTTTTCTTTAATTTGTGTTTCTTAAAAAATATTATTTAGCACAATATATTATTTTTAATTAACATTTTAGACTCAACCACCTTAGTGAATAAGAAATTCAAAATTTTCTCATTAGTTGCATCCACATCAACACTTAGTTGTTGCACATCTATAATGAATTTCAACACTAGTTACATAGTTTCTATTTGATCCTTTATTTTCTCCCAAACAAAAAAAATGTATAATTGTTGTTGTAATATAGGAACACAATCAACGAATTAAATTGAGATGGTTTTTCTAGCTTTGTAATGGTCATGCTTGTAATCTTTATTCTTAATCTCATCTTGTAATTTATTAATTCTATCTAATTTTTTTTGAATATTTGTGGTGTAACTAAGTGAGCCCTTGTTCTTGTAATTGCAAGATGGATTCAGTGGTTTACTTGACCCATTTTCTAATGTCTAACAAAGATTGTACTTCATGAAATTCTTTTTGAAACAATGCCACTTTATGTTGCAGCTTCTCTTTTTAGACATACACACCTATTGCATGTGATAGATCTTACTGGATTTCAGCCACATCTTGTATTGTGGAATTGAACTAGAATTCTATTAGTTCTCTTGCCTTATTTCTATATTATTTAAACCTTCCCCCCTATTACTTTTGTATTTTTTCATTCTATATTGCATCACCCAATTATGCTTATTGTTGTGTATTTGTAGCCTTAAAGGGGTCTAGTTTAGCCTACACCAATTCTTGTTCATTTTCTTGTAATCTAGCACTCTTCAATTGAAGATCTTGGAGTTCTTTTTCGTTGACCTATAATTGGGCCTTTCAACCATCAAGTTCTTTCTTGGGATTAGATGAAAATGTAGAAGGTCTGTTAAGGGAAATAAGGATGGTCCATGGCCACAGGAGGTGGTGCATAGGTTGGAAAAAGTATTGGGGTGAGAGG
Organism: Cupressus sempervirens; assembly: GCA_028749045.1. NCBI lineage: Eukaryota > Viridiplantae > Streptophyta > Pinopsida > Cupressales > Cupressaceae > Cupressus > Cupressus sempervirens. The sequence goes on along the minus strand of CM053791.1, from coordinate 399,900,833 downwards.
TAAGGAACGGATTCCTAAGTGAGGCACAAATAGTTACTGAGGTGATGTGGCATTGAGAGGTGGACTTGTAGTTGAAAAAACACAATGGATGATACCTATTCCAAAAATCCATCATTAATAGCCATAGAATGAATGTTTGAAGATGAAGGTAGCAAAGACATCCAAGTTAAAGAGAAGAGAAGAAGACAAAGAGGTCAATACAAGAGGTAAAGATTAATGGACACAATTAAGGAGAAGTATATTATAGTTGAAAAAATTCTTGCACCCACATTTCCAAGGGACTTGGAATTTTTGTAAGGCAGAGTATGATGCAAAAGCACCTAAGATACATGCACATACATGAGGTCAAAGGTCAAAATGTGAAAAATTGTTATTATTCAATGAAATACGACTATTCACAATGTATTAATGTCATAATGAGTCTATTAGAACAAATATGTAAGGTTATCTTCTATTTTTGTTAAAATCGTTAAAGGTTGCTCACGTTGCCATAAGGTCCTAATTAGATCCATAATGCCAAAAGATGAAAGGAATCCTATGAGAGTTAATAATCATGTAAAATGTCTATTTTAATGTGTTTGGAAGGTTTGTAAATTTTTTTGATTCATCAAGTGTCAAAAAGTGGAATATTGCCAAAAAAATGCAAAAGTCCAACTTTGCAAAATTGACAATTTTTACAAATATTACACAAAAGATGCACTAAGGGTTGTTGTTTTGTCTAAGATCAATTAGTTATAACTATAAAATAATGTGCAATTGCTGAATTTTTCTTGTGAAGGAAAGTTAAGGAGATCAGATCTAAGGATTAAACTTGAATACTCCTTGACTATCCAAATAGATTTGAGGGAAGTCATATAGATGGATGACTTTTGATTAAAATTCTCCAAGGAATGGTTGGAGTGTATGTGAGAAGGAAATCATTTACAATGGGGAATATTTGTAATGTATTATCCATAAGGTCAAGGAACCAATGATGCATAGATTCCAAAGAGTATTGTTTTAGATCGAGGCACCAAATTTGTTAGGTATTTCTGGCATACATTATGGAAGAAATTAAAGATGGAGTTGAAGTTTAGTTCATCACACCATCCAAAAACTAATGGATAGACAGAAGTTGTGAATTTTAGTTTGGGAAACTTGTTGAGATGTTTGGTTGGAGACAAGCCTAAAGGATGGGATATGATTTTACCACAAGAAAAATTTGCATATAATAATTCTATGAATAGGAGTACTGGTAAATCACCATTCTAGATTATATATGGAGTAGTCCTAGAAATGCTTCTAAATTAAGGTAGTTGGATAAGGGAGAGATAAGTAGTGCTGAAGTAGAAGAATTTTTTGAACATTTGAAGAACATCCATGAGGAGGTGAGTAAACACATCAGAAAGATGAATACACAATATAAAGCTAAGATAGATGTGAAAAGGAGGTATAAAGAATTTTATATTGGAGATGAAGTCATGGTTCATTTGAGAAAAGAGAATTTTCTAGTGGGAACATATAATAATTTGAAGATGAAGAAGTTTGGACCATGCAAGATAGTGAAAAGGCATGATTCTAGAAATTCTTATGAAGTGGAGTTACATGCTGAATTGAATATTTCACTAGTATTTAATATTTCAGATTCACATAATATTATGAAGGAGGCAATGGAGATGAAGTTCCAAAAGTGTAGTGGAGTATTCCAGCAGCTCGTTTAGCTACAAAGGAAATTAAGGAGATACTAGACAGTTGTATTGGAAAAAGTACAAGGAACATAACTTAGGAGGAATGCCTAGTCAAATGGAAAGGGAGGCAAGTAGAGGATTCATCATGGCTAGCAAGGGAAGAGGTTCACCATCTTGGTTTTCCTCTAAACATTTAAGACATGACAGAGTCACTTCTCAAATTACCCTAGGTGTTTAATGTAGGAGCATCTTGGGTGCAAGAGCAATCTTGCATCACCCAAAAATATTTTTCTTTTCAATCTTTTCTTTTTTAATAAGGAATAGTAGATAGGATGGTTACTATTTATGGTAACTTTATGTTTTTAGTAAGTTTATCATACAAAATTAGAATGTTCTCATTTTCTACATGAAGGTTCATTTTAGAGTTATAAGCCTACCATAAAAATCGCATTGCTCTATCTTAAGTATCAAAGAAGTTATTATAGATTTTTAGTGGAAGTATTTGTAGAAAATTTTTTAGGCTCACTATTGGAGGCCTTAGAGTGCCTAAATGAGGTCTGTGAACTCGATGAAAGGGTACTTGTGTAGTTTTGAGCCTAAAGATTTAGAGCTAGCATATCCAAAAAGTGGTTATAATAGTCAATTAGAGCAATGGTTCATGAGTTATGGCCTTTCAAAGTTGGGATACCCATAATATCTAAAACAAATGTCAAAGATGTATTTGGCTGACTCTATATGTATTGTTTGGTTTTGTTGGCCCTAGGTATTAAGTTTCACTGTCTAGAACCTTCCTGAGTGACATAAAATTGCCTATTTTACAAAGGCCCAAACATTGCCTAGGACAGCTCTGGTGTAGTTTGTGGCTTAGTCTTGCAAATTACTATAATGAAGGTTGCAATGTGGGTTAGCATTTTGTACTTGTGAATTCTATAATTCACAAGTACAAATAAGAAGTCTGTATTTTGTTCTTGCATTTGCTATTGTTTCTTTTTTTTTTGTTATGAGTTTATGGTATAAAGGGGAGCACCCTTCATCAATATTATACATGTTTAAGTGTGACATGTAATTTTTTTTTACGTTGACATTGTTGTGTAATATGGTACATTGAGTTGGGTATTGTCAACTAGTCCATGTGGCGAGATGGATGGAAACCTACAAAGACAATGTTGACTTGTATCATTGTGTTGATACTCCTAAACTAGTCTTCCCAACACAATCTCTAATATCATTTAAGAATTTTTCTAATGCAATGAAAAAATATGCTAAGATCTAAAAGATCAATGAAAAAAAATCAAGAGAGACATAATGATATGATAAATTAAGACTAGATTAAATATTCAAATGGTAATGGATTCAAATATGTCTAGTGAAGATGTGCATATATATATATATAGGTGATGCATGATAACTAGGAGATATGCAAGAGATAAACTATCAACTACACTAGGTGGAATCATATGTCAACCAAAGGTGGATAGTGCTCCATCTTATAATGAAGTATGTGCAAAAAAGTTAGGATATAATGTGATAAGTGTACTAAAAGTGGATCTCACACAAAAATTGTTAGCCCCAACTAATAATGTAATTGGTAATGCTATGAATGCATGTAAAAGAGTCATATTAGTTCTTATGTTGTCATTGATGTCAAGTCCTAGTTGGATAGACATTATGCTAACTCAGTAGAGTACTATCAATATGATTGATGAAGAGAATTTGAAGAAATTATGTTGAAGATAGAGTTTATAAGTATGGTATGCAATGGGCACTTGAATGAGTTGGATAGTGATAATGTAATATTGGTTTGATTGTTTTATAATCATGTAATATTTTAATTTACTAATCCACACAAGATTAATTGAGTGAGAAGGTTAAAGAAGGAATATATTATTCACTAAGTAACTATAGTGTTCAACCAAGAGTGAGCAACACTCAAAAGATTATATAGGAAGTGAGAGCAATGGGAGCAAAGGGAGTGGGAACTTTCAAATTTTGAATTCTTGCAAGGGCAGGATCTCCTCGGATGGTTGGTTTTGGGTCCCTGGTCTAGAACACAGACAACAAGATGGAGGTAGACTGGTAGATCTTGGCATAGGGGATCGGTTGGAAGGTGTGGAGGGGGGCCCAACTGTCCATCCCAAGGAAGCGGCTAAGATTCCTTTGGTTCCCACAACAAACAAGCTAGGAACTACAAAATGGTCTTCATTATTCGAGGTAAAACCTTCAGGTAAGTCCTCTTTCCTGCCTATTAAAATTATCCAGGGTTTTGTGAAAGGTTCTTGCATGATTGCTATTTTGGATGAGATAGTGGATCACAACATACGAGCCATGTCTTCTACTTTGGTTGGGAGATTTTTGGGACCTAGACCAAACATTGATGATGTCAAGGTTTTCATCAAACAAAAATTGGCTCTCAAAGGTCAGGTCTCAGTCACATCTATGGCGAAAGGCTTCATGTCTTTCGACTTTACATGCTTGGAAGACCTTGCCAACATTCTATGTGAAGGGCAATGGGACTTTGGCCACTCTACCCTTGTGCTTCAAAAGTGGTCATCTAGAATGAGCTTGAATGATTCTTTCTTTGTTCAAGCTCCTGTGTGGGTCAGACTACCAGAATTGTCGTTAGAATACTGGAATGAGGACATCTTTATGGGGATCGTGAGGACCTTCAAGGAACTCTTCTCAATGGATCTGATCTCTACCTCTAAACATTGTCTCAACTACGCTTGCATATGCATTGGGGTGAGTAAAGGAATAGACATGCGTGAGTTCATTGCTCTTCACTCTAAACTAGGGGTGCACAACTAGAAAATCATTTACAAAACTATCCCCTTTGCATGTTTCCTTTTCCTGAAGGCCGGTCATAAGGCCTACCAGTGCCCTAGTGCGGCAAAGAAGATGCCCACGGAACCAGTCATCTCTTACCAAGCCAAGAAGCAATCATCCCACCCTTCCAGTAAGGGTAAGATGAAGTTGCTCTAGAGGTGCAAAATTTTTGTGGCACAGGGGAGGAAGGTCATCAGCCAGAAGGATAAAGCCTTGAAGGATATCCCTAAGAAGGACATTCCCAAGGAGCAGGCAAGTGCTACCCCCCTCGAGAAGGGTCCTAGCTTGGAGATGCCAGTCTTAGCCTCGATGGAGGATCCAAAGATGCAAGCAAGTCCCCACTCCCAAGCCATGGGACCTACAAATGAGAAAGCTCCACCTTTGGATGCAAAAAAGAAGCTTAGTTCTATAGTGGAGCAAGCTCCACTTTTGGAAGCAACAGAGTAGCTTAGTTTGGGGTAGGAAGCCGTAGCCCAAATTATTCCAGAAGCAAAGGAGAGCCAGGATAAGATTCTTTCCCAAAAGCTCACTGATGCCCAGACCCCTTTAGGGTCAAAGTGGGGAGAACCTTCTATTCCAAAAGGTCTGGAGGCCAAGCTCCATCTTCTCATTAAAAACATGGATCTAGACCAGACTGCCCAGTGGGAAGGTTGGTTAGAAAGCAGTGTGACGGTAAGCCTAGATGACTGGTGCATGGTAAAGAAGAAAAAGAAGAACTAGAAGAACCAGATCAAAGTCCTCCCTCCTTTATCTCTATCATCTACCAGAAGTAGGGTCAAAGCTGACATTGGGATAACCCCCAAGGGAGTAGGAAGAAAGAGCTCAAATCAGCTGCTACAAGAATAAACAAAAAGGAACTTGGCAGATGGGAGCCAAAGAACCATCAGGGATTTCTTAGGAAGTAAGAAATGAAAGTCATTTCATGGAATATAAGGGGCTAAATAGGGCTCATAAGTAGGATCTAGTCAAAAATATGATTAGAGATCATAGACCCAATTTTTTGATTATACAGGAGACTAAGATGAAAAGGGACCTGATTAAGAGGATATCCTTCAATAAAGCTTTTAGCTGCGAAGCCTCAAATTTAGAAGGTGCTTCTAGAGGAGTACTAATCATATATAACTCTAGGGCCTTCAAGTTATCTACTCTTTTCAGCACTCACAATGCTCTTCTGTGTGAGGTTTCTCACATCCATAGCAATGATTCTTGGCTTATCCTAAACCTATACGCCCCCAACACCAAGAAGGAAAGAAATTATTTTTGATTCAAGCTCCTTGAAATCCTTTCCAATTACAATGTTAACAAATGGATTATCATGGGGGACTTCAACTCACCTCTCTCTGATGATGACAAATGGGGGGGTCTTGCCCCGGATCAGGACAGTAAGTGTGACCTTGCATTGTACTTTTCTAGTCCTCATCCCCAAGATTCTGGGAGTTAACTCTTTGGACAAATATAGGCCCATTAGCCTTTGCAACTCATTCTACAAGATCATTTCCAAGGTTCTCACTTCCAGACTCCTCAGCATTCTTCCCTTGATCATCTCACCCCAGCAAACTAGCTTTTTCCCAGGTAGGTAGATCCTTGATTCCATTGTATCGGTTCATGAAGTCATCCACTCTCTTGAGGTGGGAAATAAGGAAGGTTTCCTTCTCAAATTGGACTTGTCTAAAGGTTACAACAGGGTCGACTGGAAGTTTCTCTTTGCTGTCCTTCAGTCCTTTACTCTCGATGCTCAGGTATGCAAGCTCATCTCTCAGCTCATGTCCTCTCCCTTTTTGTCTATTTTGGTTAATGATCTCCCCACTCCTTTCTTCTCCCCCTCAAGGGGTTTAAGGTAGTGTGACCCCATATGTGCTGTCCTTTTTGTCATCTTGGCAGAATGCCTGGGCAAAATCATCTAGATGAAGATTCGGGATAGGAGTTTGAAAGGTCTAAGGCCTTCTTCGGGACCCTCTACTTTCACCCACCAAAAATTTGTGGATGATATTATCTTGGGGGGTGAAGCCTTTGTCTGGGAGGCCAGGACTCTCAAAAGCATTCTAAACTCCTACACCAGGGGCTCAAGACAGGCTATCAGTTTGGATAAGAGTTTAGTTTTCTTCCTCAATACCCCTTTGGAGAGGCAGAGGAAAATTGCTCGCATCCTGGGATGTGGCATCGGGTCCCTGCCAGTGACTTATCTTGGGCTACCTCTTAGAACGAAACCTCCAAATTCCTTTTGGATGAACATTATAGACAATTTCAATAGGAAACTTACAGGTTGGAAAGGGGCCACCCTTAGTCAAGTTGGCAAACGCTCTCTGGTTAACTATATTCTCCAGAACCTCCCTACCTATGCCCTCAGTATTTTTAGGATTTCGATTAAGTTTGCAGAAAGAATGGAGAGGATTCAAAGGGATTTTCTCTGGACAAGGACTGATGACCACAAGAGATACCACCTAGTTGGATTGGATCTAGTCTACCAGCCCAAAAGCCAGGGTGGTCTTGGTATTAGAAAAATTTCTCACCTCAATCAATCCCTTTTAGTTAAACATCCTTGGCACATCTTCCAAAGCACAAGTGTTTGGAGGGATATTCTGGCTGAGAAATATCTGGGTAGACTGTCTCTTATCTCCATATTTCAAGGGGTTGAGCTACCAACGGGATCCCATATTTGGAATGGGATCATGAAGGCCCTCCCCCTTGCTAAATCCAAAGCTAAATGGAAAGTTGGAATGGGAGAAAAAATCCTTTTTTGGCAGGATAGTTGGCTGTGTCAGGAACCCCTCATTAATCACCCCATATTTGGTAGGTCAGCTGATTAGTGTATTGGCAGATACAGTTTGATGGTAAGGAACTACAGAAATGGTAATGAATGGCACAATTTGGCTAAACTTTTGCAGGACCTCAAGCCTTTAATGTCCTCTCTAAATGCCATCTTCATCAACCAGAATGGAAAATCTTTAGTTTGGGGAGATTCTTCAGGGGGCCTTTACTCTGTGGCCACCAGCTATCTATCCCTTGTGAGTAAAGATGAGAAACCTATCTGGGCCAAAGCCTGGATCCTTGGGCTTATGCCTAAGATAAACATTTTCTTCTAGCTCCTCCTTCAAGATAAAATCCTCACCCAAGATAATTTAGCCAAGAGAAGCCAAATCTTACCTAATAGATGCTACTTCTGTAAGCAAGATCTAGAAATGGTTAATCATCTGTTCATCCACTGCCCCTTCTCCTCTAGGGTGTGGAGCCATCTAACTACTAACCTGGACTTCAACTGGTGCCCTCTAGCTTGTATCCAAAATTTCTTTAGTCAGTGGAGAAGCCACCACCAAGGTTTGAATTCTAAGTTATTGAGGTCCTAGATCATCCCACACTTTTGCTGGGGAATTTGGAAGGAGCACAGCAATAGGATATTAAAAGATAGAGAAGCGCCTGAGGTTATTATAGCTGAGAAAATTGAAAACCTAATGACAGAGAACTATGCCATAACCAGAGAAGGAGACATAAAGGTTGGAGGGAATAGAAAAGCCAAGAAAGAAGACAAGAAGCTATTTGGTCTTTTCCCCCTGAGAACTAGCATAAAGCCATTTTCGATGGGGTAGCCAAGGGGAATCCAGGTCCAGCTAGATGCGGAAGTATCAAAAGAAATAGTTTGGGAGGTGGCATTGCTGCTATCTGTTCTCCTATTGGCCACCAGACCAATCATCTAGCTGAAGCTAGTGCTGCTAGGTTCACTGTTAAATTGGCCTTGGCCTCAAGGATTGAGCAGTTGTGGCTTGAAGGTGACTCCTTAAATATAATAAATTGCATTTTAGGAGTCACAAAACCCTCTTGGACCATCGAAATAATTATTGTGGACCTAAAATTGGACTTAAGGAAATTTAAAAACTACCACATCAGCCATGTTTATCGTGAAGTAAACACGGTCATTAACTGGCTTGCCAACAAAGCGGTTGCTAGCAACTCGGTGATGACGTGGGGAAGCAACAATGACTTTTTGACAGTGGTGACTGAGCTAATTTGAAAGGAGAAAATCCACGGCACCAACATAATGTCCTTTTAATGATGATAGGATTTAGAAAATTGTACTTCAAAAAGGAAATTATTTGGAGTTATGCGAAAACCCCTCTGCTCCATAATCACGTGTATAGAAGACATGAGCTGAAGGAAGCCAAAAATAAACCCATAAACATGCGCAAAATTATTTTTGCTCTCAGCATCTTTTGCTACTCTGAACTCGGCAATACTGCTAGTGGTTTAGGGTTAGTTGAGCTGAAAACTACAATGGTAGGTGAAAGGATCAGAAGAGAGCCATGGGGCAAAGCAGAGAGATGGAAAGAGAAGAGGAAGGTCTAGAGAAAGCTCCAGAAGGGAGGTATAACCAAATTCATAGAGAAGCTTCATGGATTTTATGTGGAGGTTACTAAAGAAATGGTTGATTCCTGGCAAAATGGCAGGGTCAAAATTGATGGTGTTTCCCACCAAATCACTGAGGATCTTATTGCAAAGGTGATTGACTTTTCTCAGGATGGCTTGAACTTCTATAGGGACAAGAAGATGTCCGCCAACACTATCAATGACTTTGTCAAGGATGATAAGGAGAAAAGAAAATTGGTCAAGATTGACACCTACTATGACATTGATTCCATTAAAAAGTTCTGGAGGTATGTTCTCAGGATTATCATTGAATATGTCACTCTTGACCCCAGGTTTGATAGAATCAGGACTCATCATTTTGTTCTGTTAAATCATTTTAGACACAAAGTGAAAATTTCTTTTCCTTTTTACATTTTCACCTCCATGGCCAAGAATATAGAGGGGTTCAAGAAATGCCTTGTCAAAAATCTTGCCCTCCATGAGGGTCTCCTGCTTCTGATTTATGAGTTCTTGAAAACCCAAACTAGAGGTAAAACCATTGGGGATTTGGGTAGTGCCTCGGAGGACACTGCTAGTTTTGATTTTGGGGATGAGCTTGTAGTGAAATCAAACAAAATTGACACCCTAAGCAAAGCTATCCTTGTTACCCGTGATCCCCACATCCCTAGCAGGAAGAGCCCCAGATGTCTTCCCCCTATCCCCCCCTCTCCTTATCCTAAGGAGGTGAAAGAGGCCAGTGATGATGATGTGGAGTTTGATACGCAGTCTGAGGAGGACTTGGAGATGGGGAAGGAAAGTGAGATGGAAAAAGATAAGGGGAGATAAAATGAAAAGGAGGTGGTGACCCCTATGGACCCCAAGGTTAACCCCGAGAAAAGAAAAGTGAACTAGGACCTACCCAAAGATCATCCTAGTGACCCTGTTGATGTGCCCCCCAGCCCCACCCTGCCTAATTTTCCTTAGGAGGTTCCCATTTTTCCCCCGGAGGAGATGATTGAAATCATGGTTGAAAAAGTGGGGGAGGTAATCAGAAAAAACAAGAGGAGGGGCTGGAGGAACTTCTATGGGGACAAGGCCAGTTTGGGTATTGTTAGAGAACTTGCTAAAATCTAGGTGTTGGAGGACCTTGACAAAAGTACCCACTACGACGAGCTCATTGACCCGGATCTTTTGGTTATCTCTGACAATGTATGAGAAACTGGCTTCAACTTCCTGAACAATGCAAATAATAGCCTGATTGACAACTTTCGTTCCATCAAGTGGCTTTTTCAAGAAATTGAGGCTCTGAAGGATAGGAGCAACCAGCCCAACAACTAGGATTCTGACAAGGACCAGGAAACCAGAGGAAGCAAGGACCAGGTGGGTAGCCAGGAGAAAGATAGAGGCCAGGTCTCTAGAGACCATCAAGATGACAGACTCACCCATCTTGAGTAGAAGGTCCAAAGGCTGGATTCTGTCCACCAAATAATTACCAAATAGATAGTGGACACCCTTCACACCTTGAATGAGAATATTGTCAATCTGGGGGACTATCTGACTACAACTAGCCTTGAAAGGGATGTAGAGCAAAACACAGAGCAAGAATTCAATCGGGATGAATTTTAGAAAGAGGCCAGTGACCAAGTGAATCAGGGGAACTAGATGAACACTCCTACCAGGATTTAGGAGGGTGTGGCTAGTCAAAAGGATAGTGATGTTAGGAGTAAGGTGTCTCAACCTTGTATAATTCCTATTCTTATTATTTGTTTTGTAAAATGTATTTCTTGCAAATAATGTTGATATGTCGATATCTTGAATTGTGTATAAGGAGATCATGACTAAAATGGTTATGATGGATTCCTATGACACGTAAGAGCTATGTTAGGAAGATTCAATGACAGGTGAAGACATGTGGCAACTAAGATATTTGAGTACTATATACTCTACCTAATAGTGGGGTCCGAGGCATCGGCTCAAAATTTTTTTTGGGGTTCCTATTTTCTCGGAGAATGGTAAAACCCTATTACGGTTTACCTTTGGGAGTAGCCCTAAAGTGAAGCGCATGTTATAAGCATTTTTTAGGGTTGCAAAGAGATCTGATGCAAAAAAAGGGTGTATTGTTGGTACTGCGAGTAGCTACTGGAGTCTTCTATTGTCGATGTTGAACTTGCATTGCAAGTGTATTGTAACCTTGTGTTGAAGATAATACATTGTGCAGGTTCTGAAGGGGTGGGGTTGTTTTACCGAAAGGTTTTTCCCCATCAAAAAATCCTTGTGTTATGTGTTCCTTTCTCTATCTATTTTCTATATGCATGGTTAGATACAATATTGTTGTTTACATGATATTGAATCTGTAAGTGAAGAAGATTTTAATAGGATTTGCATCATACTTTTCTTATGAGATTAGTGTAGGAAGCTGTTTTCGCACCTGAGTTTCCTTACAAATGATGCTACAGAAACCCTATAGGCCATGTAAACGGATGGCCATAGCCTGTTCACCTGGCTTTTCTTTTTTGTCTCTGGCCTTTGTACTTTGACTTCAAGCCTTCTTTTGTCTTCAGCCTTTTTTGGCAATTTTTTGTTTGTTTAGTCTGTTTCATCTCGCTCTTTTTGCTGTAAAACTTTGGGTTTCATGATCCTTGTAAAACCTATTTTACCTAATAAAAAACTACAGTGTTCACCAAGTAGTTAGAAAAGTAAGAGAAAAATTCAGTATTACTCAAGCTAGTCTAGTATTAGCCAAGTGTTATATTACCCGAGTGAAAATTAATATTCATTGAGTAATAGCTGGAAGAACAAATTGAAAAAAAATAGAATCTAAGACTAAATATATTGGAAATATGGAATGTTTGAGATGTTCAAAGGCACAAGTCAAAGTTATTTACAATATCAACAACTGGAAATATTCAATAAGGATCCAATGATGGAAATTGAAGAAGGATAAGGATGGACAAAAAGTTCTATGGAAGTTTTATTTTCAATGTTGATAAGTACAATAAATTTGAGATTGACAATTATGATTAAGAAACAATAAATGGAAGAATATGAAAGGACATAGATAATTATTTAAGGAGATGTTCAAGAGAATTTTAGGTTTTTGATTTGGTTGCTGGTTAGATGATGATTACATTTTTGTGAATGTGAACTATTGAAGTTGTTTAAGCTGAAAGAAAATAGTTAAGCCATGTGAATCAAACAGAGTCGAGACATAAAGAGGAGTTAATTAGCTAGTCAAGAAAATAAAGATAATAGATTAGAGTGGAAGATCAAAAAGAGATCAAGAAGAAAGAAGGTCTAAACAAGAAAGGTAGTTCTATATGTAAATATGTCATAATTTATACTATTAATTTCTATTCATTGTAGTAAAAAATATTGTAGATTGAGTGAATCTAACAAGTTTGTGAAATCTTATATGGTAACATCAATTAGTGGTGTTTCTAAGTCCTTTAGAGAAGGCCACTCTTTAGACAAGATGAAGGAGTGATAAGGTCTAAATGATCTTTTGGTTAAAATCCTCTAACAAGATCACATTAAAAATGTTTTTGTAACCTTTAAAAAGGTTGGCTCTTAATAGAGCTCACTTAAAAGGAGTGAAATTTTTTGGTTTTCTAGTCCTAGGGAGTTTTTCCCTAATAGGGTTTCAACATTAAAATATTGGTGTCAAATGTGTTAAGATTGTTGTTTTGCAAGTTAATTTTAATATATTTTCATTTTATTGAAACTTAGTAACAACTAAGTTTAAGGTCAATAATAACTAAGTTTTGTTACATTAGTTGGTTAAAGAAAAAAATCAATGAATAGTTTTGGGTAAAGTGATTGAATGTGTTACATGTGAAGTTGAATCAGTACACTGAGTGATTTCTTATGATAATTATGAATATTATTTGGTATTCAATTTTTTTGAAGGTATTGTAGGATAATAAAACATAGCTAATTCACCCCCCCTAGTTATCTGATAATTGGTATCAAAGCATTATACTTGGAGAAAAAGGTTTAAAGGAGCTTGAGCTAAAGCTCAAAGATGTATAAGAGAGAGATACTAAGGCTGAAAAAAGAGAATTTATCATCATGGAAAGATAGAATGAAGTTGCATCTAATTGGAGTTAGAGATAATTTTACACATTGGTTGGAACATGAATACACTATACCTACTTGTCGTCTAACCTTAGAGAAAATGAATGAAAAGAGAAAACACAATAGTTTGATGGTTGAGATTGCATTTACACTCAATGATGTTGAATATGACGATATTAAGAAATGTAATACTACCAAATAAATGTGGGATAAGATGACACTTGTACATGGAGGAGATGATAATGTGAAGAGAGCCAAAGCTAAAAGTCTAAGAGGCAAGTATGATGACATGAGAATGAAAGTGATGGGGTCAAGCCCAATAACAAAATGGACACAATAGGAAAGGGAAAACTTTATTAACTATTAAAATATGCTAATACACTTAGTACAAAGAAAATAGACTTAAAAACATGCCTTTTGGACTTACAATAGTATAAAATTGGAGATAATTTCTCCTTCTAGTACCTCCTTTCAAACTCCACTGCGAACTGCCTTTCACAATGCCAGAAATGTTCTTAAATAGACCCCAAAGGGTTAAGGATTAGGAATAAATTCTAGAAAGTGCTAGTTGGAATCCACCACCAAAATAGAAGGCTCCAAAAGTTGCATTAGAAGTCGACACAAAATTAGAAGAATCCAGAAACAGTAGCCAAACTTTCAAGAGGCATAACTTTTGAACCGTAGCTCTGATTGACGAACCATTTACATTTTTGAAAAGTTCTTAGAGTGCTCTATAGCTTTATGGATAGCTTTTCTTATCCCCCATTATTTTGACTTGTACAAGGTCATTTAATGCCTCTGACCTAACTTTGAAGCATTCTTAGGATATCTTTAGAAATCAAAACTGCAATAACTTTCTAACCATGGGGCCTTTTGACCTGATTCTTTTTCAAGAATGTTCTAAATTAAAAATTTTATCATCTCTCCAATTTACACCTTATAACTTACCATAATTATGGCTAAATTACATAGTCCTATTTTTTTGGCATTTACACATATCCCAAGGTGCTTAAAAATTTTAACCTAGAAAACTAATTGTGGAACTATGAGAGTTGGAACCTTTATTTGACCCAAATGGGTATCCAAAAATGAAAACACATGAAAGAGAAACTATGTCTAGGTATATTTTTTTTTGGTGACACAAGATTGCCCTTATACCTTTGGATGCTCCTGCATCAGACACCCAAGGTAGATTGAAAAGTGATCTTGTCACTTGATGGATGGTAGAGGAAATCCCAAATGGGAAACCTCAGCTACTAATATCCAAGTTGAGTTCTCTATTTGCCATCCTTTCCACTTAACCAGGTACTCTTCATACTTCCTATTTCTGGTACTCCTGCCTACACGACTATCCAGAATCTCTTCTATCTCCTTCTTCTTAGAAGTAGGAATTGGACATGGCTCCAACATCAAACCCTCATCTGCACCATCATCATGATAATTTGTTAAGTCTACAATGTTGACGATAGGAGAAATGTGAATTCCATCTAGCAACTCCATCTCATATGCATTTCCTGAGTCATGTTTCTTCAAAATTTTGTAGGGGCCAAATTTCTTCATCTTCAGCTTGTTATAAGTACCTATTAGAAATCTTTCTTTTCTTAAGTGTACCATGACTAGATCCCATACTTGGAACTCCTTATGTCTTCTCCTTTGATCAGCCCTAGCTTTATACTACTGGTTCATCTTGGTAATGTGTGCCTGGACCTCCTCATGTAGACACTTGATTTGTTCAGCAAATTCTTCTACTTCAGCACTTGTCCTCTCCCCTTGCTCCATCTTCCTCAATTCTGGTGCAATCCTTGGGCTACTTCCATATACAATTTGGAATGGTGATCTACCAGTACTCTTGTTTATAGAGTTATTGTAAGAAAATTCCGCTTGTGGTATAATCAAATCCCATCCCTTGGGCTTATCCCCAACTAAAGATCTTAGCAAATTTCCCAAACTTCTATTTACCACTTCAATCTATCCATCAATCTGCATGTGATGTGTAGAATTGAACTTTAAGTCCATTCTCAACTTCTTCCACAATGTTCTCCAAAAATACCCCATAAATTTAGTATCTCTGTTAGAAACTATACTCCTTGGGAGACCATGTAGTCTTACCACCTCTATGAAAAACAAGTCTGCAATATGGACAACATCACGAGTTTTGTGGCATGGGATGAAATGTGCCATTTTGGAGAACCTATCAAGCACTACAAATACTGAGTCATTACCCCTTTGTGTCCTCGGCAATCCAAGAACAAAATCCATACTTATGTCCTCCCATGGCTTTGATGGAATAGGCAATGGTTGATATAGTTCAGTATTGTGACTAAATCCCTTGGCCGGTTGACAAACTTGGAAACTCTATACAAACTTCTTCACATCCTGTGACATTTGAGGCCAAAAATAATGTTCTCTAAGAATGGCAATGGTCTTATCTCGACCAAAATGTCCTACCATCCCTCCACTGTGTTTCTCCTTAATTAGATTTTCCCTTGTGGAACTCCTTGGAATGCACAATTGACTGCCCTTGAACAACATACCATCCTGAATCAAATAGTCTAGCCACTTGGTTCTATCTACAACAACAAGTTCTTTACAAGATTTCCACACTTCAACAAAATCAAGATCCTCAGGGTACAGATTCTTGAGTTCATCAAACCCAACTATTTCAACCTACATTACTATAAGCAACAACTGCCTCCTACTCAATGCATCTGCAACCCTATTAGACTTTCCACTTCTATGCTTCAACACAAATTTATAGCTCTACAAGAACTCTGTCCACTTTATATGCCTCTAGTTTAATTTACCTTGGCTATTTAGGTACTGTAATGCCTGGTGATTACTATACAAAACAAATTCCTTTGGCAATAAATAATGCCTCCATTTCTTTGAGGCCTAAACTATTACATAAAACTCTTGATCATAAAGAGAATACTTCTTCTTCACATCATTTAATTTTTCACTAAAATATGCAATAGGCTTACCTTCTTGGCTCAATACAGCCCCAATAGCACTACCCCTAGCATCACAATCCACCTAGAACACCTTACTAAAATCAATAAGTGCCAACATAGGTAGTTCTGTCACCTTCTTCTTCAGCATTTCAAAACTTCTTGTAGCTACCATTGTCCATTTGAACTCTTTTCTATCCCCTCTTATTGTGTTAGTTAGGGGTGCACAAATGCCACTGAAATTCTTAATGAACTTCTTGTAAAAACTAACCAAACCATGAAATGATCTTAGCTCAATAGAAAACCTTGGAGTAGGCCATTCCAAGATGGATTTTTCCTTCTTTGGATCCATTTTGAGACCTTTAGGTGATACAACAAACCCTAAGTAGACTACTCTTTTTTAGAAAAGCTACACTTCTTCAGATTAATTAATAGTTTCTCTTCCCTCAACCTTTCAAGGACACTACAAATATGCAATAAATGTTCCTCCAAAGTCTTGCTGAAAATTAAAATATCATCCAAATAAACAATAACAATTTTTTCCAAGAACTTCTTAAGTACTTCATTCATAAGCCGCATGAAGGTGCTTGGGGCATTCGTCAATCCAAAGGGCATGACTAGCGACTCATAAAGACCCTCCTTGGTCTTGAAGATAATTTTCCACTCATCTCCTTTTCGTATCTATATCTGGTGATGGCTACTCTTGAAATCTATCTTTGTCAAGTATTGAGCTCCACTCAAGTAGTCCATAAGATCATCCATTCTTGGCAAAGGAAATTGATATTTGATGGTTATCCTATTTATAGCTCGAGAGTCTGTACACATTCTCCACTCTCCATCCTTCTTTTGTGCCAATACTACAAGTACTGCACATGGACTTAGGCTCTCTCGAATCAAAACCTTCCTCAATAGCTCCTAAACCTATCTGTTTAGCTCCTCAATTTTAGTAGGAGTCATCCCATCAGCAGCCTTGTTAGGCAAACTAGCTCCAAGGATTAAATCTATCTAATGACTGATTTTCCTTACTAGTGGCAATCCTTCTGAAACATTATCAGAGATGATATCTCCAAACTCACTTAATAAATATGAAACTTCAAGTGGTATTTCACTACTACCATCCTTATATTTTCTAGGAATCAAAGCATAATACATACGCTGATGTTTCATGTCATCCAAAAACTTTCTTCCATCAATAAGACAAATCCTAGCACTGTTGCATACCTTTTCACCTTCCTTTATCATGGGCTTTAGTTTGTGGCAAACTGCATCCTTTGTCAGAGAGTATGTGTTTGCATGACCATCATGTACTACATGTCTATCAAACTGCCATGGTCTTCCCAAAAATAGATAGCAAACATCTATTGGAATAATATCATAGAGAACTTCATCATGGTAACTCCCAATTTTGAACTTCACTAAACATTGTTCACTTACCAGGACCTTATGATCATCCTTCACCCAAGCGATCTAATAGGGTTGGGGGTAATTCTCCCTCTTGAGCTTCATCTTAGAGACCATCTCCTCTAACACCAAGTTGTCAGTGCTACCACCATCAATGATCACATGACAACATTTATCCTCACACTTGCACCTGGTACAAAATAGACTCCTCCTTTGTCTTGGTTCAATCTCACCACTTAGTAGGACCCTTTCATTAACTAAAGTCTCTCCTCTTTTTGCATCCTCTGAATGTGATGTTTGTGCATCCTCATCCACATGAGCAACCCTAGCTTGACCCTCAATTCTCCTATCTGTCCTTCCTTGTCATTGAGTAAATTCAAAGGCACGATGACCTTGTTCATTGAAATGAAAATAGGTACCACAAAAACCTCCTCTTCCTTGTCCACGTCCTCTACCTCTTCCTCTCTAATCTCCAAAGTTTTGATCACAGGAGAGGTTGAAATCCTTGTTCCTCTGGTTCCTGCTAGTACCCACATCTTCATTTTTCTTTTGGGTTTCATTTCAGCCTCCAAATGACCTACCACTACCCCTTCCTCCTTAATCACACCCTCTTTGTCTCCCTTCAAACCTTTTATTTAGCTAATCTTCAACTCGCAGGGCAAACTAGTATGCCTCTTTAATGCTGGTCATTCTTACCAGACTTAATTCCTCCTAGATGCTAGGTCACAACCCACTGATATAATGAGCAACCTTCTCCTTATTTTCTTATGCATGCTGTACTCTAATCAAAAGTCAGTAAAACTCCTCAATATATTCTTGGACTGATTTTCCTTCTTGCTTTAACCCATGCATCTTCTTAAACAAATCAATCTTATAGTCAACTACAATGAACTGCTTCTTTAGTTTGTCCACCATGCGATCTCACTTTGTGATCTTCTCCTTTCCTCTTCAATTTCTTCCCAATTGAACCTCTTGCCACTAGATTTTGGGATGGCCTTTGCAAACTTAACCCTATCTTGTTCCCTAATATCCTCATATTCAAAGTACTCCTCTTGTTCATTGATCCAGTCAATCAACTCATCCAATTTTAGATTTCCTAAAATTACACCCACATCAATTGTAGGTCTTTTTCCAAACTTAGTAATGGCCCTAAAATGCCTCTCTTCTACCTGATTTAGATTTCCCCTTCAACTTCCCCTTCCAGTCCAATTTCTTCTTCCTCATTGTCGTCCTCACTTTCGTCGCTTGCGGCAACATTTGTTCCTCTATGGAGCTCCTCCTGTAATGCATGAACCTGCCTTTGGAGGGCCCTAACCTCCTCAAGATTAATAGATCCAGCCCTTCCACCTCACTCTCTTCATGGAGGCATCTTCTTAACTTAAACCCACAACCACATAGTCTTGGTGCAAACTGCCTCATAGTCGGCACTCTATCTACACACTCAAGAAAACCTCACTCTGATACCACTTGATGGGGTCAAGACAAATAAAAAAATGGACACAAAAAGAAAGAGAAAACTTTATTAACTATGAAAATATGCTAATACACTAAGTACAGAAAAAATAGACTTCAAAACATGCCTTTTGGGCTTACAATAGTATAAAATTGGAGATAATTTCTCCTAGTACCTCCTCTCAAACTCCACTCCGAACTACCTTTTACAATGCTAAAAATGTTCTTAAATAGACTTCAAAGGGTTTAGGATTAGGAATATATTCTAGAAAGTGCTAGTTGGAATCCACTACCAAAATAGAAGGCTCCAAAAGTTGCATTAGAAGTTGGCACAAAATTAGAAGAATTCAAAAATGGTAGCTGAACTTTTGGGAGGCATAACTTTTGAACCGTAGCTCCAATTGATGAAACATTTACATTTTTGGAAAGCTCTTAGAGTGCTCTATAGCCCTATGGATAGATTTTCTCATCCTCCATTTTTTGGAGCTGTAAAAGGTCATTTTATGCCTATGACCTAACTTTGAAGCATTCTTAGGAGGTCTCCAGAAATCAAAAAATTGCAATAACTTTCTAACCGTGGGGTCTTTTGACTTGATTTTTTTTTTGGAATGTTCTAAATTAAAATTTTAATCATCCCTCCAGTTTAAACCTTCTAACTCACCATAATTATGGCTCAATTACATAGTTCTGTTTGTTTTGGCATTTACACGTATCCCAAGGTGCTTAAAAAATCTAACCCAGAACACTAATAGTGGAACTGTGAGAGTTGGAACCTTTATTTGACCAAAATGGGTATCCAGAAATGAAAACACATGAAATAGAAACTATGTCTAGGTATTTTTTTTTGGGTGACACAGGATTGCCCTTATACCTCTGGATGCTCCTACATCATAAAGGTGAGAATGTTGCACAATATGTAAATCAAATCAAAGAAGTTGTGAGTGCAATCAAAGCTTCTAGAAGAGTTATCAGTGATTCTAAATTTGTAAGTAAATTTTTCAAAACTCTTATTCTCATTTATGCTATCAAAGTTTATGTTATTCAAGAAGTGAGAGCTATGTTTGGTAATGTATTGACACTTGACAATTTAGTTGGTTGGTTGACTATATTTGAATCAAATATTAGCCTCACATGCATCTTTGGAATGAAGAGTAAGGGAAACATTCAGTGTTTTCATTGATGGCAATATCTATTTAGAAAAATGTGTGACAACCGATCAAAACAAAGTAACAAAAGGAAGAAGTCAAGAGGTACATTGTCATACACTCTTTCACACTTACTGGTAATAAGTTAGTGATGAATATAAGTTTGTTTGATTCATCAACATAATTAGTCACCACCAATGTGATATAAAGGAAAATATAAAATGACACAAGAAGGAAAGGATGACACGCCACCATTGGCATATAGATAACATTGGAAAAACATATCAATCTAGAACCTAGATGTAGGGTTTATAGATCTTTCATGAACAAAGTAGATATGGAATTAAAAATTAAAATGACTTTTTTTTTTGATAATGGGTAATTGTGCCTTGACATCAATAAAAGGGCATATGCAGTGAAGTATGAATGTTGTTTTAGATGTTGCAAAAATTAGAGAGTGAGGTCAAAGAGATAGTAAGTATTGCACAGGGAGAAGAAAGAGTAGTAGAGGGAAATAATTGTACTAAAGAAATGTTGTAGAAAACCAAGGGAGAGGTGAGGATAAAGAAATAATCAAACAAGAAAGAAGATAGAATCATTATCAAGGAAGACAGAGAAGAGATCCATGCAAAAAATTAGTACCACATTCAGGTCAAACACTTAGTATGCTTTCTTACCTTTGCATCTTTTTGTAAGCCCCTAATAGACCAACTTAATTTGGAAGCTTATTGTAAAATACTCTAACAAGGTGTCTCTCAAAAGGAGATTTTTAAATCCACTAAATAGGTAGCTATAAAAAACTTTAGTAACCCTAACAAGTTACAACCATTCTTAACAAGATGTACTTCTAGAAGAAGCACTTGTAACCCTTAACTAGGCACCCCTTTACATGCATTATAAGGGCTAGTGGGTATGTTATCCCCACTATTATTTTCATCCTCACATAGAGGGTTTCCATGTAAAAAAAATTGTGTCACTTGATGAATTTTTGTGTGTGTTTGAGTTAACTTGTTTATCCTTGATGCATTTATCTTATGGTTAAGTGTAAAGTGGATTGTACTAAGGTTAGTTGGAAGAAAGAAGGATAACCAATTTTACAAGTAGTAATAATTCACTCCCTACATCAACCCCCCTCCCCTCCCCCTCTTTGTACTAGTTAGGGCCAACATTAAGAGATTATGACTATGGTATGGTTACAATTGGAAATATTTTTAAATCTTCACTAACCATTGGAAGTTCCAAGAAAGAAAGAAAAAAAGAGTAAAGAAGAAATTGTATCAAAATATCTCAACAAGCTTGACACATTGCTTGCAAGTAGATTATCAAGAATTAAAGGTAAATAAAAAATTAAGTTTCCCCTTATTTATTTCTAATGTAATGAGTTTGGTCATTTTTCTGCCAAATGTCCTAAAAAAGTAAGAGTGAAAGAAATGACAATAAAGATGATAAGTACAAAAGGAATATAGATTACAAAGATAAATAGAAGAAATCATGTTGCATTGCTAAAGAAGAGAAAATCGAGTCTAGTACTAATGATGAAAAGGAAGTAGTTGAGATGATATATGTTGCAATCAAGGAAGATGCCAATAGAGAAAAGTTTAAAAGTGTAACTAACCATATTTCACATTTTAGAAAGAATGACTCTAGGATTATAGATAGTGGATGCTCAAACAACATGACTGGTGATCTATGTAAGTTTGATAAATATGAGAAAATTGATGATGTTGGAACTGTTAAGCTAGGTAATAATGTTCCATATCCAATGAAAGGTAAAGGATCACTAATGTTGAATGATAAGATCAAAAGTGATGATGCATACTAGGTACAAGGACTAAAGTACAATATTTTGAGTGTTGCTCAGTTGAAAAGACTAAAGTATAATTCAAGTCATAAGATGGAATTTCATTGTAGAAAAGTCAAGATACTTAATGATCAAGGTAATATTATTGGAACAAGGATGCAAACAAGAGGTAACTTATTCTATCTTGATCCTACTATTGAGATATACTTATTTACTAAAGTTGAAAAGGTTGTGCATAAGATAAATGAATAGATTATGGAGATAATTTTGCACCTATGGAAATATTGCAAGGAGTAAGAACATTGTTGGATTATGCTACCTATAAGAAGGTCAAAGTTTATCAAATTGATATCAAATCTAAAATCCTAAATAGAATACTTGAAGAGGAAGTATATATTGAACAACTTAAGGGATTCATTGAACGTGAAAAGAGGAATATGATTTGTAAGTTGAAAAAGGCTTTGTATGGATTGAAACAAGCACCAAGAGAATGATATGAAAAGTTACCAAGATGCCATTCTTTACACATACTAGTTTCATACCTTGGATTCAAAACTAGAGACTATTATGTGTAAAGAATGTCAGCTTGGTAAGATAACAAAATATAGTTTTTCATGAAAGACACACACTTCAAATGATATCCTAGAATTGGTGCATATTGATCTATGTGATCTAATTGGTGTTGATAGTTACCATGGTGACATATAGTTCATATTGTTTATTGATGACTATTCAAGAATGATGATTGTTATGTTCATAAAGGTAAAATCACATGCTTTTGATATGTTCAAATTGCATAAAGCTAGAGTTGAGAAAGAAAATGGAAAATCTTTGAAATGTTTAAGGTCTGATAGAGGTGGTGAGTTAATGTTTGTTGAATTCACTTTTGTGTTGAGAATTGTATGAAGACATAGTTGTCTGCACCAAGGAAACCACAACAAAATTGGATTATTTAGAGAAGAAATAGGTCAATTGTGGATTGTACAAGGACACTAATGATTGGAAAAGAGGTTTCTTAGATAATCTAAAGAGAGGAAATAAATACTATTTTTAATACTCTCAACTAACTTCAATTGAAGAAAGAAGCAAAAAAGACATCCTATGAACTTTTGTGTGGTCATACACTAGATGTAGGTTAGTTGAAAAAGTTTGGAAGTAGGTGTTATATTCACAAGGATGTAAGGAATGGTAAATTTTATTTTAAAGAAAATGAAGGTATATTCCTTGGTTATTCATCCAAAAGAAAAGCTTATAATTATTTGGGTAAAGCTACTAGTAAGATGATTGAAAGTGAAAATGTAAGATTTGATGAGTACATAGAGAAGAGTGACATGAAATAAAAGAAGGAACCTAAAGATTACAAAAAGTTTGTATTTGTGTATGAAGAGACACCTAATACACTACCTGAGTTACAATAGAGATACACCAAGTACCAAATAATATCACATAAGTTACAAAATTCTTTACCTGAGCATTAGCTAGTACACCCTGAGCATGAAGTAGAAACCCTACTAGGTGGAGAAATTATTGAAAATTAAAGAATGGAACCTCTATTAGCCAAATATGTGAGAAAGAATCATTACCTTGAATAATTTATTGGTGATAGAAGTATAGGAGTATAGAAAAGAAGAAAATTAAGAGATAGTACCTATTTTATTATTGGTTTTGAACCAAGAACTATCAAGGATGTATTGGACATTATGTATCAAGACCTAAATATATTGATCAGATTGTATGACTAAAGAGATTGATTAGATTGATAAGAACAATACATGGACACTATTACTGAGACCTGATGACAAGAATGTGATTGGAATCGAATGAATTTTTAGAAACAAGCTAAATATAAATGGAGAAGTGGTAAGAAATAAGGCAAGACTAGTTTGAAAAGGTTGTGCATAAGATAAAGGAATAGATTATGGAGATACTTTTGCACCTATGGAAAGATTGGAAGGAGTAAGTGTATATGTAAATTGTTGGCCTCAGATTCTCACACACTTCAAAACAGTCTTTACCTGAGGGATCATCCTGGAATGAACATTGAATTGTTCGTCCAAGTAATCTAATCAGTGTGACCTATTGCCTTCTAACTAGAAGGATTTTTCCTTTGCTCTTAGATTGAGAAGTGGGCAACCAAACCTTTTAGTATGAAAGATTTATGTAGCTATATGGTAGTGCAATTAATATAAATGAGAACACAATTTAATCTAATAATAGATAAAAGAAAATTAAGCTATGTAGGTGCATTTTAATCTATATGATATTAATGCTAAGCAAAGAGAGCTATGAAAATATTAAGCAAGTGAGTAAGTATTTTGACAATAATTGATGCAATTCAATTCCAACCTTTGTAATGAGGAATTAGAAGCCTCTTAAATAGAATTCTTGAAATCAATCAATGGTCGAGATTGACTCAAACAAATGGTCAAGATTGAAGCTAAGATCCAGTCAGGATGGAAGATTCCCAATGTAGGTGAGGTTAACTAACTCGGATCCTAAGTATAATGAAGAGTTAATTGAAATCCACTTGAGTGTGAGAATAAGTTGATTAAGTCAATTCCAATTCTAGAGATAGATCACATAGAATTCCCATTCCTAAATTGAAGAGAAGGATTTGGAAGGTTATTTAAATTAATAAAATGAGATATGACCTCATAAATGCATATTTTAATTAATTGAGTAATTAAATGCAATAATTAAAATAAAGACATTATTTCATTAAATTAAATATGTTTAATTCCCTTGCACATTAGCTTTAAGAGATAATTTAATTTAACCAAAGTATGAACATTTTAAATTAAATTAAATCTACTCAATAGGTTTAATACAGCTAATCTAAGTCAATACTTAGGAATTAAATAGAGAATGTGATTAATGCAAATTAGGGTTCTCTACATTTGACAATTAGGTCAAATATTGATAATAAGAATAAGATTTTCCTAGTAAAATAGGACTTAGGGTTTATCAAAATAGACTAGAATTGGTTAATATGGAAATGTGCCAATTTTTGGGATATTACATTTGCCCCCCTTTGAATAAATGTGCAAGCAACATGTTAAATTCAAAGAAATCAGAAGTATGATGTGAAGATAGAGAAATGAGATTGGCTCTATGATTGACGATACAAAGCTCAATTGATAAGTTTTTAAAGGTAATCCCTAGAATGAAGCTTAACCTTCGAGAATCCAGATAGAACACCTATATACTGAGATTGATAAGCTTTTAAATATTATCTCCAAAATGAAGCTTAACCTTAAGGGATCCAGATAGAATGCCTAGATACCTAAATCAATAAGCTTTTAAAGATTATCTCCAGAACAAGCTTAACCTTAAGGGATCCAAATAGAACACCTAGATACCTAGATCGATAAGCCTTTAAAGATTATCTCCAGAATGAAGCTTAACCTTAAGGGATCTAGATAGAACACCTAGATACCTAAATCGATAAGCTTTTAAAAATTATCTCCAAAATATAGCTTAGCCTTAAGTGATCCAAATAAAACACCTAGATATTTAGATTGATAAGCTTTTTAAGATTATCTCTAGACCAGAGATTAACCTTAAGGGATCTAGATAGAACACCTAGATGCCTAGCTATAAAAGATAGAAAGATCCCAACATGAGTCATAGAATCATCCCCAAAATGAGGCTTAACCCTCAAGAGTCCCGGTTTAGATTGTCCTAATACCTATCCATCAAACTCTAATAAGGATCACTATAAGATATGATTAGCTGATAAAAAGATGAGATAGATGATGTAGATGTTAGATAGAAAGGGGACAAGATGTCCCAAGTGATGAGGACATAAGGTATAGATTGAGTTAAAATTGAGAGTTAATGATGTAAACATCTTGCCCCCTCAGGAACAAAATTGAAAGATGACACACCATAAATATGATGTAAAGTAGTATATAGAGAAATATGGAAGAAATTGGAGATTCTAAATAATATAGAAAAGATCAGAACAATCAAAAGAAAATTTGGAGTTGATTTGAAGTGCTTTCAAGGTTCAAAAGACCAAGTTTTACTAAAGGTTGACTAGGTCTTACTTGAGTTGACTTTTTCTAGAGATTTTGGAAAATTTAAAGAAATTGTGAGTTGAAAATATTTGAAGATTGACAAAGTATTAGAAAAAATGGATTGCACAAGCATTCGACTGCGTCGGTCCCAAAATTTTAAAATGTGATTTTGAGCTATTTAAGTGTGTTAGATTTCAAATTTGATTTCAAAAATGGATTCAGAGTGGTCAGATTAGCTAGGGGGTGATTTTCACACAAATCAGAGCACTTTGAAAATTAGGTCAAAACCTATATAAGGGCCCAAAGGGTCATTTTCAAATCATTTTCACTTTTTTCTTTTGTGGAGAATAGAGCTCTAAGGCAAAAATTATGGTCCCCTTGTCAACACATCGATTCAAGTGCTCTTGACGACATAGCCAGTTGACGAACAATGGGCATCTAGTGAGTAGTCGATAATGTTACTTCACATTAAGTTTTGCACATTTTTTGAGGTAGTCTTTAGCATATTTTAGGTTTTTTAAGTTTTTTTTGTCGATTCTCATGTGAGGATGTCACTCCTCATGTGAAGCCAGTCATTTCTTGCATGAAGTAGTACTAGGCATGTACTTCTTTGCCTAGTTTAGTAGGTTTTTACGCATGGGAGATGCCCACATGTCACATGAGAAACCCTTGATTTTTTCCATTATTCGTTGAGTGTTTGATTACTACTCATGTGAAGAGTTTTATCCTCATGTGAGGATGTACAATTTTGTGCGACATTTTGGTGTTAATTACAAGGTTAAAAGTTTGAAATTTGATTTTTCATTACAATTTTATGTTTATTTTCATTGTATTTGTTTGTGAAGTGGAGACTAATCACTTGCATGTTGCGTTTGTGTATGTGAAGGTTACCTTTGAGGATATCAGATTTTGATCCTATTACCCACCATACAGAGCTTTGTTGTAGAGACTCGATGATGTAGATATGGGTCATATAGATAGGTTGAGTTTGTCATATACTTGCCAGATTCCACTAGTGTTGGTGAATCATGACTTGCTGACACTAGAGAATTTCCATTAGGAGACAAAAACTTTCCACTTGCCATAGGGAGAGATGATAGTGACACCAAAGGACATCTACAGGATTCTCCACATACCATTCCACAAACCATGAGTGATTTATGACATAGTTCCCAAAGTAGGTATAGAGACACTTAGGTCCATATTCCAACAGGACTTGATAATGGGTAGAGTGATCTTGTGGGGTGAGCTTGTGCATAATCATGGTCCCACTCACAGGTTAGCATCCATTGTGGCAATATTTATTAGTTGTTTCTTGATGCTAAATAAAGGCCAATATGGATTAGAGTGTGGATGGGGTAAGATGCTCCAAATGATGTTAGAGACCTTGGAGAGATATGGGTGGGGTTAGTGCATGCTCACACATATGTATCATGAGATACATGAGATAGTGTATTGTGAGAGGAGGAGCATGGCCACTAGGATCTATGTTCTCTAGATCTTTGCATAAGAGAACCTACCGGTCACAAGGCCTATTTTTGAGGACTAGAGGTATCCTATAGAGCCATATATTTGTAGATATAGAGACCAGCTTACCTAGATAGCTCTAGGGAAGACTGATTAGTGGATGGCTTGTCTTGATGAATTAGCCTCAGTATAGAGACCATGGAGGGAGATAGAGGATTGGGATGATGCACTAGTAGAGTTAAGTCATATGTTCATCTCTCAACTACTGATAGGTCAATCTATATAGATGGTGGAGAGATTTCCTTGGATAGACATGTGGCAACAGTATGGGAGACCACAAGATATTTCATAGGAGTACTACTCCTATGCATGATTAGTGATAGATGTGAACTATGGATGGTCCCTGAGATTGGATCCTAGGAGATCGATGATAGGTGTGCACAACTTGGTTGTGACATAGTGGGACTACTTATTAGTGGTAGCAGATGGAGGGATGACTTCTACATATCATGCCTATTTTGCAAGTCATCCCTTTCCATAGTTTACAAATCTAGTGGGATGGCAACTCCCATATAGCTAGTGCATGCACCCTCAGCACCACCATAGTAGCCAGAGTAGCAATAGTAGGTGAGACATAGGACTAGACAAGTCTTGATTCCTATGAGATACATGAGATTAGATCCAAATGCTGGTGGAAGTGGGACAAGTTAGAGGTGACAACAAGGCAAGATGGGAGGCCTAAGATCCATTGGCAGAGATGCATAAATGAAATAAGTTGAGCAGGAGTAGCTAGCTAAGTAGCCTGAGGCCACAGTCAGTAATGAGGAGATGTAGGACTATCCTACTATAGGAGCTTAGGGAGGAGACATCTTAGCGTAGACCCAGGAGGCCCTTAGGAAGTCGAGGGATTAGGCATGGACCGCGCAATGATAGTTAGCAGAGCTACATATTCAGGTGACGATTAGAGATACTCAATTTGTAGAGTGGGATTAAGAGATCCATGATTTATGGGAGTAGCTAGAGTTAGCATGACAGAGATTTGAGCAGCAGTAGGATGTGGTCCAGTTGTAGTTGGCTTGGGTAGCCTCTCTTTTTTTGGCACATGTAGTAGTTGTACTAAATGAGGCTGAGTAGGTGCCTTGATTTTCTTAGTATGCATGAGTTTCAAGGGGAGCACGGCTACCAATAAGACCGTACATGCCTCCTCCTCCTCCTCCACCACTAGTAGGAGGTGAGGGGGAAGGGGAGAGTCAGATTATTTGTGACTTTGATTTTGATCTGGCTCTATATCCATTGGTGTGCCAGCACCATTTTGTAACATTTTTTATCAACAACACTCGAGTAGCATACAATTTGCAAAGATGTATACTTATATATATACATGAGATTATGATTCGAGTACCACTTGCATTTGTCACTTTCTCTCTTTATAGGTTGTTGTACATGAGATGTTTTATGTTATGATTATAAAATGTAAATATGATGTGATGTATGAATGCAAATTTAATTTGATGTATGAATGTAGTGTAGATGAGATGGATTATGAAATTGTGTATGAAATGAAAAATATGAATGCACTAACATCTCATGCAGTGTTCCATATTTTTGTTGATAGTGACAAGTATCCCTTATGGAGTGAGAGGATGAACCAAAGAACCAAATTTTTATGCAGTTGTAAAGAAACATGATACTTTGAAGAAGCCAAAAATCCCTCATCACAAAGGATGTAAGTGAATTAGTCATCAGACCATGTACTTATGCAATGCAAGTCGATAGTAGATGTAATTTGTAGGCTATATGCAACCATAGGTCTAGTTACCAAACTTTGAGAATTATCATCATTGAGTCTATAGCGAAATCCCACATGTCATACAAATCCCACTGACATTGCAATCATAGAAATATGAATATGAAAAATGTTCTAGTTTTTTTGGGATTAAATGTAAGCATTCAAGGCACAAGAAGCTAAAATGACTAGAACATTTGTCCTTTTTAATGTAGCATGAAAACATAAGCATCAAAGCCTAAATGCTAGGACGATCATAATTTTTCTTAGGTGAAAACACACTAGACACACAAGAGATCCTTCTTATGCTAAGTAGTCAGTAGGTTTTCAATTTGTAACAACCCTTGTGTTTGTAACCCGAGATAGAAGTGTGCTATTTATACTCACAATAACCCATACATTTACTTAGTAGGATGAGTATCAGTATTTACTATAGCATAGAGAATTCACTCCAACAAGCAAGGAGAAGTGCCAACCTCAATGAAGAGTCCATATTAGAGGAGTCAAGGTACACACAACCCTCCAATACAAGATGGAGGCTCTTATAGTGGACACCCCTTTTATATGGATGCTCTAGACCATTTTAACTAAACCACAAAAAGAAAGTGAAGAAAAGATCCCGCCCCTAGTTCTCACTTCTCTAGTGAAAAGAGACATCATCAAGTTTCTCAAAGAGACATAATAAAAGGAAAGAAAAAAAAACAAAGAAAAGCTCATCATATCACCAAACATATTCATCATTTTGAGTTCATTTTTTGTGTTATAGGATTGATGTCAAGTGTCAATGTCCAAAACATGGATGAAATAAATCTCTTCAGTAGGGTGACAACAATAGACAAACATAGTTAGAACAACTAGTGACTAAAGTCAAAGAGGAATCTTTAATAAGAAAAACCTTGGTATGAAATTGAGTAACAGTGGACAAACACAGTGACAACCACTGGTGACTGGCATGAGAGATCTTCTGTGAGAGGAATCTCAAAAAGTGACACTAGCGATAGTAAGCAAACATAGTTAGAACAACTAGTGACGATCACGAAAGAGATTATCCATGAGAGGAATCTTGAAAAGTGACACTAGCAATAGTAGGAAAATGCAATTAGAACAATTGGTAACTGTCATGAGAGAGATTATCCATTAGAGGAATCTCAAAAAGTGACACTAGTGATAGTAGGCAAATGCAGTTAGAACAACTAGTGACTATCATGAAAGAGACTCCTATGACATTGTAGGGTGTTGCCCTCAAGTTATGACAAAATTCAATCAATGGATACATGAGCGAAAGAAACAAAGAAGAAAAGTGAACATACATGAGCCAGAAGATGCACTGTGAGATATAGCATTTGAACCAAGAGGCACTTGTTTACCAAGTTTTCACCTTCTTGGCAGAGATTCCTTTTTTTGCTACCATGATGCCTATTTGCCAGGTTTTCATCATTGACACTTTTTTTCTTTTTCAATTTTTTTTATTTTTCTTTCTTTTTTTGATTTTTTTGTATTTTTACATTTTTTCATTTTTTTGTATTTTTTTATTTTTGAATTTTTTTGGTATTACGAAGGCACCTATTGCTAGGTTTTCACCAAGATAATGATTTTTTAGGACCTTTTGCAATTTTTAGATTTTTTTCAAGACATTTAGATACATACAAAGAGCTTTGGAAAACATATTAGCTGTAAAACCTTTTCAGATGGAGAGTGTTGATAGGCTCCTTGAGCACCTCTCCCTCTACTATAAAAATTTGGTAAGCACTAGATCGAAACATTGTAGTAATTATGTAGGGACTAAGCTAGTTGAGTTTGGACTTCCCTTTTTGTACCCATTGTTGTTGATTCTTAGGTTTTTCTCTAAGAACAAGATCACCCAGTTGGAAGTCATGTGGCTTTATTCTTATTGTAACTTCTGGACATACATTGTTGATAAGCTCGAAGATGATCACATGCTACTTGTTGGCATTCATCTAACAAGACTAGCTCTTGAAGCTAAGATATTCTATAGTCATCATTAGTAACGAGGCCCTTCATGGAAATTCTCAAAGTAGGAATATCAACCACAATTGGAAGCACAACATCTACTGCATAGACTAAAGCAAAGGGCATTATACTTGTTGGAGTTTGGATACTTGTTTTGTATGCCCATAAAGCTAGATTAATCTGAAGGTGCCAATCCCTTCTAGATTTACTAACTGTGCGATGAAGGATCTTAAGGATATCCTTGATGTTGGATGTCTATGCTTGACCATTAGCCTAGGGGTAATTGATAGAAGACCAATGTTGCATGATTCTAAACTTTTTGCATAACTCCTTAAGATTTTTATTTTTGAACTATCCTCCATTAAAAAAAATAATGGAAGAAGGTACACCATATCTACAAATGATGTAATTCATGATAAAAAAAGCTACAATTTTTCCATTTGCTATAGAGAGGGACTGCCTCCACCCACTTAGTGAAGTAGTCTATAGCTTTTATAATGAATTTATGTCCATTTAAAGAAGATGGGTGAATATGTCCCACAAGATCAAAGGCCAATTATTGGAATGGCCATAGTTTGATGGATGGAATTAGCTATCTGGCTAGAGCATGAACTAGATTCCCATGGAGCTAGCATTGTTTATAGGACTTGGTATATTTGATTGCCTCTTGCTCCATATTCAGCCAATAGTAACTAGCTCTAGTAAGTTTATGAGCTAGTGTCAAGCAATTTCAGTGAGGTTTGAAAATGCCCTCATAGATGTTGATTAAAGAGTGCTTGGACTCATCAGGTTCTAGACACCTAAGGAGTGTTCCATCGAGACCTCTCCTAAACAAGTCATCAACAATAATGACATTACATGAAGCATTGTAGATTAGATGACATTTTCATTCTAGGTTAGACTATTTGTAATGGTTTGGTCATGCAGATAGTACTATATGTGGTGGTACTGGGATGAATCATGTCCTACTATAGAAAAAATATCCAAGATTTAGGGGTATCATAGGCAAGGTAGAGTAAAATTTCCTCTAGGAACTTGTGTCAAAGATCATTCTCTGGCATCTATAACAAGGAAGCAAGAGTAGCCATGGCATTAGCCACTTTGTTGTTTTCTTGAGGAACCTGTTAAAAAGTGATATGAGCAAAGTATTTCTTTAGATCATCCACCATGCATTTATAAGGGATCAATTTCTCATCTTTTTTCTAATATACATCATTGACCTGGTTGATTATGAGTTGTGAATCACCAAAGATGTTCAACTTATCTACTCTCCATTCAATTGCAATCCTCATGCCTTTAATGAGATCTTCATATTTTCCAATATTGTTCGTACAAGGAAACAAAATCTTGTATGCCTTAGGTAGCGAATAACTTTGTGGTGTTATGAATAGTAACCCAACATTGGATCCTTGTTGTGTGAAGGAACTGTCAAAGAACATCACCCAAGTTTGATGCATGAGTGTCAAAATTGATTCATTAGGGAAGTCAACA
This sequence comes from Cupressus sempervirens, assembly GCA_028749045.1. NCBI lineage: Eukaryota > Viridiplantae > Streptophyta > Pinopsida > Cupressales > Cupressaceae > Cupressus > Cupressus sempervirens. The sequence continues at coordinate 399,868,450 of CM053791.1, read as the reverse complement.
TTTAGTGGAAGAAGACTTTTCATAGGTGCCTCTACTAAATGATCAGAAATTGCTTGTCCTTTGATAGCCTTTCATTCAACATATTGAATGTCAAACTTGCTTAGTATCATGACCCACTTAGCCAATCTCCCTATTAGAGCTGCCTTGCAAAGCAAGTACTTTAGTGGATTAATTTTAGCAACCAATTGTGTAGTATGGGTAAGCATGTAGTGTCTCAACTTTTGGGAAGAAAAGATGACTACCAAGAAAGCCTTCTCGATGATACTATAATTCTTTTCATAGGAAATTAGAAAGTGACTTAGATTGTAAATGGCTCTTTCCTTGTTATCATTGTCCTCTTGAGCTAGCAAGATACCCAAAGATGTCTTTATTATTGAGATGTATAGAATAAGAGGCTTCCCATAAATAGGAGGCATCAAGATCAGTGGATTAGCAAGGTATTGCTTTATCTGTGTTAGACTTTGATCACAATCTTGGCTCCAATTATATTTCACACCTTTATGTAGAGTCTTGGTAAAAGGTTGTGACCTATCTGCTAGCTGTGAGATGAATTTGTGAATGGATTGAAGTCTTCCTTGTAAGCCCCTCATCTAACTGATATTATGAGGTGGAGGCATGTCCATGATTGCTTGAACTTTCTCTGGATCAACCTCGATTCCTTTTTTAGACATGATGTAGCCAAGTAATTTCCCAAATGTTACAACAAATGCACATTTCTTGGGATTAAGTCTTAGGCTTAATTTCTCCATGTCATCTAGGATAGGTTCCAAATCTTGAAGACAAGTGTTGTGTTTTGTGCTCTTAACTAGAGTATCATCGATATAGTCTTCCATTTTTTCATACATCATGTCATGAAAAATTGTAGTAACTACTCTCTGATATGTAGCACCAACATTTTTCAAGCCAAATGGCATCACATTTTAATAGAAAGTTCCCCATGCACAAGTGAAGGCAGTCTTTTCCTGATCTTCCAGTGCAATTTTTATTTGATTATAACAATAAAATCTATCCATGAGTGAGTACATTTCATATCTTGTGGTCATGTCCACTATCATATCAATGTTAGGTAGTGGAAAATCATCCTTCAGACATGCTAAGTCTAGATCTTGGAAATCTGTATAGACTTTGATAGATTTGTCATTTTGGGAAACTGGAACAATGTTTGATATCCATTCAACATAATTAACAATGTGGATGAAACCAGCTTTCAGAAGCTTCTCTAGTTTAGTTTTGACAAGCAATGTAACATGAGGATGCATTTTCCTAAGTTTTTGTTTGACTGGTTTAACTCCTAGTGCAATAGACAAGTGATGCATAATGAGATTTGGATTTAACCTTGGCATGTCTGAGCATGTCCACACAAAGTTTATCTTTTTCTCTTCAAAGAAAGCAATGAACTCCTCTTTTTCTTTTGGAGATAGTGATTGTACAAGATGTATCATGTGAGGTTGTTCCTCTATTCCCAAGTTGATTGGTTGTGTTGGTTCTATCAACACTAATGATCTTTCTTGAAAATGACTAGGAAGTGCATCAAATATCTTATCCATAGGTACCTCAGAGAGGTTTTCACACTTGGATACATCTTTTATTTTCACTTTTTAAGGTTTCAACACTACCACAATGTGGTTTTCACCATTAGACCTTTTATTTCTTTTCTTTTTGATTGTATGACTAAGATATTTGATGTCAGCTTTAGTCATGTCGACACTTTGTTCACTAGTGGAAGACGTTACTAGTTCAATAGCATTTAAGTAGTAGGAAAGAGCATAGTCATTTTGGAATGTGAGAACTTAACTAAATACATTGGAATTCTAGTCTATGAGCTTGAGATAGGTGAGTGAAAGAGATGTGGTGGGTTTGATTGTATTCACGGTATAATCATTAAATGCTTGGACAAGAAATTTGAGACCTAGAACAGCTTTGTCCACAAGTGTGTTTGAATTCCTTTGAACACTAACATCATTAATTGAAGACTTGAGGAAACTAGTTGGATAGGACTCATCCAACCTAATTCCTCAAGGAGGTTTTCATAAACATGAACTTGATCTATGTCTTTGTCTATAGTTGCTTCTAAGAGAGATTCAAATTCATATTCTTGAGAATCTGTATTGCATAGAGACAGATTGTAGAATTCCCCAAAAGTTATAGGAAAAAATTCTCCTTTGTCATCTAGATTTTTACAAAGTTACTCAATGTGTAAAGCATGACTCAACTCTCCTTTTTCCTGTTGCGTATGATTTGAACTAGTAGTATCCTTAGAAGAATCACTATCACCATCCATAGCACTAACACATGGTACAAAGTTGTCTGGTTCTGCAAAGAATTTAGCCAAATCACCAAAAATTGGATAAGGATAAGGATCCTCGTCATTAGCATTGTATTTATAGTCATCAAACTTAGCTTGTGACTCATGTTGAAATGAACTCTTAGGTTTTGGTATGAATTTATTACTCCCTAGATGGAAGGGAATCTTCTTGAAGCCTAGACTAGATGTGTCTCAATTCCTTCTAGCTATTGCTTTGATAGAATCAATTAGATCATTTTTGTTGTATCCAATAGGATGAGTTCCTTTATAGCCAAAGTGTTTCATGAGTCTAAGACTAGGACCATACTTCTCAGGAGTAATTATACAAGACTGTTTGGTGAGGTCTACTGGAGTTTCCTCTTTGTAGATCCATGCAACAATAGCTCTATTTTTAGCTTCCTCCTCAAGAGGAATAGTAGCTTTGAAAAAACTACCATCATACTTAGTTTGAGATGTCTACACAAAAGGTTTCTTTGCTTTAGTTGGTCTCCCATTGTGACAAGGAGGCTTGGGAAGAGATGTTAGAGACAAGACTGATTCTATGTGATATTCACCCATTTCAATTTCTTTCAGCTTGAGTGACTACTCAATTTGCTTTAGCTTTTTATCATGATAGTCCATATATTCCCTATTAGCAAGTACAATTTTTTAAGAAAATTTCAACGTGTTATAGGTATAGCTAGTACTTGTAGGTATGGCGACTACAGAGCCATGAAATGGGAATTTTACGCATTGGTGGTAAGTGGATGGCACAACACACATCTCATGTATCCATGGTCTTCCTCGAAAAATATTGTAAGCCAAGGGAATGTTGAGGACCTAACAAGTGACATCCCTTTCTATAGGACCAATGTAGAGAGGCAACACCACAATACCTAAACACTTTTGTTCAACTTCATCATATGCTTTGATACTTATCTTGCAACAAGGATCAATGGACTCTTCAGAATAGTCCAATTGTCTGAGTAAAGCAGCAAAGACAATGTTTAAACTTGCTCCATTATTGATGAACACATGATGGACATGTTTTTGGTGTATCATGACCTCAATGTTTAGAAGTTTATTATGTAGATGTCTTAGTGAATTGTCGTCCTCCTCAAAGAAAGATATATAGTAAGGTGAGGTCAGATGACCTACCATAGATTGGAACTACTCAATATCAAGATCTTGAGGGACATTTGCCTCAGTTAGGGCTTTGTCAAGAATTTTCCTATGAGTAGGCAAGATTTTGAGTAGCTCAAAGAAAATTATTTGAGAATTAGTTCATTGTAACTAATCAAAGATACTATAGCTAGTAGCCACAAAATTTGTTGTAAGTTTTGTTCCTTTGCTATAAGGACCAAGAAGAGGTATGTCTTTGTGTTGTTCAAGATCAAGAGTAGAAGGCACAGAGCCTTTGAGTACCAACTTGACATGAGAATGTATAACAACATTGGCATAAGATTGCAATGGTTCATTGTTAGATGAATTAGAAGAAGGGCCCCTTAAGACAAATGGTGTCTTAGGTTTAGTTTTGTCTTGTTTTACCTTGATGGTGATGACATCACAATACTCAACATCCATGGGTTCAACCATGTGAACTATCTCATCATCAACATTAGAGAACATATAGTTGATCTTGTTATGAGGTTTCTCCTTTTTTGTAAGATAGGAATGACTCTTTGAAAGCCTTGTGATCCATGTTCTTGTTATGTCTATCCACAACAATGTCACCATTGTCAATCAAGTCTTGGACTTTGTGACACAAGTTGATGCAATTGCTAGTTTTTTTATCCTTGTTTTGGTGATATTCACAAAATGTGGTTTCATTCGACCATGGTAGTCAAGGTTGTGGATTGCAAGGACGAGAGTTATCCAATGGAGAAATGAGCTTATTTTGTAGCAAGGCCTTATAGACCACATCTAGAGGTTCACCAAGAGGTGTATATTCTTGTTTTGGGCATGAGACCCAAGAGGTGTTATTCAGTTTGTTTCTAGACATCTTATTGTTGGAAAGAGGTTTCTCAACATTCTTGGATGCTTTGAGATTGTCTGTAACATTGAAGGCTGCCTTAGTAGGTTTAGGAGTAATGTTGTCAACAACTCCATCATTCACAACCTCTCAATTTTTGTTCACATACTTGGGTTTGTCCTTTTTAGAGGTAGATCTTTGTTTTGTGTCCTTTTGAAGGGTTAGTTCACCCTTTTTTACCTTGAATTCCTCTATATAGATGGCTTGTGTGACCATGTCTTTGAAGGTGCATGGACCTTGAAGTTGAACTCTATACCTAAATGAGGATATTATTAGTGAAGATATCAAGCTTTTCTATTTTAGGAATCATTCATGAATATTTGGTGTAAAGTTGTCTCCATCTCTAAAGGAATGTGAGGAAAGGTTCCCCAACTTTCTATTTAAGGTTACACAAGTCTCGAATGTTATTTGGGTGTTGGATGTTGTGAGAGTATTGTTGGAAAAACAGCTTAAAAATATCATCAAATGCTTTGATACCAAGAGGCAAGTGTGAAAACCAATCCATAGCCTAACCACCTAGACTTCTTGGGAATAAACACATGAGATATGTCTAATTATGCATAAATTCCATAAAAAAGGCCTTGAATTCTCATAGATGATCTTGGGGATTGGTAGTTCCAAAGCATTTATTGTACGTAGGTAATTCAACTCCTCTTGGAAAATAAGACATGTCTATACTCTTGTCAAATGGGAATGGACAAAGAGCGTCTAAGGTGTATGTTTTTGCAGGTTTTTCTTTATCACACATCATGTGAGCTAGTTGGTCTTGTATGATTTTCAACTATTTTTGCAATTTGGAAGTTTCAATTTTCTCTTTAGGTGTAATGATAGTTTCAGCATTAAAGTGATGAGGTAGTTTAGCTCCCTCTTGGGCAAGTTTGAGAAAGTATTTCTCTTTCTCTTTGTTAAGAAAGATTTCCATAACTTTCTAGAAGTTTTTGTCCTTATGACACTTCTTGATGTGTTTAGGGAGTATTTCTACCCATTCTTCATTCTCATCAATAAAGAGAGTTTCCTTCTATCATTCAGTTCTATTTTGATCTTGGTCTCTACTATGTTCTCCCTATTTAGGTCCTTGATCAACCATTCTAGGAATGTGAATGGTTTCAATATGTTTTGATTGAAAAGGTCCTCTGAATAAGAATTTTGTTGTGTTTTTTAGAGATGTATGACCTCTACTAGTTTTAGGATCCTCTTGATACAAGGGGTTCCTGGTTTATTGTAAGTTGCTGGAGAATATTCTCTAAACATGAGGTGATCTAATAGGTGAAGGAGATCATGAAGATTCCTCACTGGATGAAATAGACATAGAGTGTGTATGAATTGGAAAGTGACCTCTACCATGATTAAAACCCCTAGCTCTACCTTATCTAAGTCTAAGGGAATAAAATACATCTCCACTTCTTGTTGCCATAGTTATAGACAAGGACAAGAAGCAAAAACCTAGACAAGGACCAAGCTAGAATGCAATCTCAAAGAATCAAGATAAGAGTGTTGTATACTAAGGTATGAGTTGTCTAAGCAATGGTTAGAACAACCAAATATTATGACTATTGTGACACAAAGTATGACAAGCACTAAAGAACATGAACAAGATAATTGAAAGATGAGATTGGATTGGATGTAGGTCACAAGTTGTTGACTAAGCAAGGTGCCATTGTTTGAAACTATTTGCACATAGAAAAGTGATAAAATATCATAGGAAACATACTAGAATTAGAGTACAGATAGCTCTAACAAATAGTTTTACAGTTTTGAGACAAGATCTCAAGTGAAGATTCTCAAATAACCACGTGAGAAAGTGCAATAAAGCAGGAAAAGACTCAAAACAATGATTTTGGACTAGGTTTCTCGTGCGAGGACTTATATAGGGCCATGTGAGGATGTGTTAGATTAACAAGGAAATAGGATTTTGACTAAAGGACCAAGCTTGCAAGATCTCACATGGAGATTTGAATAGGACCACATGAAAGCTTGGATAGGGCAACACAGAGAAATGTTGGCCAAAAAGGTACTCATACAAAATTTTGTCAAAGTGGGTGAAAAAATAGAGACTAGATTGACAACTAAGACTAAATTTTGAAGATATTTACAAGGTTTAGATAGTTTTGGATAGATTTTTTGTTATTTTGACAGATTTTAGATAGATAGCAAGATGGCTTTCATTCAATTTTCTAAACAACATTTTGGTTTTGAGCAAGATAGTTTGTTTTTGAGAAAGACACAAGAAGCAAGCAGTAGTCACAAACAATACAATCAAGGACAAAGAAACTCAAAGGGATGGGAGAGTCTAGACTTTTAGTTTATTTTGACAAGTTTGGAAAATTTTAAGACTCAATAACAAACACACTTTTATCCCTAAGACCAAAAATGGTAGAGGAAGCAAAACCTATGTCCCACAACTAATGTGCATGTGTGCGTTCACCTCACGCAACTATGTCACCCCACTAAAGGGCACCCATGTTTTTGGTGTATTTTGAGGGCTCAATAACATATGCTAAATGAACACCCTTGTGGTAGGGGTCAAGCATGTATACCACCTTCCAATGCCCAGGTGCCTATGTTGAGTTCCATAAGAGAGATTCTTCCCCCTCCTTGCACAAAGATTATGCCCTCTTTTAGAGGTGAACTGGATAGAAACTAACTAAGAAATTTTTATTTGGATTCCATTCATATTAATCCCTAGTGGCTTCATAAGTGAAGTTAAGACTAGCATCCCACACCAACATCCAAAAGTGCACACACTTGACTAGCAAGACTAGGGTCGATACCAACCAATGCAATAGATAGAGCCTCCTCTTGATATGCAATATCAGGAATCAAGAGGAAGAAATTAACATGGCTTTGGAGTCTTTCACTCTATAAAGCTTCTTTATTATAGTGAGTTGGAATCTCTGGAAAAAGGAGTGTGCTTACTTGGGTCATTCCTAGAGGTTGGATTGCTTCGGCAAGCTCTCTAAGGGTTGACTCAAACTAATGGTTTGGATCCAAGGGTTTGAGTTTCTAATTTCCCTTAAGGGGAAAGAGCATACTCCTCTACCTCATCACCTCACCCAAAAACACAAGACATTATAATCACCAAGTTATCTTAATCAATCCAAACTAATCCTTTCGCAAAAATTGTCTTCCCTAAAAGGAAAACATCATCCCTTCGTAGAAGAGGATTCGTACTAGAGAACCACTAAATTTATTACCTCCCTCGGATGCCATCTTTTAGAGACTTCTAAGTTTTTGATTTATCCTTGGTCATGACTTCCAAGTAGTAAAGAGCATACTCCCCTATTCCCCTGTCTTGCACCCTATGAAGTTCACAAGCCCTAATTATACAATTTGTAAAAGAAAAAATAAGACATGACATTTAAAATGGATTTGAAATTGGTCTTCAACATGTGTTTCTTTGGCAATCATCCTGCAATCATGTAGTTAGTAAGTGTTTCAAGTTGTTTTGATAAAGGTATCCTTGTCAAGTGTCCTGCAAACCACTATTATGCTACAAAAAACCAAAAATTTGAAAGAACATGCTTCAAAGAAAACTTGTTAGTTGAAAGTAATGATAAACTAAATTCTATAATAAAACTATATTTTTCATGCTGTTGTAAAATTTTGCATAAAATCCTACACAGGCCCGTGTGAGAAAACGTTGTGCATCGCATGAGAAACTACACAATTATGCACTTTTTCATGCAAGGAAGTGCAATGAAAGGGGTGAAATCTTCAAATCTTTGTGCAAACATGAGATTTGTTGCACAAAAATCTAGAAATCTATATGGACGAATGTGACAGAATCATCAAAATAACAAAAAACATAGTAGATGGGGCTAGAAAAATTGATTTCTCGACCCCACTGTGGGTGCCAGAAATGTATATGTGAATTGTGGGACTTGAATTCTCACACACACTTCAACATGGTCTTTACCAAAGAGATCATCATGTAATGAACATTGAATTATTCATCCAAGTAATCTAATCAGTGTGACCTATTGCCTTCTAACTAGAAGAATTTTGCCTTTGCTCTCAAACCAAGAAGCAAGCAACCAGACTTTTTAGTATGAAGAATTTATGCAGCTATATGGTAGTGAAATTAATCTAAATGAGAATGTAATTTAATCTAATAACAAATAAAAGAAAATTAAGCTATGTGAGTGCATTTTAATCTATATGATATTAATGTTAAACAAAGAGAGCTATGAAAATATTAAGCAAGTGAGTAAGTATTTTGACATTAATTCAATATAATTCCATTCTAACCTCTATAATGAGGAATTAGAAGCCTCTAAAATAGAAATCCTGAAATCAATCAACAGTTGAGATCAAATCAAATGAATGGTTAGGATTGAAACTAAGATCTAGTCAAGATGAAAGATTCCCAGTGTAGGTGAGGTTAACTAACTCAGATCTTGAGTATAATGAAAAGTAAACTGAAATTCACCCAAGTGTGAGAATAAGTTGATTAAGTCAATTCCAATTCTAGAGATAGATCACTTAGAATTCCCATTCCTAAACTAAAGAGAAGGATTTCGAATGTTATTTAAATTAATAAAATGAGATATGACCTCATAAATGCATATTTTAATTAATTGAGTAATTAAACCCAATAATTAAAATTAAAAAATTATTTCATTAAATTAAATATGTTTATTTCCCTTGCACATTAGAAGTTAAGAGATTTTTTAATTCAACCAAAGTATGAACATTTTAAATTAAATTAAATCTAATCAATAGGTTTAATGCAAGTAATCTAAGTCGATACTTAGGAATTAAATAGAGAATGTGATTAATGCAGATTAAGGTTTTCAACATTTGACAATTAGGTCAAATAGCGATAATCAAAATAAGAATTGCCTAGTAAAATAAGACTTAGGGTTGATCAAAATAGAGAAAAATTGGTTAATATGGCAATGTGCCAATTTTGGGGTGTTATAGTAAGAACATTTTTGGATTATGCTACCTATAAGTAGGTCAAAGTTTATCAAATGGATATCAAATCTACAACCTTGAATAGAATACTTGAAGAGGAAATATATATTGAACAACTTGGGGGATTCATTGAACCTAAAAAGAGGAATATGATTTCCAAGTTGAAGAAGGATTTGTATGGATTCAAACAAGCACAAAGAGCATGGTATGAAAGGTTACATTCTTATTTGATTAATATTAGATTTGGTAGAACAAGTGAGAACAATAATCTATATTTGAAATGTGAATTTCATGATACGGTATTGATTGCTAAAATACTTGTGGATGATATTATATTTGGAGGAAATGAAATGTTGTGTAAGAGATTTTTTTTCAAATGAGTACAAAATTTGATATGTCAATGTTTGGTGAGATCAAACTTTTCATAGAATTACAAGTCTATGAAACAAGAAAAGGTATATATGTAACTCAATGTAAGTTTCTGAAAGAAATTTTGAATTTTTTTGGGATGGATGAGTCTAAGAAAGTCAATACACCTATGGTGTTTGGAATGAAATTATTAAAAGAATATACTACTCGAGAGGTAAATGAGACACAATACAGATTGATGATTGGTAAGTTATAATATGTTGTACATAGTAGGCTATATATTAGACACATTGCTAGAATTGTTGCAACATTTTCATCTAATCCAAGGAGGCACATATGACTGTTGTGAAAAGAATATTCAAATATCTTAAAGGTACTAAATATTATGGCATATGGTATAAATATTATGATGAATTTAATCTTAAAGTCTACACAGATGTTGATTGGACTGGTAATATTGATGATAGAAAAACACAAGTGGTGGAGCTTTTTTTTTTGGAGAAGGACTGATAACATAGATAACCAAGAAAAAATTGTAATAGGCCAATAATAGGGCAAATGAATATGAAATATTTAGTACTTTGAATAAATTTCAGTTTGGTCTATTCATGTCAATCTGGGAGTGTAAGCTTATGAAAAGATTTTGAGTAATATACCACCCAGGGGTGCAAGTTGTGAGCTAAGTGATTATAGATGCAACAAGAACACACATAAATAAACCTACAAAAAACCAAAATTGAATTGGTGGTGGGAACTGTCACTTCCTAGTGACAAGAGCTATGTTGAAACCTAAAACAAACCAAAGCAATTATGGTGACATGAACTGTAACTTCTTGGCAATAAAAACATTAAAAAAATAACTTACTTCCTATAATAAAATGACAAAAATAAAAAAATATGTGAAATTTTTTATTGTATTCTAATTAAAAATTTAAATTTGATTTACTTTTATTAATAATTTAGAACTAATCTATTAATAAAATCTAAGAAACACCATTTGAATGAGTAATATATATTAAACTAATATTTAATGATGGTTTATGCAATGAAACAATGCCAAACTTGCAATCTCACAAACAATCAAAGTATAATATGAATCCTACTAACAATAATACCAAACTATTATTTATATATTAACACAATATATAGAACATTAAAAACATTACAAATGGTTAAAACATTACAAACATAATAAAAACTTCACCATGCATTCCCAGAGTGGGCCCTTCCTCCAAGTTTGTGAACTGAATGAAATACAAACAATTTCTACATTGCTTCTAACATCAACAAATATTATTTTTATTCATCACGAAAATAATACAATCAAAACATGTGTGCAATAGTCACTTCTATGTATAATAATATATGTTATATCATAATATATGTCACTCTACAATTATAATTGGTCTCCCCTTTTGTAAGAGGAATAAAACCTTCCATTCTTGACCATTGTCATATATAATAGTATGCATGTATAATTGTTTCTATGAAAAGAACATGGTGCAATGGTGTGGAAATGTGGCAGTTGTAATTGGGAGGTTAGTAGTTCAAATCATCAACATATCAATTTACTTATAATAGAAATTGGTTTTCATAATACATAGAATTCACCTTGAAGTTGTTATCAATATCCATTCTTGGTGTAGTGGTGAAGCCATAAAGTAGAAGGGGGAGGTTACATGTTTGAACCTTGGGCCATTATTTGATAACAAACAATATTTCTTCTATTTTTAGCTATAGTTATTTCTTTGATTTTAGCAATAATCATCTCCTTGATTTTAGCCATCATATTCTCCTTGATTTTAGCAACCATCTTCTCATTGATTTTAGCCACCATCTTCTCATTGATTTTATTCACAAAGTGAAAATGAATTTGTTATAATCATAAATAAATATTGGTCTCATACATTTTTTATTTTATTTCCTTGGTATAATAAATATTATTAAAATACAATCAAATATTAATTACTCGTATACTTTATCTAACAACTAAAATAAATATTACTTATATGCATTGAATTTTATGAAACTTGAAAGGGGAAAGTGGTATAAAAGGGGAATATAGAAATGGAGATGAAATTAAATAGGAGGGATAAATAAGAGTATAAATTAGGACACAAATGTCTCTTGTCATTCTCCCAAACTTAGCATATTGCATGTCCTTGTGCAATTATTATGATCAAGAGGTCTTTGGTTTGAACTAGAAGCACTTTTGATTTATGGCTTTGGCATCATCTCTATTGGTTAAACAATTATAACTCATGTATAAATACAAAACCCTTTTCTTTACTACATATGATAGGCTTGGCTATGTTTTTCAATTTTCTATATACAATACTGATACCTCCTATTTTTTCTCTTTTCTTCTTTATTTTATTTTCTTTTATAACATCATGGTTCAAATGTTTACATATTCTAGGGTTCATGAAAATATTATCTCATGATGCACAAGCTTATATAAAATGGGTGGAATAGGAGATAAAACAAGGGATTATAAAGGATGAAAAGAAGGGATAGTATGATGGGATGATTAAGGATGATGGATGGAGATATATAATAAGATGATATACCTTTATTTAACTGAAAGGGTTGACCATCCATGGGAAACAAGGAGAGGTGAGGAAGGGTGTTGCATAAAGATAAATATAATAAGCAATATAAATGAAGTTAAGAGATAAGATAAAGAAAAATAATATTGTTTGTTTTACCATGCATGTCTAGAGAGGCCACAACTAAAAAGTAGATCATATCGACAAAAAAAATGATGAATTTGCAAAAAGGAACTGAGAACTGCATCGAATAATCACAACAATAGAAAAGACCTCCATCAAACTGAAATCACCAAAAAGCAGACCACTAGAAGGAACCAAAAATGGTAACAGAGACTGCAATGTGAGCAACCATCATCATCAAACTAAAGCATTGTAGACCAAATAGTGGTGGCACATTCTATTGGAGCACATACTATGGGTGGTCAAAGTGTGGATGATCACGCTAAATAAGTTCTTCAAGAGGGAGCAACAGGAGGTGCCAACAATGAGAGAACCACAAAATCCACCAATATTTGGATTTTTCTATTTATTTATTTATTTATTTTTAATTTTAATTTTTTAATTTTTTCATAAGGACAAGCGACCATTGGCAAGCCAATTTTCAATCACTCACTGCTTAATAGCACTATAAAAGTAGCTTTCACCACTAAGAATTTATTTTATAGTTAACATTCACTGGAAATTGGTTTTTAGATATTAACTAGACAACAATGCTTGAAGGTTTTCATTGTTGGACCTTTTATTACTTTTTTATTTCTTGTTTTCTTTTCTTTTTTAAATTTTTCAATAATTGTATAGAATGACCAAAGAAAATAAATCTTGACATGCATGATGAAATATAATACCATCCAAAACTTGAACTTTTGTCCATGACCTCACATAATGCATTATTGAGACTTGATGGCATAATGAATTTAAAACAATGACCAAGAATAAGCTCCACAAAATTGGGAATACTGAAACATTGCTAAAAACAACCTTGATCCATGTATCTGACACTACTTAATTTAGAATCTAGTTGTAGAGATTTGGAATGCATGCTAATACACTTGGGTGAAATAATTACTTACAAGGATGATGATCCTCATAAGAAATAGTGCTCTTATAATGACAAAACTAGATCACCTAGCATGGAATTGTGCTATACATCCAAACTTTATAAAGAACAAGAGATATCCATTAATAGAATAAATAGACCTTTGTTATCAAGGACAAGGTCATAGAGTGAAATACCAATGATAGTCTCTAATGTGTCCTAAAAAATTTAGAGAGGAGGAGACACATCTCCAGAGGAAATGTGATGATTTGCAATATGCACAAGATCCTTGTGCTTATCTTCAAAGTATTTCTAGATGTGTAGCTTAATAAAATGGTACCACATTATGCATGGATCTCATAGACCTAGTTGTGTAGTGTCCTCATGTGATCTAGCACTAGAGAAAAAATATAGTCTCATCTCAAGGTGGTGAACACCTTATGTCAAAATCTTCATATGATCTTGAATAGTGAAGCACAAGTGAAAGTAATATGCTCTAGATAGCTAGCAAACTCACAAAATGTTGACAAAACCAGCATAGTGTGGTATACAATGCTTTTGTATAAAAATATCACCAACTAGTATTGGTGCTAAGATCATCTCACCACAACAAGAGACCTGTAATCATATTCTCAAAACCAAGCATATCAAGTATGGTAAAGCAATATCATCTAGTCAATAACCCTACCATTAAGTGGGTAATGAATTTTTACAAATAATAGGTAGATTTATTGATATGAATAAACATTTGATAAAAACAAATGAATATTATTATAATGAGTTAAACCAATTTCAATCAACATAATAATACATACCTTGATGTGGTCCAAGTATTACAAGATGAGGTATATCAGAAGCATCAATGGACATTTGTTAGGAATCAATCAAAAATTAGAAAATTCAACGGATTCCCCCCAACTTAACTTCATACTGCAAGAGCTTGAGAACATTAAGATAACCCAAAGAGTGAAATAAAGAGAGTAATAGATTCTTCGAATTTTGTGAGCCTTGTTGAATGATTGATAAATCAAAATTTTCAATAATTCAATAGATGTACTCCCAAATTAACTTGATGCTATAAAAGCATAGGGGATTTGAATCATCCAAGGAATCAGGAAATTGATTTAGATCATCTTAAGATACAAGAACTAGGAATGAAAAATATATAGATATTAATAACTTGATCCTTGTTGAATAATCCATAGTTTATTTGGTCATCTTAGGAAAATGGAAAGAATCAAGAATGAGGAATAATGATCATCCAACTATGACATGTTTTGTTTGGCCAGTAATGCATATGATCCCTTTTTATCATGCTTAATCAATTATTGGTCCCAAATCAACAAGTATGTGAGGAATACACATTTTAACCATAGGCCTCCAAAGATCAATACGTATAAGTACAAAAGTAATAAAATATAAATCTTGGAGAATCATACAACATGTTTGTGGAATGAGTAACACATATTGTTTAATATTACTTAGTGCATGATTAATGTCAACACACATAATTATGAGTCCAATAATTAAAATTAATGCAATTTGAATTATGGGCTCATTTGTGGGCATTTGTGATGGACTAAGTAGAAAAGAAGAACAAATTTGATTATAGTTCAATAAATTATATTGTTCTTTTAAGTCAATTAAACCAAAATCACATCCCTTAATCGCATCAATACATTCCAATGTTCATTTACCAAGTTCAAGTACATCATCAAAAGGTAAAGGGATCCTTAAAAGATCAATATTATTTTTAGTTTCAACCACCTTATTATGAAACATATAAGGAAGAATTACTTTCCCTTGGTGGATATGGTAGAATATATGGTGGATGAAATGAATGGAGTAAAAATAATGAAAAAGGTTGTAATGGATATAGAGCACATGCATATAAATATTATGGAAATAATGGAGATGGTAGAATATAAGATGGATATATAGGTTGTTGTGAGCATGCTTGATTACATTCATTGTGCATACTAGGTGGAGAATTAAAGTTTGAAGAAGTATTTTGTCTTTCCAATGTAATAGAGTAATCCATGTCTTGATCTTCTCAATTTGGAGTTTGAAATTGTTTATCTAAACTTTTCCACTTTCACCCTTATCATGGTGAGACTTACAAATAACTTGTACCTAATTCACCATGTTCTCTTGGTTGTTGGAGCTTTGCACTTTTTATCCTTCTTATAACAAATAGAACAATAAATGGCTAAAATTTTATTCTCAAAATCAAATTGTTCTAAAAATTCATCAATTCTTTTCTCTTGTTCAGACACAGAAATAATATTTGGACATACTCATGAAAATAGAAGATCAATATTGTTTAAGTTGCATTCATTAGGAAAAGAAGGTATAAAAACACCACCTTTGGTTGTCACAATTTCCCCACCAGTTTCTTCTTTTGTTTATAAATTTGAAAGTAGGGGTCTAGGGGTGGCATCCCCTAGTGGGGTCAAGGGGAAATTCCCTTGCCTCTTGTGTTCCCTTCAATATTTGTATTTTTGAAGCATTTTTTTCTCCAAAAGTGATGTACTTGAACAACCTTGAAGATGCACCATTTTTTACATTTTTTTCCAATTACTCACAACAAGTGATGACATAAAATCAACTTTAACTTGTAAGACCTACTTGTAAACTCTAAAATAGAACATCTATATGATTTAATATAGCGCAAACCTTAGGTACCAGAATGGGAAAGGTTGACACTTGATCAGACACTCCCAAAGGTGCACTATTCCTAACTTGAATCACATGCTAACATGCCTTTGAAGCATTTTCCCAATAATGGTGTGAAAATGATAAGCCAATACTGGGGCAAATGAATATGAAATATTTAGCACTTAAAATAAATTTTAGCTCGGTTTATTCATGTTAATCTTAGAGGATAAGCTTGTGAAAAGAATCCAGGTAATATACCATCAAGGGGTGTAGGTTGTGAGTTGAACGATTATGGATGCAACTAGAACACACATAAATAAACCTACAGCAAACCAAAATAGAATCATTGATAGGAACTATCATTTCTTGGTGATGGTAGCTAAAGTGAAAACTAAAACAAACCAAAGAAATTCTAATGACAAGAACTATCACTTCCTGGGGATAGAAATATTAGAAACATAACTTACTTCTTGTAATAAAATGAAAAAATAAAAATAAAAAATTAGGTGAAAAGAATTATTTTATTCTAATTAACAAATTAAATTTGATTTACTTAATATTAATAATTTAGAACCAATCTATTAATTAAATCTAAGAAATACCACTTGAATATTTAATAGATATTAAACTAATATTTAATGATGGTTTATGAAATGAAACAATACCAAGCTTACAATCTCACAAACAATCAAATTATAATTTGAATCTTACTAACAATAATACCAAACTATTAATTACAAATTAACATAATGCATAGAACATTAAAAATATTACAAATGGATAAAGCATTACAAACATAATAAAAACTTCACCGTGCATTCCTAGAGTAGGCCCTTCCTCCAAGTCTACAAGGTGATTGAAATAAGGACAGGTTATACATTTCTTCGAACATCAACAAATATTATTTTTATTCATCACAAAAACAATACAATCAAAACCTGCATGCAATAGTTGCCTTTGTGTATAATAATATATACTATATCATAATATATGTTAGTCTATAATTACAATTGGTCTCCCCTTTTATAAGGGGAATAAAACCCTCCATTCTCAACCATTCCCATATATAGCACCATGCAAGTATAATTATTTCTACCAAAAGCACATGGTGTAATGGTTGAAATGTGGTGGTTGTGACTAGGAGGTTAGCGGTTCAAATCATCAACCTATCATTTTACTTATAATAGGAATCAGTTTTCATAATAGATAGAATTTTCCTTGAAGTTGTTATCAATATCCATGCTTGGTGTAGAAGGGTGAGGTTACATGTCTAAACCTCAGCCCATTACTTTATAACAAATAATATTTCTTCTCTTTTTAGCTACAATTTTTTCCTTGATTTTAGCAACAATCATGTCCCTAATTTTAGCCAGCATATTATCCTTGATTTTAGCCACCATCTTCTCATTGATTTTAGTCTTAAACTAAAAATGAATTTTTTATAATCATAAATAAATATTGGCCTCATATACTTTTTTATTTGATTTCCTTGGTATAATAAATTATTGTAAAATAGAATCAAATGTTAATTAATCATATATCTAACAACTAAAATAAATATTACTTATATATATTGAAATATATCAACTTAAAATGGGACAGTGTTATAAAAAGAAGAATATAGAAATGGAAATGAAAGCAAATAGGAGGGATAAATAAGGGTATAATTTAGGACATAAATATCTCTCATAAAGTTGCATTTCACAATCTAGTGTTGAAGTTGAATACATTTCTACTACAATCAATTTTTCAAATATTTTATGGATTAAGTAAATATTGGAAGGTATGCAAGAAGAGATAACTAGATCTGTTACTATTTACTATGATAACATTAGTGTAATAAATATGTCAAAAAATCTGGTGACACATGCAGAAACAAAACACATGTCAATCAAGTATCATTATTTGAGGGATCAAGTACAAGAAAAAAAAGTGAGGCTTGAATATGTTAATTCTAAAGAGCTAATTGTAGGCATATTTACTAAGTCATTGCCTAAGGATTTCTTTTGAGTATCTAAGTGGTAAACTAGTATTCCTACCCCTTTCCAAAATTCACTAGGTGAAGATGCATACTACATGAATTCATGAATGAATTGTGATATCTTTGTGGAGTTTCCTCATGTTGTGAAGATGACTTTGATGAGACTGTTGAAATATACACATGCAAGGTAAATAGATAACTAGAAGCTATCATAAGTTTCATATTGAAATTTATAACAAATTTTGGCATTTCTCTCAAAGGAGGACAATCATCAAAAAAGAAGAAGTGTACCAAAGCGAGATAATATGAGAAGAACAAAAAGGATGAGAGTATCATGTCATGCTAAAAAAGAATGGGTCAAAAACACACCAACAATTTTATTTTTTAAAATTTAAATAACCTCTATATTTAAAACATACTACATTGATTAGCTAATAGAAAGTTGAAAAGGGATTAAAAGTGAGTTCCATTTACATTTCTTTAAGAAGTAGATTTGACATCTCAACATATTGAAAGGGTTCAGAACACTCAAGTCAAGGTGCTACTAGAACACCCTGTTCAATTTAACCAGGTTGGTAGAATAAAATCTAATTGTTGACTAAGTCAACCTTACCTTTCTATATTTCTTTTCAAAGTGTTTGATTTGATTATTTACATAAGCTATCATAGGTTGATTCAATGCTTAACACCCATATCATGATAATCATTCAATCCCCTAAGGGAACTAATTCTGCACTTTTTAACAAGTTGACCTCTCACCTTAGCACCTAATCCTAATTATCAACATGACCCAATAGAACCAATCAAAACATTAAATATCAATCACAAGTTTGACTATGTCTTACATTTAATCATCTAACTTTATCCTAATACAATTATAAAGTGCCTAGTCAAGCTCTAACCTATAACACCTTTGTTTATTATAGGAGTACTTGCTAACTTAATGATATTGTCTAACCAACACTTTAATAAAATTATAATCAAACAAATATTTAATAAGAGTACTATAATGAAAATAAATAAAATAAATCTCTACCATTTATACATATATTTATATTCAAAAACACAAGTTACTTCACTTTTCTTCCAACTCTATTTAACTCTATCACCTTACTAAATATCTAAAGACTAATAATTCTTATTAAACTTTATTAAACTTCTAAAATTTTAATTACAATCATAAAATACCTATCCAAATAAAAAAAAGAGCTACTTAATAAAACTTAAGCACTAATTGCTAGCTTCTATTTAGTCAATCCTAAGAATCTCCTAAGTCTTACTTAGGAACTAACCTTTCAATCTAATAATTCATTAGTCTACTC
This sequence comes from Cupressus sempervirens, assembly GCA_028749045.1. Taxonomy (NCBI): domain Eukaryota; kingdom Viridiplantae; phylum Streptophyta; class Pinopsida; order Cupressales; family Cupressaceae; genus Cupressus; species Cupressus sempervirens. Next base: position 399,849,299 of record CM053791.1, on the reverse strand, counting down.
ATCTTTTAAACACATGAATAGTCAATGTTAAATACTCCCCACAACCTAAAAATTAAAAAAATAAAAATACAATACCAAAAAAAAAAAATTTACTAACTTTAAACTCCTAGTAACTATCCTAACTACTGATTTCCTAAACATCTACTAATCTTCCCACAACTAACTACCTAAGCACCTACCTAAAATAGGCCACTTGGCCACTTGGCCACTTCCCTTTTCTCTTTCCAAGGCTCCTTGGAGAACTTCCCCAAGTCTTCTATGTGCTGCCCAAGCTAGATAAATGTTTCCCAAGGAAGCATGTCCTTCCTCCTTCCTAGAAACTATGCCTCTATGTGAGTAAGGGAGATGTGGTGGTGTTGAAAAGAAACTATGTTTTAATATATTTTTTGAGTTTTCTACTTTGACAAAGGCTGCCCAAGACCATGTGATGCAAGGATGTAAAAGTCAAGGAAGCATTGAAGTCCTCCTTAAATGCATGTAAGAGCTTTTTGAGGCATTAGGAAGTGTATAGACAAGTAAGAGTGAGGTGGAAGGTGCAGTAGGGGATTGGGTAGTTTTAGGAGCTGATGAAAATAGTTATGATATTTTTTTTGTTGACTTTTGTTTGTATTGTGTTTTCAGTCATGAAAGCATGTGTGAATCTTATTGGAGGAGATGAGATGGGTCACATCCCCATACATCCCACTAACCCTTTCTTTTTTTAAAATGGTAGTGATGATATATATGTATATGTATATGTGTGTGTATATATATATATATATATGTATGTATGTATGTATATGTGTATGTATATATATATATATGTATATGTATATATATGTGTGTGTGTGTGTGTGTATATACATATATATACATATACATATATATGTATATACATATATGTATACATATACATATATGAATATATATATATATATATATATATACATATATGTATATATATGTATGTATATATATATATGCATACATATATATATATGCGTGTGTGTACACACACACACACACACACACACACACACACACACACACACACACATATAGTTATGATATTTTTTTGTTGACTTTTATTTGTATTGTGTTTTTAGTCATGAAAGCATGTGTGAATCTTATTGGAGGAGATGAGATGGGTCACATCCCCACACATCCCACTAGCCCTTTCTTTTTTTTAAATGGTAGTGATGATATATATATATATATATATATATATATATATATATAAAGGTCTTATATTGAGGGTATCCTTACATCCATCTATTTTAAAAATCATGTTTATTTTCAAGTACAAAATCTTTAGGAAGAATATCCTTTGTTGTAAGAGAAATTTTGAGGATGAATTAATTGTTTGCCATACATTTTCCAGAAAGCTAATATGCTTTCCTAGAAAAGTATGGATTTTCACAATCTTGTTTTCACCTTGCTTTATATTGTTTGTTTTCTTTTTCTTTTTCTTTTCTTTTGTATCAATGTTATATATCAAATTAGTGGGATCCTATCTTATATCTTACTGTCTCATTAGACATTACCATGAACCCCTTTTTTATAACTTGTCTCCTTAATCCAAATAAATCTGATGGTTAAACATATAAGTAAATAACTCCACATATATGATATCCAATTCTTCAATTACTAGAATCTTTTAAATTTGATAGCTAAACCAAGCATAGTTTTGACATGCAATGAATAAAATCTTTAGGGTATATTGATACGGTCTCTCATTAAGACATCATGTCATATGCAATCTTTCACTACAATATTGCAATCTATAACACAATTGATCATTTTGCATATAAAATAAATTATAAAGAATGACTTAAGAAAGGAATTATTTTATTTTATTTTTTATAACATAAGTGGACTAGCCGCTTCTTATTCATTTTATTCAATCATCTAATTCAAGTACTCCCATAGGAAAGAACCAGCGAAGAAAATCCGAGATCATAATCATTTCATAAATAAGTTAAATAATAACTTTTTACAACATGATCATTATCTCGAGGAGGAATCTCCCCAACACATCAAATTGAAACAACAACTATGAATTTTTGCTTGGCTCCATAACAAGGTAGTCACTATGAGATCTACAAATCTCATCAAGGTAACCATGGAGAAACCAAAAACTGACCAGTGGACAAACAAATTTAACACAAGGACACGTACAACTAGATACTCCCATCCCTAGTTTGCACAATAGGTTCATCATCAAACCAGACTAGGGAGAAGGTTGATTTTTTCAGGTAGTAGAAGTCAGTCACAACACCATAACAAATGCCCTTTTAAGAATAAAATCATGAGAACTTCCATTCTTTCACTTCTTAATTTCCAAAACACCAACATGGTTTGTATTGACGAGTAGGGGCCCATATCACCCTACTCTCTCCCTCTCCTCCTCCTAAGGAGAGACTCTTTATTGCTTAGAGTCCAACTAAAGCCCTTCTCTTGTACATGGCCACTTCTACCCTATCCAAGGGCGAGTAATGCCAACAAAGGCTTTACAATTTCCCTCAAAAATCAAAATGTAAAACATGAAGAAAAACATTTAAGAAACCCATCACAATCCCATCCTTTAACATGTTTCTTTATACATATGAACACACACATGCAAAAACCTACTTGAAGAAATGATAAACAACATGAAGACATGAATTGAAGGATTCCTACCTTCACAAAAGGTTATGGAAAACTAAAATTTGAGAAGATTTATCCTTCCATCTCCTTCAATCCTGACTTTTCTCTCTAAATGTAGAGATTGGGTGAACAATCTTCCACCCTCAAATATGCCACTAAAAAGGCTCCTAACTCAACCAACTACAAATTGCAATAACTCCCCACTTGACTATGGGCTTCTAGAGTCTTCACTTAACCTCATCATTAAGGAAAACTTTATGGTTGAGTATAACTTATCCAACTCATGGTGAAACTCCAATTTTCGCACTAAAGCAAAAATGAGATATTTGAGTGGTCACAAAAGTCAACAAAAGGGGCTAAAGGGGTGAAAAATACCCCCAATCCATACATATACTCCCTAGGCACTTAGCTTTCATAATTTTTTGCCTTTAGGACTATTTAGGGACCTATTAAATTGCTTGAAAATTTTGGACATTCTTAAAAACCCTAGGAATGCAAACTTATCAATAAACCTTAATTAGGGTAATTAATCCCAATTACTAACTAATTTGTGTTAGGTTACTAACCTAGTACAACTTAGATTATTTGGTTGCTTGGCTAATCCTACTTATCAAGCTGATATGCATATACAAATTATGAGTGTCAAGTGACACTATGAAATCACTGTTACAAAATGTTAAACACTTTACGATTATAGAATGATACACACATTCAATTTACAATATAAATAAAATATGAAACAACGTGATCTACATATTTTATTAAAATTAACCCTAGTTTTCACAAAATATACATAGGGTCAAGTTTTGATTCTCCATTAGATTTCTTGGCTAATAATCATGCACACTTCATTTCACACATCAACAATTCAAGAAAAATCACATGTATATATTTAAAAATCATCTGGATAATTACATGAATCAAAACATTAGTCTTTCATATAAATAACTATTATCTCATTTTTTTTCATATATTTAACCATTAAAAGTTGCATAATTAGTATAACATAAACTGTTTGTAAATTTGAAACAAAATGCTAGAATAATCATCATTAGGCATGCATATATTTAAACATCATAAACATCATCCATAAGGCATTCTGAACTATCAGAATGCATATAACCTAATCATTAAGGTACCATAATCAACATCATCATCATATGGTGAAACACCTCATATCATCATTAGTAAAAATTAATGTTTAAATAGTCGAGATGATGTAGTAGTTCTCAAATCATGGAGTATTTAAAGCATGAATATATCAGCTAATCTCAATTCTATTAGGACATCTAAACTATAAAAAAATATTTCACATCCATTCTAATTTCCTATAATGGATTTAAAAGTGAAATTCATATTTAATAAGTACATGCAAGGAGGAACCTTACATACCAATTTTGAGTTTTAAGGGAGAGAATTAATAAAGGAAGATGAAGTTGAATTAAGACAGATGTCATATCCTAAGGGGGATAAATGATGATGAAGAATTTTGATGTTGAAGATAGATATTGAGTAAAAAAAAACATGTTGATGAAGATAAAGAATTAAAATGTTTAATTTTTGATAATGCATACATTTTCTTATCTTATGTAATGTTTTCTAATGTAGAATCATATGTTGTGTGTTTTTATCTATTCCAAAGGGGGAGATTCTTAGATCAAACTAATAATGTAATTATTAATGCTATGAATGTATATAAAAGAGTTATATCAGTTATTATGTTGTCATTGATGTCACTTCTTAGTTGGTTAGAAATTATTCTAACTCAATAGAGTGCTATATCAATATGATTGATGAAAAGGATTTGATTAATGAAGAAGATTTGAAGAAAGTATGATGAAGAGAGAGTTGATAAGTATGGTATACAATGAGAACTTGAATGAGTTGGATAGTGATAGTGTAATGTTGGTTTGATTTATTAACAATCATGTAATATTATAATATATTGAGCTACACAAGCCTAACCAAGTGACAAGATTAAAGAAGGAAGACACTATTCACTAATTGACTATAGTGTTCACTAAGCATTTGGAAAAGTAAGAGGAAAATTCAGTATTACCCAAGTGAGTCTAGTATTAACCGAGTGCTATATTAATTAAGTGACATGTTATGTTCACCGAGTAAAAACTAGATGAACAAGTTGAAAGAAACAGAATCTAAGGCCAACTTTTAATGAAAATATGGAATGTTTGAGGTTTTCAAAGGTGCAAGTCAAAGTTTGTTGCAAGATTAATGACTAGGACTATTCAATAAGGATCTAATGATGTAGATTGAAGAAGGATAAGGATGGACACAAAGTTCTATGGAATTTCTAGTTTCTATGTGGCTATGTAAAATGAATTTAAGATTGACGATTGTGATTAAGAAATAATAAATGGAAGAATTTGGATTGGATTATATTGTTGTAAATGAGAATTGTGGAAGATATTGAAGCTGAAAGAATATAGTTGAGCTAGGTGAACCAAGAAGAGCTAAGAAAGAAAGAGGAGTGAACCATCCAGTCAAGAGATAAGAGTGGGAGATTAGAAAGAGATTAAGTAGAAAGGAGATAGAAAAAAGCAAGGTAGAATTATACCTAAATAGATCAATATTTATATTATTACTTTCTAATCATTGGAGCATAAAATATCATAGATCAAGTGGACCTAACAAGTCTGTGAAATCCTATATAAAAACATCGATTAGTGGTGTTTGTAAGTCCTTTAGCACAAGCGAATCTTTAGACAAGATCAAGGATAGATAAGGTCTAGCTGATATTTTTCTTAAAATCCTCTAACAAGATTACATTAACAATATGTTTGTAATCTTTAACAAGGTTGGCTCTTAACATTAGAGCTCACTTTAGAAGAGTGAAATTTTTTTGGTTGTCGGTCCCAGGTGGGTTTTTCCTTAATAGGGTTTTGACATTAAAATATTGGTGTCAAATGTGTTGAATTTTTAATGATGCAAATTAATTTTCATGGTATTTTCATTTTAATACAATTCAGTAACAACTAAATTTAAGGTCAATAATAATTAAGTTTTATTATTTTTAGGTAGTTAAAACATAATAATGAATGAATAGTTTTAAGTAAAGTGATTGAATGAGTTGAATGTGAAGTTAAATTAGTACATCAAGTGATTTTTTATGATTATTATTGATGAAGGGTGCTCGCCTTAATACCATAAACACATAATAGAAATAATGAAATAACAACAATTTGTGAGAACAAAATATGAGATTGTTATTATCACCATAAATGAAAAACAACAATTTGTTCCTTCATTACAATAATATGTAAGAAAAAGTTGTGAACTATCACCTAGAGCTATCCTAGACAATGTTCAAGCATTTCTTAAATAGAAAATTTTATGCCACCTAAGAAGGTTCTAGACACTCAAACTTAATACCTAGGGCCAACAGACCCTAACAATACATGTAAATTTGGCCAAATATATTTGTTTACATTTATTTTGGAAGTTTTAGTCAGCCCAAGTTCAGGAGGTCATAATTCTCAAACCATTGCTCACATTGGCTATTATAACCACTTTTTGAAGACTCATCTTCTGATATACAGGCTTGGATTGACACAAGCACCCATCCACTAAGTTTTTGGGCCTCATTTGGGAACTTTTAGGCCTTCAATAGTGAGACTAAAGTTTATGTACTAGAATTGCAAACCAAAAATCCATAATAAATCCATGAATATTCATGACATGGCACTGAGTCTCAACTAGTAGATTGATATATCCAAAATGAACATCCACCTCTAAAAATTGGACACTTCATGCTCATATGACTAACTTAATAAGTAGGAAGACTCCAAAGACAAAAACTCTACATTAAAAAAACCCTTATTCAAATAATTGAAATGAGATATTTTTGGTTGATGCAAGATTGCTCTTATACCCAGGATGCTCCTACATCAGACACCCGAGGTAGTTTGAGAAGTGACCCTGTCATGTCTTAGGTATTAGTATCTCCTCAATCTCCTTTGTAGCCGAACTAACTATTGGAATACTCCAATACACTTCTACAACTTCATATCCATCACCTCTTTCATAACACTCTATCAAATCTAAAATGTTAAATATTGGTGAAATATTCAATTCAGCAGGCAACTCCACTTCATAGGCATTTCCAAAAATATTCTTTTTCACTATCTTATGTGGTCCAAACTTCTTCATTTTCAGGTTATTATATGTACCCACTAAAAAACACTCCTTTCTCAAATGAATCATGACTTCATCTCCAATTGGGAATTCTTTATACCTCTTTTTAACATCAGCATTAGTCTTGTACTATATATTCACCTTTGTAATGTGCTTCCTCACCTCCTCATGGACATTCTTCAAATGTTCAAAAAATTCTTTTGCTTTAGCACTACTTATCTCTCCTTTATCCAAATGCCTCAATTCAGAAGAATTTATGGAACTACTCCCATATACAATCTAGAATGGTGATTTACCAGTACTCCCATTGATAGAATTCTTATATGAAAATTTTGCATATGATAAAATCAAATCCCATCCTTTTGGCTTGTCTCTAACCAAACATCTCAAGAAATTTCCCAAACTGTGATTCACAACTTTGGTTTGCCCATCAGTTTATAGATGATGTGATGATATGAAATTCAAATCTATCTTCAATTTCTTCCACAATGTATGCTAGAAATACCCAACAAACTTGGTATCTTGATCTAAAACTATACTCTTTGGCAAACCATGCAGTCTCACCACTTCTCTAAAAATCAACTTTGCCACATGAACAACCTCACTAGTCTTCTCATAGGGAATGAAATGTACCATCTTTGAGAACCTTACAACCACAACAAAAATAGAATCACGCCTTTGTTGAGTCCTTGGTAAGCCAAGGAAACAATCCATGCTAACATCCTCCCACAAATTCCTTGGTATAGGTAATGGCTAATACAACCCTATATTCTACTTCACTCCTTTTGTTATTTAATATACTATGCAACTTTGCACAAAAGTCTTCACATCTTGTTGCAATTGTGGCTAGTAATAATTCTTAGCAACCAAAGTAATGGTCTTGTCTCTCCCTAGGCATCTAGTCAATCCTCCACTATGCTTCTCCTTGATGAGATTCTCTCTCATTAAACTTTTGGGAATGTACAAATGATTTCCTTTGAACAATATACCATCTTGGATTATGAAATCCAACCACTTCATCCTATCAAGTGTAACAAGTTTTATACAAGCCTTTCACACTCACTAAAATCAGGATCCTCTGGATACAAATTCTTGAGTTCCTTGAACCCAAACACCTCAATTTGCATCTCTATTAGCAAAAGTTATCTTCTACTAAGTGAATCTACAATTGTGTTAGAATTCCCACTCCTGTATGTCAAAAAAATGTATAACTCTACAAAAAATCAACCCACTTCAAATGTCTTTGGTTCAATTTTCATAGACTATTCAAATATTGCAAATATTTATGATTAGTATACCAAAAAAACTCCTTAGGAAGAAGATATTGTCTCCTCTTCTTCAATGCCTGAACTATAGCACAAATTTCTTGATCATATTTTTTTTCTTCTATTGGCATCATTCAACTTCTCACTAAAATAAGTAACAGGTCTACCTTCTTGGATCCAAACAACTCCTATTGCAGTACAACTAGCATCACAATATACTTGAAACACCTTGTTAAAATTTGGAAGTTTTAAAATAGGCTTCTCTATAACTTTATATTTCAATAGATTAAAATTATTATCTACTCCTACAATCCACTTAAATTATTTCTTATCCCCTTTCATTGTTTTGGTCAAGGGTCCACAAATACTACTAAAACCTCTTATGAACTTTCTATAAAAACTAGCTAGCCCATGAAAAGATCTTACCTTTTTATTACTCTTTGGAGTAGACCATTCAGGGACAACCTTCACTTTCTTCAAGACCATTTTCAAACCTTCTGCTAAGACTACAAGTCCTAGATACACCAACTCCTTCACAAAACTACACTTCTTTAGGTTTATCAACAACTTTTCTTCCCTCAACTTATCAAAAACCTTTAGAATATCCATCAAATTCTCCTCTATGTCTTACTAAAGGTCAAAATATTATCTAGGTAAACAATAAAAAAATTACTCAAAAACTCCTTCAGTGTGTCATTCTTGAGCCACATGAAAGTGTTTGGTACATTGGTTATCCCAAAAGGCATGACTAATCATTCATACAATCCTTTCCTTATCTTGAAGGAAGTCTTCCAATCATCACCTTCTTTGATGCGAATCTGATGGTATCCACTCTTTAGATCTATCTTTGTGAAATACTCAGCTCCACTCAAACAATCCATAATATCATTCATCCTTGGCAATGGAAATCTATACTTGATTGTGATCTTGTTTATAGCATGAGAATCTATGCACATCCTCTATTCTCTATTCATCTTTGGTGCTAATACTTTGTTTCCCAAGTTTTAGTTCATATCTTTTTGCTCTAGGGTTTTGAGTCAAGTCAAGTGTCAATGTCTTGAGTTTGAGTCAATATTGTCCATAAGATGACCTTTCTTCTCATTATTTTTTTGAGCTAACTTGATGTGGGAAATCATATAAGAAATGTACCAATCCAATGTCTAGGTGATTAGGTTTTGGAGGGTTTTTTATGCATTTTCATAATTAGAAGAAGTTCTAGATATCTTAATGATCCAACTTTCTTTATTCTTAATCATGTTGGAGATAAATATCCATACTATGTTATAGTTTTCATGAAAGACATTGCAGATGATCATGGTATAATGTAGGAGAATTAAATAAATCATCAAAAATGGTGAAAGAACCTAGTCAAAGGCCTCTATCTAAAGGAACAATACATTTAAAAGAGATAGTTGACATATTTAGAGCAAATAGTAGTGAAGAATATCGAAGAATGATTTTTAAAAATGATATGCAAATCATGAGAAAAAAGAGAAATAATATTAGTTGAATTCAATGCAGAAATGGTGAAGAACATGGTCAAAGGTGGCAAAAACCAAGTTGAAATTGAATCAATTGTCCAAAAAACATCTGAATGTCCATGACATCGATTTGAATAGTCAAGTCACCTTGGACATAAGACCTTTTCTAAAACTATCAGATCTTAAAGGATCTATGCTCATCATTATGTCACTATAAAGAGTTACACAAAGAATAACCAAAGTGAGTTAATGATACTGTTACATGTGAAATAGGTGGGACCTCCTTTCAGTCATGCACAATAATTAAGAAACACAATGAGCATCATTAATCTCAAGATAGATCTATGGTTGTTTCTTTGTTGTTATGAAAAGATAGGGATGTTTTTACTATGGTGACAGAGCAACAGAGCTACACATGTTCTTGTGGGTCATTTCCTTTTATAGATGGTATGGTGTTAGATGAGGTGACAAGTTTCTTCACTTGATTAGCTCTATATAAGATAGAGTCAAGGTTATGAAGAGATTCTTTTCAATGTCAATCTCTAGATCAATCTACACTTGTCATTATGTCTCTATGGAAAGTTGCTTGATTATTAATCATAGTAACATAATGACAGTTTAACATGTGTCTTGATGGGGCCATTATATTCCACAAAGTGCCACAAAGCAAAGTAGTCCAACATTAGATTCTCCAAGTAATGGAATAATGCCACCTATTTGACATGATGTGTATAGATGGAAAATTGACCCACAATGTAGAGTAAAAAAGAGAATTATCATCTTTTATCACCACTATCATATCAAAAAGATAACTATGCTTGTCATTATGTCACCATGGAAAGTTTCCCAAATGTTAATTATAGTGACATAATTTTGATTCAATGCATATACAAAAGGGACTGATAGAAGAAAGTGCAAAGGAAGAAGTAAAAGGGGTTGTAAAGATTTAATCTAAAACATTAATTTGAGATTAATGATGGAAATTCAAAACTATAGTGACCATTATAATATGAATTACATAGACTTGGTGCCAAACAATAGACTATGAAGAATCAAATATTTCTATACAATTTTTTGAAGTTGTAGGAAGATAAATAGTAATCATATTTTTTTAGAAGTACCATGGATCTAGAATCATCGATATAAAAGATGCCACATGTTCATATCATTGGATAATTTCATATTTTCTTCTCTTTTATATTTTGTGACTATTGCTCTACTAAACTGAGGGATGATAGAAACCTATAAATGTAATCTCATTTGACAATATGAAGGTTAGAAAACGTGATGGTGAATTGGTCTGTAATTCCATTTACCCTATTTGCTTGACATGTTTTGTGGCCCATGCATAGAGTATTTTTTCATTAATCATTGAAAGACAATCATGTATTATTCTATGAATAATCAAATGAATTCCATTTCACTTTGATGTTTGTAGTATAGTGATTCTTTTTACTTTCTTTATATATGGTTGTGTTTCTTCTCTTGGAAGTTTCATATAATGTTAGATAGTTTCATTGGGAAATGAAAGATAAATGTGTATGAATCTATTAGTTTTTGGTTGGATTCCATTTCATTCAAGGCTGATAGTGAAAGCAATTCCATTTTCTCTCATGTACATATCTTCTTCATTCCTTTTTGGCATTTAGAATAGAAGTAAGGGTTAGAAATATTAAGATAATCTACTATAGTCATTTCATTGAGTGTGATAGGTTTTCAAATCCATCTTTCCTAAATTGTTTGTGTCTACAAAAATTTGGTTATCCTTTACTGCTCTTAGGTTAAGAGCTTATAATGTCAAAACTTATAATTTATAAAAGACATATTCATTACAAGTCATAGGGAGCTATGCCTGATAATTCAAAGAATAGTGATAGAATACATACACTAATCCATTTTTTGGTAAACATCCTTTTGTCTCTTCAAACATTGGGTATCGAAGAGTCAGGTTATAAAATCTAATAAGAGGACAAATTGTTAACCAACAATTTTTGGCAACTTTGCTAGGGAGATTTCAAGTGAAAGCTTTGAATAATTTTCCTTCATATTAATTTGCAATCTAATTCCATATACTTGAGTTAAGAGAAAGTACTTGTGGTAGTCAAGTGTTTTCCATAAGAACTTGATACTAGTTCTACAACCTCATACTATTGAAGAAAAGAAGCAAATCAAAAGTTGAATAATGGTAAAGATAAATTCAAAATAGCATTTTTTTGAACATTTCATACATCCTAGATCCCAAATATACCAGGAGTGCTAAAGAAAGTAGAATGATTGACCCAATATATAAAGACCTCGGGAAGGATAACTTTCCCATCCTTGAAGATCTTTGTAGAAGAGGAAGAGCACATGTAAGGGAATTTGTGACCAAGTAACTCCAAGATAATCACTTGTCTATAGTTTTTCCTCATAATAAAACATAGAGAAGTCAATCTTCTTCTCCTCCTATTGTTAGGACTTCCATTCCTCCTACTTTTGATGCTTTGTTGTTGATTAGTGCAACACTTCCAATTTTTGTTAATTTTTAGATAAATCAGAATATTATTTAGTAACTATGGCACAACCATGGGGAAATGCTATTGGCCCTCTTACACTTAGGGCTAATAATGATCTACCAAGACCATCAAGGAAAAACTTTCCAAAATTTAATGGTGATGGTACTATTTCTATAGAACAACACTTAAGTGCTTTCCATAAGGCTTGTGGTGTAGTAAATCCTCAACATGAGGATGTGGCTATCAGAATATTTGTCATCACACTTGTAGAAAATTTTGCTGATTGGTTTAAGACCTACCTATAGGATGTATCATAGATTGGGATACTATGAAAGAAAGGTTTGAAGAATACTATAAAAGTATAGAGGATGCACGAGTATTGTTGTTGCAAATGGAACATATAAAGAAAAACTTTCAATATAATTATCTACCAAGACCATCAAGGAAAAAATTTCCAAAATTTAATGGTGATGGTGCCATTTCTATAGAACAACACTTAAGTGCTTTCCATAAGGCTTGTGGTGTAGTAAATCCTCAACATGAGGATATGGCTGTCAAAATATTTGTTGTCACACTTGTAGACAATGTTGCTGATTGGTTTCAAGACCTACCTATAGGATGCATCATAGATTGGGATACTATGAAACAAAGGTTTGAAGAATACTATAAAAGTATAGAGGATGCACAAGTATTGTTGTTGCAAATGGCACATATAAAGAAAGAACCATCAGTTTCCATGAGAGATTTTAATGCAAAGCTCAATAAATTCCTCAAAAGGATACCTCCTACAAGTGCACCTACAAATGATAATAAGAAGACTTTCCACATTGGCTTTATGTGTCCTAATCTAGGATATCAAATTAGAAGATAAAATATAGCAAACTTAGAAGCTTCTCAAACACTAGCTATGGAGATGGAAGATGACATGATAGCCTTTGGTAAGTGGAAAAGAGAATTCCAATCTAGAACCATGGGTAATACAGTTAGTACTTCTAATAATACAGAGGCTATGCTTCAAAAATTGTCTAATGAGCTCATTTCATTGAAGAAACAAATCAATAGGCCTACTCATTCTTTTCATCAACCTCATAAAGAAGGTTATAGAAATCCAAATGGAGGTAAAGCATTGCAAATACCACCTATTAAATAGCGATTAGCAATTGAAGGTGCCCCAAAAATACAAAATATGTGTGCTTTTCATTTAAGAGTAGATCATGATGGAGATACTTGTGCTGATATGATTAGATATAGAATATGGTGGATAACAAAGAACTAATAATTGAATATCATAAAAGTGAGGATGATCATGTTCCTTGTGGTGACTTTGAAAATTATTTCTTAGAGTATGAATCAGATTTAGAAGTAGGAGGTGACTATTTTGCTACTCTAGAAGGACCTTAGTTAATAGTAATGAGCAAAGGTCAGAAGAATAGAAATCAAACCAAAAACTCAATTCCTATAAAAAATAATGCACCATCAAAAATAAAGCTGATATGGATAGTGGCATAGTAACTTCAACTTCACAAAAGGAGCACAAAGGTAAATCAAATAATTCCTTTGACATCATACAATATTGTGAAGAGGTAAGAATCTAGATATCTCCATTGGATTACTTAAAGTCTAATCCTAATTAATTGAAAAGATTAGTTAAGAATTGTAATAGTAATGATGCAGGTCATGTTAATATTAATGCTAATGTTGATCACCACAATAAAGTTAGCACTAGTGGAACTTCTATGACAAATGAAGATTTGCAATCTCCAAGTTGTTTAAAGAAGAAGAACCTCTTGTCTTGGCCTTATGCCCAAATGAGAAACCATATCCATTCTACATTTCCTTGTTTATCAATGGAAATAGATTGAGTAACTACATCATAGATTCAAGAGCCTTTGATAATATAATGCCTACCTCTATAGTAAAATAGTTAGGTCTTCCTTTGACTAAAGCTTTTGGTATATGTTATTCAATGGATGCAAAACAAGTGCCATTTCTTGGACAAATAAAAGATGCTCAAGTTGTCCTTGCTAGTTATCCTTCCAAAAGGTTAAAATTCACTATTCTAGTGGTAGAAATTCTTGCAAGCTATTGCATACTCCTAAGTAGAAGTGTTTGCAAAGATATGGCTGGGAAGATAAAACTAGATTGGTCTTGTGCTATTATCCAAGTTGGAGATAAAAAGGTGAAACTAGAACCAGAAGAAAAGGAAAAATTTTCTATCCTAAAATTAGATGATCCTAGGTCTCAAATCTTATATCATGCAATGTAGTTTGGTAATTATATGTTGTTCTCTGACACCCTGAATATTTTAGAAGAATCAAAGAAAAAATAAATGTGATCAATTGTGGACTCTAGAATTTGATGGTAGTGTTAATTTCAAATTGGTTTTGACAAGTGAGATAGTATGTGCCAAGTGATTTAGGAGCCAAGAAAGTAGTGCATGCTAAGTCATTCAGTTGCTGAGTGATAGCATTAAAGTTATAGTTAGTGCCAAGCACCAGGGACTTCAGATGCCAAGTAACATAGTTTTGAAATAGTTGTTTATATTTTGCACAAACTAATATGTAAACCATTTTTGAGCCAACTTAAGGATTGAATTATGATCTTTTATTGATAAAGAAGAATCTTAAGTGGAATTCTTATGTATTACATGCATCTAATTACGTAAAAAGAGAAGGTTTAAGCAGCACTATGGGTGAATCATAGTCATTGATTCATACCTAACCGTAAGTCACCTAGGTCTTCTTAAGGAGGAAAAACCCTAAACTTTTTATGAATGATCAGAGAGAGAGAAGGATAATTTGCATGTGCAAATAGGACATTCATGGTGACCAAGGTATTATGATATGAATTGCATTGTAAAATTAGTTAAAGGAGAATAGAGGAAGGAAACAATGAATAACAAAGAGACATCTAATCAAGAAGGATCAAGTACAAAATAGTATAGAGGTGATTTGACATCAAGAAATAGAGTGCTATTCAAAGGATCATTGCTGAGACATTCTAATAGGTGAATTAGTTAAATCTCTTAATAAAGTAGTCCTAACAGGCTATATTGAAATTCTCTAACAAGGTGCTTACTTAATTGTGAGTTGAAGTCTTTTAACTAGGCACACTTCTAATAGGGTGTTGAAATCCTTTAATAGGGTAAGACCTAATAGTCTTTGTAAGCTTTTAAAAGGGTAGACCTTTCATAGTTTAGATCATGTTTCATGATCAAACATAGTAACCTTCATTAGATACACTTTATTACTATAGTAGTGAATATTTGTGGATGACATCCCCACCCTAGTTTTAACTTCTCATTAGAGGGTTTCTGGATAATCATATCTTGTGTCATATATGTGTGAATGCTTACTTCTTTACATAATTTAGATGTATATGCTTTACATGGTATTTTGGTTTACTTATTAATTTGTAAGATGGATGGTTTTATGGGTAAAAGTTTGAAGCATTGATTCACCCACCCCCACCCTCCCCCCCTCTCTGCCCACCTCCCCCCCCCCCTCTCTCAAAGTTTACCTTTCCTATTGTAATTCCAACATTTGGTATTAGAGCCTTGTCCTCTGAAAGTGAAGCTTTGCAGTTTTGAGGAAAGATATTGGAAATGGAAATATACAAGTTGGAAAATAATATTAAGAACCAAAAGATTGAAATACAACTCATTCTAAATCAATTGAATGAAGCAAGAGAAAATATAAAGAAATCATTGAGAAGAAGGAAGAAAATTGCTATTGAGGAGAATGACACACAATACCATGAGATGGACACTACTAAACTATTTGCAAATGGAGACTCCAATGAATTTGATGTAGTAGTTGCATATCTAATGGAAAAGAACATAACCCTAGCTGAAGAGATCATAAATCTTAAGATAGAGCAAGAATCACAAGCCATATTACTAAGTGATGTGATTGAATAGAAAAAGAAAGCTATGGAAGATAAAGACATGATTGAAGATGAAAAAAGAGTTTTAACTAGTAGACTAGAAGAGAAATCATCAGAAGTAAATATGATTTCTTATATGCATTTGGAAACAATGAATCAAATCGTGATTGCTAATCAAGAAATAAATAATAAAGACATTGAGATCACAATACTGAAGTTGCAGAAAGAATAGTTGAGAAATGATCTAAAAAGGGAGAAGTAGTTTTTTGAAATTTTCAATAAACCAAGTGAAGCCATCAAGTACTTTGAACAATTGATGAGATCTCCTAGATCTAACAATGATACATCTAGACTAGGATACACTAGTACTAAAGAAGGAGAACCATCCAAAATTGTTGAAGAAAGAAGTAGCAAAGGTAAAAATCCAAACCTACTTGTCATAATTGTGGAAAGATAGGACACACTGCTAATGTATGCAAGAGAAAGATAGTAAAACAAAATGTTAAGTAGAAGAACATGGGTCACTGTTATAAGTGCAACAAACAAGGTCATTAGACACATAAATGGAGAACCAAGACCATGCACACTCAAATATTTGAAGGATACTATTATAATTGTCAAAAGAATGGACATAGAGATTTTGAATGTAGATCCAAACCCAATTGGTCATCAAAAAAGAAAACAAAGGTAAAGAATAATAAAAAACTCTTATGATTGGGATTATAATACAAGGTATAGTTGTTACTATTATCAAGAGTATGGACATGTTCTTGAGAACTACATTAGGACACATTTTAGAAGTGATTACAAAAGGTGGTTGAGTCAAATCACATGTTTTAGCTATTTTTAGACTAGTCACGTTAGTAAATATTGTCCAACAAGGTCAAAGGCAACAAGTTGTGAGTTCAATAAAGGTAAAGGAAAGGAAGATATTGAAAATGTCACTGATGAGATGGATATGATATGGAAGAGAAAGGAAGATTGTAGCACATCAAGTGTAGATAGGATCACTTCACCGAATAGTTTAGGTGATCACCCCTCATCAAATTAAGTAATCAAGAGGTATGTGGGATTAATATTTAAAAGATATACCATACTAAAATTCCAAGGATTTAATTTTGAAAAGATTACATATGTATGAATAAAGATGCAAAGTGTTGTTAAAAACCAAGGATAAATCTTTAAGTTTTGTCAGTTTTTCATATTACTATCGAGCATAAAAATTTTCATATGGTTATCAAGTAAAATGTTAGTGGATGTCAAGCTAGAAAATTTGTTATCTAATGCTGAGATCATAGCATTGTTGAGCATATGGAAAGACATGTGGATGCTGAGTGAGCCAAAGATTGAATTGATGTCAACTTACAACTGTGTAAGCACTTGGCATTAAATGTAGTGTTTTAAAGGTTATTTGATCAATTTCTTATTCATTTGACATCATTTGAATTTGAGGAAGAATATGAAGAGATAAAGGAGAATTTGATCTAAGAATTTGTAGGAGATTTAAATGGCTATTTAACACCATTTCAGCAGGATTGATAAGGTATTTAGCATGTACCAAGCTACGTAGTTTTAGATTTTGCAAACCCTAGATACATGTAATGGTGTATAGTTCATCTAAATAAAAAGGTGCAGAGGGAAAAGAGGTTTTAAATTTCCAATTGATTAGCAATGAAATCAAACAACCTATTTTCAAGGCTATCCTAGATATAGCTTATAAGCAGGATCCCTTTGGTGTGTTGTCTATGATACCACTACAAGTCTTGATGATTCAAGATATTAGGAATTGTTGCACATGCAAGATTGGAAGCATAGGAGACATGGAAATTATAGAAGTATATGGGAAACTATACAAAACTAGAGTTTTGAAGGAAGAATTCAAGATTTTTGAGAAGAAAGGGTTAACTTGTGCTCTAGATTTCCCCAATTTCTTTAAAATAGAGTGGATTAAGATTATTTTAAGAAAAATGCATGATAGCTCTATATGGTTAGAAAATGGGCTAGTAAAATCACAAAGAAGATTGTTCACAAGGTAACAAGGTAAGATTGTTTAAGATTTTTTAAACACGACAAGACAAATTAGGGATGCATCCCTTGCTCAAGTTATGCTAGAACTTAGTAAGGCTGAGATGTCTTAAGCCATTAAGAAATATGCTATAAAATTTTTACCAAAGTATAGAGAATTTAGAATATTACAAAAAAATATGGGGGATGTTGTAAAGAAGTCTAAACAAATGTGAAAGTTAATATACAGACTGTCAACATTAAAAGAAGTTCACCAAACACCTATTGAGATATGAGAAGATGAAGAAGATAATAATGAATAAGGAATAGTTGAGGGAGGCATTGATATGAATATTGATAACTAGGAACTAGATTAGGAAGAGTAGCAAACATAATAGAGTGTACAAGATACACAAATTCCCAGTGCTAGCCCTCCATAGGTGACTAAAACTAGCAAAGTAAATGATGTTTCTAATAGTAGTGATTAGAAAATCAATCCCCTTACAAAGGAAGATTTGAAAAGGATACTTATCCAATCCACTCTCCAAAACAAATTATGTGATAACCCTATACTGGTGAGTGAAGATGAAATTCAGAAGATAGAGGCTATAACTGTAGGGGAGGAAGTGAAAACACAAGAAACACCTATAATCACTCCTCAAGTCACCAGTGTAAAACCTTCACAACCCGTAGTTGTATATCAAAGGAAGGAGATAGTAGGTTTCATTGTTAGTACACTCATTCAAGACACTTTAGTCTCAAGAAATGAACAAGAAACTAAAAAAGATAAGGTTGAGATAGTTAGAGAAGACAAGGTGGAAACATTAGAAAATGATGGGAGTCAAAGCCAAATAGGTTAGGTAGATACACCTACACCTCCAGCACAAGATCAAGGTTAGGTAGAAAAGGACAAGTCTAAAGAGACAAGTTTGACATCCAATCTAAAGGAGCTAGTAGCAATCCAAGCACTGGTGACATTGCCAGAATCTGATACTCCTTCCAATCAAGCTCTTCAAAGGTCGAGTATAGATGCTACACCATTGCAATTTTCAATGCTAAGTCCTTGCTCATTTAAGGTGGAAGAGGTAATCAATTATGTAGATATTAGCCTAGATAAAAAGATTGTATTTCCTAAATTTGATTTGGCAATAATAACTATTGAGTAGATGGGCATACTACAAGAGGCTCTAACAAAGAAGAAACATCAAGAACTACTTAGAAGGGAGCATAGGTAGAAGCAATCTTTGATTGGCATCAAAGATATTTTCTTAGATGCATTCAATCTACCTACTTCAGATGAAACCAACCCCATTATTGAACAATTGACCAATATAGTGGAAAGAGTTAGTGACATAGACCTCGATACTAATGTCAAACTATTAGAATGGTCTAAAAAGAAGTTTCAAAAGAAGATAAATGAGAAGATATCCATTGGTATTACACTGACATAGTTTGAGCTAGGAACCAAGATAGAGAGTGTGAAGAAGGTACTAGAGAAAATTTTCTCTCTACACACCAAACTATGTAATCCTACACTCTTCACACAAGAGGTAAGGAATCACATCTTGAGTTTGGAGAGCCAAATGTAGTCATCCAGTGCAACATTTCCTAAGTACCCAACTCAAAGTGAGAAACACTTTAGGAACCTATTGCAATCCTAGAGTTAGTTAGCATGACTACAAGAAGATGAAGCCAACATAAGGGCTAAACTGATCAACATTCAGTTGATATTGACTCCTCACATGGAGATTTTACACAAGGAACTAGACTATGTAGAAACACTTATGAAGAAACACCCTAATCTTTCTACATTAGATTGCTTAGTTCACCTTGCTACTAAGCTATCCATCCAACTTAAGTCTTTAGAGGTAGCTTTTTATAATTGGGATATAGCTCTTAATGTTATACTTGAATTCCATAAATATTTTTTGGACAAATATACTATTAGTGTACAACCCATAGACATTAGTGTCAAAAAGGAGGAGTAAGAGGAATGGGGGAGAAAACAAGTAGAACAAAAAGATATGTATCTAATGGGAGTAAGAACAAAGGGAGAGTAAGAGAACAACAAAATGCAAACATTAGTTCAGATAGGAATAGAGAAAGAGTATTGAAAGAAATGAAAAGGTAGAGCAAGGAACAAGAAATAATCCAAGTAAGTTAAGTGTGAAACAATGTTACCATGAGCTAAGAAAAATCCAAGAACATACACCAAGAATTTAACAATGGAGACAAGGATTTATAAGGGGAAAGCAAAGAAAACCCCTTGTGAGTATTATGAATGAAGGCAAATGCCTAGAGAAGAGAAAGAGAGAGTGTTGGAGCAAAATAGCTCAATACAATAACATCAAAATGATGTGTAAAGAAGAAAGAAAGAGGAGCATCTCTTTTAAAGAGATGAGAAAGGAGTTTCATGTGTTCTCATGTGTAACTCCCATTTTTTTGAATGCCACATTCATAATAGGTGTGTGCAAGGTGTCACAATCCTCTTAAGGAGGATAAACTAAATTCCTTAATAAAGGAATTATAAAAATGAGTTGTCCTCACATGTGGAATAAAGGACAAATAATGACATGTCCTCCACATGTGTACAATAGGAAAAACTACATTTAGGGATTCTTGGAAAATCCCAATTAAATACATCCAAGGGAAGATTAATGTTTCTAACATCCCCCCTTAATCTTTACTTGGGGAGTTTACATCAAAGGGTTGCAAACCCAAATTTTTACAATGAAATCAAAATCTCTCTTTAGAAAGTGGTTTTGTCAAAATATCAGCCACTTGATGTTCACCTTTACAATAAAGAAGAGTAACTTACTTATCTTCAACTTGTTCTCGAATGAAGTGATGTTGAAGTGAAATATGTTTGGTCCTTGCATGAAAAACTAGATTCTTTGCCAAGGCAATAACACTTTGATTGTCACAATGTCAAGGGGTATGTGCTTGTTGAGGTAGACCCAAATCTTCAAGAAGTATTCTAAGCCATAAAGCTTCCTTAGCTGCATTGGTACAACCTTTGTATTCAGCTTCAGTTGAGAAAAGGGAAATAAAGTGTTCTTTTTTACTTTTCCAAGAAATTGGACCTGAACCAACAAAGAAACAATAGCCACAAGTGGATTTCCCATCATTGGGATCTCCTGTTGGAAATGATTGAAATGATCATAAGAAAAGTTGTTGGAATAATATATGGAACTGGTAAAGAATGTCCTCAATCATTGTTTTGTCATTGATGTCAAACTTGCTACTTGCAGGAATGACAATTGCTTTAGTGATCCAAATACTATCAATTAGTTGATTGTCAAGGAGGAGGCAATCAATAAGATGTAACTAGAACACCTAGAGAAAGGTTGAAGTTATGATGTTGTAATGAAGTACAAGGATCAACTAAGCCATTGATGAAAAAGTGTATTTGATGACATACTATAATATACAAAGAATGGGTACACTGAAACATATCAAAGATTTAAGGTTTTAGCTAAGTCTTTTGTAAAGCTCAACTAAGTTCACTAGAGAGAAGGAGCCGAGCAAGCTAGTAAGAGTCGAGAAAATTCTTAGTTAATGCCGAGTAAACTTTAGATGCCGAGTAAACTTTAGATGCCAAATAAATTTTAGATGTCCAGCAAGTTCAAATGTTGAGTGACATAGATTTTATCAAGTGCCGAGCAGAACCAAGTATCGAGCAAGTATAGGTGCCGAGTAACACAGAGGTGCCGAGCACCAGTAACTCAATAATGCCGAGTTGCTGCATTATTTTGGAAATCAAAGATTCACCAAATCTAAACTGACAAGGTTGTTATCTAGAAATTTGTGAATTAAAAGGAAGATAAGAATGATGAGCTGGTGACACAGAACACCATGTAGAACATTTTTAAGGATACAACTGGTGAAGTTTCTAGAAGAGAACAAGATATGGGGTAGATACATTGTATCCTACCTAATCCATTTTGAAACCCTAAAATTGGAGAGGGAGAATTGAGCAGCAAAGGCAAATCAGATTTCTATTTAAGAAGACATAAATTAATGAAAAGAGAGAGAGAGAGAGAGAGAGAGAGAGAGAGAGAGAGAGAGAGAGAGAGAGAGGTGGTCAAGCATAAAAGCATGAAGTACTGAAGAAGGTGCTAAGGAGAAGAAAGCATAGGAAATCTATTTGGATAGATGACCACAAGGATGATTGCATTGGCAGAATGAGTAAGAAGACTCAAGGAGATGAAGCTTGAGAGGAAGACAAGTAGTCAGAGCTGGAGTGATTAAAGCCAAGCATAAGGACTTTACTAAAAGTGTGATCTAAAATCTGCAAAGTATGTTTTAAGTTATATCAGATCAAAAGACCATTATCATTACTTTCTAGCAATTGTAATAGTAACTTTAAATCCTATGGACTTAGGTTGATTTAATAGCCATAAGATAAATCCTTTAACAGGGTGACATTCCAAGTGAATGTTCTAAAGACCTTTAACCAGGCCATTCCTAACAGTTTGGTGAAATCCTCTAACAGGGTCACATTTAACAGTGTGTTGTAAGCCTTTAATAGGGCAGGCTTTTAATAGGGCATCACTTCAGAAGAGTGAGAATCAAGTAGCATGTTACTGGTGGTTTTTCCCAAATTGGATTTCCACGTAAATCATTGTGTCATGTGTTGATCTTGGATGTTTTATCTTTTCATATTGATTTACTGTAACTTTCTTATATGATTGATTTAAGTTTGGATGGATGAAAAGTGTATGGATTCATTAAAAGTAGTAAAAAGGTATTAATAGGGCATTTGGACCTTGGATAACTAATTCACCCCCCCCCCCCCCCCCCCCCCCCCTCTCATTTATTCTAAAGAATTCTAACAATTGGTATCAGAGCCTGACTGTTGATTCAGTTTAAAGGGACTACAAGTAGAAAAGATCAAAATGCCAAAGAGAGAAGTTCCCAAGCTCAACAAAGACAACTTTGTTTCATGGAAAAGTTTGATGAAGCTACATCTTGGATCCATAGGAGATTACGCCCAAAATTCAATTGTCACTCAACATGTAGATCCAACAGCTGCTCCTACTGCAGAAGACATGAAAAACAAGCAAGAACACAATCAAACAATGTTGGAAATTGCCTCTACACTTAGCTATGCTAAATTTGATGATATCAAAGGTTGTGACACTGCATTCAAAATATGGAA
Organism: Cupressus sempervirens; assembly: GCA_028749045.1. Lineage (NCBI taxonomy): Eukaryota > Viridiplantae > Streptophyta > Pinopsida > Cupressales > Cupressaceae > Cupressus > Cupressus sempervirens. Next base: position 399,826,231 of record CM053791.1, on the reverse strand, counting down.
AGCCCTATCAGACATCTATGGAGGAGATCAAAATGTACAAAGAGAAAAAAGAGAAAGTCTCAGAGGAAAGTTTGATGACATGAAAATGGAAGAAAATGAGAATGCTGCTCAGTATGGTGCAAGAATAAAAGAAGTGGTAAGTGTAATAAGATGCTTGAGTGGTCAACTAGATGAAGATATTGTTAATAGTAATTTCTTAAGAACCTTGCTCCATATCTATGCTATTAGAGTATTAGCAATACAAGAGCTAAGATGTATACTAGGAAATAATCTAAGTTTTGAAGGTATAATAGGTAGACTCACTGCATTTGAGTTATCTAACTTTGACAACTACAGACCTGAAAATGTTGAATCTGCTTTTAAGGCCAAGTTATCACTAAAAGATGCTGAATAGGTGAAATCAAAGAAAGGAAGAAAAATGAAGTATATATCCAGTGACAGTAGCACTAATGAGGAAGATGTGGAATAATTGGAAGCATTGCTCACTAGAAGATTTCACAGGGGCAAAGGAAAATTCAAAGGTAAGATGCCTATCATTTGTTTCAATTGTAATGAAGTAGGTCATATTGCTGCAAGGTGTCCACAGAAAAAGGATTCCAAGGAAGGAAAGAAATACAAGTACAAAAGAGATGATGACAAGAGAGATTACAAAGAAAAGGTAAGAAGTGTTATATTGTTGAAGAAAATTATGATGACAATGATGATGAAGTTGTTTATGTAGCCATGAAGGACCAATCTGATGAAGAAGAGCCCACAACACTAGTAACATGTATAAACAAGAATGACAGATGGATCATGGATAGTGGATGCTCACATCACATGACAGGAGACAAAAGTAAGTTTGTTAACTTTACTCAGTATGATGGAAATAGTGTTAGATTTGGTAATGATGCTCCATGTCAAATCAAAGGAAAAGGTTCCATTAAGCTCATAGAACAAATTTCATGTGACAATGCATACTATGTTGAAGGATTAAACTACAATTTATTGAGTGTCTCACAGTAAGGCAATATAGGTTGCAAAGTGGAATTTGGAAACAAAACAACAAAAATCTATGATACTGATGGTAAACTGATAGGAAAAGGAGATCAAACAAAGAGTAATTTGTTTTACCTTGATATGGATGATGTTTCTTGTTTATTTGCAAAATTTGATGATGAATGGTTATGGCATAGAATATTATGTCATGTCAACTTTGACAATCTAGTCAACATCAGTAAAATGAAGAAAGTCAGACGTTTACCAAAATTGAAGAAGCCTGATAATATCATGTGCAAACAATGTCAGCTAGGAAAGATGACAAAGTCAAGTTTCAAAAGCAAAAACTATACATCTAAAGAGATACTTGAGTTAGTTCACACTAACTTATGTGGTCCAATGGAAATACAAAGCTATAGAGGAGATAAATGCATAATGCTATTTGTTGATGACTATTCTAGGATGATGTCTGTTATGTTCTTAAAACAAAAATCTAATGCTTTTCAAATGTTTAAGTGGTATGTGGCTAGAGTTGAAAAGGAAACTAGAAAAAGCTTGAAATGCCTAAGATCAGATAGAGGTGGTGAATTTACATCAAATGAATTCGAGATATTCTATAATGATAAAGGAATCAAAAGACAAACATCAACTCCTAGAACTCCCCCACAGAATGGAATTGCTGAAAGAAGAAACAGATCTGTGATTGACTGCGCCAGAACACTAATGATGGAAAAGGCTGTTGCTCTAAAATACTGGAGAGAAGTTGTAAGTCTAGTTGTTCATACACTGAACCAAGTACAAGTCAAGAAAGGTACAAATACAACACCATTTGAATTATGGTATGGTCACTCACCCAATGTAAAACATTTGAAAGTGTTTGGTTGCAAATGTTTTATCCTTAAAGATGTTAGAAATGGAAAATTTGATGCAAAAAGTGATGAAGGTATATTTCTTGGTTACTCCACTAGAAGTAAGGCATATAAGTGTTTGAATATTAACACTAACAAAATTGTGGAAAGTGCAAATGTAAATTTTGATGAGCACACAAAAGTCCAAGCTAAAATACCAAAGAAAATGGAAGAATAAAAAACCTTTGTGTATTCTTATGAAGGAATGACTGTTGATGAGGATGATGTCAATCAAATTAAAAATCAACAACAAGTATCAGCTTCAATCAAGTCACAACCAGTGAATGTCGAGTTGCATTCAGAAGCCAAGTTGCAGAATGAAGAAAATGCACAATCTAATTCTGAAGATAGTACACATGATGAAGAACAACCTGACAACAAAGTGCATAGTGATCCTGAATCCAAAAGATCAAACATGGAAACAAGGACATAGCCAAGGTTATCCAAATATGTAAAAAGACATCACCCTGCTGAATAGATAATTGGTGACAAAGATGCAAGACCAATGACAAGGAACATACTAAGACATGAATCATGTCTAATTAGCAAATCTGAACCCAAGATAGTATATGGTGCATTACAAGATGATGACTGGTATAAAGCTATGGAAGAAGAAATTGATCAAATAAGAAAAAACAAAACGTGGACTTTGGTTCCCAGACCAACTGACAAGAATGTGATTGGCACCAAATGGGTATTCAAAAATAAACTAGATGAGAATGGTGAGATTACCAGAAATAAAGCTAGACTAGTATGCAAGGGTTATGCTCAAGAAGAAGGAATAGACTATGGGGAAACATTTTCCCTTGTTGCTAGAATGGAAGCAGTAAGAACTTTACTTGCATATGCTGCCTACAAAGATTTTAAAGTCTATCAGATGGATGTAAAATTTGCCTTCTTAAATGGTATACTAGAAGAAGAAGTCTACATTAAACAACCAAAAGAATTTGTTGATGAAAACAATAGAGATATGGTGTGTAAGCTACATAAAGCACTCTATGGTTTGAAACAAGCACCTAGAGCATGGTATGAGAGACTTCACAAGTAGCTAGTGCAAATTGGATTTGAAAGAGCTGATGATAACAGCAACATGTACATCAAAGCAGAAGAAGGTAAAGACATTATTGTATTTGAAATCTTTGTTAATGACATAGTGTTTGGTGGTAAGGAAGTACTTTGCAAAGGCTTTGCTGACAAAATGAAACATGAATTTGAGATGTCTATGTTTGGAGAAATAAAATTCTTTGTTGGATTGCAAGTACATCAACACAAACATGGTATATTTGTGACACAATCAAAATACATCAAAGAAATTCTTAAAACGTTTGGATTGAAGGAATCCAAACCAGTCAACACACCCATGGCAATAGGAAATAAGCTGTCCAAAAATGATGAATCAACTGAAGTCAATCAAACAATGTACAGATCCATGATTGGAAAACTACAATATGTTGTACATAGTAGACCAGATATAGCATTAGTAGTTGGAATAGTAGCTAGATTCTCTACTAATCCCAAAAAAAATCATCTCATAGCAGTAAAAAGAATAATGAGATATCTAAAAGGAACTGATAACTTTGGTCTATACTACAAAAAAAATAGAAAACTTGAGCTCAATGCATATACAGATGCAGACTGGGGAGGAAATATTGATGATAGAAAAAGCACAAGTGGAGGTGCATTATTTCTAGGCAAAAGACTAGTCACCTAGACTAGCAAGAAACAAACATGTACATCCCAGTCCACTGCAGAGTCAGAATATGTGGTAGCTGCAGTCAATTGCAAAAACATTGTATGGCTCACACATCTATTGAATGGAATGAAAGAAGAAGTAACAAAACCTGTGATATTGTATTGTGATAATACAAGTGCTATAAACATATCCAAAAATCCAGTGATGCATGCAAAAACCAAGCATATTGCAATCAAGTATCATTATGTCAGAGAATTGGTAGAAGACAAACAAGTCAAGTTGGAATACATTCACATAAAGGAATAAACTGCAGATATCTGCACCAAACCATTGCCCAAGGATGCCTATGAATATCTTAGAGGCAAGTTGGGGGTAATACCCCTAACTCAAGCAGTTTAAAGCAACAAGGAAGCTGCCCTACATCAATAGGAATAAATCATTGAAATATTAATAGGTTGATGCAAAGGATGATAGCAGGAGCAGAAACTCCAAATCAGTCACAAGCATGGTGACAAAGGGAGAAAATCAACAAGAAGCCAAAGCTTATATTTTGCATGATAAAGATGCTACATCTTTGGCATTTATGTCAAAGAGGGAGAAATATGCAGAAATCTGATCAATACAAAGAAAGAGGGAGATATATATGAAAGAGGGAGATATATGAGATCAGTAGTAAAAATACAACAAGACAACGTATACAATCTTGGTGGTAACTAAGTTGATTAATTGATCAGTTTGGTTTTCCATCAATGCCAAAGAGGGAGATTGTTGGAAATGATTGAAATGATCATAAGAAAAGTTATTGGAATAATATATGGAACTGGTAAAGAATGTCCTCAATCATTGTTTTGTCATTGATGTCAAACTTGCTACTTGTAGGAATGACAATTGCTTTAGTGATCCAAATACTATCAATTAGTTGATTGTCAAGGAGGAGGCAATCAATAAGATGTAACTAGAACACCTAGAGAAAGGTTGAAGTTATGATGTTGTAATGAAGTACAAGGATCAGCTAAGCCATTGATGAAAAAGTGTATTTGATGACATACTATAAGATACAAAGAATGGGCACACTGAAACATATCAAAGATTTAAGGTTTTAGCTAAGTCTTTTGTAAAGCTCAACTAAGTTCACTAGAGAGAAGGAGCCGAGCAAGCTAGTAAGAGTCGAGAAAATTCCTAGTTAATGCTGAGTAAACTTCAGATGTCAAGTAAACTTTAGGTGCCCAGTAAACTTCAGACGCTGAGCAAGTTCAGATGCCGAGTGACATAGAGTTTATCAAGTGTCGAGTAGAACCAAGTGCCGAGTAGTTATAGGTGTCAAGTAACACAGAGGTGCCGGGCACTAATAACTCAATAATGCTGAGTTGCTACATTATTTTGAAAATTGAAGATTCACCAAATCTAAGCCGACAAGGTTGTTATCTAGAAATTTGTGAATTAAAAGGAAGATAAGAATGATGAGATGGTGACACAAAACACCATGTAGAACATTTTTAAGGATACAACTGGCGAAGTTTCTAGAAGAGAAAAAGATATGGGGTAGATACATTGTATCCTACCTAATCCATTTTGAAACCCTAAAATTGGAGAGGGAGAATTGAGCGGCAAAGGAAAATTAGATTTCTATTTAAGAAGACATAAGTTAATGAAGAGAGAGAGAGAGAGAGAGAGAGAGAGAGAGAGAGAGAGAGAGAGAGAGAGAGGTGGTCAAGCATAAAAGCATGAAGTACTAAAGAAGGTGCTAAGGAGAAGAAAGCAAATGAACTTTGTTTGGATAGACGACCACAAGGATGATTGCATTGGTAGAATGAGTAAGAAGACTCAAGGAGACGAAGCTTGAGAGGAAGACAAGTAGTCGGAGCTGGAGTGATTGAAGCCAAGCATAAGGATTGAACTAAAAGTGTGATCTGAAATTTGCAAAGTATGTTGTAAGTTATATCACATCAAAAGACCATTATCGTTACTTTCTAGCAATTATAACAGTAAGTTTAAATCCTATGGACTTAGGTTGGTTTAATAGCCATAAGATAAATCCTTTAATAGTGTGACATTCCAAGTGAATGTTCTAAAGACCTTTAACTAGGCTCATTCCTAATAGTTTGGTGAAATCCTCTAATAGGGTCACATTTAATAGTGTGTTGTAAGCCTTTAACAAGGCAGGCTTTTAACAGGGCATCACTTCAGAAGAGTGAGAATCAAGTAGCATGTTACTGGTGGTTTTTCCCAAATTAGGTTTCCACATAAATCATTTTGTCATGTGTTGATCTTGGATGTTTTATCTTTGCATATTGATTTATTGTAACTTTCTTATATGATTGATTTAAGTTTGGATGGATGAAAAGTGTATGGACTCATTAAAAGTAGCAAAAAGGTATTAATAGGGCATTTGGACCTTGGATAACTGATTCACCCCCCCTCTCAGTTATTCTAAAGAATTCTAACGTCTCCACCTAGATCGGAATCAGTATAGCCATGTAAAATAAATTTAGAATTGGTAGCATAAAATAATCCCATATTAATAGTTCCTTTAATGTACCTTAAGATTCATTTAGCAACTTTAAAATGAGTTTGTTGAGGTTTAGACATAAATCTAGAAACTAAACCAACACTATAAGCAATATCAGGTCTAGTAAGAGTTAAATAATTTAAACTTCCTACCAACTGCCTATACAAAGTTTCATCAACAAAAGGAGTATTCATATTAGCCATTAATTTAGTTCCTAATTCACATGAAATTGAAACATGGTTAGAATCATTCATCTTAAATTTTTCTAAAAGATCATGAGCATACTTGCTTTGAGAAAGAAAGATACCCCTAGGAGTTTGGCAAATTTGCATATCTAAGAAGTAATGTAAAATACCTAAATCAGTCATCTGAAATTTCTGTTTAAGTTGAAACTTAATATTAGAAATCAAAGCATCTGAACTAGAAGTGAGAACTAAATCATCTACATAAACAATAACAATGATAATATCATCTTTAGTATGTTTAATATACAAATTAGGATCATTCTTGCTTCTAGAAAAGCCTTGAGAAATAAAGAAAGAATTAATTTTAGAATACCATTCTCTAGGTGATTGTTTAAGACCATAAATAGATTTTTTTAATTTGCAAACTAGATTTTCACTACCTTTCTTAACAAATCCAGGAGGTTGAGCCATATAGATTTCTTCATGTAAATCACCATTTAAGAAGGCACTTTTAACATCCATTTGGTGAACAGGCCAATTCATTTTAGATGCTTATGCAAGAACTAATTTAATAGTAGGCATTTTAGCAACAGGAGCAAAAGTTTCATTATAATCTAATCCTTCTATTTGTGAAAAACCTCTAGCAACTAATCTAGCCTTAAATTTACTAATTTCATTATTAGCATTCAATTTTGTTTTGTATAAACATTTACATGAAACTATATTCTTTCCATGAGGCAACTTGACTAAGTCCCAAGTTTGATTAGAAATTAAAAATTTATATTCCTCTTGCATGGCTTTTTTCCAATGAGGTTGAGAGTTAGCTTGATCAAAGGACTTAGGACCATTAGAATTCATAATAGTAGTCATCAAAGCATAATTACAATAATTAATCCTTCTATGTTTAATTCCACAAAATCTAGAAATGTAGTTATCACTTTCATTGATTGAGTTTTGAGCCCATTTAGGTTTACATTTAGTGGTAATGGAATCATCACTAGAAGAAGAATCATTATCAATAAAAGCATCATTGGTAGCTACTTGAATATCATTACTAGTAGAAGCAGAAATAATAGGTGGTGCTTGAGTTGTAGGGTTAAGAGAAGGAGTAGGGTTAAGAGAAGGAGGTTGGTCCTCCACTAGCACAATTTTAGTGTCACTGAATTCTGCATCTTGTGTAGTAGAATAGTCATGTACACCATTTTCTGCAATGCAAACATCTCTAGGAACTTGAACTTTTTTAGTAGTGGAATCATAAACATGATAACCCTTAGTGTTTTCATCATAACCAACAAACATATAAGGAGAAGACTTAGCATCTAATTTATGTCTTTTCTGTTTAGGAGTATGAATATAAGCAACAGATCCAAAAATTTGCAAATGATGTAAATCAGGTTTCCTACCAGACCATGCCTCTTTTGGAGTAATATCCTTGAGAGCTTTGGTAGGAGTCCTATTAAGAATATAAGTTGCACAAAACATGGCTTCAGCCCAAAATTTATAATGCAGATTCTTAGCATGCAACATGCATCTGGCCATTTCAACAATTGTCTGATGCTTCCTTTCTATGACACCATTTTGCTGTGGTGTATAAGGAATAGTAAGCTCGTGTTTAATTACACATGATTTCAAATAAGAATGAAAAGCATTATTCACATATTCCTTTCCATTATCAGTTCTGAGAATTTTAAGTTTAAAACCAGATTGCCTTTCAACATATAACTGAAATTCAATGAATATATCGAGAACTTGATCCTTGCTATGCAAAAAATAGATCCAAGTTTGTCTAGAAAAATCATCAACAAAGGTAAGTGCATACCGAGAACCTTGGATGGAGTTATTCTCCATGGGGCCCAAAAGGTCACTATGGACAAGGTGCAACTTATGAGTTGCCCGCCATGATTTACCACTTGGAAAGGGCCCCCTATGCATCTTACCACTCATACAACCAGTACAAACAATCTTAGAAGGAATAATATGAGGCAAGCCATCAACCATATTTCTTTTGTGCATTAAAGTAATATAATTTGAATTTAAATGGCCAAGTCTTTCATGTCATATATTGAAATCAATGGAAGTATGCAAAGAATATCATGAACTAGCAAATTCATGGAATTTAAATAAGTTGTCATTATCCATTTTAGCATGAGCAATCACCTATTTAGTTTGAGGATCTATGACATAACATGTATCTTTATAGAATTCAACTTTATAGTCTTGACATAACTATGAAATAGAAAGAAAATTAATTTTTAGATCAGGTACATATAATACATCATGCAATTTACCATTAGGAATAGTTACATCACCTAAACCTTCAACTTTACCAGTCTGATTATTAGCTAATTGAATAGGAATGTTAGCAATATCAGGTTGCAGATAATCAAAAATATCTTTATGAGAAGTTACATGTTGTGATGCACCACTGTCAACAATCCACTCTAAAGGTCTACAAACATTAAAGTTACAAGTAAAAGCATAACGAGAAGTGGAACCATTAGAGTTACCTTTTTTATGATTTGATTTTTGATTATGGTTACTGTTGTTAATATGTTTTTTATCATTTTGATTTTTAAAATAGTTATTGACAACATGTCCATCTTTGCCACGATAAGAAAAATGAGGTTTGGAATTTGAATGATTCCTTTGATTATGATTATTACGATTGTCATTATGATGATTGTTATGGTTATTGTTATTATTGTTATATTTGGTATGAGATTTATTATTGAAATTATTAGAATTATTAGTATAGTGTTTGTTATTATGATTATTATTATTATTTGAACGAAAATAATTATTATTTGAATTTCGAGACATAAATGCATGTTCAGTTGATTTAAGGGTACCAAATTGAATTAGCTTAGCTTCTTCTTATCTTAATAAAGTTTGAAAAATAACATAAGTTAACTAAGTAGTTAATGTAGGAATAGCAAGCTGTGCATGAACATTAGTTATAAACTGTTGAAACTGTCTAGGAAGACATTTTTTAAGAATAATATGAATTAAACGAATGTCATCTAATTGAACACCTAAAGAAATAATTTGGCTTTTAATAGAATCAAAATTCAACAAAAATTCATCCATAGTCATAAAATCTGTATACCTGAGATCTTCAAGTTGATCCTGCAACTATATTTTGCGATATTCATCTCCACTGTCATATTTGGTTTGCAAAATTAACCAGGCATCATGAGCTTTAGAACAGTGAGCAATTAACACATATAAATATGGAATAATGGAAATACCAATTAATCCTAAAGATTCTTCATTTTTAAGTTTCCAAGTATCTTTTTCATCTTGAGTAGCCGCTGAACCAGGTTCAACAGAAGGATCAGTGGCTATCTCGAAGAGGTGTTTAAAATGAAAAATGAATGAAATGTGAGTTTTCCAGGAATGATAATTACTATGATTAAGTTTTATTTCTAGAATTAAGGTTGACATTTTAATGAAAAAAAAATGTCCCTCCTAATAGAAATATGACTTAAAAATTAACTAGAATAAAAAACTTGCAAAAGAAACTATGATTAAGATTCTAAAGAAAAATAATAATATAGCCCTACAAAGAGACGTTAGAAAAATGATTAGTCGGAAACAAAAAGAATAATTTAGAGATGTTTTAGAATAATTAAATGATTATAGCCTAAAATAAATGACAGACAAATGAATCCAACTCTCTATATTTAGGATTCCTATTGATGTAAAATGATGAAAACAAACTTATACGTGGTCAAATTTTGAAGTTATAAATTAATTTTATAATTCTCTATTATGACCAAAATAATAACCTTTTAAAGAATAAACCAACGAATACTTAATGAAGGAAAAGAATAAAAGATTGATTACTTATAATATTTAACTTAATGAGAAAAAAAACTTATAAGTAATCAAGAGTATATATAAATGGATTAATTAAAAAAACTTATAACAAAATGATATGCAAAAACATGATTGAATGCAAAACAATTGCATGCAAAAATAATTTAAACAAGAGTGAAGGAAACGAATTTTATTTTTTAACAACCCTAAATAAAAAAACTCAAAAGAACTTAATATACCTCTTTTTACTAAATGTCTCCTCTTTCTTTTAAAAATGCATTAATACAAAAAACTTTTAACTCTAAAAAACCTAATAAATACTGCAAACGCTTTTAATGAAAATGTAATACACTGTTTGTTAAAAACAACATGCAAACATTTAAGATGCAACACTTGTAAACAACTTTAGATGCATTATAAAAAATGTATCTATAGGAAAAATGTTTTAAAAAATGTGAAAAGCAAAAATAAAACCTAATATGCGTGGGAAAGAGATGGGCATATCAGAAGGGAAGATCTTCACCATGATATTCAGACTAGAAGGCAGCAAAAACAAAAAAAACGTAGAATAGCAATAAAAGAAGAACACCACGAATTTAGGCCAAAGAACTTAGCCGATCCGAGGTTGCAACTTCGAATCTAATCCCTGCTCACCAGCTGCGCACTTATTACAGGTTTCTCATCTCGATTCACAGGACAACAAAATCTTGATGCTCTAAAACCAAAGCAGAAGACCGAAAAAAAAGTTGGAAGCTTTGGTGGCCAAGAGAAAGGCCGAAGCTAAGAGTGGGGAGAAGAACAAGAGACAAAAAGCTCCTTCTCTGCTTGCGGCAAAGCCTGCCAAAAAACTTGTTAATAAGCTTGCGGAAAAGCTTGGTAGCAAGGCTAAGCCCAACTCTGCTCCTCTGAAACGGTGAAGAAGAACTCTCAAATGAGGATTCTAAAGATGAATGAACTTCAAAAGCAACTTTTCAAAAATTTATGACAAGAAAGCCAAGTTGGAAAAAGAAAAAAATAGGGTTTCTTTCCAAAAAGATAATCGGATTGGAAAGAAAGTTGCTTAAAAAAATTGAACAAAGATTTGGGGAAAAAATGAGATATTTAAAATCTCATAGATTTAAAAAACTTTTTATAATTCAAAATAGATATATTAAGATAAAGATTAGAAATTTATTTATTTTTCAAATATGAATATGAAATGTTTAAATTATCTCAATATATATTGAAATGAAATATAAAATTTAAAATAGAGATATAAGGAATGTTTTAAATTTTAATTTTTTAAACTAATCTATGTGAGTACTAAGGTTTGTTTATTGACACACTTTGAATTATGATTTCCTTCAAGAATGTTAAGGAGAAATAATAAGAGTAATATATATATATATATATATATATTTTTTTTTTTTTTAATTGCACAAATTATAATAAATGAGTGCTTATGAAGTAATGCTTCTTGTTTTGGTGGCACACCTTCCAAAACAAGAGCAAAAAAAATGAAATTTTGAAAGGAAAACTCTTTGGCGGCAAGCCTTCCAAAGAGGGTTAGAAAATAATGATAAAAAATGATACAATAAAATCTGCACACAAAATATGTTAGAATGAGCAAACCACAACAAAAACTTCTTCTCTCAATGACATCTCCAAATAAGGTGTGCTCAAATGAATGGCAACCTTCAACAGAAAACTTAAAAATGAGGATTAGTAACCAAGCTTTGATACCATGAAAGAAACGAAAAGGTAAAGCAAGGAATGAGAAATAATTCAAGTAAGTTAAGTGTGAAACAATGTTACCATGAGATAAGAAAAATCCAAGAGCATACACCAAGAGTTCAACAATGGAGACAAGGATTTATAAGGGGAAAGCAAAGAAAACCCCTTGTGAGTATTATGAATGAAGGCAAATGCCTAGAGAAGAGAGAGAGAGTGTTGGAGCAAAATAGCTCAATACAATAACATCAAAATGATGTGTAAAGAAGAAAGAAAGAGGAACATCTCTTTTAAAGAGATGAGAAAGGAGTTGCATGTGTTGGCATGTGTAACTCCCATTTCTATGAATGCCACATTCATAATAGGTGTGTGCGAAGTGTCACAATCCTCTTAAGGAGGATAAACTAAATCCCTTAATAAAGGAATTATAAAAATGAGTTGTCCTCACATGTGGAATAAAGGACAAATAATGACATGTCCTCCACATGTGTACAATAGGACAAACTACATTTAGGGATCCTTGGAATATCCCAATTAAATACATCCAAGGGAAGATTAATGTTTCTAACAAGTATCAGTTGATGCAAATCTACTCAACAAGAGAAATATTTTGATACAAAGTATAGTATAGAACATATCAAACAACTTAGGGGGATTTATAAAATTATGAGGTATAAATCATATTGCAAAATTTTGAGATTTTGAAATTTTGTATAGAAGTTGAATTGACATCTATGTTATGCTCATAAGAATAATATTATTAATGTATGACCAAGTGTTTTTGACACTCATGTCAAAGGGGGAGATTGTTAATCTCAAATCAATTTTGACAAGTGAGTGTCTATACACGTAAGTCATTTTCTTAGTTCATGTTGAACAAGTAACATATGCTAAGAACAACCTATAAGTTAGAGCATACCAAATAAATAATGAGTATTGAGTCACTCATATGCCAAGTCACTCAAGTGTTGAGCAGATAGTAGGTGTCAAGTGATTCAAGAGCTAAGCAAGCAGTGTGTGCTGAGTCATTCAATTGTCGAGTGACAATATTGAAGTCACAGTTAGTGCTAAGCACTAGGGACTTAGATGCTAAGTAATGCAATTTTAACATATTTTTTTGTATTGGCATAAACTACTATGTAAACCATTGTTGAGCTGACTTAAGGATTGAATTACAATCTTTTGATGATAAGGATGAATATCAAGTGGGAATCCCTATGTATTACATGCATCCAACTATGTAAAGGGAAGGTTTAATCAAAAATATGGGTAAATCACAACCATTGATTCATACCTAACCCTAAGTCACTTAGGTCTTCTTAAGGAGGACAAACCCTAAACTTTTTATGAATGATCAGAGAGAAGAAGAGTTTGCATGGACAAATAGGACATTCATAGTGACCAAGTTATTATGATCTAAATTGCATTGTAGAATTAATTAAAGGAGAACAAATGAAGGAAATAGTGAACAACAAAGAGACATTTGATCAAGAAGGATCATGTACACAATAACATAGAGGTGATTCAACATCAAGCAACAAACTAGTAATCGTAGGATCATTGCTAAGACATTCTACTAGGTGAATTAGTTAAATCTCTTAACAAAGTAGTCCCAACACACTATATTCAAATCCTCTAACAAGGTGCTTATTTAATTGTGAGTTGAAGTCCTTTAACCAGGCACACTTCTAATAGGGTGTTGAAATCCTTTGATAGGGTAAAACCTAATAGACTTTGTAAGCTTTTAATAGGGAAAACCTTTCATAGGGTAGATCATGTTTCATGATCAAACATTATAACCTTCATTAGATATGTTTAATTATTGCAATAGTGAAGATTTTTTGGTTTCATCCCCACCCCAATTTTACCTTCTCATTGGAGAGTTTCTAGGTAATCATATCTTCTGTCATATATGTGTGAATGCTTACTTGCTTACATACTTTAGATGTATATGCTTTATGTGGTATTTTAGTTTACTTATTAATTTGTGAGATGGATGTGAGGTAAATGTTTTTATGGGTAAAAGTTTGAAGCACTTATTCACCCCACCTCTTAGAGTTTACCTTTTCTATTGTAATTCCAATATGCAGTTGTGCTAATGTTGGTTCAAGTGCAGGAGTAGTGTTGACACCACCTAGTGTGGAAATTACTTTCTTGGATTATAAGTTAGATTTGAAAAATAATAACAATTCTATAGAATATGAAGCCCTTCTCCTTGGTATAATTGCAACAACAAAAAAAGGAGTCAAGATACTTAAAACTCAAGGAGATGCAAAGTTAGTGGTGGTGAGACAAGTCAACAACCAATATATAGTAAAGAACTCAAGATTGAGGAACTATCGTAATAAGGTGTGGGATGAAACTGAGGGTTTATATGCTTTTAAAATTATATTAGTAAAAAGGAATTCAATTCAAGAGCTAATTCTTTGGCAATCTCTGGATCATTGCTCTTAGCACATCCTGATTTCAAAGATCAGACCTATAAAGTAGAAGTTCTATTCATGCCTAATGCCCTTGGTAATGAATATTCATAGAAGGTGTTTGAAGATGAAAAACACATACTAATTTAATTGAAGGGGAAGATCCTTTTGAATTCATGTTTTTAAAGGAAGTACTAATGCAAATGGTGATGATTTAGTGACAGGTGATAAAAAGAGAATAGAGCTTGATATGATTCAATTGAAAGGTAATAAGATTCCACCTCATCTAATCTATTTAGACTTTTTTTTTATAAGCATGATGCATATACAAAGAGAGAAAGAGATAATAAAGGAAAAACCTATGGTGAATATAATGGAATCAATATAGGGACAGAAATCAGCCCAAAAATGATAAACATAGGAAAGTGTTGCACACCAAAAGAGAGGATAGTGATCAACAAGTTACTCATTGAATTTCAAAATGTATTTTCTTGGAGCTATGAAGACTTAAAGAATTTTATGGGTGGGAAGTTCAAGCATGAAATCCATCTTAAACTAGAATCAACACCATTCTAGCAGAAACAAAGAAACTATAACCCTATAGTTGAAGGAGTAATCTTCAAGCAGATTAACAAAATGTTGCAGGCTAGGATTATATATCCTATTAATCATTCCACTTGGGTTGCTAATATTGTGCTAATGAGGAAGAAGAATAGAGAGATAAATATATTTGTGTAGATTTTAGAAATCTAAATCAAGCCTTAGTCAAAGATAATTTTTCTCTCCCTAATATGGGTCATCTTTTACAAACTATTGCAGGATCAAAAATGATGTCCTTGTTAGATGGATTTTTAGGATATAATCAAATTTAGGTAAATCAAGTAAATCAGTTCAAAACTACATTTACCATACCATGGGGTACTTTTTCCTATAATAGAATTCCTTTGGGCTTACTTAATGTAGGTGCAAAATTTCAACATGGCATGAATTTGGCTTTTGACGATTTAAAAGATAGATTTTTTTTAGATTACGATAAAAACAGGTTTTGAAGGGACCCCAAAACCCTTTAAACAAAGTTGAAAAGATAAAACATTAATACAACTAGGTTTTACAAGGACTTGAAACCTACTATTTAAATAGTATCAAAATCAAGTTTTATAGGGACCTGAAACCACATAAAATATCCAAAAAAATGAACCCAAATTTTACAAGGACTTGGAACCTAGTTTAAACAACCGATAAAAACTAGATATCACTACCAAAAATAGAAACCATTTACCAAAACCAGTAAATAAAACCAAGACAAGAACAAAAACACGAGAGCAAAGACCAGTAAATGCTGCTATTGTAGCTCTTTGATCATTTTGACCACTTCTTTACCAATCTCCACAATACCTTGAATGGAATCAATAGCCGATCCACTAGCAGGCTCCATAGCTCTCTTCTTGGAACTCTACCTAGTTCTCTTACTAGGACCCCCTGGTGACATAATTTCTTTATTGGTACATTTTCCTAGACTTGCAGTAGCAGCACAGATACTGGAGGTAACCTATTCCATTTTATTACCACTTTCCTTAATAAACAGTTGAAGGTTTTGTTCATAGTTCTTGAGTTTATCTGGTATGTTTCCCACCTAGATTTCCATCTGATTGAGCTTAACTTGGTCCATATCCTAATTTTGCTGCATATTTTCCATTTTCCTTTTGAGACTCATTAACTCGTTATACTTCCATGAGTTAGCTTGCAACATGGTATCAACTTCTAGTTTTGTAGTGTGTAAAAAGGAGAGCATAGTATTCCTATGAGGTGAGTCATTTTATCCTTCTCCACATCTTCTCTGATAGGAGAAACAACCTTTTCAGTCTATTCCTCCTCCCTCATATTTACAGGGTCCTCCTTAGCCTGCTCCATCGCCTCTTTATCATCCCTTACTTCTTTCAAATGCTCACTCTAGTTTCCCTCATCACCAACATTACCCATCTTTGTATTCTCCTCACTATTCTCTTCCTCATCCTCCTCACTTTTTTCCTTGCTATCTAGGTAGCCTTCCAAATTGGAACTAAAATCTCCCTCATTCATGGTTTCCTCTTCCTCTAGGTTTTTCTCCTCCTTATTTTTTGAATTCTTAGATTCAATGGCCTCTTCCACATTATGTTGAGGAGATTGTTGGGTTTCATGTTTTAGACTTCTCCTCTTACCCTTAATAGTCTCATCACCCTTACTCTTCCTAAAGTAGGTTTTAGTGGCAAAACCCTTCTTTTTATCTAACAAGAGAGAAGACACAATAGCCATATTTTTATAGTGACCCTCTATAAGAAGAATCAACCCTTCATGCACTATAGGACGTGACTCTTTTTCCTATGAGCTTGCAAACTTTAAAGAAGAGAGAATCTCAAATAAAAAGGAAAAGAAAGTCTATCCTTATGCCTAAAATGATTAAGGAAGACAAAGTGAAACATATGCACTCATTTATTTCTACCATCAAGGATAAAATACTCATGAGTGCATGAAAGCACATCCTGCCATATGGTCTTTATCTTGTCTAGTTCATAGAAATCCCCATTTTTCTCCAAGTTTTTCTCCTCTACTTCCATTTGGGAAATTTCTTGAACACAACATATGAAATGCTCATTTTTTTGCTGAACTTAATGCCTTCCATAGGTAAGCCCATTATCTTTGCTATCAATTTCTCTATCAATTACATAGTGACGCCATGCAGAGAAACCCTATCCTCTATCCAATCTTTGAAGAGGGCCATGGTAACATGAGGTTTAAACCCATGAAGATGCTCCAGGACATTAGTCACCTGCCCCTTTTGCAGAATCTTCTATACATCCTCTTTATCTTTCCATGCCTTGCAATTTGGGGGTTCTTGTCTTTGTGGCTCTCCTCCCATTTCCAAAGAATTCAAAATGTTATACCAAACCAAATTTAGTAGAAGGCAAGAAGTAGAAGAGTTAAACATATACAATTTATTCATCAAAAAAATTAAAACCAACTTTGTGCTTGGTACATGCATTTCCAGGATTGCAATCATATAAATGTACTTCCTCGAGGAAGGAACACTGACAAATGTAGGCCCACTTCCAAAAATCATTAATTTGCTAATCTTAGCAAATCTTTCCCACCATCGCATGAGTAGAAACATAATTAATGAGGGCTTTGAGATACACATTTTTCTTGAGGTCACCATTCCACGTCATCTTATATCCCATTTGGACTGCATAGTTGGCAACCTAGTCAACCACCCCATACCTTTGTAGTAAGTGTGGGATATAATCACTTTTTCAAATTTATTTATTAAAGTTTTAATCTCCATAACACTTTCCTCAGTTGACCAAGTGATTGAATTTTTATTATTAAGCATATTTATAATATTTAATGAGCCACCTTCCAACCAGAGGTGAGGACAACCAATTTTAGCTACTAAACTTATAGTATATAGAGAAACAATAGCCTCTGCTATGTGGCTGTTTGAGTTACCAATAGGAATTGCAATGACATCAATTATATTACCTGTATGATCTCTTAAGACTCCTCCACACCCTGCTTTGCCCAGATTACCCTTAGAAGCACCATCAAAGTTTCCTTTGATCCATCCAATAGGAGGAGCCTTCCATTTGGTAGTAAATCTTGGAATATCTATTTTCAAATGAGAACCTTGTGATCGCATCAGAGTATCAACTTGAAACTTTTTATCACTTTTCCTCTAAGACTTGAAATTTTCCTTTATGGCTCTAACAATATTTTGTCCAAGAACCCATATGGAAATTCTTTGTTTCTAAAGATTCTATTATTTATTTATTTCCAGATGCTCCACTAGAGATGGGCAAGAGTAATTTTCCATAGAAAATCCACATCAGGATCCGTAGAAGGATACCTCCAACTTTTAAAACAAAGTTCAACAATATTTTGATGGACCCAAGTTATATTCTAGTAGATGAGAACAACATTCCACACTTTTTGACTATAAGAGCAATTCAAGAACAAGTGATTTCTGTCTTCAAATCCATCTTTACATAAAGTACATCTGTTTACTACATTAATACCTCTTTTTTGTAGGTTATCTTGAGTGAGGATTTTTTTTAAAGAAATATCCAATAGAAGATGTTTATTTTAGGTATGAGACCCTTTATCCAGGCTTGAGACCATAAAGGTTGAATACCTTTCTCATTAGAAGTAAACAAAGAAGATACTTTAAACTGACCACTAGGATCAGCATTCCATATCATCTCATCATCATGGTTAGGATATAGAGAAAAAGCATTCAAACTTAATTGTATATTATTAAAACCTTGGTCAACATCAATCAAGTTCACCCATGTATTGTCATGCTAGTAATGTCCCACTAAAGTACCATACCTTTGCTTACATCTATCTACTTGAGTGGTTTCTTGAAACTCATCAATCAGAGGATGATCCAGTAACCAAACATCTTCTCAAAATCTCACTTTTGGCTTGTTTCCAATTTTCCAAGAATAACCCTTGCCTAGAATGTTCTTTGTTCCCTAAACAACTCCCCATTTAGTAGATGGAAAAAGTACATTAAGAGATGAAAGGAAATCAACTAAAGAATTAACATTAAAAAGGTATTTATGTTTCCATATAGTAATCCATTCCTTATCATCATGATAAGTTCTCTAGCCTTGTTTTGCCAGAAGACTTCTGTTCATACTTCTTATAGACCTGATTCCCAATCCACCATCTCTGATAGGCTTACAGATTTGATCCCATGTAATTAGAGTCATTCTCTTCTTTTCCTTAGTACTAATCCATAAAAAATTCCTCTAAATTTTATCAATAGTATCTACAAATTTCACTAGAATTCTAAAAAGATGCTTTGAAGATAGGCTTTAAGAAGAGTAATTTTACCTGCTTGACTCAAAAGATTTCCTTTCTAGCCTAGCAACTTCTTATTAAATTTCTTAATGAGATCTTCCTAGAGGGAATCAAGAACCTTCAGACCATGAGGAAGACCCAAATAAATAGAGGGAAAAGAACCTATTGAGAACCCTAGAATTCTAGCAATTTTGTTCTATCTGAGGATAGGGGTATTAATAAAAAACACAACATTTTTATTCCAATTTATCAATTGACCCGAGGTAGAAGAGTACAAATTAAGGGCTTGCTTGAGGTTTCTGGCTTCATTAACTATAGATTTACCCATGAAAATGGTATCATTAACAAACTGATCATGAGAACAAATAAGGGGTTGAGAAGAAGGTTGCAGACCTTTAATAACTCATTTTTGAACCAAATCCCCCACATATCTCCCCAGAAAATTAGCCATAATAAGAAAGAGTATGGGGGATAAGGGTTCTCCCTATCTTAGACCTCTAGAAGGATTAAAAAAATGAGAAGAACTTCCATTGACCAGGACAACTATGGATTAAGTTGAGACCATTTGATAAATAGCTCCAACAACCTTATGATCAAAACCAAAGGCTTGTAAAATTTTAGCAAGGAAGACCCATTCAAATCTATCATAGGATTTAGCAATATCAACTTTCATAATAAACCCCTGATTATTAGAAGAAAAAAAAGAGTGAATATTCTCATGAGCCACAATAACTGAATTAAGAATTTGTCTTCCTATAATGAAGCCATTTTGTTAAACAACAATAAGAGATGGAAGCACAAGGAGCAACCTAGAAGTAAGGACTTTTGAAATAATCTTGTAGAAGGAATTACAAAGACTAATTAGTCTAAACTGGTTTGGAGAATCAGCCCCAATCTTTTTGGGAATTAGACAAAGGGTTGTGGAGTTTATTTCCTTTAGCATTTGTTTTGCTCCAAAAAATTCCTTCATAGCATCACACACATCTTTTCCAACTAGTTTCCATGACTTCTAGAAAAAGAACATGGGAAATCCATTTGGACCAGGAATTTGTCTCCTCCTAAGGAACACATAGCTTTAAAGATTTCTTCTTCCTTGGGAATAGATCCTAACAACTTATTATTTTCCTTTGTAACTAAAGGTGGGATCACCTCTAGAAGATCACCCCGGTGAAGAGGATTAATGTTAGAATCAATAGTCATTAAAGAAGATAAAAAGGATACCATTTCTTCCATAATTTCCTTGTCCTCAGAAATCTTCAAATCTCCCTTTTTAAGGTATGAAATACAAGTTTTGTCTTTGTGCTTTAGAGTAGAAAGATGGAAAAATCTTGTATTTTTATCTCCTTCATTCAGCCATATCAATCTAGATCTTTGCCTCCAATAGATTTCCTCTTTAGTGATAATATCATGATATTGGGCCACTTTTTCATTTTCTTTAATAACAAGGTTAGGAGTATATCCTTCCTTCTATATGTTGTCCTTAATGGTTTGAAGTTCTTCCTTTATACCTGCTTTATTCACAAAAATGTTACCAAAACAATTTTTGTTCCATATTTTAAACTTCTTTTAAACATTTCTAAGCTTAGAGGCTACTCTATAAAGAGTAGTACCTTCAACCTCTATGTTCCACCATTCAACTAGTTTACTTTCAAACTGTGGGTGTTGCATCCACATTTTTTCAAATTTGAAAGGGAAATTTTTCTTAATATTAATCTTTGTAGCAGTAAAAATTAGAGGGAAATGATCTGACCCAATTTTATGAAAAGCTTCCAGCTTACAAATAAACTCTTTAGTCCAATCAGGTGAGATAAGAGCTCTAGCAAGATGAGCCTAAATATAATCATTTCCAATTCTCTTATTGCTCTAGGTAAACTAAATTCCATGAAGATCCATATCCATTAAACCTTCTTTATTAATAAAATCCATGAGATCCAATTTTCCTTTTAATTGACTCACATTTCCTCCTTTTTTTTCGTGTTCATAAAGAGGAACATTAAAGTCTCCTATAATGATCCATTGCCCAAAATAGTCATTACTTTTTATATGTGAGAGAGTATCCCAAACCTTTTTCCTAAGGTTCTTAGTATTGGAAGCATACATATTGACAATATACCACTCCTTATTGTGATCAATACTAGTAATTGTAACCACCATTAGATGTTTACTAGCATTCAAAATAGTTCCTGAGTAATAATTCTTCTTCTTCCATAACATCAAGGTTCCCCCTGAAGCTCCTTTTGAATTTCTAGCTTTTAAACAATAATCTTTAAAAGATTTAATTTGTTCAACTTTCACTTTTTCCATTTTATTTTCTTGCAAAAGAAGAAAATCCAGCTTCTTCTCTCTAACAAAATCCTAACAACATCAAGTTTATGGATACTGTACAATCCCCTAATATTCTAGGTAATAATTTTCATTTCTAATTTTTAGGGGTAAAATCTAGAATAGTTGCTTGTCTACCATCAACAATATTCTACATGCTTTCCATTTCTCTAGTTTTCCTAGAGGATCTTCTTCCAGGTTTATCTAAAGTACCAACATCTGGTTTTACCTTATCTTGCTGGTCCACTTTACTACTTCTTGTCTCCACTCCCTTGGGGGCTATATTGCTCTTCTTTTCAGCTTTTTTTTTTGATTTACTTTATGTTTTGGATCCTTCCCTTCCTCCTTTTTTTCTTCAATATCAAGATCATTCCTAAAGGGAACAATATCTTTACAATTGGGCATCCCCTAAGGCGTTGAGTTAGATTTTTTATAATTAGTCACAAGGGTATTTTGGGATTCTCCCTTCTCCATCAGATTTTCTGAATTGGACTAGATTTCCCCTTCCTCTAGAACATCCATCTCAATTAGATCTTCTCATCTTTCATCCATCTTTTGATAAATAACCATTTGTTTTGTTAAATCCATCATATCTTCTATATTCTACTTAGGCATCATAGAATCCCCTTTTTTTCAATATTCTCACTTTCTTTTACAGTCACTTCATCTTGAGAAACCAAATCCAATTTTTCTTGCTTCTCTTTGTGAGAAACTTTAGGTTTCCACACTTTCATCTTCTTCACTTCCTTTTCAATGTTTGGATGATTCTTACTTTTATTAGGATAGTTTTTGACCAAATGACCTTGTTTTTTACAGGCATAGTAGGAATTTGGAAGATCTTCATAAACAATTTCCTATATTCTTTTTCCTAACTTTGAGATCAATTCCACCTTTTTTGGAAGATGACTCAAATTTTCCACTTTAACATATAGTCTTGCACTTTGAAGTTTAGATATTGAAGCCGTTGCATTATCCAAAGCCACTAGTTCACTAAATGAACTAGTGATTCCTTTAAAAATATCTTCATGCCAAAATTCTAAAGGAAGGCTAGGAGGTCTTGCTCGAATAAAAATGGTTAAGAAAAAAGCATCAGATAGATCCATATTTGGCTCCCATTTTTTAATAGTGAGAGAGCTTTTTCCAAATGACCATGGGCCTCCACATAGAACCATATTCATGTCTTCCTTACAATTGAAAATAAAAGAGAAGAATCCATTCGACATAGGAGCTATATCAACATCACCGAAGTTTAACCCATTTCCATTTAATCATTTTTTTCAAAGAATCTAAATCTGGTCTAGCCCCCAAAAATTTATCCATAAGAGTTAACTCCATGAAAGACACAAAAAAATAAACTATAGGATCTGGGATAAAGATTTGAAACTCACCTTTCTCTTAATAGGATTTAGAGGTCATCAATAGGAAGGATGATTTTCCACCAGGTTTTCTGCCAAACAAGGAAGACCATGTCCTTTGATTCAAAAACCCTAACTTTGACCTTTCCAAATTCTTCTCAATATTAGTCTCCACATTATCCAAAGGATTCTTTTCCTTTTCTAATACCTACCCATGCACATGAAATGTAGAAGAAGAATCCAAGTAGGGATCCTAGACCCCACAACTAGTGGTACTTGCTTCAAACATAGTCTTTCTAGATTTCACATTATTCAAAAAAATGCTTTTTGTCCCATTAGCTTTTGCCAGATTCTTCTCTATACACCCTACTATTCCTCTAGAATTAGTACCTCCTACCAAGTTCTCCCCTACCAGTTTCCTGCCTAGCTAAGAACCAACCAATTCAAAAATGTTGAGAGTGTCCATACTTGCTTCATTAATTTTTTCAGAAAAAAATGATTTGAAAGATAGTATTATTGTCATATAGCTTGATGATTTGATAGTCTTTTCTAAGAAGAGAAAAGATCATATTAGAAATCTAGAAAGGGTGTTGAAAATATGTAAAGATCATGGTGTCTCATTGAATCCAAAGAAGTTAGTATTTTGTGTGACAGAAGGCAAGTTTCTTGGTCATTCTGTATCTTAGGAAGGAGTGAAGATATATCCAAATTGAGCTAAAGCCATCTAGAAATTAGGTTTTCCATTTAGTAAAATTGGGGTAAAATCCTTCTTTGGCCAGGTAAATTTCTTGAGGAGATTTCTGTCTAAATTATTTAAAATAGTTAAATGTATAGTTGGTATGATGAAAGGAAATAAAACTTTCAAATGTAGTGATGTTGGGAAAAAGGCTTTTGAACATATCAAGGGTGCCATTGCCAAAGTCCCTATGCTTTTCCATCTTGACTACATTAAAGAGTTCATCATTTATTGTTATGCCTCAGAACATACAATGTCAGCTATATTGATGCAAGAAAACAAAGAAATATGAAGAATCAAAAATTGAAATACTCACAAATGGAAAAACATGCACATGTAGTGGTGAGAGCCCTTTAAAAATTTAGGTTTTACATGTTGCATTCTCATTTAATGATACATGTGCTAGATCCTATTGTGAAAAGTATTTTGACACAAAAAGAAGTTATTTTTAATAATAGAGGAGTTTGGATAGAAAAAAGTCAAAGAATATGATATAGAAATTAAGGCAACAAAACTTGTAAGAGGTAATGCACTCTATAAAGACTTGGTAGAGGATCAATAATGCAAAGAAGAAGATACTCCAAAAGTTCTTATGGTAAGTCTTCAGGATCCTCTATTCTCAAACATTGCTTATTTTCTGAGATATGGTGAATGCCTTGATAGATTCACTACTAAGAAAAGAAGAGATCTAAAAACAAAATCCTTGAAGTATGTAATTCATGATGATGTCTTCTAACAAGTAAACTTGTTGACATCTTTTCATAATAAGGCATGTGGAGAACACCTCTTCTATTGTCACTACATTTAAAATTTTGAGGCAATGCTATTATTTTCCTGACATGTTTAAAGACACATATAAGTGGGTGGCTAATTGTGAGAAATGCATGATATTTACTAGTAAACCTCAATTTTCTACCTTACCTCTTAGACGAGTGATAATTGAAGCTCCTTTTCATCATTGGGGTTTAGATTTTATAGGCCCAATCAATCCTCCTTCCAGTCAAGGAAACTCTTACATGCTAACTACCATAGACTATTTTAATAAATGGGTTGAATCAAAGCCAATGAAGAAGACTTCATCAGAAGTAGTATGTGAATTTCTCAAAGAGCATATATTGATCAAGTTTGGAGTTCCTATGAAGTTGATAATGGATAATGCATCTTATTTTTCCTCTTCAAAGATTATTGAATTTTGCTATGATAATGGTATTCAAGTTGGGAATTACTTTAACTATTTCCCTCAAGGAAATGGGCAGCCTAAGTCTAGTAATATGAATCAAATTAATATTTTGAACAAATTGGTCTCAAAAAATCAAAAAGTTGGCATAAGCAGATTCATGATGCTTTATGAGCTAATAGAACCACACCTAAAAGAGCTATAGGTATCTCACCTTTTGAATTAGTCTATAGAGTGGAAGTTAATTTATCATTTCCTTTAGAGCTTGCTACATGTAAACTAAAGAATTTTCTTGAAGAGGATGTTTTCAAAGATGGATTAGAGAAAAAGATCTTGTACCTTACCAAACTACAAGAAGAAAGGGGTGAGATGGTTGATAAAATCACTAAACATCAAGGAAGAGTAAAAAAGTTGTTTGATAGAAGAGAAAGACCTAGAAAATTAATGGAAAACAATTTGGTGTTACTATGGGATAAGAGACATGAGCCAAGAGGTATGCATTCTAAGATTCAATTTTTATGGAAAGGGTCATTTTAGATTAGACAAGTGAATCAGAATAATTATTTCATGTTGGCATATCCCATTGGAGAAACCCTACCATGTTCTTATAATGGGAAGGATTTGAAGTTGTATCAAATGCAAAATTGGAAGTAGGTAACCCCTACATAGTAGCTAGGTAGGTAGGTTTTTCTTTTATGCAGTTTCCTTTAGCTTAGTTTCTTGCTTCCCTAGGTAGTTTTTTGTTTTTTTCCTAGTTTAGTCTATTCTTTTTGTGTGGTACTAGAGATTGCAAGAGTTCTTTCAATCATTATCATGCTTAAATCCCTAGATAGAGCCAATTATTGCCCAATTTTTAGTTAATATATTTTTTCTTTAGGGTTTTGAGTCAAGTCAAGTGTCAATGTCTTGAGTCTTAGTCTATATTTCCCATAGGATGGCCTTTCTTTTCATCATTCCTTTGAGATAACTTGATGCACTAGATCATATGAGAAATGCACCGATCCAATGGCTAGATTATTAGGTTTTGGAGGGTTTGTTATGCATTTTCCTAATGAGAATAAGGTTTGGATATCTTAATGATCCATATTTCTTTATTCTTAATCATGTTGGAGACAAAGATTCATACTATGTTGTAGTTTTCATGAAAGACATTGCAAATGACCAAGATAAAATGTAGGAGAAGTAAATAAATTATCAGAAATGGTGAAAGAACCTACTTAAAGGTCTCTATCTAAAGGATGGATATATTGAAAAGAGATCACCAACATATTTAGAGAAAATGGTAGTGAAGAACATCAAAGATTGAGGCTAAAAGATGATACAGAGATTGTGAGAACAAGCCAGAAATAATATCAGTTGAATTTGATTTAGAAATGGTGAAGAAAATGGTCAAAGGTGGTGAAAAATAAGTTGAAATTGAATTGACAATCTAAAACAAATCTGAATGTCCATGTCATTGTGTTGAATAGTCAAGTAGCCTTAGACATAAGACCTTTTCCAAAGTCGTCAGATCTTAAAGGATCTACACTCGTCATTATGTCACTATAAAGAGTTATGTGAAGAATAACCAAAGAAACATAATGATAGCATGACACATGGAATAGGTGGGACCTCCTTTCAATCATGCACAATAATTAAGAAACACAATGAACATCAGTGATCTCAAGATAGATCTACAGTTGTCACTTTGTCATTATGAAAAGATAGGGATGTTTTAATCATGACAACATAGCAACAGAGTAGTGTGTGTTCCTATGGGCCATTTTTTTTGGATGGTATAGTTTTAGAGAAGGCCACAAGTATCTTTATTTAATTGGTTCTATATGAGATAGAATTAGGGTTATGAAGAGATTCTTTTCACCATCGGTCTCTAGTTCAATCTACTCTTGTTGTTGTGTCACTATGGAAAGTTGCTTGATTATTAATTATAGAGACATAATGAAAATTCAACACATGTCCTAATGGGCTCATTATATTCCATAAAGTTCCACAAAGAAAAGTATTCCAACATCAAATTCTCTAAGTAATGAAATAATGCCACATGTTTTCCATGATGTGCATAGCTAGAAAATGGACCCACAATGTAGAGGAAAATAGAGACCTAACATTTTTTATCACCATTGTCAGATCAAAGAGAGATCTATGCTTGTTGTTATGTCACTATAGAAATTTTCCTGAACGTTAATTATAGCAACATAATAATGATTTGACATGTATATAGAAGGGACCCATAGAAGAAAGTAAAAAGGAAGAAGTAAAAGGGGTTGTAAATATTTAATCTAAACTGTTGATTTGAGATCAACAATAGAAATTTAAAACTACAATGATTGTTATAATATAAATTATACAAACTTGGTGCCAAACAATAGAATATGAAGAATCGAAGATTTTTATAGGATTTTTTGAAGTTGCAAGAAGATAAATAGTCATCGTATGTTTTTAGGAGTACCATGGATCTGATCATCAATAAAAAAAATGCCACATGTTCATATCATTGGATAATTTCATATTTTATTCTCTTTTCTATTTTGTGAATATTGCTTTGTTGAACTGAGGGATGACAAAAAACTATAAATGTAATCTCATTTGACAATACAAAGGTTGAAAAACTTGATGGTGAATTGGTCTGTAATTCCATTTGCCCTATTTTCTTGTCATTTTTTGTGGCCCATGCATAGAGTAGTTTTGCATTAAGAGTTGAAAGGAAATCATGTATAATTCTTTGAATAATCATATGAATTCCATTTCACTTTGATGTTTGTAGTATAGTGATTCTATTTACTTTCTTCATGTATGATTTTGTTTCTTCTCTTGTTAGTTTCATAACATTTTAGATAGTTTCATTGGGAAATGAAAGATAAATATGTATGGATCTATTAGTTATTAGTTGGATTCCATTTCATTCAAGACTGATAGTGAAAGAAATTTCATTTACCCTCATGTGTATATCTTCTTCATTTCTCCTCTGTATTTAGATGATTAATCTGTATTTAGAATAGAAATTAGGGTTAGAAATATCAAGATAATCTACTATAGTCATTCCATTGAGTGTGATAGGTTATTCAAATCCATCTCACCTAAAATTTTTGTGTCTACAAACAATTTGGTTATCCTTTACTGCTCTTAGGTTAAGATCTTATAATGTCAAAACTTTTGATCTCTTAAAAACATATTCATTACATATCATTGCAAGTCATAGGGAGTTGTACCTAATAATTCAGAGGGTAGTGATAGAATACATACACTGACCAATTTTTCAATTAAAATCCTTTTGTCTCTTAAAATTTTGGGTATTAAAGAGTTAGGTTATAAAATCTAATAAGAGGACAAACTGTTAACCAACATACTTTTGGTACAACACATGGACTCAAACTCTCTCGAATCAACCCCTTCTGTAATAACTCATGAACTTATCTATTAAACTCTTCACTTTTTGCTAGTGTCATTCTATGTGCTTCCTTGTTTGGAGAACTAGCTCCTATAATCAAATCCATCTGGTGACTGATCTTCCTCACAGGGGGTAATCCATCAGGTACATTATCTAACACAGTATCAAGAATCTCTCCCATCAAATCTACAACTTCTATAGGTACCTCCTCTACTTCTTCTTTACCATCTTTTGGAATTCTAGAAAAACACATATTCTCATGCTTCATACCTTGGAGAAAATCCTTTCCATCAACAAAACATATTCTAGCAGCACTACGTACCTTTTCTTCTTTCTCCTTCAATGGCTTCAACTTATATTTCACTCCATCCTTTGTTAGAGTGTGGGTATTTTATCACTCATCATGTACATGCTTGTCAAACTGTTATGACCTACCCAACAACATATAACATGTATCTAGAGGTATGATATCACACATCACCCTCATCATAGTAGCTTCCAATCTTGAACTTCATTAAGCATTGCTCACTAACCATGACCTTGTGGTCATCTTGCACCTAGAAAATACAGTATGGATGCGAGTTTTTTTGTCTCTTCAACTTCAACTTTGTGACCATATTTTCTAATACTATATTTTCATTACTTCCACTATCAATGATCACATCACAACATTTATCTTCACATTTGCACCTTGTGCAAAATAAGCTCCTTCTTTCATCCGATTCATTATCACCACTCAGTAGGACTCTTTTATTAACTATGACTTCTCTTTTAACATCTTTAGAATGCACTAATTTGACATCTTCATCAATATGTGCAACTTTGGCATAGCCTTTTGTTCTTTGATCTATCCTTCCTCAGCACCTGGAACATTTAAATTCTCTATGCCCTTCCTCTTCATAGTGAAAAATATTTTCCATGGAAACCTACTCTTCTAGATCCTTGTCCTCTTCTTCTTCCTCTTCCTCTCTAATCTTTCTTATTCTGATCATGGAAATGGTTTGAATTTTTTCCCCTTTGGTTCTATTTACTACTTCTAGCCTTGTCCTTATTTTTGGCCTCCATAAGATCATCTGCCAAATCTTCCACTGTGACCTCTACCACTATTTTTGTTATCAATATTTTTTCTCAACTTCTCCTCAACTCTTAGGGAAAAATGGTACACCTTCTTAATACTAGTCATCTAAACTAGACTTAGATCTTCCTAAGTTTTTTTCCTTAACCCATTAAGATACTAGGCATATTTCTCCTTATCACATTCCACATGGCCAGTTCTAATAAGAACTCAGTAGAGCTCTTCAATATACTCTTGAATAGATATTCCCATTTTTTCCAACCCTTGGTATCATGGCCATTTATTTTACATGGCAAAACACGGCTATTTTTTTTTTTTAAATTGGAATATTTATGTTCTTACATTAGGGTTTAGTTGACATGAAGTTTTATATATTATGGTTCATACTAGCATTATGTTGGAGTCATCCATATTGATTATTAGTTGCAACTTAGTGTGCATGAGTACTAGGGGTGTGAGTTACAATGGTAAGTTGAGCATTGTCTACTGTTACCTAAGGTTCACCACCATACTAAAATTCCCTTAACATCCACTATATCCAAATTGTAGAGAAGGAAGTTGGTAAATTCCTTTCAAACAATTTCTATAGGCGAGGATCATTCATATTGTTAGATGCTTACTATAGAGGATATATGTATTGTTTAAATTTATTTATTTATTATTCCAATTATTATATTTAAACACCTATATTTTTATTTATTTTTAATTGTTAACAATATCATTCTTAATATAAAAATTCAATTTACTACATTTGAGATTTTTGTACAAGAACAAATCAATTACTATTATTATTATTATTATAAAAAAGGTAAATATACATTTATATTTAAAATTTCCCAGACATCTATAATCAAGGGAAATTAAGTCAAGTATGTCTAATAAAATGTATAAATGTATACATATTATCCCCTTAATTTCTTTTAATATGCAAAAATCCTGATACCAACAGTTAAACTATAATCCTAATTATTCAATCCTTAAACTCAAGTTTTACAATGAATAAACTAAATCTAAATCAATCCCTTAATATATATTTATTCTTTTATATTAAAAAAAAACAAAATATATTAAAAAAATATCTAATCTATACTACCTAAACAACTTCTTGATGATTATTTAAACACTATATTTCCTTCTTTTAAAATAAAGAACATCTCTAAATACTATCATCTTAAGAAAATCAAAGAATAAAGAAAATTACTTAATACTAAACTTATTTAAACATATACCAATTACCTATACCTTTACCCACTACCTACCATAACCCCCATATCTTTAGCACTTAATGCACAATCAAGATTCATATGTTGACTTTGCTGCAAGTGAGTCTCCCTTCCACCATGCGTGAGAGAGTGGAGAAATCAATTATCTTTCCCCCCCCATGCCTAGGACTAGGTGCCTAGAAGGAGGAATGGCACGTCAAAACATTAATGGGAAAGTGCTTATTATTTTTTTTTTGAAAATTTAAACTATCATCTTGCTGCCCGCGTATTCGCGGGCGATGTCTACGTAGCAAAATATTTGTACCAGATGTGACAGTTTTTTAAATTTATTAATTATTTTAAAAATTATAGAATCACTGTTTTGTTACTTTTAAATTAATTAATAAATTTTAAAAAATTTCACATCTGGTGCATTCTTTCTGCTATTTAGCCATGGGCCCGCATATTGAGGGTACAGACATATAAGAGGAGAAGGAGGGTGGTTGAAAAGGGCAACGTCTATACAGCCACGAAAATGCACTTCCATACGAAGGAGAGGACTTGTTAATTTTTTAAAAAGTTAGAAAAAGCAATGTGAAGGAAGTGCATTTTCGTGGCTGTATAGCCACGGGCGTTGAAAAGACCACCCCTCCACCATATTTAATGCACCTCCTATTTTGGGCGGCTAGAGACTTAATAAGGACTTAGGGAGGAAGTTTAGTTTTGTTGATTTTTTTAACATTTGTTGCCTCTCCACTTTACAAGTCGATAGGTAAGGGTAAGTGGAGATATGACCCGTCCCCACCTTAGGCTTTTTTATTTTATTTTAAAGAAAAGATAATCTTAACAACCATAATTGTCCTTGGTCGCCTTGCAAGGAAAAGGGGTGTTTAGTTAATATTTATTTATATAACTCATATTATGAAGATATCTTATAGAGTTATAAGTGTGACTTATTGTGTATATATATTTTTAAAGTAGTATTTGGAGAATTAATGCTAACATGTACTCTTAATTTTAAATATTTTAATGTCTGTAACTAGAAGGAGATTATTTTTTCTGTTGCCCATACATTTTCTAGAAAGTTTTATTCATCTACAGGTTCACAATGAAGTTTAACAATTTCCTCTTGAAACTAGTTTTCTCCATACATTCCACCCTTTAATATAAATTGGAGATGCACTATGTGTTACAAATTCCTATTCTAATAATTGATTTAACCTGAAACAACTATCATTTTGCAACAAATCTAACTGTGAAAGGAATTCAAGAAATCTTTGAACTAATATTACATTGCATACTATATTTAGGGTGCTTAAATGTCATCCATTACCATAATTTAAGTTGTCTACATATTCATTATTATCAATTGCATTTCTTACAACTGGTTGCTTTCCAATACTGAACATCAATCAACTAATTTATCCTCATGCAATAGAAAAGATAAAGATATCAAGGAGACCATGTTCATTTCATTCTTATTGGTATATCAAGACACACAAAATTCTTCCTTCACCACGTTCCAAATTAAGTATAAATAAGACAACATAAATAGAACAAAATCTCTCCTACATGTTCTTTTCAAACTGCATTCGACATTATTTCAAGCATGGCAAGGGTGGTGGAATGACTATTTCAATCTATACACAATGGAAGGACCTGTTGAAAACATACATTATTCAAATCTCTTTCTTCCTATGGTCATATGAATTGGAACAATCACCACACTCTTACAATACAAATTGCTTAACATAACATGTGGAGATCATCTTTCCATAACCAACACAATAACAAGAAGTCTTTTCCTATACAAGGAATAATCTACATAACACCAAGCCTCCAAGTTCTTCAAATGAATACCTGCACAAGAGAGACAAATTGGAAACCATGGAGGCTCACCTCCCAACCTAGGCCTTAAGGAGGCCACCCACAGAGCTTGGGAAACAAGGCATAAACGGTTGCATTCTACACATTCACATGCCATGCATAATCACAACAAAATGACATATTTAACATAATACATTTTCAACACATCCCATCCCAAGGCTTACACAAAGATTCAACAAATGAATCAAGTATAGGGTGAAGGTGGGCTCTCACCATGAGGAGGATTTACAAAGCTTCCATTCACAATATACACATCTTCTCAATATCAACATGCCCTTTTAGGGCAAACAATATCTTCCCTTCCACACACCTCCTTATATGTCCCAAAATGCACGTAAGCAAGATGAACACATTCCATTGAACATATACAATCATCTCCACACATGGGAGTGTTCCTCAACTACATGTGTGAGCCCAACTAACCCCTTCACCCAAGCATCTCTTCCCTCCCAAGGGTGAGTGATGCTTCACACCCATTTCAAAAAACACATAGCATGAAAACAAAGCAAGATCAAAAAAGATTTACACAAAACTTCTCACATGCAACACACAAACAAGATCTTTACCCACAAACACAACTACAATACACCAAAATCTCATAATGAAATGAAGAACACCATATTTATTCTACATGCAAATTGAAGAACATGATGGATCATGGGTACCAACCTCCCTCCAAGCAAAGGCAATGAATAGTTGTAGCTCCTTCCTTTTCCTTCAAATCCTAGTTGTCTCTAAAGATAGAGAGTGGCCAAGTGAGTTCCCAATCTAGCCATGCCTCTATATAACCCTCTCATTTTCGGATTCAGTAAAGAATACAATTTTTTTAAGGTCTCCTAGGCCTACTAGGCACCCTAGAGGTCATTATTAGTCCCCTAACCTATAGTACTAACATGGGTAGGGTTTATTTTTGTCTCAAACTTACCTTAAAGTTACTTTATGACCCTCCAAAAGCTAGGTAATTCAAATTCCAAATTTTCCCATGGTGATAACCTTGTTCTTTTTACTAACTTAGGGCAATAAACCAAATTTCTCAATTAAGGCATTAACTTGGAATAAGGTGGCCACATGATCCATTATCAATAACAAAACATGTCATTTCACATGATGAGCACAAATGTCAAGTGACACACACAAAATGCACTAAACATCACACATGGAACATTCAAAATCTACACATGAAACACATACTACACACATACATCTCATGTTTACGAAATAAGCACATCACAATGAGGTTTACGAATCTTACAAAGATTCACCTTGGTAGAGTCATTTAAACATGTGTCTATACCTTGTTTCCCCATTAAATTCCATGGTTCCTCTTTTTGCACATCAAACTCGAGCCTCGGTAGTCCAAGGAGTCAAATAAGCATGTACAACATAAATGCAAATAATAATAATTAAATATCCTTTCTTAATCATTCAATTATTCCTCTCGAAATGTTAAGATATCGAAATCTGCATGTCATAAGCATCATAATCAAATTAATATCCATCTATACATTAAAAATCTTTAGAACAATTTAACATTTTGCATTGCATCAAAATCTACTAATATCATGTCATAAAGCTGCATCCATATGTGTTCTTACATTTCTTACACAATTACAGTTTCTTAGTGCATATATCAATGTGAAACACTACTGAAGTATCAAATCAATAAATAAAGAAAATCCACTATCCATCTAAGTCTCAATAACTATCAAAATATCTAAGTCTCGAATGTCAAAATGTAAATACAATATCCATGCTATGTCAGGCCGGGGTGAGGCCTCACACTTGGATTTTCTTCAATAGATCAAGCTCATAATCCACAGGAATGAATTGTTGCTTCATTTTAGCTATCATTCAATCCCATCTAGTGACTTTTGTCCTTCCCTCTTCTATTTGGCTCCAATTGGATCTCTTGCCACCATAACTTGGTGTGACCCTTTAGTTTATCCTTTGCAAACTTGACCCTATCCAAATCTTCAATATCTTCATATTCAAAATACTCCTCCAATTCATTGATCCAATTGATCAATTCCTCTAGGTTAAGGTTTCTTGAAAATGTGGAAACATCAAATTTAAGTATTTTTCTAATCTTAGAAATGTCTTTGAAAAGGTTTTCCTCTTTTGGGTTCAAAACTTCAACTTCTACTGCTTGATCCACATTTCCTTCCTCTCTTGCATTCTCACTTTCATCATCTCCTATGGTAAGATTCATTCCTCTATGCATTTTTTCTTGCAATGCTTGTTGTTGCCTTTGGAGGGCTCTAAAACCCTCAAGTGTAATACCTATGACTCTTCCACCATGCTCTCTTTGTGGAGGCATCTTCGCACTTCTACTAAAACCCTAGTGAAAACTACCCCACAATTAGCAATTTGTCCATATGCTCAGCCCAAACCATGGTCTTAGTGTGAACTATCTCATAGTCAATGATTTTTCCACACACCTATGAACCCCAACTCTGATACCACTTGATGAAGGGTGCTCCCCTTAATACCATAAACACATTAAAAAATAATGAAACAATAATAGTTTGCGAGAAACAAATATGGGCTTCTTATTATCATTGCAAATACAAAATTATAGTATTCAAAATTACAATATACTAACCTAAATTGGTCCCTTCATTACAATAATTTGCAAGACAAAGATGCAAACTATCACCCAAAGTTCTCTTAGACAATGTTTGAGCATTTCTTAAATAGGCAATTTTATGTCACCTTGGAAGGTTCTAGACACTCAAACTTAATACCTAGGGCCGAAAGACCCTAAGAATACATATAAAGTTGGCCAAATACATTTTTGACATTTATTTTGGAAGTTTTCATTGGCCCAAGTTTGGAAGTCCATAACTCTCAAACCATTGTTGTGATTGACTATTATAACCACTTTTCTAAAATCTTAGCTTTTGATCTACAAGCTTGGATTGGTGCAAGTGCCCATCCATCAAGTTTTTGGGCCTCATCTAGGCACTTTTAGGCCTTCAACTATGAGCCTAAAGTTTATATACCAAAATTGCAAATCAAAAATTCACATTAAATCCATGATTAATCATGATATGACAATGAGCCTCAGCTAGTAGACTAATATATCAAAGATGAACATCCACCTCTAAAATGAGGACATTCCAAGCTCATATGATTGACTTACTAAATAGTAAGCCTCCACAAACAACAACTCTACATTAAGACAACCCTTATTCAAACAACTAAAATGAAATATTTTTGGTTGATGCAAGATTACTCTTACACCCAGGATGCTCTTTCATCAATTATGATTTTTTTCTATTACTGAAACTATTTAAAGGGGTTGTAGCATAATTGAACATAACTAATTCACCCCCCTATTAGTTATCTAACAAAAAGTATAATTTTACTTACAATATTTTCTAAAATAGGATGGAAACTCCTAGGTGTCTACAATAGAAACTATGATGTAATTCATTACCCTAAGTAAGATTAATTAAAGTTTATTTGTAAATATCTATTTATACCAAAAAAGTTATTATGATCTTAAAAATAAATTAGGAATTATGAAAGAACAAAGGGTAGGATGTGTTTCTATGAGAGCACGTAACTAGGGGAAAATCAAAAGGTTATTATAGAAACACAGCTAATGGACATTTTTTCTTAGGAAAATTTATATTA
This sequence comes from Cupressus sempervirens, assembly GCA_028749045.1. Taxonomy (NCBI): domain Eukaryota; kingdom Viridiplantae; phylum Streptophyta; class Pinopsida; order Cupressales; family Cupressaceae; genus Cupressus; species Cupressus sempervirens. The sequence continues at coordinate 399,790,389 of CM053791.1, read as the reverse complement.
AATTTTGGTTAAACCTAAAATTTAGTATGCAAAGAGACCTAGTTAATTGCCAAATAACCTAAAATTGCAAAATAAGATAGAAAAATTGTAAGCCCCTACAATTGTTGTGTTATCAACTATAATGACATTATTGATAGCAATAAAATAGAAGAAAATATTTCAAATGACCAAAGTTACCAAAAATCATCTAACAAACCTTGAAAACTAAATGCCCATAAATAAATTAAAAACATTTTGATTAAAATGAAATTCCTCATAGAAAACTATGATGCGAATAATATGTTTTTTCAAATGCCATACACCTATACCATTTATATTTTCTAATTATCATTTCTTAAAACCATATAAATGATACAAAAGTCAATTAGTAATGGTTATATGGTTTATGTAATGAATTTGATCCAGAGATTAACTCAATGGAGTAAAGTTGATCTAGGTGTTGCTACAAAAAGGTCATCCAAAACCATGTGTTAAACCTATATTAGAAGGGAAATTGGTCATCCAACTAGATGGCAATCATTAAAACCTCTTTATCTTATTCCAAAATAAAATTTAAATGAATAAAATATTATATAAATAGAACACATTATTTAGGATTGTCCCTTGCTAACATAGGGAATTGTAACCAATAATTTTTAAATAAAATGGGTTTATTCAACTTTTTTGGGTTGAACTAGGCTTAAGTCTTGAGGATCACCTATGTAAAGGGAGAATCCAATGTCATTTAAGCATGCTTTATTGATCAAGTACACTATTGTAGAATACATCTAGGCTTGGAACAATAAATTTTGGTATGTACAAAGCAATATGAACCCCTAACATTGAGAATTGACTTGTTGAAAACAATATCATGTGATATTAATAATAATGAAACATTTAATTCTTATTGTTTTATATCAAAAAACAAGGAAAGTAATGATTTCATGAAGCTTGAAGAACTATATTATAGAGGCAATAGAGGAGTAGAGGTCATTGGGTGAGAGGGACTAATTTAACAACCTACAACACATCAAAATGACCCTGAATGATTAGTGTCATTTATACCTACAAAGGAAAAGTTGATATATGACATTAAATAACCATATCTATTATATAAATCAATAGAAGTTTGGGCCCACAAAGCCAAAGATAGAAGATTGGAGTAGTTGGTAGAGATTTCAGTATCCAGACATGACTACTAATTATTATGTGGTTAATCATATTATCAAGGAAAAAAGGTAAAACATCAAGAACATTTTTAATGAACCTAAACTATTGTACTATGTCTCCATCCTAATAGAAAACATTTCTAAAGTCACCATAGAACATTCATCTCCAAAAAAATCTATATGAAATTCCAAATGTGATCGATAAAAAGTTGGGCTTATTATAAGTTGTGGAAAAGTTAAAATTGAAACCTCTCCAAAAATATTTCCAAGCTTCATTTGAATGTTACATACATATATTGGGTCAAATCTTAGCTATCTAATTTATGTTTAAAATAAATCATAGAAAATATCTATATGATATTGATTATCATTATTTAAAATATATTTGAGTATTCCAAAGAATTGATTAGCATTTTTTATTTGTACTAAAGATAAATGACCTTCTAGTTTATAGGGTCAATTGATGAGACAAAGAGAACAAAACTAACAATTACAGAAGAAGGGTAACAATATGTGTGACAAAAATGATAACCCCATGAAAGAAAATTTTAAGAAATCTAAGGAGTTTCATGTTAATGTCAAATTATATAAGGGTAACGTTACAATTTTTGAGAGGACTCAATCAACAACAATATTATGAAAAGTCTACAAATACCAAGCGTAAAAATAGTAATGTTATTGGGAAAAATCTATTATAGTAGGAGGAAGATTATTAACCAATAAAATTTCATTTAGATCCAAGTTCTTAACAAGAAAAGATGGAGATGAAGCTCAACCCAATGAAGCAAATAAAATGGACCAAATTCATGAAAATACCATGCCCTAAGTGAAGTAGTTGCTAGCTTTTGCAGTATATGATATTAATCAAGAAGTTCTTCATATTATCAAGCTAGAATTCATAATTATCAAATTATAATCAAAACCTATCTTGGATCATGTTCCTAGGTTTAAAAATTATTTGGATCTATGTTTCTTGAACTATGATTTTTTCTCTCTCAAATAGTGTTCTCTTATACGTTCTTGGATATGATCATGGAATTTGGTTTTATAATGGATACATTCATCTTGTAATCTTTTGTGACACACATAACTATGTTAGTGGGGAATTTAAGGATAAAAATATGAAACCATAAGTTTCCAAACGGTTTATGTCATGAGTTCCTTATGGTTTAGCACAACACTTTTTTTTGTATTACATTTCTTGTTCTTGGGGAATGTTATGGATCTTGGGGCTAATTTGTATATCATAATGCCTATATATGAAATGTAATAGACCTCTAATAGAAGTGGTAATCTATACATAGTAAGACATATAAGGAAGATTGGAATAGGGAGGTGGGCCTTACATTAAAATAGTAGGTGTAGGCATTTATTCCATCAGTTTCTAGATCAGATCAACTAGATGTTCTAGCATAGGTGGCCCTCTTTTCTATTAACCATACTAGTAGCTGGGTGTACAATAATGAGAGGAAGGGGCGAAGGTAGGTGGAAACACTATTGTCTAGATGTGGGGAAGCAATCCATCTAATGGGATTATTTAGACTTACCCATAAATAATAGGGAAAGGAAAGAAAACCCTAAAATTTTATGGGTGATTCATGATAACTTTCTTAAGTTTCATGAGAAATTAGACATATTGGGCTAAAATGTATGAAGACATGTGTACCTTCAACCAAATACAATCTGATTTATATTGAACAAAGAAGGATTAAACATTATTCTCTCTTTTATCCTTCTTATTTTCATGGTGTTTACTCTTGGTGCATGCTTGGAAAGATCTCATTCATGTCTCCCCATCTATAGTTACATTTGGTGGTATTATAGTAGGTTTGTGTTATTGATAAATTTAGTTGTTGAATTAGAAGTTGCAAAGCCATAGTTTATTTGTTGTAGGGTGGAAGAATTGAGATTCAACCTAAAAAGTTTAAAGGGTATAAAAATTATTCATGGAAAGAGAGATGCAAATCTTGTAGTTATGGATATGCTGAGAAAAATTACAGCTAGACTTGAAGCAATAGAAATTGTCCAAATAAGAGGAAGACATATAAAATATGTGAGTGGTGAAGAGATTGGGTAAGTAGTTGTAGGAGATGTTGAACCTATACTTGAACAAGGGGATGAAATAGTTTTAAGAGCCTTGACTAGAGTTAATGTAAGACCACATTTCAAATTACTTGATTATGATGCTAAGCTAGATTTGAATGAGTTGCTTGATTGGATCACTAAGATGGAAAAGTATTTCAATTATTGAAGTTCAATTGCATAAGAAGTTAAAAATTACTACTACTAATTTGAAAGGAAATATATCATTATGGTGGGAGCTTTTGCAAATGGATAGAAAATGGCGAGGGAAAGAAAATATCAAGTCATGGGATAAAATAATAAATAAGTTGAAGGGTAAATTTGTGCTTGGTGATTATCGATTAAGTTTATTGAGGAAGATGCAAAATTTAAAGTAGAAGGAATCTATTGTAAAGGAGTACATCAAAGAATTCTATATATTGGATATCATATCTAGACATATGGATGATGAAGTTGAGATAATTACAAATACCTAAATGGTTTGAAGAAATATATTTAGGTTGAGGTTAGTTTTGTTAAAATGAAAATTATTGAGTAAGCTTATCATTTTTCCATAAAGGGGTGAGGAAAACAAGAGGAAGAGGTGACAGATTTCAAAGAGGTAGGATATTTACCAAAGGAGGAAGATCTTATTTAGATCTAAGAAATTCAACTCAGAATAGAAAGATGAGGAAGTGGTTACCCTAGAGGTAATAATTATAGAAGAGAAGATACCCTTATTTCAAATTCAAAGAAGATTTTCATAGGCCATTTGAGTGCATAACAACAAATTGAAGAAAGTAAACATGTTACAGTAGTAGGAATGTAGTTATGGAAGAAGAATCGCCTAAATCTATGAATCAATCGGGTCAGGACACAATAATGGTTCCCACTTTTTGGCCAACTTTGAAACTAAAATAGATAATTTTCAAAAAAAAATTTACTTTCAAATGCTTATTACTAAAAATTGTAAAGGATTTGAAGGTGATGTAAAATAGTGATTTGTAGAATTTTGTACCTAGTTTCTAACTCTATTTAAAAATTAAAAAATCTGAAGTGATTGAAGTCCATTATGTTATCTCCTTCAAGAAGTGGTATATAAGAAAAATCAGCATTTTAAAAGAGTGATGGTCATTTTGATCAACATAACTCTTTTTTAACATACTTTTTGTTAGACATGGTGAGCGAGAGCGAAGGGAGCAGTGTTTTTCAAAATTTGAATTTAGGTAAGGGTGGGACTCTGTAGGAATGTCAGGATTGGATCCCTGGTTTGGAACACAGGTCGTAGGCAGGGGATGGACAGGCATCTTTTGGCACTGGGGACCAGTCGAAGATCATGGATGGGGACCCAGTTATCACCCCCAAGGAGGTGTTCAAGATTCCTCTGCTTCTCAAAGCAGACCTGCCAACAAAATGATCTTCTCTATTTGGGGTTAAACCTTTTGGTAAGTCATCTTTCTCACCTATTAATACTCTTCCTGAATCTGAGAAAGGTACTTGTGCTATCACCATCCCAGACAAAATTGTGGATCATAGCATTCAATCCATGGCCTCTACTCTGGTCAACAAATTTTTGGGGTCGAGACCTAACATAGATGATGAAAGGTCCTTCATCAAGAAGAATTGGGCTCTGAAAGGTCATGTCTCAGTCATGGCAATGGCGAAGGGTTTCTTGTCTTTTTCTTTTTCATGCATGAAAGATTTGTCTAGCATCCTCTATGAGGGATAGTGGGCTATTGGTTGCTCCACCTTGGTGCTCTAGAAGTGGACCTCCAATCTGAACTTGAATGACTCTTTTTCTGTCTAAGCCCCTGTCTGGGTTAGATTACTCGAGTTACCTTTAGAATTTTGGAACAAAGATGTTTTTGTGGGGCTTGCGAGGACTTTTTGTGAACTCCTATCTATGGATCCGATCATTGCCTCCAAGCATTGCCTCAACTATGCTCACATCTGTATTGGAGTTAGGAAAGGCACAGAAATGCCTGCGTCTATGGCCTTTCACTCTAAACTTGGAGTGCACAGTCAGAAACTGATTTATGAAACTATTCCTTTTGCCTGCTTTCTCTACCTAAAGGTAGGTCACAAGGCCAACCAGTGCCCTAAGGTGGTCAAGCAAAAGATGATGGTCCCTGTTACCTCAAAAAATTCCAAGAAGCTTCCTCCTCCCCCTTGCCTAGTAGTTAAGGGGAAGAAGAAATTGATCTGGAGGCATAAACCATCTAGGTCTTCAGAGATGCAGATTAGCAAGGAAGTTAAGCAGATTACTCCCAGGTAGATTGACACCATTTTGGAGGATCAAGCCCACATTGAATCCCTTGATCTTGTGGCAGAATCCTTTGATGCAGAGGAAGGTCTTGAGGTGATAGTGTCAGAGGAGAATGACTACAGGTAGGAGACACCCTGCTCTAAAGAGAACGTTGGTCAAAGGACTAAGCCCCCCTATTCAGATGGTAGGCTGGACTCTCCTCAGAAGATCTCCCCAAGGCCTAAGGTCCCCCTGACCTGACCTTTGGGTCTGGGTTTTGATCAGGCAAAGACTATGCCATCTCTTAAAGGATTGGAGGCAAAGCGCCTTCAACTTATCAACAACTCTTCCCTTGACTAGGTTGCTCATTGGGAAGAGTGGATAGATAGCTACTCTCTGGATAGTCTAGATGGCTGGTGTATGAAAAAAAAATCATAGGAAGCACCAACCTCGTAACTTCCCCCCTTTTTCCCCAGCGATAACCAAGAGCAAGGTAAAGGCTGATGTTGGGATAACTCCCAAGCAACCTAGTAGGAAGAAATCCAACCAGCTATTGCAAGAAGAAACCAAAAGAAACCTGGCAAATGGGAGCCAGAGAACCATCAAGGAATTCTTAGGAAGCAAGAAATGAAGTTCATTTATTGGAACATTACGGGCCTCAATAGGGCCCATAAACAGGAACTTATAAAAAATTTGATCAGAGATCAAGACCCAATTTTTTGTTGATCTAGGAAACTAAGATGAAAAGGGATTTGCTAAACAAGATTTCTTTTAATAAATCCATGAATAGTGAAGCCACGAATTTAGAAGGAGCCTTAGGAGGGGTGATGATTCTTTATAAGAGTAGGGCATTCAAGTTGTCCTCCATTTTTGTTGTAGAGAATGTTCTCCTTTGCAAGGTGTCCCATATCCATAGTGATGACTCTTGGTTCATTTTAAACCTGTATGCCCCTAATTCAATAAGGGAAAGGAAAGCTTACTTGGACAAGATCTTAGTGTTCTTTGCTAACTACAATATTAAAAAAGGGATAGTTATGGGAGATTTTAACTCTCCCCTCATAGACGACGAAAAAAGTGGAGGTCTTGCTCCGAATCAGAACAGCAAGCTCGACCTCTCTAACTTAATCCTCAACCTAGCTTTCATGGATCTGGACCTCTTGGGGGGAAGATTCACTTGGTTTAACAGAAGAGTTGGTGGGGAATACATCCAGGTTCATCTTGATAGAGCTCTCATCTCTCCTCGGTGGCTATAGACTCACTCTTGAAGACTCTCCCTTCTCCCTAGAGTTGGCTCCAACCACTCCCCTATTTCTCTCTCTGTTAGCCCCCTTGTAGTCAAAAGGTCTTTCCCCTTCTATTTTGAGAAAATGTGGATTTCCCACCTAGATCTAGAATCTAAGATATCTTCTTGGTGGGATATTGAGGTTGAAGGCACCGCAATGTTCAGGGTTTCCCATAAATTGAAGAATGTGAAAAGAAATATTAAAGTTTGGAACAAGTCCAACTTTGGTCACATTTTCTAGGATAAGGTTGAAAAGACAGACCATCTCCATATCATTCAGGAAGAAATTCAGCACAATGGATATAATGACAAGAATATGTAGGAAGAACGGGCCATCCTCGCTAACCTCCACAAAATAATATCTAAGGAAGAACATTATTGGAAACAAAGATCTAGAGTTAGCTGGCTGAAAGAAGGTGACTAGAACTCTCATTTCTTCCATTTGACCACGCTCAAACATCGTGTAAACAACAGGATCGCAAGCATTAAGAAAAGCCAAGACCTTCTATCCAAGGAAAATGAGATTGCAAATGAAGCTATTTAGTTCTTCTCATCCCTCCTTTCCAAGGACCCCTCTCTGTTGGTGATTGATCAAGCTGACATTCTATCGACAATCCCTTCATTGCTGCAACTGCACCACAATTCTATGCCGAAAGCTATCCCCTCCCAGGAGGAAATCTTCCAGGCTCTCAACTCTCTTTCAGGGGGACAAAGCTCCTGGCCTAGACAATTTTTTGACTTTCTTTTTTCAGACCTACTAGGAGGTGGTCAAAAGGGATGTTACTAAGGCTATCCAAGAGTTCTTTAGGTCCAAAAACGTTTTGAAAGAGCTCAACACCACTTTCCTGGTTCTCATTCCTAAGATTTTGGGGGCTGATACACTGGACAAGTTCAGGCCTATTAGTCTTTGCAATTCTTTTTAGAAAACCATCTCTAAGGTTCTTACCACCAGACTCCTCAACATTCTCCCCCTATTTATCTCCTCCTAGTAGATTGGGTTTTTCCCTGGTAGGAAGATTCTTGACTCTATTGTCATGGTTCATGAGGTCATCCACTCTCTAAAAGCCGACAAGAAGGAAGGCTTTTTGCTAAAGTTGGATATGTCTAAAGCCTATGATAGGGTGGATTGGAATTTTCTCATGGAGATCCTTCAAGCGTTTGGTTTTGATGCTCAGTTATGCAAGATTATCTCTCAACTTGTCTCCTCTCTGTCTTTATCTATTTTTGTTAATGGCTCCCCCTCTCATTTCTTCTTCCCTTCGAGAGGACTGAGGCAAGGTGACCCCATATCCCTTATTCTCTTTATCATTCTAGCTGAATGCCTAGAAAGACTCATCCAGAGGAAACATCAAGATAGGAGTCTATAGGGTCTCAAGCCCTCTTCGAACCCCTCAACCTTCTCTCACCAACAATTCATGGATGACACCATCTTGGGAGGAGAAGCTACTATTCATGAAGCTAGAGCTTTCAAAGGCATTCTAAACACCTACACCAGGGGTTCAGGCAAAGCTATTAACTAGGAGAAGAGCTCAATTTTCTTTATCAACACCCCTTTGGAGAGACAGAGGAAAATTGCTCAAATTTTGAGAAGCGGCATTGGATCCTTGCAAGCTAATTATCTTGGCTTGCCCTTGGGCTCCAAACCCCCAGACTCCTTCTGGAACAACATCATTGATAAATTCAATAAGAAACTTGCTAGATGGAAAGGGGCTACCCTTAGCCAAGCTAGCAAGTGTACCCTGGTGAAATCCATTTTCTAGAACCTCCCCACTTATGCTTTAAGCCTCTTTGGAATCCCTGCCAAACATGCAGATAGAATGGAGAAGATTCAGAGGGACTTGCTTTGGTTAGGGGCTGATGACCATAAGAGATATCACCTTATCGCCTAGGATGTTGTTTGTCTCCCAAAATGCTATGAAGGTCTAGGCATCAAAAAGATTAAACACCTCAACAATGCCCTTTTGGCCAAACAATTATGGCATATCTTTCAAAGCATAGGTGTTTGGAGGGATATCTTGATCGAGAAATATCTAAGAAGACAACCCTTTAACTTCCTAATAAAAGAGACCAAGATTCCCCAGGGGTCCTATATCTGGAATGGGATCTCAAAGGCTAGACCCCTGGCCAAGTCAAAGGCCAAATGGAAAGTTGGCAAAGGGGATAATATCTTATTTTGGCAGAACAACTGGACTAGTCAGGGACCTCTTATCAACCACCCCGTTTATGGAAGATGGGCAAAACAGTGCATTGAAAGTTATGGTAGGCAAGTCAGTGATTACAGAATTGGTCAAGATTGGCAAGACCTCTCTGAACTATCCTTGGACCTTATCCCTCCGATGATTTTTCTAAATGCCACCCCCATCAGCAACAACAGGGACTCTATCATTTGGGGTGATAACTTAGATGGGCTTTTCTTTGTATCCTTTGGCTACTTCTCCTTATGGGCTAGAATGGAGAAGCCATTGTGGGCTAATGCCTGGATTTCTGGCCTCACTCCCAAAATTAATATCTTTTTCTGGCTGCTACTACAAGACAAAATTCTTACCCTAGACAATTTAGCCAAGAAAGGCCAATTCATCCCCAATAGGTGTAGCCTTTGCAAGCTTAACCTAGAACAGTAAATCACCTATTCATCCTCTACTGCTATTCCTCTAAGGTGTGGAATCTTCTAACTGGGGATCTTGGTTTCAGTTGGTGTCCCCCTGAAAACATCCCAAACTTCTTCTGCCAATGAAGAAGCCACCACTTTATTTTCGATACTCAACTTTTTAGCTCCTAGATTCTCCCACACTTTTGCTGGGGAATTTGGAAAGAGCACAACAACCAAATCTTCAGAGACAGAGAGGCTCCTAAGTTCGTAATTGTAGAGAAAATTGAAGGTCTAACTATGGAGAACTTTGCCATCACAAAGGGAGGAAACATCAAGGGAGGAGGGAATAGTAAAGCTAGGAAGAAAGAAAGGGACAAGAAAAGATAGGAAGCACGATGGTCCTTCCCCCCTGAGGACTGGCACAAAGCCAAATTTGATGGGGCGGCTAAGGGGAATCTCGAATTGTTCAAGAGGAGAAATTGTAGTTGTTTCTTTCCCTCTTGGTCACTAGACCAATCACTTTGCTGAAGCCAATGCGTCTAGATAAATTGTAAAGTTGGCCCTAGTGTTAGGGATCGAGAGCCTATGGCTTGAGGGTGACTCACTAAACATTATCAATTGTATCAAAGGACATGCCCCGCCCTCTTGGACAATTGCTAACATCATTGAGGACCTTAGATCTAACATGGGAAAGTTCAAAAGGACTTTCATCAGCCACACTTATCAAGAAGCCAACTCTGTTGTTGACTGGTTCACTAATGATGCTATTACCAGAAACTCGATGATGACATGGACAAATAGAGACAAAATCTTGGTAGTGACAATTGAGTTACTTCGACAGGATCAAATCTAGGGTACTAATATCACCCCTTTTTAATTATAAAAAGATATGCCAAATTGCACGTTGGAAGGGGAGTAATTACAAGTCATGTGAATTTCTTTTCAAGTCATAATCACGCATATAGATGGTACACTTTAAGGTCTGACATGAACAGAACCACCAAAAACTGTAATTACATTTTTGTTTTTAGCGTCTCAAGGAAAATTGAGCTCAACATTTCTACTAGAGAAATAGGGTTTACAGAGCCACATTCTACCATGGTTGGGGAAAGGATCAGGAGAGAGCCTTGGGGGGAAATGGATAAGTGGAAGGGGAAGGGGAATGTTTGGCACAAGCTCAAAAAAGGGGGTATAACCAGATTCATGGAGAAGCTTCATGGCTTTGACGCTGGGGTTACCAAGGGGATGGTGGAAACATGGAACAACTAGAAAGTTAAAATAGATGGTGTCACCCACCAAATCACTGAGGGATTGATGGTAGAGATGATGAAAATCCCTCAGGTTAGCATAAACTTCTTTAGGGATAAAAAAATGTCGGCCAATGCTATTAGTGAATTTTTCAAGGATGATGCTAAGAGGAAAAAACTTATCAAGATAGACACTTACTATGAGATGGAATCCATCAAAAAATTATGGAGGTATTTTCTTAGGATTATCATTAAGTATATCACTCTTGACTCCAAGTTCAATAGGATAAGAACACACCATTTTGTGTTGCTTAACCACTTTAGGCATGCTGTTAAAATTTCCTTTCCTTTCTTTATTTTCACCTCCATGTCTAAGAATATTGAGGGTTTCAAGAGAAAACCCATCACTAATCTTGCCCTCCACAAAGGCCTTCTCCTCTTGGTTTATGAGTTTTTGAAAGCTCAAACTAGGGGAAAAACCCTCAGTGACCCTGGGAATGCTTTGGAGGACACTACTAGTTTGGACTCTAGGGATGTTCAAGTTGTTAAATTAGAGGATAGGGATTATTCCACCAAAGCCATCTCTGCTGCCCTCAACCCCCACTTTCCTAGCAGAAAGAGCCCTAGAGGTCTCCCCCCATTCTTCCTAAGCCTGAGCCCTAGGAGGTGAAAGATGACAGTGAAGAAGAAGAGGAGATTGAGACTGAGTCAGAGGATGAGGACAAGGTGAAGGGGAAGGACACTATGAAGAATGAGGAAAAGGGGTGGGGAGAGACAGGGAGGAAACCCTTGATACCCTCGATGCTCCCTCGGATAACCCTAGAAAAAGAAAAGTGGAACAAGCCCTGCTTCAGGAAGACCCCATTGATCTAACCTCTAAGACCCTTGGTCTTGTCTTGCCCTCTTCCCTGCCTGAGGAGAAGACCGTGGAAAGAAGTGGATAGGTGATAACAAAGGACATGAGGAGGGCTTGGAGGAATTTTAACATGGATACTGCTAGGTTGGGAATTGTCAAAGAGCCAACGAACATCTAGGTGATGGAGGACCTCGATGGCATAAACCATTATGATGAGCTCATTGACCTCGCTCTTCTAGTCTTGTCTGATAACAAAGGGGAATCCAGCTTTGACCTTTTGAACAATGTGAAGAATGGCTTGATAGATAACTTCTGATCTATCAAATGGTTGTTTCAAGAAATTGAGGCTCTACAAGAAAAGATTATCTAGGATAGTAGCTAGAGCCCCCACAGAGTCTAGGAGAACAGCATAAGGATGAATGGCCAAGATGACAGCCAAAAGCACTGCAGCAGCCAAGACTCCAGAAATGATCAGGAGGATAGATTTTCCCAGGTAGAACAAAAATTCTAGAGGTTAGACAAAATCATCCAGATTCTAACTAATCAAATTGTGGACACTCTACACACTTTGAACTAGAACATTGTCAACCTAGGGGATACTCTTATGAGAATTGGCATCGAGGAAAACATGGGGAAGCTGACTAGTTAGAACATTGGTAAGGAAGAGGCTGATCTAAATGTTGGTAGGGACCAAGTGGATCATTTGGACCAGGAGGAAGCCCAAAACATCAACCAGGAAGGAGCGGACAACCAGAAGGATAATGAAGCTGCAAAAACTTTTCAGGATCTGGATAAGGAGAACCATTAGGTTTGGTTTTCCTTGTCAGTTTGGTGGTTGGATTTTGCCTCCTGGCCTCTAGCCTTTTGTTTCTTTTTGGCTATTGGTTGATGTTTCATGTTTTGTTGGACTTTATTGTCTTAACTTATATGCTGTAAAACTTTTGGGTTTCAAGTCCCTTTAAAACCTATTTTTCTTAATAAAAAACATAACTCTTTTTTAAAATATGATAATGATAAAATTCTTTCATGGTTAGAATGGTAACATCAATACCTAGGAATTTTAGTTGGTTTTGTTCAATTTTGTTAAAAATTGAAGATTCTATTCAATGACAAAGTGACATTAATGATAAATTAGACATAGGTTCATTTTGACTAATACATTTTTTTGTATAGATTGAAATTAATTTTTTCTTATTTTGTTAGAAATTTAACACACATACCTTGGTAGAACATTTAAAAATAATAATTAAAAAATCATTTTCTATTTTTCTTGAAGTTCCAAACTGAGACTTGCAAGATGACCAAACAATCTATATTTAATAAAAATACAAATAAAGCATCACAATAAACACAATGTATAATAAATATATAGTCAATGGAAAGATTATTTAGAGTAGAACAAGGTGGTATATTTAGTTTTAAAAATAGACCTATTTAGCCATTGTTTGAGCCCTCGGAAGGGTATATAATTTGAGGCAAAAACTATGAAATTTGCAAAAAAATAAAATTAAGGGTCTTCAAATGAAGGGTGCTTTGAACAAAGCCTTGGAAAGGGCTTCAAATGAAGCCCTCCATGTCCTTGCATGTGGTGCCAAGGAGGCTTCGATAGAAGCTCCCTTAGCACCTCTTGATAGCTACAGGGCTTTGATTGAAGCCCAAGGCTTCAATCAAAGCCCACTATATGTCAGGAAGTACCAAGGGGAATTCAATCAAGATGCAAATGATAACAAGAGGAAATATTTAATTTATGGTCAAGATTTTTATGCCATTCTTTAAACTTTGGAGAAGTGGATACACTACTCATTTCCTAAGGTGTTTTTGGTGTGCATTGATCATAAAGCATTGCAATATTTTAGTTGTAGAGGAAATTTAAATAGAGACAAATTGGATGGGTTGAGTTCTTTTAGAGTTATAATTTTTCCTTGAAGCATAGGACTGGGAAGTGAAACAAACTAGTTGATGCATTTATTAGAAGAAAAAAATCTTGATAGATATGAGAATAGAAGTGCTTGGGTTTGATCATTTGAATAATTTTTATGTGACATATTCTTATTTTATAGAATATTAAAAGGCTTGTAAGGAACTTTTTGTAGCTAAATGAAGCAAGTGGTTGGATTATTTAATTTAGGATATGTTATTTAAGCGAATTAAATTATGTATACATATAGGATCAATGCGGGACAATTTGATTAAGGAGAAACATAGTCACTACTACATTTGGACCCAAATTATGATGATAGGCAATCGTAATTGAGATGTCCTACTATTGCCCAAGCAACAGAACCAAAAATTACTTCCCATCAGATAGGTGTCACACTTTTTGCATCATAGATTGTGATAGAAAGCTCATCCATCCCAAGTATGATGCCAAAATCCATTGTAATTTGGTAGAATCCAAGGCCAATAGGTCATCATCACATTGTTAGTTACAATAGGAGACCATCGCAACTAATGTCACAATGATGATGGTGTGTGACAATAGTTCTATGGGTACAATGTCTTGTTTTCATGTTTATCTATCACACTTGCAATGGATATGCAAGGGAAATTCTCTTATTCTAACAAAATTTCATCAAATGTTTCATAGCAATTGCGATAGACTACTAATATATGAAAAAAAAAGTTTGTTCTTCTTTGTTAGAAATACATTTTACTATGTTGATCACACATGTATGTTGTTTAGTGTAGGTCATTTAGTTTCCTCTTTGGCCCCTCTCATGGATATTGTGTTTGATATTCTTCTAAGTTGTTTGATTGATATTTCTTCTACTCAAACATTTTATGGATAGTGTTGCATTTCCATTTCCTTTTTATATTACTGTAGATAAAAAGCTAAACATCACAATTATTTCTTCATCCACATTGAAAAATAATCATGATATTCGACTTCTTATCTAGAGTAATATAAAAATAAATGGAGATACAATACTATCTATGAAACACTTGAGCAAAATCAATATCAATTAGACAACTTAGAAGAATTTCAAACACAATCTCTATGAGAGGGGCCAACGAGGAAACTGCATGACCCGTGTTAAATAGCGTATGTGTGTGATCAACATAGTAAAATGTATTTCTAACAAAGAAGAACATACTTTTTTTTTTGTTAATATGTTCTAAATAATGTATACTAACATATTGTGAGTATGATGTTAAAATTAATCATGATTAATAACTCACAACATTATGTAGAAGATCGCATGATTCAAGAACCCATTGTGATGGTTCCAGTTGTTTCTATTGCAACTCAAGGTCCTCTTGTTGTTGTTGATGGTGTCACTAGAGCTCCTTTCCTTGGTCCTTGAAATGTTATGTCCACTATGTGTGTTGGTATTTCAATGAAGGATGTGCGTTTTCCTTGATAGTCTCTTTCTTGGAGGTTCCTCTTTCTCATATGGTTTTGGTCACAACTTCTATTGGTGTGTCTATCTTGTGGTTGATAAGATTTGAACTTTGCAAGCATGTATATTCCATCTCTAAATTAGTATGTTGTGACAAGGCTCATTGAGTAGAACAAAAATCAAACTAATATTCAATAGAGGTTAATTGAAATTAGATCACAATAAATAATTAGAATGTAGTACTATTATTTTAGTGCTTAACCAATGGAGAAAGTGGTATCAATCATTTCCATTGCATCTTTATTCAAAATCCTCCCCTTCTTGTCCATCATGCAAACATAAAGTGTTTTATATCCAACAATAGAATATATCTTGAAGTATTTATGAGGAAGGCCACTTGATCCAATGCATAAGAAGACATGTCTTCCCACACTGACAAGCATTTTAGGCCCTTATGTTCTAATTATTCAGTGCTATGAAAAATTGAAAAGCTTCTAGTCTCAAAAATAATAGATAATTGATGAGAGAAAGAGGAAGTTTGGGATTTTTTAGGTTTATAAGTTAGTATTTTGATGGGAAACTTAGAAAATAATGATTGATGATAGCTACCAGCATATATGATTTGCATGTCTTTTGAAGTAAATTGCAATTGCAACAAGTTCTTCCCTAATGTTTCCAATTTTTAGTCATGATTTATTGAATTAATGATGAAGACAAGTGGATTTTTTGATTGGATCAATGATGAATGGAAGGAGCATTGATAGGCATCAAGTAGAAATCCTTCCTCATCAATATTCATAATCATCCTAATAGATCTAATCTTTCCAAACAACTAAGACCACCAAAATAGTCTAGAAGTTTGCTTAAGTTATCACACTTTAAAAGATCTATATATTTCAGTGCTACAAGGCAATGGAAATCACTACATAATTCCTCTAGTTTATTGATAATTTTAAGGTTTCTAGTGAGCCAATTTTCCCAAAACTTAGAGGTAACCTTAACAACCTCTTTCAATTACACAGTTCTAATGTTTTCATTCCTACTAGGTAGTGAAAGTTGTTACATAGTTCTTCTAAGCTCTCACACCCTACTAAGTCTAAACAAAGAGGTCCAATTTTAGAAATCCCATGGATTCTACATCTTATGAATTTGAGCACATTTAAATTTGAAAGGTTTTGCAATGATAATTATGAAGGTTATTTCACAATTCATCACTACTAAAGAGAAAAGTGGGAATCTATTAGCAAAGATGAAGTGCAAATTTATGACTATATAGAGGACTATGCTTTCTCTATGGATAGATTTATGAGTATATAGAGGAATATGGAAGGACCATAAATTGTGAAATTATAATGTTACCTACTTTCTCCATTAAGCATTGCATGTCATATAGACTTTACAATCCTCTTCTTCCTCCCTATAATATTATTCAACATAAATAAATGAGTTTAACTATGGCATCCTTCTGCATTGCCTGAAACCAACAGATTTACATAGTTAGTTGTCGTGATAAAATTAATTAACACATTAGTTTCATTAGAACATTCACATTAAAATTAAAACATAAGATTCATTAGAACATTTAATAACACATCTATACATAAACATTAGTCATATCAAATAAGTTACATAAGTTGACATGAATCATTTCTTCTTCTTCTTTGTCATTCCTTATATTGTTGCAGAGGCATGTCCATGTTGTCATCAATATTTCTTCTGACCTATGGACATGCACTCACTATGCTTTTCAAAGGTTGGTCCTCTGCAAGAACAAATAAAAGGGTTAAATTTTTTTAAAATTGAGACTTAAATTTTTTTAAAGAGCATTAGAGCACTCTTTACATTGTCCAACCACATCATCTTGCCCACCCATCAACTTGGACTTCAACATGCTCATCAGGAAAAATATCTACATCCTTGTAACTGCAATAAAAGATGATTTCTTAATCCCAACACATTATAGTTAAATTCGTATTACGACACCAATTTCAATTTAAAAATGTTTACTTGTATTAATAATTCAAAAATAAAAATTGAATAGAAAATGTTTACTTGTATATACATTGATATTATTCTACATCCATCTCATCATTAAGATCATCGTCATCATCAGCATTGTCACCACCACTATCCTAGTCACCGTTGTCATCAGTGTCATCATAATTATTGTCATTGTTATCATTATCATCATCATCACCAGCACCAGCACCAACACCACCACCATCACCATCACCATCACCATCACCATCATCATCATCATCATCATCATCATCATCATCATCATCATCATCATCTTCGTCATCCTCCTCATCATGATTAGTAGAAACATCATCATCGTGATTAGTAGAAACATCATTTGCTTCAGAAGCATCATCAACTAACTCTTGATCATGATCCACTTCTTCCTCTTCCTTGATATCTTCTTCGTCTATTGCATTATACTTTATCAACCTTCCCCTTGGATCATTTCTAACAAAAAATGACCAACTCGGTTTATGTGGAACCTCTGAGTAAAATATCTGCTCACATTGGCTTGGAAGAACATAGGTTTCATCCCTAACTGGTTCAAACAACCTTGTATTAATCATTGCAAATCAATTCTTGTGCTCAATAATAGTTCTATCATGATCATTTTCATTGAGTTGTAGTTTGTATCATTTGATGATGAAGAGAACTAATTTGAAGGAATTAAAGTCATAGTTAAGTATATCAACCAAAATGTCAGTATCAATTTTGAGATTCTCAAGGATGTAAGTAATTTCTAGATGAAATATTGGTTACTTGGAAGACTACACTTATCCTAGAATCAAAAGTTTTCTTTATGTCATCTAAATTTTTCATGTAAAATTTATTACCATTGCAAAGCATATTCTTGTGGCGTTTCACCTACAATAATGTCAAACATGTATAAATTACTCCATCATGAGTTCAAAAAATTATGGTTGATTAACAAACTTATAAGTACCTGGAGGTCTCTTAAACCATATGCTAAATCTATTTCCTTTTTTGTAACATTGTGATCTCCATTAAAATGAGCTTGTTTAACCAGTGAAGACATGGATTCCCATTTTAATCTATGATTAGAATGTTGACATCGTTCAATCCATACCATCATCCAATCTTGATTGTTTGCAATAAATAAATGTAGTACATCCCACTCTTTAGCAACTGTACAAAAGTAAATAGATGACTTAGAATAGATTTTTTTTAAGATTAAGAATTATTTAACTACAATAACATCTCATAATTTATTACCTTTCACTTTCCTAAATCTACCTTTCCCCACCAAGTATTCCCCTTAAATTTTTTCAATGGAGTCGAGATCCCAAATGCAATCTATGGGTCTTTGCTGCAAGATTAGGAAGATATTGAGTAATGTACACTGTCATCTAGTATGCCATATAACCCTGAATCATAGAACCATCAGGATGTGCTCTTTCTTGAACCAAACCGTTCAAAAAAATTAAGTGTCTCTCAACCATCCACATATACCTAGGTTGTACAGGTCCACACAATTCTAACTCCTCAACTTGGTGTATGAGGTAGTCTTCTTGTGCATTCAAAAGTTTTGAAGGTATAAACTTTTGCATTTCACATATTAGTAGAGGAATTCATTTCTTCCAATATTTAATATCTTCTTTATGGTTTTCTTTAGATGAAAACTACCTACAATTTATTCAAGACACAAAAACGTATAAATATGAGACTTTACAATATATTACTTGTTTGATATATTGAAGAAATATTATTTCTTACCTCATATTTTCCAAGATCATATATCACTTGTTTGATATTATTGTCAAAGTTGTTTAGGAGTAATAGGGGTAGCACATATTGCAACAATTGTTAACTGATCATTTCATTCTTTTCTAATGTAATACATTGAAAATTGAATGCAATTTCACAAATATATTGTAAATACAAAAGATCGTGACTTACTATGCTGAAGGTATGCCAATCATACATTTTTAACCCTAGGCCAAATTCACTTTTCTTTGATATGAAATTACTCATATTTGCAACTAATTTTGTAGGAAATCTCATTTTTTGCATGACTTCTTTTATGGAATTACTTTAGTGCTCCGTTAATAACCAAGGAAGGGCACTTGCAAAAATCTAGTCTCCATTGTTATTTGATTCAATGATATTTTTCATTGCATGATTGGAATCATGAATGTCACTACAAATTTTGGCAAGTTTTTCTTTGTCATGCCTTCCATCCAATATTTTCCATAGTGTCTCTATT
Source organism: Cupressus sempervirens (assembly GCA_028749045.1). NCBI lineage: Eukaryota > Viridiplantae > Streptophyta > Pinopsida > Cupressales > Cupressaceae > Cupressus > Cupressus sempervirens. The sequence goes on along the minus strand of CM053791.1, from coordinate 399,771,373 downwards.
ACATTCTTTCCAATATACATGGTATCAAACAAATGTACAATTTGTAGCTGCTCCTAGTAGGGTAGCCTATAAAATTCTTTGGAATAACATTTTAGTCCCTTTGGAAGGTGGTTAGTATTGATGCCTTGACAACCTCAAATTATATTATATTACAACTACCATAGGTGAGGTGTCATTCTTTGTAGCTTTAATGTAGTCTCTTCTTTCCCATTGAAAAGATGTTTTTTGACACTTCAATACTTATGTTTTGTGTGGAGAAAGTGCCTATTCTCATCAAACACTTGCTTTCTTAAACTTTTGGAATGATGAGATGTCATCTTTGGACCACACATCGAACATGCAAATTTTTCCTTTATTTGATGACCTACAAGATAATGATACAATTGGATTATATATATTCATTTTTGAAATTAGTATTATCATGTGCAACTAGATTTAAAAATAACATAACATATAAATGTGTCAACCTCGGGGCATCATGAATTGTCGACACAAGCATTGCATGGAATTGAAATTTTTTTTTGTCCAATTGGTCTAGAGATATCATACGTAGTGAGACCATTCCATAACACCAGAAACTCATCAATAAGAGGAACAATATATACATTCATATCTTTTACTTGGTACTTACCTAGTTGAATGAACAACATCAAATAATTATTGTCGTCATTTCAGTCAAAGACTTATAAATACATGTAGTAATAATAAAATAATAAAATACCTAGAACAATCATTTCCAATATAATATGCTCCCTCTTTATTGACATCCATAGAGGAATGTTATTATTGATAGCAAAAATAAGCCAGACTAAGTAAATGGATCTCATCTCTTCATATGGATTGACACCATTAGTTGCCAAAGAAAGCTTGAGATTTTGAGGTTCTTTAAAGTGTCACCACTTTTCTTCTATGTTCTTAAATGCTAAACCATCTATAGGCATTTGAATAATGTCATCTTGACTTTTATTGTGTGCACGGTAATCCATAAATTGTGTCAAGCTACTACACTTGAATAATCATTTAAGACATGGAATAATGGGGATGTAATAAAGAACCTTGTGAGGCAAATTTTTCATCACTTGATCATCTTGATATCTGCTCATATGGAATTCAGGGCATTCTATTGCATTTTTCTGCTCTTTATGATAAATTACATGATCTTGAGGAAAAGCATCTATTGATCGATACTCTATTCCAATATATTTCATAGTGGCACATAATTCTTCAGTACAAGTGATGGAGAACATTTGATAGTGGTAGTAAATAGTCACCTATCAATCTATAGCAAAAAATATTAGTCATTAGTATAAACAATCTTAATGTACATATTTCACCTTTTATAGACAATAATGACACATGTCATAAATCTTAGCATACATGACATTGTTATGTTGGATAACCATTCATAACCCTCAAATTCACCAACAACAATACAACAAAGAGAAGAGTTAATTGAGATCCTTCGTAAAGGGTCATGTTTTCCTTATCAAGTAGAGGTATATCATGGATGGCCTCAATGTCATCCTCATCCTCATCCTCCTCATCATCATCATCAACAACAACACCAGTACCAAATGTGTCATGGATCAATGCATTTGTACCATCATCTTCAAATATATTTTTGATGCATAATCATCATCTTCCATGGGATCACAATCTTCTCGTTCAATACTCATACCTCCATGTTCTTCCATATTCACACCTCTGTGTTCCTCCAAGATGTGCTGGTCCATATCACATACTACCTTAGAGAGATCGACTTATATAAGAATGATGATAATCAAAACCCCCATTATGTGGTTCATAAGTATATTAATTGTGAAAACAATATAAAAAACAACTTACCAATTGATGATAATCAAATCCCCCTTCAGTATGACCATTCTCCCAACAATGTCTCTTAGTTATTTTGATTTTGATTCTTCTTGTATTTAATCTGTTACAATGCTTACAACAACAATAACATTTGTCATCTCATGGTATTTGAAAGCTAGAAAACAATCTAGCAATTGTCTCCCTATTTTGATCAAAATCCCTTGTATTATCCAACATGATCCTTCTTCATAGGAATAACTTATTCATGTACCATTATTGAGTTGGTTGTAGTTAATGCTTATATCTACACATATAGTTTTGAAAGAAACATCTAGTGTAATTGATGTGTATGTCTACAAAAATATTGGACATGTTGTACTTAATGTTGTAAGAATTTTCCTAAGGGAAAAATTCACCCAAGAACTAAGAACTCAAACACAAGCACAACTATAGACCAAAAATGGAGAGAGTATGATTAGAATAACAATGCATTCAATAACTTGGTTCTCAAAGTACACTAGGAGTGCCTAAATATAAAGGCCTCAAGAGAGCTTCTAGAATGCATAGAAGTTAGCACCATGAAGTGTCATATAACCAAGCACATGTCCACCAGATATGAATTATCCTCCATTAAGCATGGAAGTAAGTGCGGTGATGATAGGATAAGTCTACAAGGGTGGGACACGCAAATCAGTGTTGTAGACACCATGTGCTCAAATAGAGTTGCATACTCTTGTGTTGTCAACATGACAACTCACAAGGTGTGCAAACTCCTAAGTGTCTCACAAATAAAAAATAATAAAATAATGCAAAATAATTAAATAATGCATTAACCTAAGTAAACTTAAGTAAGTGTAAATAGTAAAGTACTTATTTACACCAACACCCCCCCTTAAGTGCAAGTTAGGGGAATGCCCTTAAGCTTACGAACTAGGATGAAGATGCATAATGGGTCTCGGATACTAGGCCATGTAAGGTACCCATGTACATAATGAAATGCAATCTCCCATAAAGCGGAGAAAGAGGGAAAACCTCATGGAAAAAATTTCCTCCAAAAAGAGAGATAAATATGGATGCATGGATGGATGGAGTAATCAAGACCCTCCCATTATGACATGCATCCATGAATATACAAGAATGAATGGAGAAGGAAAAAACCTCCTATGAGGAAAAATTCCCCCCCAAAAAAGAGAAGAAAGAGACGAGGTAGTCCCCCCCCTTAAAAGTAGTGTGCTGATCAGTGAAGAATGCTCCTATGTAGAAGTTGATCCATGACCTTTGGACAATGTTCCTCCCCTTTGGAAGAAACAAGAGGAAGGGTACTTGCAAGATACATCCCCTGGATGGAGAAGGAATCTCAATAATGAGTGGCATCTCTGAAACCTATTCAAAAGTCCCTATGTCAATACTGATGATGGATTCCTCCAAAAATGCTGAAGAGAAGTGTAGATCAAACAAGGAGTGTGGTAGAACTTGTCTCAAGAAACCAACAATCTTCTCAACTGATGAAGAGACCTCCTGAAGATGTTGTACATAAGAATCCACAATCATGCCAATTTGGAGGGATTGATCATGTAGAGAATGTGCAATAATTGTAGAAGAATCTGCCTCAGCAAAGAGAAACGAGAAATCATCATAAAAGTCTCCCATGTCTAATGTGTGTGACTCCAAGAACAGAGCTGAAATGCCTAACAAGAAATCATCACCTGGAAGACCATGTGTACCCTGCAGTACTAAAGTACATGAATTTGTCACTACAAAAAAGGATGAAGTATTCACCTCAAAAAGAAGATGAATGTCATCAAGAATATCTCCCACATCTTCAATGTGAGACTCCACGAACAACTGTGCAATATCTGAAAGGAAGTCTTCGCATGAAGGTAGTGTAGGAAGACATAAAGTATCCTGCTGTACTGATTCCGAAGCATCTGTGGCTGAAATAGGATTAGTACAAGCAACAAGACCTGGAGGTGTGATCTCATTTGAGGTTGAAGAAACCATAGCTAGAGTGACTGGAGGTAGAAAGTCCTCTAGTAATGGAGGATCACATGGATCTCCATATGCTTCCCAAATAGACCACCAAATATCACAAGGAAAATGTGCCAATCTAAGAGGATCAAAAGATTCCCTACTCATGCTTTTACATAGAAATTTATTAAGCTTGATAATATATGTCCAATCAAAATGTGGTGGCATTGAATAGAGATAAGGAAGCAATCTTGGATGTTCTCTTAGATGGTCAATTATCAAAGTCCTCCATTTGTAATAGTTCCTTATTGTCAATTGTGGTCTAATACCAAATTGACAAATTTGACAATACTCCATGAGATCAATCAATGAACCCCCAAAGAATCAAAGACCCCCCCTGAAAAAGATGTTGGCACTTGAAAGCCACTTGCCAATTTAGAGCCTATTTTTGAAAGTAGTATTTTTGTCTAAAAAACCTATAATGTGATTGCAGATCTAGAAAGTAGACAAAAAAATATGCACTTTCAAAAAAAATGGAACCTAATTTGGAGTCCAGATGAGCCCGTACCAAACATTTTAAGTGGTGAAATTTGAGATTTTGGAGTTGCAAAAAAATTTAGAAATAGAGATCTCAAACCACCTGCACCAATGTGTAGATCACAAAATCCAACCCCAAAACAAAAAAAATTGCTTGCAAAAAAGAGTCCGTATGAGGAAGATATCACTGTTTGAAAATCATTGCTACTGTTATTTTTCTGAATCGCTGTCGTGCCTCCAAAAAGTAAATCACTCTAGATTTTGCCTTAGATGTCCGATTTGGGTGAATAAAAATCTAATATGGGGGTTTTTGGACCTTTTGAATGTGATGCAAATATCAGATTTGCACCAACAAGCTTCAATCTTCACCTGCAAAAAATCTCTCCTATGGCCCTATGGCCAATTTTTTTTTAGAAAATAATGTAGATCTGAAAAAATAGTAGAGATGCAGATGAAAAAAAAATAGATCTAAGAATTAAATGTACAGATTTGAAATGATCATACCAATTTTGCAAATCGGTCCTTCAGGTGCCAGTTTGCAAAAAAAATTTGCCTCATAATCGACTTTGGCCTAGGGTAGGCAACTTTGTAGCCGATTTTCACCAAATTAGCATTCCAAATGCAATGGTGAGGTCAGATCTAGTGCTGGACACTCCTAACTTATGCAGTACTCTAGATTCAAGCTAAGGTGATGAAGCAAGTGTTGTCTCGAATGGCTATGTGATGAGAAAATCTCCAAGTTGCTCTAATACCATGTAAGAATTTGCCTAAGGGAAAAATTCACCCAAGAACTAAGAACTCAAACACAAGCACAACTATAGACCAAAAATGGAGAGAGTATGATCAGAATAACACTGTATTCAATAACTTGGTTCTCAGAGTACAATAGGAGTGCCTGAATATAAAGGCCTCAAGAGAGCTTCTAGAATGCATAGAAGTTAGCACCATGAAGTGTCATACAACCAAGCACATGTCCACCAGATATGGATTATCCTCCATTAAGCATGAAAGTAAGTACGGTGATGAGAGGATAAGTCTACAAGGGTGGGACACACAAATTAGTGTTGTAGACACCACGTGATCAAATAGGGTTGCATACTCCTGTGTTGTCAACATGACAACTCACAAGGTGTGCAAACTCCTAAGTGTCTCACAAATAAAAAATAATAAAATAATGCAAAATAATTAAATAATGCATTAACCTAAGTAAACTTAAGTAAGTGTAAATAGTAAAGTACTTATTTACACCAACAAATGTTTATATCTACACATATGGTTTTGAAAGAAAAATTTGCTATAATTAATGTGTATATCTGCAAAAATATTAGACATGTTATACTTAATATTTATATCTGCACATATGGTTTTGAAAGAAAAATTTGGTGTAATTAATGTGTATATCTACAAAAATATTAGACATGTTGTACTTAATATTTATATCTATACATATAGTTTTGAAAGAAAAATATGGTGCAATTAATGTGTATATCTGCAAAAATATTGGATATGTTGTACTTTATGTTTATATTTGCACATATGGTTTTAAAAGAAACATTTGATGCTGAAACAAAATAAAGTTTTACAAAATTGATGTTTTACAAGAAAATGCACCTAAAGAACTGTTAGCTCAAAAGCAAGAACATGGTGTTGAAACAGTACATAAAGTGCTTGACATGAGAGGTCCACAAGTGAGGGTGTGGACCAATCTTGAAAACTTGAATGATGAAAAATGCAAACTATCAAGGATCAAACCCCTATACCAAAGTTACAACACAATGTGAAGTTGAAAGCTAGATCAAGGATCAAACACCTATGCCCCTTGTCCTCTATCCCTTTCTTCTTCATTCTTCTTGTTTGTAACTCCTTGTCACTCCCTCCAATCTTCTTATTTTCTTGAACATTCAAGGAGTTGTTCACATGATCACCTTGGAAATAGCATCTAATTTTCTTAAACCATCATATTATATTATCTTAAATGTTAGTTTCTCATATTTGTTCATTTGAAAAATTTTACTAGCTTTTGTGTACTTTCTTTAATTATCTACTTTCTCCTTTAAAATTTTGTGTGCATGGGATCTTTAAAGAAAACACGCTTCTTATAAGATTCTTACCCTCTAATTTATTGCATTTAGGATATTAAGATATTAGGATTTGTCATGATCACCTTGGAATTCCTCATGTATTTCATCTACAATTGCTTTGTCATTGCTTATAAGAGTGTTTCAAGGTTTGAAACCACTTTGACATCTTTTGCATGGTTTAGAGGTAATGTCATTGTGGTAGAGGCTTTTGCAAGGGAATGAGCCTCGTGAATATGGAATTTACACAGAAGTAGAACTTTCTGCTTCAACTCCTTTCACTCAACTCTTCAGTGAAGTTATTCTTCTAGCATTGAGAATAGATGCTACAAATTCCTAGAAGCCAAGGGACCCTAGACCTATGCTACATTTTATGGAGACATGGAAGAAGTTACTATTATATTTAGTACTTCATAACATTTTGGATCATATAGTGATGCCTAAATTAACAACAGTAATAGGTATTTGGGATCCTCACAAGGAGACTGTATCAATACATGCACGATTACTTCCTTGGCTTCCATTGTTGGGCAAGTGTATGGAGCCTTTATATCCAACAATACATTATAATTTGGGGAATGCACTTTATGCTTGGCATGCAAGTGATGCATATGCATATGCAATTTTATCACCTTCAAAAACTGTATTTGGAACTGCTAACTAGGAACAATTAATTGTTTAAACTATTTTCAATTGAAAAATTATTTCTCCATCTTCAAGTAACCTAAATCCTTGCTTCTCCTAGCTATATTGTTTCTTTGTTGTTATATATTCTATAATATATTTTGTATTTCTTTCTCCATGTTTTTATCATGCATAGAAAAACCTATATCATCTTAAGATAACACTAAGAAAAGTGGTTGCAAATATATGAATAAAGAACTCAAAAAGGAGTTCAATTAAATAAATAATTTGTGTCTGATGCTATTTAATGAAATACTAAACCAGCTAATCATCATATACTTATAACAATCAAAGTATGCACAAAGTAAGATCTTAGTACATAACATTTCAACAAAAAATAGAGTGAACAAAATTCAAATAGGGAATCATATAGTATCTAACTATAATTATGAATTAAACATAGTATCAAATACAATCCTATTTACAATGTAATATCACTCTTTGTATTTTGTTAGTCCACACCAAAATCAATAACGTTATTTTTACTATATAAACTTTGTTAGTCAATAACCTTTTTCTTTTTTCAATTAGAGAACTAATCCCCTTGAATTGGGCATACCATGTTTTCTATCCAACTACTATTAGGACAAGGACAAACAACTCCTAGAATTATTGTTCATAGACCCAGTGGATATTCATGCACATCTAATTCAAAAGTTGCAACCTTTAGATCTCTACATTTTAGATAAATATATAAGAATTTTGGTTATGATGCTCAAGCCATGAGCACTCTAAGCCTTATCTTATCCCAGATGTTAGCAAGGTTCATTTTATTTCTCCTTTGATTACATTAGCAAAAATACTTAATCCACACATGCCTTTCAAGAATCAATTGCATTTAGTGTTGAGATCATTGCAATTCTTTTTATTAATGGTGGAATTTAGTTTTTATGATTACAAAGGAAACTATTGGAGTGAATGTGTTTCTTGATTAGCATCAATAGGCTAGAGAGTAAAAACTCATCCATACCCCCAAAATGACCAAGGAGATCAAAAGCTTAAGAAAACAAAAATGAAGTATATCTTAGAACTAGAAGATCACCTAGCATTTGGTGGAGCTAAGAAAAGAGTCTAGGGTTGATAAAATTGAACTAATATTACATAGGTCATACTTTCAATTCTATTTATTTTTCTATTCAACAAATTAGGAAGATTTTGTATAGTAAACAAATTATTCTACATATTTTGTGTATTTTGTAATATCTGCTGTGATATGTTTTTATAAAATTTGTTGCAAACTTTTCCCATTTTTCATGGTCTACATTATTTTTGTGCAGGATCTTGAGGTAAGTCAGTTAGCATGGGTTGAGTGAGTTTTATTATTTTATTATTTGGATTTTGGAACATGTATGTAGTTGGATCATTTTTTCTTCATTTTTTCTATTGTGTAGATAATATGCAATAAGCACATTAAAAAATATCTCTATGAATATATAAAGAAATATAAATTTAGAAGGAAATATAAACACATACATATTTAGAAGGAAAGGAAATACAAACACACATGCACCTCTTCTAGTCTTAGAAGAAAATTGTAGAGCAAGGGCACATAGAACATAAGGGCATGACATGATAATGAAATTACAAAGCAAGGGTATGACACAACCATGAATCACAGAGCAAGGGCATGGAAATGAATTGCAGAGTAAGGGCATGACATGAAAATTAAATTGTAGAGCAAGAGCACAACAATGAAATGCAAAGATTACAAGGTCTTAGCAACCAAATGCACTGAGAACCAATCACAAGGGCCTCCACAACATTCCCAACACTTCACCTCTTTCACATGTGACTCACTCCACCTCTCTTGTGTGCATCTCTCCACCTCTTTTGTGTGTAGCTCTCCACAGTCAAATCAAATGGAAAATTATTGATGTGTTTTTCTTTCTTTTTTTATGCTCATGATGTCGTCACAATTACGATGCCAATGTTAGTATTGCAATATTTTTGGGGACAACTACAAAAAAAAAACATGAAAATTAATGCAAAATACACCATCTTTGCAAATTTCTATCATAGTTTGACCCTAAATGTTGTAGTGAGTAGAGGACTTGTAGGAAAATTTTACATTGAAAAGATAATAATTTAAGTGAGTAAGGGGTATTATTGGCCATAAATTTATAAGGATTCCATTGATTTTTTTCAAAGTTATAGAACTAATCAAGTTGCTAAAGGTGGTAGTTAGAATTTGGGTTTGTATAGACATTTTATTGTACCTAGTAGGCCTTGGGAGGAAATTAGAATGGATTTTATTATGGGATTACTAAAGACATGAAGAAGTAATGATTCTATATTTGTGGTGTTGGATATGTCTACAAAAAGTCACATTTCATTCCTTTTAAGAATATATTAGATGTAGTAAACATACATGACTTACTCTTTAAGGATATTGTAAGATTATATAGATTACCATGTAATATAATTTTAAACTATAGATGCTCAAAAATAGTTTGTGCCTAATCTTTCATCAGTTTTACATGATAATGCATCCCATTTTATAAACTCACTAACTTTGATCTTTTGGCCAACTTAATCATCATTTGGACCTATTTCACAACATTCTCTAAATTTCCTCTACACATTTTTCATCATCTTCAACCCTTTTTAGCCAAATACAGATAATTTTGGAATAGATTAAAAATCAAGCAAAACCTTTCCAAATTAATTTAAAATTATTCAAAATTCATTATAATCACTTGGAATGAACCCTAGTCAATCATTATTAACCAATCTTAGGCATTATTGAGTTCTTTAGTGCCTATTTGAACCCTATTGAAACTCAATCAAACTAACTTAATCAATCATAATTAACCAATCATTAGGCACTATCGATTCCCTTAGTGCCTTATCAACTATAATTAATTATATCCATCATCATTTGATCCTTCTTATTATCAAGTCCATTAGTGCCTTTTCATCTTATCTTATCATCACTTGCCATCAAATCGATCATTGTCATTGTTGAGTCCCTCAATGTTTGATTGTGTTGTCATCCATCTGATTTAATAACATTGATAGAGTTTTTCAATGTTATTCCAACTAATCCTTATCAATTTGGATCATTCCTATGGAATTTATTGAGTTTGTTAATATCACATGTCATCAATCCTTGTTATGTGTCCTTGACAAGTCATCAATTTAGGTAATTCGTTCGAGCATGATTTATTCAATCAATTTGGTCATGGATTTTATCATTTCTAATATCATTGTATTTGATTTGTATTTTCATTGTAGGGTTATTTCTTGTATTTATTTCATCATTTGGCCTATCATTTCACTCATTTTCTCTATAGGGATAAATAACCCAGAGTTTATTCCGATGTCCTTAATCATTTACTTTATCCCACCTTATTAATTATTTCTCTTTACTAACTCTCACAATTAATTAATCTTTATTGATTAATTATTCCATTTTCCATGAATTTTGGATTTTTATGGTTTCCTAAATTCTAAATTTCTAGTTTGTGAGGGAATTATGAGTTTTTGAATTTTTTAATTGCATTTCTTACATTTCCCCCCTAATTGTGCTTCCACTTCCTATTTTCTAACTTCTACTCTTACACCTTCTTCCATATTCTTACACTTTCCCTTAACATTTTCTTACATATTTCAATGGATATTTTCTTACACACTATCATATATGACACATTTTCTAATTTGTATCTCTTTGTGATAGAAAATTTCTAATTTGTGCAATTCAACTATGATAATTTATCAATTGCACACTTTCCTTCAAATATTGCATTTTGGCTCCCAAACTCTACAAATGGAGCTTCTTTACAATTGTTTTTCTAAACACACTCATATTATTCGCATTATCATCTTATAATTTTTTCATCATATCATGATCATCCTTTTCTTTCAAATTTTAGGTAAACTTTGTCAATTCAGAGCTACATCAACATCAACATCAACATTAACGTAATGGAGAAGAAAGGAGAACATAGGAGAACTACTTGAAGGGGCTTTCATAGTTTAAATTCATTTTTTTCAAGTTTCTTTTATGTAAGGAATAGTTTTTGATTAGATAAACAAGTTTTACAGGGACCCTGAAACCCAAGAGTTAAAACATTAACAAGGCTGAAAACAAGTGTGAAAAGCCCAGCCAAAAGAGTTCAAGTTCAAAGGCTAAAAATAAGCACAAGGCCCAGCCAAAAAAAAAGAACATAGAAAAGACTAGGAATAGAAACAAAAAGACTAGGAATAGAAACAACATGAACCGACAAAGGCAAAAGCCCTTACAAAAAGCCAAAAAAAGGCATAGATAGAAACAAAAGAACAGGCAGTGGATTAGTCCTCGTTCTTTCTCTCCAGCTCTTGCATGACCTGAGCAGCCTCATAGGCCATTTGATTCTTCTCAACCTCCTGCTGGTGTGCCCTTTGATCCTCCTAGTCCTAACCATTGTTGTTGTTGTCCTTTGTAGGGTCGACCACTAGTCTGGCTTTTTCCATGTCTTTTCCTTCCTCATCTTCCTGCATAACTTTTTCTTTGATCTAGCCAATTAAAGATATGATGTTGTTGTTAATGGAGCTTAGCAAAAAAATCATCTAGTTCAAGAGAATGTGGTTGTAGTTCTTGAGGTTGTTAATCCTTCTCTCTACTAGACTAAGTCTCTCACCATGGTTGTTTCTATTATTAGAACCCATTCTATTCCTGTATTCCTCCATATGACTCACCTGCTCTTTGACCTCCTCCAGCTCATGGAAAAGCCACTTGCTTGATCTGTAGTTATCAATCATACTATTGCAGGCATTGTTCAAGAGGTTCATCCTAGTTTTCTTGGCTTTATCTGAAATAGCCACAATTGCCAGGTCTATGAGTTCTTTAAGCCATGGCCCTTCTTGGTTTTCCATGAGGACCTGCAGATTCATGGCCTCTCTAAAAATGCCCATTTTCGAGGTCCTAACATTAAATTTTTTCCAAGCTTTCCTTATGTCTTTGACTTGCACCTCCCCTCCCTCAGTCTTAGAATCCATTTTTTGCTCCTCAGGCTGGGCTTGAAGATGGATAGGAGAAAGAGGCAGCGAAGGCATATCTGATTCTTGTTGCATTCTCTCATCCTCCAGACCCTCCCTCTTTCTTGAAATCCCCCCATCTTTAGAGCTTAAGCTTTGAATATCATCTGAGTCAAAAGAGAAGCTAGAACTTCCAAAGGTCACATTCTTAGTCTAAGGGGGGGCATTGCTTATTGTATGAGCCTTAAAGTTCTCATAAATAAGCAGTGAAAGCCCCTCATGCAGAGTGGGGTTATTAGTGGGCTTCTTTTTGAAGCTATCCACCACCTTGCTCATGGAAGTTAACAAGTAAAAAGGAAAAGAAATTTTATAGCTATGCCAAAAATGATTCAAAAGAACAAAGTGGTGGGTGCGAGCCTATTACGTTGTTGATATTTGTGGTTATCACTATCATAAAATGATTCTTTTTTTCTTGTTAAGATTAAAGAGACATAAATAATAGTTATGTGCAAATATGACCAATATCAAAAAATAATAAACCACAAAAAAACACAAGACATAAAGATTTAACATGGTTCACCCAATCCATGGGCTACACCCACCAAACAATAAGTTCAATAGTCTTATTATCAAGCGATTAAAACATGATTACAATCTATAATTCCTTATAGCTCAATACTACCACAAGAAGCTACAACCTTATCATACATAATAAAATCCCTAATCTTAAGCCATATTATACAATATTTTTGTCATTTACATAATTAGGACTAGAAAAATTTGACCAATAGAAAAATATAACTCCCAATGCCTTTTACAGTAGTAAATTAATTTTTGTCTTTGAGGGTGTCGCCCCTCAACCTCACCCTGTATCACAAAAAGGAATGCACTTAGGGCCATTGACCCCAAGAATTCCACAAACGGATGATTGGGTATGATACTTTACTAGTATAGTCTGATTATTGTCTTAGTGTCACCCAAGTAAGAAAAGAAATCCAATAAGCCAACATAGAAGAAAAATGGGGTTAGAACTTCCACACTAGGGAGTACCAGGACCACCAAAGTTGAGGATACTTCACTCAAAAGCATAGAAGGAAATATAATAGCATAACTTATTAAATCATAAGAACATTCCTACTCCAAGCCAATGTACATCATCATAATTAAGAAAAAGAACCAAGTTCAACATGTGCACCATGATATGGAAACCATAAGTAATCACTAAGAAACATCACAATCAAGGGAAGTAATAAGTATATAATACAACCAAATCTGATCAACCATGCTCATTTCTTCTCAACCTTAATGACATCATGAGACCTTGAGGATCCTAACCATACCACTAAGTATGGACTCTTTTTCCCCCAACAAGATAATTGGTGTTGTCTTATGAGATATTTCTTACCAATAACTATCCATACCATCATATGGAACAAGTATATCTAACACGATAATCTACAAATAGCATCACTAATCCAAAGAAGTTGAAAGAAACATTAGCTAAGCAATAAGATACAACATCATGATAAATAAATGCATCAAGTAACCTACTAAGGATCATCTAAACATGATATCAAATGCATCCAAAGTAAAGCATAAATCATAAGGAAGCATACTCTAGATACATTGAAGTACCAAGTTAACATCCAACACCAACCTGAAACTAGAAGTATAGTATCTCTATACACTAGTCTTTAGTAGTGGTATAGGTAGCTAAACCTACCAACCACATAGTACTTGTAGACACATTCCTATCATGTTGATGGAGATAATCACCTAACCATAATCACATGATATAATCACCATGGCTAACAAATAAACCAAGAAGAATATTATACCAACATCTATATTTTCATGAAATAATGTAGTACATCAATTCTTCATCGATCAGAAACTCTATGGGATAACTATGTAGGGACTCTAGTACAGTGTAGGTTGCTTGGCATAGGGAAGCCCAAGTTATAGATGACATGGCTTAACTCCCTATAGGAGTCCATATGACTAGCATAGCTCAACTCTAAGAGGAGGCCACATGTTGTGACCTCATATGGTATGGATCATCTCCCTTGGGAGGCCACATACTTTTTGAGTATCCTCTTATCTTATCATTAAGTTTTATTGCCTAGTTATTAATTTGGTTATCACTTGTTTAAAACCTCTTCATGTTACCTTGTCAGCCACTTCCAAGATCAGGTACACAAGAGAACCCACTTGAAATGTCTACCTTACGTACCCATGCTCATCATATGATGAGAGACCATATGTAATGAAATTTCCCAACCCAACCCCTAAAAAAAATCTCTTAACTAGCCTAAATCTTGAAGTTCAGATCTCACAAGATCCTGTAAAATGTGTGTGCATGTGCTTGTGTGTGGGCATAACCACATTCATGAATATAATCACATAATATCAATGCAAGGTTTAGATATTGGAAATGAAAAAATAATACAAGTATAACAAGCCCACTCAAATAGCCTACATCTAGGAGTACAGATTTGACACGAATCCTAGTAATGCAATAAGTCACTAACATGAACTCACTCAACTAGCCTAAGACTAGGAGCACAAATTCTACAGGAATCCTAAAGATGTTAAAGTAAAAATATGGTCTAATTATAAATATAACATACATTCTAAATCCTTGACCAAACAAGTGCCAAGAAATACCCAAGAAAACTAGGGGCACACAAAATGAGATGATGTCAAAATTTCTCAAAAATTAAAGTTGTCAAAAGTTGATGAAATTAAAACCCATTTTCCAAATCGGGGTAAAATTTCCAAATATCAAATAAAATTCACATTTTAGGTTCATATACAAATTTTGACAACACAACACTACAAGAATTCAAACAAAAATGTCAAAAGAACCCTATTTACTCATTCTCACCCAATCAAGCCAACTTAACATAAGAAAATAGAGGGTAACATTAGTTCTCAGCCTCCAACCATAAAGAAATAAAAAATAGAATTTAAAACAAACCAAAACCATTAAAATTGAAAAGCTCTACCTCATAGTCAAAAGGGTAGAAATAGAAACATACAACATAAAATAATGGGGGTGCCAAAAGAGATGAAACACTCAGAAAAGGAGGAGTTCCCCTCTATGAATCCAACAAGACTATTTTCATGGTGATCTAACTAGGACAACTCACACAATGAACAAAAGACCGAATTGCTCACAAGAGAGTTTTGGATGATTTGCTCCAAAATCTTGAATTCCAAATTGTGAAGTGAGAATAAATCCACTTTTTAGTTAATATATGCACTTTTATAAAGTGACATGCAAATTATATTATTAAAATAAAAAAGTCTAATTAGCTCCCTTGACCTAGAAAAAATTAGCCAATTCTAATTAAATTTGAATTCAACTATGACAAATTACCCGACAATAAACTAAAGATTAAATGAAATAAATAAAGTCCATCTAAGTTATTAAAATAACATTTAATTTAATCTTTTCTATGATAACTATGGAATCCTAAATACATAGACATGCTCATAAGTCTAATCACATAATGCATTATGAATCTAGATCTACTAATTACCAAAGGTTTAAAATAACATAATAAAGACACATGGCCCATACAAAGATGATATTGGCTCAACATGAAAGGTCTGAGCATTAACTCCATGTTCCATTGTCAAGGATATAATTCCTATATAGTAAACAAACATAATCAAGTGTAGATAGACAATATATAATAGTCAAAGAAACAATTATGTGTAAACACATAAGAAATAATCCAATTACTTTATTTTAAGTAATAATTTAAATAATCCATTTACATCATTTCATAAGTATAATAAGAGAACCATGTAAATATTCATAGCACATACACAACATCAATGAATCCAACAAGCCATTGATAATCATAAAAACATAAATAAGATAGAAAGCATAAACAACTTACTAAAACCATAACATAAATCTAATCACAACAAGAGTGTAGACCACTCATGGGTCTCAACATGATCACCAAGAAACAAAATCATCAATGTTGAATCCATCCCCTCCCCCAACCTCCACCCCACACCACCCCCCCAAGGACTAGGCTTTCTCCTATAAGCCTTTAGTCCAAGAATAGAAAACAAATAAACCAAGTTCAAAATAAATACTAATAAAACTCAATAAATCTCATTGAATTCTCCACAAGTTGAATCAAATCACTTAAAAAAATCAAAAGAGAAGGAATGTTGACACAAACATTGAATCTAACAATCATATAATAACACATGCTTAAACCAAACAATCTCATTTATGTTACCAACATTAACTCAATAATCTTAGAAGTAGTTATGAATATTGAATTCAAGATAGAGAAAAGTGTCAAGAATAAATTATCATCTAGCAAGTATGTACTTTTATCAACTTTCTTTTTCTTTCATAAACATCATTTCATTTATCAATATTTAACCAAAATGTATTGTTTTTACAACTTTACATCTACTAAAAACTACACTAATATGTTTTCCATGATGTTATCCCTTATACATACTACTAGAGGTATCCATAGAACATGATAGATTCACAAAATAAAATTGGGAAGTAGTAGAAGACATTAAGAATAGTCACCATGAACCAAAAAGGAAAGTGTGCATTTCAACAATAAGTCAAATGTGACAACTATCACAAAGAGAGAAATAGAGAAATTTGAGGACTAGTCCTAGTAAAGGAATACCAACATAATGCTAGCCCAACAACATGAGGAGAGTTCCTCCAACCAAATAAAATAAGGCATCAATTAGATTAGATTACAAGTGATGATTGAGAATAACCACATAAGAGGGAATAATTGGTACATGATGTTATGGAATACATCATCCTAGTAGTGTTAGGAAATACACCCACACAAATAAAATAGTATACAATTAATGACCTCTTGCATATGCATAACTAAAATTTCCATAATTATGTTCAATGAAATACAAAAGTATGATATGTTGCAATATCACTACAATTTTTCATAAGCTTCATAAACAAGCAATTTGGGGATGTAACTCATTAACAAAAATGATCTAAAAATAATAATTACCTCTTTTATAATGATTTCATAATATACATCCATTTGTCAATAAAGGGAATATTTCATTACTTATCATCGAGTGATAGTGAATTACAATTACATTTAGTTATTTAATTTTTGGTAAAAAATGACAAGGAAAAAATGTATGATATTCCACAAGGAGCATTGCAAAAAGGCACTCAAGGCCAAAGCATGGACCACACAAGGGTTGTCATCCACTCAAATCCATGAGAAACAACCTTCAACATGGTCTAGTATGCTAGGATGAAATTCTCACAAAGGGATGTCATCCACCCCCCAAAGGTACACTAAACAAGGAGATCCATTTCCCCCTCACCTTACTTGAATCACATCTACTAGATTGACAAGATAATCCCTTAATAGATACCTAAGGAAGAAGAAATCATGATCTCACAAAGAGACACACACACTCACACATAAACAACAAGAACAATATGGGTAACATATACATAGAGATACCAATGTTTGAACATGGACTCTAATACCAGATGTAATGCCCCACCTAGAGATCCTTGGAATAAGGATAAATAAAAAATGAATTTTTTGGGGGGAATAAGATATAAGAAGAAACATAAATAGAAAGGTCACAATAAAAGATAATACATGCCAACATTCCTAAAGATCTCCAAATGTCACTACTAACCACTGCATTCATTAAACATCTACATGAATTAAACATACAAGGTTCATTTCTATATAACTAAATTTGTCAATGATGTTCCTTTTAAACCCAAATACAAATTTCCTAGGTGTTTAGTCCATGCAAGTCAATCAACTAATTTAAATATTAATATGATGACCAAATGAGATACCCAGATCCCACATAGCCCATAGGAAAATTATTAAGGTCTAGGGAGAAATAACTCCCAAAAGGGAATTCAAAACAACTAAAAGCATTCACCAGACAAGTTAGGAGTACCCAATGTTTAGATGTACAAGTTTCCAAAGAATTATAGTATGATAGACCATATAACTATAATAAAACATATAATATAACTATAGTACTACACTTCACTAGCATCTTTCTACATATCATATAACTATAGTACTACACTTCACCAATATTTTTTGATACTTCTTTCAATTGGGTATGACACTTTACCAGTATTGTTTAATTTTTGTCTTGGTGTCTCTCAAGTAAGAAAACAAAGCCAATAAGACAACATAGAAGATAAATTGGGTTATAACCTCCATACTGTAGAGTACTAAAACCACCAAAATTGAGGAGTGATCACTAGAATAGAAGGACATACAATAGCATAACTTATTGAATCATAAGAACATTAATGCTCTAAGCCAATGTACATCATCATATTTAAGAAAAATTAATAAGTTCAACATGTGCATCATTGTAAATAAACCACAATTAGTCACTAAGCAACACCATAATGAAGGAAGTAATAAGCATATAATATAACCAAATATGATCAACCATTCTCATTTCCTCCCAACCTTAATGGCATCTTGAGTCCTCAAGGATCCTAAAAATATGAGAATGAACTCTCATTTTTCCAACAAGATCATTGGTTTTGTCTTATGAGATATTTCTTACCAATAACCATCCATAGCATCACATGAAACAAGTACATCTAACATGATAATCTACCAATAGCATTACTAATCCAAAGAAGTGGTAAGACACATAAACTAAGCAATAAGATACACCATAATGATAAATTAATGCATCAACTAACTTACTAAGAATCATCTAAACATTGATATCAAATGCATCCAAAGTAAAGTAAAACCACAAGGAAGCATAATCCAGATAAATTGAAGTACCAAGTTAACATCCAACATCCAAGGAAGCATAGCCTAGAACTAGAAGAAGACCATCTTTGTACACTAGTCCCTAATAGTGGTATATGTAGCTATGCCTCCCAACCACATGGTGCCTACATGCCCACTCTTGTCGTGCTAATAGAGATAATGACCCAACCATAATGATATAAGGCTAGGGTATTTTTAAGTGGTGAGTATTCATAATTTTTCTAATTTTAGAATTTTTTGCTAGTAATTTGGCTAATAATTTAAGATTTAATGTAACCTAAATCACCACATTTTTATTAAGTTTACTTCTAAAATATTTAAAATCACTCAAAATTTTATTTTATTAAAAAATTTAAACTCAAATATTCACCACAATATTTGATACATGATTAGATTTGATTCACCTAAATATTATATATTATCAAAGAAATCAAAATTAGTTCACTAATAATTTTCATAATTATTAACTACTTTAGGGATATATTACCAATACTTAATTTCCATTATTGATTTGAAATATAATGTAATCATCCTCATAATTTCCATGAGATAAAACATGTTCAATTTTGATTTGTAATATTCCATGATGATTAGAGAACTTCCTATTATTATTGAGATTCGCTAATATTTTCTACTCAAAAATTACTATTCCACAATAATTCCCTGTGTAAATAATATTTAAAATTAAAAAATTGAGAGATTCGCCCATAAAAATAATTTGGTTTTTCAAAACAATGAAAGATTCACTAATAATTTATATCTTTTTCTAGAGGGAAGTTTCTTAAAGTCTACCTTATATAAGACAATCACCCATGGCTACAACACACATCAAGAAGGATATGACACTAACATCTATATACTCATGAAACAATATAGTACATCAGGTCAATAGTCAGATACTCTATGAGAAAACTATGTAAGGGCTCTAGTGGAGTGTAGGTTTCTTGGAATTAGGAAGCCCAAGTTATAGATGGTATGGCTTAACTCCCCTTGAGAGGACACATATCTAGCATGGCTCAACTCCAATAGGAGGCCACATGTCATGCCCTTGTATGGTACAATTCAACTTCCTCATGAGGCCACATACTATATGAGTTTCCTCTTATCTTATCATTAAGTTTTATTACCTAGTTGTTAATTTAGTTATCACTTGTTTAAAACCTCTTCATGTCACCTTGTTAGCCACTTTTGGGCTGGGGTACATGAGAGAAGCCACTCCACATGTGTACCCTACATATCCGTGCTCATCACATGACAAGTGCCTATAGAAAATACAATTTCTCAACCCAACCCCATAAGAAAATTATCTCAACTAGCCTAAATGTAAGAGTTCATGTCTTGAAAGATCTCATCAAATGTATGTACATGTTCTTGTGTGTGGGAACAACTAAATTCAAGAATATAATCACATAATACCAATGCAAGGATTGGCTATGAGAAATGCAACAATGATACAAGTATAACAAACCCATTCATCTAACCTATATTTAGGAGTACAGATTCAATAGGAATCTCAATAGCTGATGCAATACAAGGTATGATAATCCCCAAAGGAGATGTCCTAACCCCCAATAAATAACCACACAATGGAATATAAACAATAATATAGAAATTTTGATCCAAAATGGTGCCAACTCTCATAATAGAATCATAAGATTTACATACAACATGCTTGAATATAAGGCCTTCCAAGTTGTGTCCATATACAAAGAAAGTAATAGTTCTAAAAGATCCTTTAAGATCCAAATCAAATACTAGCTAGCCTAGATCTATAACATAATAGCATTTTGGTAGAAACCTCCAACAAGATTAAAACTTATGCTTGCAAGCCAAATCACAACCACTAGCTCTTCTCAAACTTCGCTATCTCATCTACCCCTCCAATAATGAGGTAGAATCCTCAAATAATGATCTCACCATTATGATTTGTACATCAACCCAAGCTCCTTATATAGCTAGCTAAGCTACAAGTCAGCTAGTCAAGTAATTAATTACATTATAGGTCCAACCTTGAAAGAGTAAATCAAAACTATAGAAAATATAAACAAAAATCAATGCTAAGTTATATTTAGGTCAACACATGATGGAATAACATGTCCCTAACTTAGCAAGATCATATTTCATCATATAGAACCACTCAAGACAAAAAACTCCATGTTTTATGCAAAACTGGCTAAAAATGATACCCAGGGAAAACAATGATATCTCCTAACTCTAGATTGTGAAGGTTGATTCATTAAGGATGAATAATTGCATGACACACAAATAGGTCATGAAAAATAAAAAATATAGCTCCAACAACAAGGTAAAACAACTCTAACTTCAACATGATCCATCCAATCCTTAAGAACTCATAAGAAAAGGTTAAAAAAATGTCTCAAACACATCCCTAACCTCACAAACCATAAGGTCCAAAAAATCCAAGCTTGATGCTCCTACACCAGACTACCCAGGTAAATAGAAAATCATGTCCCACACTTGATGCCTAAAGAAAGTTCTACAACCACCTTAATCTTCATCAAAGGCTTCCAATCCATAAAGGACAATAGAAAAAATATGCAAATCACTCACATATGCATCATTTTGTCAAATAGAAAAAATTCCTAAATCTCAAACACTCAATCAGCATGCTCACTCCTAGGAACAAACTAAACATAATGCTTCACCAATAATTCTTGGAACTAATCAAAACCAACAATAGCAATATCCTCAAACATGTACTCCATGTTAGCAACATGTAAATCCTTAGCCATGTCAACCATTAGGAAATTAGGAACATACAGATCCACAATATCATGTAGATCCAAAACCACATCAACAACTAGCAAATCCACACCAACAACATCAAACTCCTCATCAATAGAAACATCCATATCCTCAAAAATATCAACAACCATGTGTAAATCCCCATAATGAACAATTTCATCATCCAAAATAAGATGCTCTACAATTTTTATGATAGATCCAACCAATTGATCATGAAAACAAATCTCCTTTCCAATCTCAAAAAGGTTATAAATTTCTTCTATAAGCTCAGGTATCTTAGCAAAAACCACAAGTTTCTTTGTAGGTTTCATATCACACTCCACAAACTAATAAAAAAAACCAACCATACATACCTCTTCAACTTCAGTGAAGTCATCCTTTACCTCTTTCTCAACAATAATTTGTCTTCTTTGCACAAACTTCTTAACTGGCTAGACCACTTTCTTCTAGATCGACAAACTTTATCTCCATAAATCTCTACAAAACTCAATTGTGCCTTCCTTAACTCAATTAGTCAAACTATCTTCCAATTTAGTAGACATCTCAAAAATATTTTTCTTCACCACATCACGCAAGCACCTTGTGATAACCCAAATTGTTTTTAAGTTAGATTACAACCTAACACCTCACATGAACAACTAGGAATAAATAACAAGTCCAGGAACATGGATCTATAATACACATCACACAAACTCTTTGCAATCATGCTCCAACAAGATCAACCTTCAACCTTTTCATCCATCAATCCATCTATAAGTCCTCTACAATTGCAAGTTAGAACCATGATCTTCCACCTCACTACCAAAAGGAAAAATCCACCATCAGATCAAGATCTTCTCAGATCAACTTCTCTCAAACCAAGGTCCTAGTACAAACTACCTCAGCTTCGGCAATATTTCTACACGCTCAGGAGCAATTGTGCTATGATACCACCTAATATAGTGTAAGGTAGGAGACTCCCCAAATGAGATCTCCTAGACCCTATAGAATAACCATATAATGGAATATAAACAATAACACATAAATTGAGATCCAAAATAGTGCCAACTCTCATAATAGAATCATAAGATTTAGATCCACCATACCATTTTTAAGGCCTTTCAAGTTGTGGCCATATACAAATAAAGTAATAGTTTTGTAAGATCCCTCAAGATCCAACTCAAATCCTAGCTAGACCAGATTTGTAACATAATATCATTATGGTAACCTATAGGAAGATCTAAACTTATGTTCGCAAGCCACCAAGCAACCTCCTTATTTCAAAACCACAACCACTAGCACTTCTCAAAAAAAAATTATCTTAGATAATCCTCTACTAATAATATGGAATAATTCTATAATGATCACACCATAATGATTTCTATATCAACCCAAGCTCCTTATATAGCTAGCTAAGCCACAAGTTAGCTAGTCAAGCAATAAATTACATTATAGGTCCAACCTTGAAAGAGTAAACCAAAACTATAGTGAACATGAAAAAAAATCAACAATAAGTTATATTTAGGTCCACACATGACCCAAGAACATGTTCCTAACTTAGAAATATCCCATTTAATCACATGGAATTGCACAAGATGAAAAACTCCATTTTTTTTTGTGAAACTAGCTGAAAAGTGATACCTGAGGAAAATGGCGAGATCTCCCAACTTTGGATGAGTTAAGACTCGTGCTCTTATCCATAAGTATTATTTTAGGTCCTATTTAAGACCCTAACTTTGAAAATTATGATTAATTAAGTATCAATTGCTACACAATGCGAAAATAGCATGTGAAAAATAGAAAATATAGCTCCATTAGTAAGGCAAAATGACTCTTACTTCAACATGATCCATCCAATCCTTAAGTGTGTCATGTCCCCTAATTATGATAATATAAGTAAATTATTAAAAATGAATAAATATATTATAATATATTAAAAGAAATATGGATATATTATTAATGGTATAATATATTATTAAAGAATAAATAATAATATATTATTGATATAATAATATTATAAAAAGTTAAATCATTATTAATAAATGAAATAATAATAATAATAATATAATGTTATTATCATACAATATGATATAAACTAAAGTTTTAATAAGGAAATATGTATATAATTATAATATGATAATATATAGTTGATATATTATTTATGTTACAATATAATATAATATGCGTTATGATATTAATTAATTTAACTAAGCTTATTGATGTAAATATATAATTAATTATATTATCATTAATATAATTAATATTAATGAACTGACATGACTCTATAAAATGCACATATTAATATTATATCAATGATATGATAGGGATAGGATGGGAATTTATAAAAAGAAATGAGAAATTAATCTAATGTCCTATCAGGGACAATATAGTGGTATCATAGCTTGATCTGGCCATCCTGTAACATTGGGCACACATCTGAAGCTCTTATTGTCAACTTGAAGAAAAATAAAAGAAGAGTAGAAATTATTTAATATATTATCAAGAAATTTTTAATATTATTAAATAATGTAGGAAATATATACTGATTAGGTTTAATGCCTATTGTGCATTTAACAACATAGTAATGCTTGATAAAATGCAAGTTGAAGTTAATAAAATGATGATATGAAAAGCAACACAAATCCATAGTTTTCAAGGATTATATTTTCTAGCCAATTGATAAGGGATCATTAATTCAATACAAAAAAAATGAATATATGCACTTCGCATCCTTCCATATACAAATAGCTATTTTGAAAGCTATGTCTTTAAAATCAGGGAGACAGAATAATGATGTAATCATCAAACTGTCTACATAAAAATTAGCTAGCCAACCACTTTTATTCTCTAAATGCATGCAAATTTGGAGTTCTAGTCTTGCTTTCCACTTTTGATTTTGATCAATCCTGCACGTGGTTGAATCAGATCTTTATCTATTGACTATTCGTCATATTACAAATACAATAACAGTGAGGAGGGGAGAGTAATCAATCCATAACTGTTTGAAAGGAGAATGTGATAGATTAATCCCGACTGAAAAGCATAAAATAAATCAAGTTATAACCAATATTGATATCCACTGAGAAAGAATAATAATAGGAATTAATTAGAATTGGAATCCCATGGTTGAAGAGAAGAGACCTGGTGGCTCAAGAGCCACTTGTGGTCATTATCAAGCATTAAGGGGCAACTTTTGAAATTATGTAATTCGAGGAGGTCATGTTAGTTGTGCAAGCCATGATAGTTTAATAGATTGCCATTCAAGATAGTGCCTTCATGCCCTCAATTATCGAGCAGAAAAAGGGAGAAGATGTTTAGGATGGAAATTAGATTGAGTGCAAATTAGAGGTGATGATTTGTGAAGCCAGGGAAGTACAACCGCTGCAAACTTAAGCAAATTATCATTTGAACATCCAAACACATCCCCCATACCTACGTAGCAAAAGAAAGGGGAGGATTAACACCAACCCTAAATAGTAAGTGACAAAGAACATTATAAGGTATGTCATTAGATAGTTAATTTCATTGTTTTAAAGGTTAAAAACACATGATTGGCTTAGTATTAAATGGGATAGCGTAATGTTACATAACCATTAATTATAATAAAAAAAAACCTAATCCAATCAATATGCATTAATGACATTTGTTGTATATATATTTGGGATACATAATAAAATAAACAAAATAATCACTTGTTTGATTTGGAATAAAAAATTTAAATATGAATATTAAATAAATTAATTAATTATATGATGAAAAATAAATAACTTAATTATGTAAAAAACATGCTTCAATATTCCAATTAATTCATCATATTATTATAGAAACAAGAATGAACACAAGAAAAGAGGAACAAATAAATAAAATAAGTTGATTAAGAAATAATAATTTCCCCAAAATTGCATTCAGTAAGAGTAGAGGTGGTTAAGAGGGTAGAAGCTGAATCCTAAGGCAAGAGGAGGGGAAAATGCCCTCTTGGGTATAGGATTTCCGAGCCATGGAACCCCACCACAATGTTTGAGGACTGAGGTATGGTATAGCAACTAGGCATGGTGAAGATGGGAGGCTCACATTTGAAAGGTGGGGACCTCGGGTCTTGTCGAGCCTTTAATGTATTGTCCTGACCCAGTCTCTGGATGACCTAGCCTATACGTACAATGTAATAGTCTGGGAACGGAAAATACACATATATAATGAATCTAGGCATGGTGAGAAGGAAGGCTCACATTTCAAGACAGAGACCAAGGTCTTATCAAGTCTTTAATGTGGTGTCCTAGTCCAATCTCTAGATGACCTAGCCTATACATACAATATAATTAACAAGACATGAATGAAAAATTATCTTGATTGAATAATACAATAATTGATTCATTGATAAATTTATAAGCCCTTACAAGTAGGAGCATTATAATAGAGAAAAATTTGCTAATTTGTTAGCTTCTTTTGAAAGTATATTTATATAGACTAACTTGTATTCCTTGGTATAGGTACATGAATATGTATTAATGATTTTGTGGTTGCAGGTTCACAATCAAGGAATTGCATAACATGTGTATTGTGTGTCTTCATCGTGTATGCTTTGTGTCTTCATGCATTAATGTGTCTTCTTCGTGTATGCTTCATGTCTACAAGTACTAATTACATCATGCATTATGATATTAATTGTATACATACCTAATGTATTCTTGCATCTTAGTGTATAACTTGTTTACTGATTTCATAAGAAAGGTTTAGTGTAAATGGTCATTGCTTGAGGACAAGCAATTTGGGGAAGGGCAGACTGTCATGTCCCCTAATTATGATAATATAAGTAAATTATTATAAATGAATAAATATATTATAATATATTAAAAGAAATATGGATATATTATTAATGGTATAATATATTATTAAAGAAGAAATAATAATATATTATTGATATAATAATATTATAAAAAGTTAAATCATTATTAATAAATGAAATAATAATAATAATAATATAATGTTATTATCATACAATATGATATAAACTAAAGTTTTAATAAGGAAATATGTATAGAATTATAATATGATAATATATAGTTGATATATTATTTATGTTACAATATAATATAATAAACGTTATGATATTAATTAATTTAACTAAGCTTATTGATGTAAATATATAATTAATTATATTACCATTAATATAATTAATATTAGTGAACTGACATGACTCTATAAAATGCACATATTACTATTATATCAAGGATATGATAGGGATAGGATGGGAATTTATAAAAAGAAATGAGAAATTAATCTAATGTCCTATCAGGGACAATACAAAGTGCTCATAGGAGAAGGTTCAAAAACATGTCTCAAACAAATCTCTATCCTTACAAACCATAAGGTCCACAAAATCCAAGCTTGATGCTCCTACATCAATAGTGCAATAAGTCACTAAGTAACATGTACTCACTCAATTGGCCCAAATCTAGGAGTATGGATTCTACATAAATCTTAAATATGGTGGAGTAAAATTGTGGTTACATTAGAAACCTAACATATATTCCAAATCTACAATGAAAGTAAGTGCTAATAAATTGTAATGTCTCCTTTTTGGGACATTATAAATATTAAAGGACACATTTATATGATATCAAAATTGACTATAAGAGCATGGGATCATATTTAAAAAGGTCAATTTAATATTCAAAGTGGTCTAAAGATGACAAGGAGAGATAAGATGAAAGGCAAGGAGGGAAGTCAAAGAGTAACAACTATGAGAATAAAAGGAGAAGAGACTCTTTCTTTTGGCATGCTTGGTTATGATTCAGATTATAGTTTCTCTCTTGTGAGATTTATTTAGAAAGCTTTAGCTTTTAGCCAATGTGAGGATGTAGCCCCTTGTGCTAGAAGACAATGGAGGCAAACCCATTGTCCATGAGGATGTCAGTTTAGGTGTCTCGTATGCACTTATAGGTTGTTCTCTTAGTGTTCTAGTCTGACTGTAAAATGGCATTTAAGATTATATTTTAAATGTTGGTTATTGTATTATTGTTGTATAATGCAATAACATTGTTTTAAGGTTCTTAATGAGAGTTTAATAGTTTCATTATGTTTGTTTGTAATACATTTCCATATGCTTGAATCCTAAATCTTATTTTGAGAAAGAATGGGTTAATATCTATTGGTAAATCTACCAGTTTCTATTGTGTTTCATAATACATCTACCTATGTTTAAGTCCCAAATATATTTTTGACAAAGAAATCAACTAAATATCCTATTTGGGATATTTCAATTGTATCAGAGTCATGAATCTGCCATCTTGTTAGGTATAGTCAAGCTTTATTAGCAATGAAGTTGCATATTTTCAAAGGGATAAATATGTATTTATAATTCTCAAGAATTTATCAAAAACAAAGGTGTATTATTGGAAGACTATAGTATTGGCATATTATTATTTTTTCAAAACATTATTTCACCATGAACATACAATGGTAGTGTTTCCATATAGGGGTGCAAGCTTTCATTAATTGTTTCAAGAAGAGTGGTCTTCATAACAGAGTCTTTGTGCAAAAAATTTGTAGAATATTGGAAGTTTCTATGAAAACTCATTGAAAGCTACTTGGCCATAAATTGATATTCAAATTCACTATCATGATTAATATATGATTGAAAGTTGCATGCAACTCAAGGAAAGTTCACAAGGTGAACATGTACTTGCAGGCTGAGAAAAAATTATTTGAACAAAAGCTATAGTCAGGAAATAAATTTTTTATATCATGCATGGGTTGAAGTCCTAAGTTAGATTTAATTTTCTGTGAGTGGAGTTTGTGGATAGCTAGTTGAGTTGCTGCCTTTTAAAAAAAAAAAATCCAAAAGATTTGAAATAGAAGTACTAGGGAATAGTTTAGAAATGGCTTCTAAAGAATGGTTGTTGGTTATGGTATAAAGTGGAAAACATGTTGTCACACAGGGTAGAAGAGAGGAGGAAGACATCCTTATGAAGAAGATTTGACAATTAATACATAACACATTGGAATACATATCGAGTTGCATCCAAGTTCATCATAGGATCTTTAGTAACCATTACCATAGGTTACCAAGGGATACACACTAGTCAGGTACACCAGTGAGATGTCACTCTTACTAGATAATGTGTGTAGGGCATCATATTCCATATTCAAGTTGATGAGTTATGACTCCTTTCATAGATGGAATTACATTAACTCACCTTGTAGGCTACCATTAAAAAAAGGGTTATGCCATGCCTCCATCTATATAATAGTGTCAATAGGTAGAAACGATAGGTTATTTTCTAGTCAAATATTCTCATTGGGTAACAACATCATTTCAAACCATTTTCTATTTGTTGTATACTGTAGAGAGGAGCTTATTACCATAACATGAGAGTTAATAGAGGATAATTTATGATAACAAAAAATTCTATAGAATTTGAAGTGGTTTCTTTCTTTTTCTACAAGGTGTGGAGTCCCACTTAGTTTTCATTGACATGGGATCTTGGTGTCAGGGCATAGGTATTAACGTATCATATGTAATAGCTAGATTCTAGCTACCACATTAGTAGAAATAAATGTTTTGGTTATAGAGACTCATTTATGCTCCTGAGGTTAAGTGAGGGAGTTACACTTTTGTTTTTTAATCCATATACATCATCAAATTACCACTTATTTACTACTTCTGAGGGCATAAAAAGAAGGGTTGAGGAACTATCGACTTTGGTAGATCTTGGTTAGGAGCCATGTGGGAGTCATGCATCCAAATTTTCCTATGTGATAAAGAATATAAAATAGACAAAATATGTATGTAAAAACCAAGCTAGTGGATGAGTCAAGAGAGCCATGTGAAACAATTTTTTTATGAAGAGTCAAATAAAATAACAATGTGATATTGAGGAGAAGATTTCCAAAGAGGAAGATGAGAGACATAAGTTTACTGAAGGGGATGATGTTATTTTATGTATAATAATATAGGAGCATGGGAAATTTGAGGTAGTGGTCAATAGCCTTAGTCGGTATATTGAAGCCAAACCTTCTAAGCTTGAGGTAAGATATATATTTCTTATGAAGCAAGAAAAGAAGAAACAAGTGAAGAACTTTGAAACTCCTGCAACAACTATAGAAAATATAGCTTATCATGATCATATATTTCTTGGAAAGGAACTAAATGCTATGTTGGATTCCTTTAAAAACTTATTTTGCATACCTTGTTTGAATTTTGATTGTCAGTTGCATGGTTGTTATCATGGTCTCATTTTACCTAGTGAAAAACAAGTACCACAAAGCAACTTTAAAGAAGATAGCAAAAGACCATGTGGGAACTAGCGTTATTTACTAGCACTAGAAGCTATGGAAAAAATCATTGTTGCAAATTCTTCTACTACTGGTGTTTGTGACGTGACACCTCTTCTAAGAACTACCAAAGATTCTTTCATGGAATGTTCTCCAAAGGAAGGTTCAGGTGCAAATAGTAGTTGCATAGGTGTCAAAAGGCCTACAATTATCATCTATGAAAGTATGCATACACCAAAATTAGAAGAAAGAGGATCTCCAATTGGTAGAATAGTTCTACAAGGATTTTCATATGGCCAAGAAGTTGCACCATCCTCATTAATACAATTCATCTACACAAAATCGTGGCCTTTTTGAAACCACTATCAGAAAACCAAGAAATCTTGGACATTCCATCAAGTATAGATGGTCTAGTTGGAACTTCACAAGAAATTAATATCTATGGTTATCTCAGAAAAATTAATGAAATTAAGAATATAAGTAGTGGAAGCAGAATCCACAAAAAGAAAGTAGCTTCCTTACATTTAGACAATATTTGGGAAAAGAATGAAGATGTTTCACCAATCATGTCAAGGGTTTAGCAAATAAAAAATAAAAAATGGTATTTTAAAACAAAGGCACTTGATATGCATGTTGATTACAAAAAAATTGCTCCAAAGATTCAAAAAAATTAGCTTTCAGTATTTCATGGATTTCCATCCAAAACTCCAAAATAAGTTTGATATGGCAAAAAAGAAGTATTTTAAATTAGCTTAGGATCTCCTCACAAAGGTCTAGTGTAAAAATGTGTATGAAGAATTTCCAGTAGACTAAAATCATCTAATAGAGGGTCTTAAAATAGAAGAGTGATCAGCTAGCATTTATTTACAACCTTCCTGTGATCAAATAGAAGATGTTACATAGGGTGAAAGTTTCTACATTGGGAATTTGGAGGTTAGCTTTGACAAGAAGGTTGATTAGACTTGTTGCACCTAAGATAATAAAAGATTGGGGCCTTGGTATGATGAGCCTTTATTTATAAATGATAACTTAGTAATACTTGGGTATTTGCATACAAATCAAGAGAACAAGGAAAAGAAGGCTTATGATTTTGAGAGCTGTGATGAACCATGTATTTTTGATGTCCATGACATGTATTTGGAGGAACAATCTAAGATGACACTACAAGATGAGGAACCGGTTCAACATAACAAAAATTAATTGCTTACCTTAAAGAACCAATAGAAGATTAGTAAAAATATGGTTGTGGCATCTTTGGCACATTATGACAACACTCACAAGATGATTGAGCATCTCTATAGGAAGGATCAAAAGAGAGCGGATGGGGATTGGCTTGTTGCTAATTTGCAATTGATAAAAATAGCTCTTGAAACTATGAAATTAGATTATTTTTGTTTTCTTTTTGATAGGGATTACATTCTTAAGGTTGTTGATACACATGTTGATCATCTAAATAAAGAAATAAATGAGTTTAAGGAGCTCAATAGGGAGTTTGAGGATTCTCATGAGGTATTGGATGATACTTAGTTATTTATTCAAGAGGTAGATAATCATATTATCTAGATCAAAAACCATTTTTGGGAACATGAGGATAAAGACAGGCAAGATTTTTTTCCAAGAAGTAATCGAGGAACTTGATAGCATCTAGTAGACTTATGACTTGGAAAAATGTCCTAAAAGACCAAGTACCAAATTTTTAGATCACATTTAGCTTATGGAAAAACCCATGTTTGAAGTGGATGCTGATTGGAATTTTGATAATCCTCTTTTTGAGATAAATGAGGACACTCCTTTTGATTGTTGTGAAGAAGAAGATTTTGATTTCATAGTATGGAATCTTTGTACAGTTCCTAGCAGTGAATATGGGCCCTAGGATGGGGATAGTGATTTGACTCCTATTTCTAGTCATTCAATAAGTCCAAATATGGTTTCTTATTTCACCCCATACATGAGTTGGATGGATTTTCTACATCATCCATTGGATAGATATTGGTGGAGTATTGATAAGACTTATGTTTCAATCACAAGGAATGGTTTTATAGTTTCACTCTTATTCATAGTACCTATGTACCTAGAGATTCTCCATATTGATGATGACCATATGGTATTTGATGCACCCATGGTGTTATTTTTAGTTTTTGAGCAACTTGTTTCTTACACTATTTAGGTCAGGTTGTCACCATCTACTAGGTTATACATAGTTCATTGATACATTCCTACCTTATCACATTGGCTAGTTTTGATAGCAAGGTTTAGGATCCAAGTGTTTATCTTATGTATCTATGGCTTTTGAGGATGACTTTGTAGTTCTAGTCAGTTTGAGACTGGATGTGATGATGATCAAAGTTGTATAGTTTACAAGATGCTGCATTATTTCATAGATTTATATGGGATCCTGGGATCTAGTTGATGGATGGTTGTAGAGTGACATCCTAATTTGCAGTATAGCCATGTTTGTTTTTAGACTGGGTTACAAAGCTAGCTATAGATTCATTGGGGATCTTGGTACTGATTGCTTGAGGACAAATAATTTTAAGAAGGGGAGATTTGTAATGTCTCTTTTTTGGGACATTAGAAATATTAAAGGACATATTTATATGATATCAAAATTGACTATGAGAGCATGGAATATTATTATAAAAGGTGAATTTAATATTCAAATGGGCTAAAGGTGAAAAGGAGAGATAAGATGAAAGGCTAGGAGGGAAGTCAAAGAGTCATGGTAGTAAGAATAAAAGGAGAACAAACTATTTCTTTCGGCATGCTTGTTTATGATTCAGATTGAAATTTCTCTCTTGAAAGAGTTATTTGGAAAGCTTTAGCTTTCAGCCAATATGAGGAAGTAGCCCCTCATACCAAAAAATAGTGGATGTAAACCCATTGTCCATGGTGACATCACTTTAGTTGTCTCATATGCACTTATAGGTTCTTCTCTTAGTGTTCCAATCTAACTGTAAAATTGTGTTTAAGATTGGATTTTGAATTTTGGTTATTGTATTACTTATTGTATAATGCAATAACATTGTTTTAAGGATTTTTATGAGAGTTTACTGGTTTCATTATGTTGGTTTGTAATGCATTTCCATATGCTTGAATCCTAAATCTAACTTTGAGATAGAATGGGTTAATATCTATTGGTAAATATATTGGTTTATTATTGTGTTACGTAATACATCTACCTATGTTTAAGTCCCAAATATATTGTTGACAAAGAAATCAAGTAAATATCTAGCTTGGAATATTTCAAAAATACCCAAGAAAACTAGGGAAACACACAAAATGAGGCAATGTAAAAATTGCTCAAAAATCAAAGTTGTCAATTGTCAATGAAATTAAAACCCATTTCCCAAATTGGAGTAAAACACCCAAATATCAAATAAAATAAAATTTTCAAGTTTGCATACAAATTTGGACACCATAACACCACAAACTTTCAAACAAAAATATTAAAAGATGCATATTTACTCTTTCTTGCTCAATTGGGCCAAATTAACATAAGAAAATGGAGGGGGGATACTAGATCTAAATCTCCAACCATAGAGCATTTAAAAAAAAGAGTTAAAATGAGCCAAAACCATTGAAACATTAAAAACCTACCTCATAGCCAAAAGGGTAGATCCCATGAGCACAACTCACACGATGAACAAAAAATAAAATTTCTCACAAGAGTGTTTTGGATGAGTTGCTCCAAAATCCTGAATTCTAAAGTGAGAAATGAGAATAAACTCACATTTTAGCCAATATAGGCACTTTTACAAAGTGACATATGAATTAGATTATTAAAAAATAATAATTTAATTAGCTCCCCTAACCCAAATAAAATAAGGAAATTCTAATCAAATTGGTATTCAACTATGAAAAATTAGTTGACGATAAAATAAAGATTAAATTAATTAAATTAAATCTCTCTAAACCATTAAAATAGCATTTATTTTAATCTTTTCTATGACAACTATGGAATCCTAAATGCATAGACACACTCATAGGTCTAATCATGTATGCATTATGAATCTAAATTTACCAATTACTAGAGGGTTAAAATAACATAATAAAGTTAAATCACCATGATGGGACTCAAAAATACATCTCTAATTTTGAGTACCATTCTAAATTTTGAGTCAAATTGAGTCCTATAAGCACTTTGAATGCATGTGTACTTGATTGTCACTTTGAGGCCTATGAGGTATTTTATATTTTTAACACCTTTCATTTAGCATATCCATGCATCCCATGATGATAAATTGTCATTTTGAATCATTCTATGAAGCTTCATTTTAAGCATGGTTCAAATCTGCATTTTGCCTCAGTGTCAAATAACAACAAGAGGCCTAGTTTGCATTTAAATTGTTGGAATTCTTTAGAATAACTAAGAGAGGTTGGGTGGGGGGCAAGTGAATCAATTATTCAAAGTCTAGATGTACAAATTTTTTTTTGACAATTTAGTGAGCCCATATCCATAAAACATTTTCATCATGCATGCATCCATTAGATCATACAATCACTTAAACTTGTAGGTTACTGTCAAATCATTTTTAAATAAATGTAAACATGAAACATAAAAAATTCAATAACATATTTGACACAATTATTTAACATGGAAACCCAATTTGGAAAAATCCACCAGTAACATGCTTCTTATTCTCACTCTTCTAAAGTGATGCCTATGAAAGGCCAATCCTGTTAAATGTTACAATGCACACTATGGCTAAAGGATTTCAATCACCCTATTGGGAGTGAGCCTTGTTAGAGGACCTTAGATCATTCAATTGGAATGCCACCTGATTAAAGGATTTATAAATGACTATTAGGTCAACCTTAATCCAAAGGATTTACCCTAGACTAGTACAATGATTAGAAAGTAATAATAAGGCTTGAACTGATAACAACTTACAACACACTTGCAAATTATAGATCTCTATTTTCAATCTTCCATTTTATCTGACTTTGACACACTTCAACTCTAATAGCTTGTTCACCCTTCAAGCATCCATACCCTTAAGCCTTCTTGCTTTTCTTGTCAATGCAGTATCTTCTCTTAGGTCATTGTATAAAACAATACCCTAGACTCCTTGTCTTCCTTAGGTTCTCATACATGACAACCTTTGCTTTGACTAGTCATCTCTATAAATGGAAAATTAAGATCTTTGTTTTTCATCCTCCATCATCCATTTTAGGGTTTGGTTGGATTAGGTAGGATTTAATGAATCTACCCCTCATTTCATTTCATTCCCTTCTAGAAACTTCTCCCTCAATCCTCTTTGAATTTTTTATCAAAATGGTGTATCATGAATTCTATGCCACTATCTCATCAAGCCTATCTTTCACATAGTTCACACAATCCAAAAACTCAAACTTGTCAGCTTAGATTGATCAAATTCTTGACCTTTCTCATAATGTTAACACTCAACATTAAATTTCTTCTAATGCTCGACACATACTACATTGCTTGACATCCACTATGAAAACACTCAGCATGAACTAAAGTTTACTAGTGCTCTACATTAACTAAACTTTACTCATCTTACACTATTTCACTCAGCTTACACTAACTTTTCTTGGCACCTACTATGTAGATTGTTAAGCTTGGTAGACACAATTCATTTAAATTGTTCTTCTAAACTTAATCAATGTAACCATCTTTTCCAACCCTAAGTAGATTATTAATCCACTATAATATCACTATCTTAACTAATCTTTGTACTCCTAATCCATATCATAACTCAAATTTTTCTCTAGATGCTATTGTTACCTCATTTGATCAAATCCTCTTCATTAATCAAACAAATGATAGTACTCAAATCATCTAAG
This sequence comes from Cupressus sempervirens, assembly GCA_028749045.1. Lineage (NCBI taxonomy): Eukaryota > Viridiplantae > Streptophyta > Pinopsida > Cupressales > Cupressaceae > Cupressus > Cupressus sempervirens. The sequence continues at coordinate 399,735,693 of CM053791.1, read as the reverse complement.
CAATTGTCTTACCAACAAGTAGCAGGTTTGACATTAGTGACAAAATAATGATTGAAACACATATTCATACTTGTATCAATCTATTTCAATAATCTCCCTCTTTGGCATTGATGACAAACCAAATAGACCAAACTTGATAAGTACAACACACAAGATACCAAAAAGAAACTAATTCCTTGTATTGAAATCTCTCCCTTTATCAACAACTTTCATTTTTTGAATAGGTTACCAAAATTCTATTATGATCAATAGATAATCAATCAACTCATTCTTATGACTCCCTCTAAATCACTTCTTCCATGCTTCTTCTGTGTGTTTTCTTTCATCTCCCTCAATAGTTAGGATTTCTCCCTTAGCAGGATTTCTCCCTCTAATTTCTCCCTCAATGATTCCTTCCTCTTTGATAATAATGCCAAAGACTTGTCATCTTAATATGCATATATGAACTTTTTCAATTTCTCTCTGTCACCTAGCTTGTGACTAATCTGTAGCTTCAGCTCTTTGATTGCTTTAGGCAGCTCCTAAAGTAAGATCTATTGCATCAATGTTTAAAATATGTCAATAAACTTGTTTGATGTAGGGCACTCCTCATGCTTTTTAGATAGCCTTTGATAGGGGTGTCAACCCTAGTTTACCTTTTAGATACGCATGAGCATCCTTAGTTAATGCTTTTGTGAAGATATCATATATTTTCTCTTTTGTGTTAACATATTCCATCTTCACCTCTTTATCTTGAATTAAATCTCTCAAGAAATGATACTTGATTGCAATTTGATTAGTCTTTGTGTGCATCATAGGATTCTTTGATATATTGATAGCACTTGCTTCATCATAATAAAGTATCATAGGTTCAGTGATTTCTTCATACCTTTGAGTAGTTGTTTGATCCATACAATGTTTGTACAATTTACTATGGCAACAACATATTTAGCTTCAATAGTAGATTGAGATATGCAACTTTCCTTTTTGCTAGTCCATGTAACCATGCATTTTCCTAAGAAAAATGCTCCTCCACTAGTGCTCTTTCTATCATCAATATTTCCAACCTAATCAACATCAGTGTAAACTCTTAATTCAAATTTTTAGACCATACTCTTTTGTTCCTTTCAAATATCTCATTATTCTCTTAACATCCATCAAATGATTCTCCCTGGGATTAGTAGAGAATCTTGTAACTATCCCTACTATAAAATGTAATATTAGGTTTTCTATGTACTACATATTGTAATTTTCCAATCATAGACTTGTATAATGTTTGATTCACCTCAGCTAAGTCATCATTCTTTGACAATTTATGTCTTCTTACCATGGATGTGCTAACTAGCTTTGAATCTTCCAATCCAAAAGTTTTTAGTATCTTGTTTACATACTTTGACTAAGTGATGTATATACCATATTTCATATGATGTACTTGCAAACTCACAAAGAACATGATCTCTCCAAACATAGACATCTTGAACTCTTTCTTCATCTCATTTGAAAAAGATTTACATAAAGTATCTTGTCCTCTAAATATGATATCATCAACAAAAATTTTAGATAACAAAATACCTTTTCCTTTCTCTGTCTTTAAGTACAGATTGTTGTTATCATTAGTCCTCTCAAATCCAATCTTCATAAGATAATTATAAAGCCTTTCATACCATGCTCTTGGTGCTTTCTTCAAATCATATAAAGCTTTGTATAGTCTACATGTATACCATGTTTTTTTTGTTAGGATAAAAAATCCTTATGGCTATTCTATATAAACCTCTTCCTCTAATATACCATTTAGAAATGTAGACATAACATCCATTTGATAAACTTTGAAATCTCTATATGAAAAGTAAACAAGTAGAGTTCTTACTCCTTCTAGTCTTGCAATAGGAGCAAATGTTTATCCATAGTCAATCCCTTCTTCTTGTGCATATCCTTTACAAACTAATCTTTCCTTGTTCCTTATGACTTCACCATTTTTATCTAACTTGTTTCTATATACCCACTTGGTACCAATCACATTTTTGTCTTTTGGTCTAGGAACTAGAATCCATGTATTATTTTTCTCAATTTGTTTAATCTCTTGTTCCATGGCTTCAATCAAGTCCAAATCCTCTAAGGCATCTTTCACTATTTTAGGTTCTTGCATGCTCAAAAAACATGTATCATTTCTCAACTTGTTCCTTGTCATTGGTCTAACATCTTTATCTCCAATAATTTTTGTAGCAGGGTGATGTCTCTTGACACACTTAGACAATCTTGGTGTTGGAAATGAGAATGAAGTAACTGAGAGGGGGAGGGGGTGAATCAGTTACTACAAAAACATTTCACAGTCCCTTAGATGTCTAAAAGTTTGATCTATTTTACAGATTACTGAAACTTGATATTGCAGAAAATAATAACAATCATTAAGAACTGATATCAAAACAATTCAGCAAACTCAAACACTAGAGACACCAGATTTAACGTGGAAACCCAATATGGGAAAAACCACCAATGTAACTAGTTACTATTTTTTACTCTTCTGAAGTGAGCCCTGTTAGGAGCCAACCCTGTTAAAGGTTACAAAAACACACTGTTAGGTGTGACCCTGTTAGAGGATTTAAACACTCTATTAGAAGTGGCCTTGCTAGAGGTCTTTAGAACAATTCAACTGAATTGTCACCTTGTTAGAGGATTTACAAAATGGCTGTTAAACCAACTCTATTAAGAGATTTGGATTCACTGCTGCAAAGGTTATAAAGCAACAATGAAGTGACCTGAATAATATGCAACTTATCTTTTGCTGATTACAGATCTCTATTCGGCTTGATTGGATCCTTATTGATCAAATACAACTTTACAGCTCCTTTAATCCTTCATCAGGATTCACTCAGTCTCCTCTTATCCAAGTATTTGCTTTCGCATCCTTGCTTCTCTTGTTCTTCACTTGTTTTTACACCTTTTTTCTCACACACTTTTACAACTTGAATAACTCTCTCTATATATATATATTTCAGATTATCAAGTCGGCTCAAATCACTTGGAAAAAAATTATTCCAACAGTCGGTTGAATTGCAAGATTTAACAAATCCCTTTACTGGCCGATACAGCACGGTAAAATCTGTTCAAAAATAATTCCTGTGTTAACCGACTGAGCCTGGTTAATACAGAGAATTCTGTGAAATCGTTCAGTCGCCGAGTGAACTTGGTAAGCATTGAGTTCCCTGTGATGATCGAGTGAGCTCGGTGAAATTGACTCCACTTTGATGACTGAGTGAGCTCAATGAAAATTGACTTCTCCATCTTTTCTTCAATGACCAAGTGAGCTCGGTGAAAACTGACTTCTCCATCTTTCCTTCGATGACCGAGTGAGCTCGGTGAAAATTGACTTCTCCATCTTTCCTTTGATGACCGAGTGAGCTCGGTGAAAACTGACTTCTCCATCTTTCCTTCGATGACCGAGTGAGCTCGGTTATCATTGTTTGAACTCGGTTAACTAAGATTAAAGACTGATATGACATTTTGTGTGACATCAAGGACAACACTATCCAACAATCTCCCTCTTTGGCATTGATGGAAACACAACATGTCATAACAGAATGAGATTTTGAAAACAAGATAACAAACTTCTCCCTCTTTCACTAGTCTCCTTCTTTTAAGGAGCTTCATAGCAGATTTTTTTAAGTCTCATAAATTTCAGAAGGATATGACAGTAAATCTCTCCCTCTTTGACAACACATGCCAAAGACAACAGAAGTAAAGTGAATTGCAATGTACCTATAGTACTGATTCATATGCAATGATTTTTGATTAAACTGCATCAATAGATAGATCTTGAATCTGGTATGCGTTGATGCATCACTAAAGCTTCCTTTAGTGAACTTTAGATAGGGGAATGACCCCTAACTTACCTCTAAGATATAAAAATGCATCCTTAGACAAGGGCTTTGTGAATATATCAGCAATTTGTTCCTTTGTGTGGACATATTCTAATCTAATCTCCTTGTCTTGCAGCAATTATTTGACAAAATGATATTTGATTGCAATATGCTTGGTCTTGGAATGCATCACTGGATTCTTGGATATATTGATTGTACTTGTATTATCACAGAACATAACAACTGGTTCTTTGATTTCCATCTTCATTCCTTGCAATAGTTTCTTAAACCAAACAATATTAGAACAATTTACTGCTGCAGCAACATACTCTACCTCTGCTGTAGATTGGGATGTACAATTTTGCTTTTTGCTTGTCCAACAAACCAATCTCTTTCTAAGAAAGAATGCTCCTCCACTTGTGCTTTTTCTGTCATCAAGGTTCCCTGCCCAATCAGCATCAGTAAAAACTTTCAAATCCAAATTACCTCCAAATTTGTACCATAGCCCATAATCTTCAGTTCCTTTCAAATATCTCATTATTCTCTTGATTGCCATCAGGTGAGTTTCTCTTGGTTTTGCTGAAAATCTTGCAACAATACCAACTGTGAGAGCAATATCTGGCCTGGTATGAACTACATACTACAATTTTTCAATCATAGATCTATACAATGTTTGATCTACCTCTTTGTATTCATCATCTTTTGTAAGTTTCAATCCAGTACACATAGGAGTTCCAACAGGTTTACAGTCCTCCATACCAAACTTTTTCAATATCTCCTTGATGTATTTTGACTAAGTGATGAAGATGCCATTCTTATTTTGTTGGATTTGAAGACTAACAAAGAATTTTATCTCACCAAACATAGACATTTCAAACTCCTTGTTCATTTGTTCTGAAAATTCTTTGCAAAGATCATCATGCCCTGTGAAAATAGTATCATCTACAAATATTTCTGCCAAGACAATCTTATTATCTAGACCTTCTTTTATATACAAGCTACTACTATCATTAGCTCTTTGAAAACCAATCTGAATAAGATAATTATGCAATCTTTCATACCATGCTCTAGGAGCTTGTTTCAGACCATACAGTGCCTTGTGTAATTTGCAAACCATGTTCCTTTTATCTGGATCAACAAAACCTTTAAGTTGTTCAATGTAAATTTTTTCATCTAATATTCCATTGAGGAATGTTGACTTGACATCCATCTGATAAACTTTGAATTCTTTGTGAGCAGCATATGTAAGTAAGGTTCTGACTCCTTCCAATCTTGCAACAGGAGCAAAAGTTTCTCCATAATCTATACCTTCTTCTTGTGAGTATCCTTTGCATACCAATCTAGCTTTGTTTCTAGATACCTTACCATCTTCAGTCAACTTGTTTCTAAATACCCACTTGGTTCCAATTATATTCTTGTCTTTAGGCCTGGGTACAAGAGTCCATGTCTTGTTTTTCTCTATCTGTTCTATTTCCTCATTCATTACCTCAATCCAACTATCATTTGCCAGTGCATCCTTAATACTTCTAGGTTCAAAATCAGCAAGTAAAAAAGTATTTTTCAACTTACTTCTTGTCAGGGTTCCTTCATATTTGTCTCCAATGATATGATCTAGTGCATGATGTCTTCTAACATATTTTGCTAATATAGGTTCCTTGTCTCTTGAATGAATTTCATTGTTATCCTTTTGTACTTTAGATTCTTGCTATTCTGGCTCGGTAGATATTGGCTCAGTTGATTCAGAATCGGTAGACACTTGCTCGGCAGTGTCTGAAAGTTGTTGAAGCTCGGTTTGAACTATTTGCAACTCGGTTACTGAAGACTCAGGAGTTGAGGATTCTTGAGTGAATGGTATACTTGGTATAGTATCTGGTTCAATGTAAACAAATATCTTGTAGTCTTCAGGTACCTTTTTGCTTTCTTCTTCTGATTTGTCTGCAAACTCATCAATTTTCACATGTGCACTTTCTATGACCTTTTGAGTGGATAGATTTAAACATCTATATGCTTTTCTTCTGCAAGAATATTCCAAAAATATTCCTTCATCACCTTTTACATCAAATTTTCCTTTTCTATATTCTTTCAAAATACAACATTTGCTTCCAAATACTTTCAGATAACTTACATTGGGTTTGTGGCCATACCATAATTCATAGGGAGTCTTGAATGAGTCCTTTTTCAGCTGTACTCGGTTTAATGTATGAACTACAATGCTGATGGCTTCCTTCCAGTATTTGATAGCAATGTTCTTTTCTATCATCAGGGTTCTTACACAATCCATAATGGATCTATTTCTTCTTTTAGCTATTCCATTTTGTTCTAGAGTTCCTGGTGTTGAAACCTGTCTTTTAATACCTCTTTCAATGCAAAAGTTATTGAATTCATGTGAAATAAATTCACCACCTCTGTCTGACCTTAAACATTTCAGTATTTTCTCTGTTTCTTTTTCTACTCTTGCCAAATACCATTTGAATTTCTCAAATGCTTCTGATTTATTTCTTAGATACATGACAGTCATCATTCTTGAGTAATCATCAACAAAGAGAATGAAAAATTTCTCTTCAGTATAGCTTTCTATTCCAATAGGTCCACATAAATCAGTATGCACAATTTCTAATATCTTCAGATTGATAGTTTTTACCTTTAAAACTAGTCCTTTCCATTTTGCCAATCTGACAGTTCTTGCATAGACCAACCTCAGGTTTCTTAATGTTAGGAATGCCTCTTACTTTCTTGAATTTGCTTATTTTTATCAAATTATCAAAATTGACATGACACAAATTTTTATGCCATAACCAACTCTCTTCAATTTGAGCAATAAAACATGAGCATTCACCAAGTTCTAGATAGAATAAGTTACCTTTAGTTTGGGTGCCAAATCTTATCAGCTTTCCTTGCTCATTCAACAGTCTTGCCTTTCCATGCATGAATTCCACCTTGAATACAGTATTGAGTAACTGTGCCACACTTAGCAAATTATGTTTGAGACCTTCAACCCAATAGGCATTATTACAAAAAAGTTCTTTGGTTAGATAGATTCTTCCTCTTCCTTTTATGAAACGAGGTTCATTATTACCAAACCTTACACTGCCACCATCATAATCTTCAAACTGATCAAACTTAGTTTTATCACCAGTCATATGATGTGAGCAACCACTGTCTATAATCCATGTATCATTCTTACTTATATGAGAGATAAGAGCAATTTTATCTTCCTTATCATTGTCAAAATCATCTTTAACAACAATATAAACAATTTCATCCTCACTATTATCAGAATCTTTAGAATTTTCAGCCATGAAACATGATTTCTTACCTTTGTTCTTGAATGATTTGAAATCTTTCTTGCCATTCCATTTATGATCCTTCTTTTCATCATTGTTCTGCTTGTTCGGGCACCTAGCTGCAATATGACCAATTTCTTCACATGAAAAACATATTAGAGGAACTTTACCTTTATATTTTCCTCTGCCTCTGGAGTATATTCTTGCTAGAAGAGCTTTAATTACTTCAAGATCATTGTCTGAGCTTAGATCTGATTCATATTCACTTTCTGACTGAAGTTTCTTTTTGCTTTTCTCCTTGAGTGAAAGTTTGGCCTCAAATGCCGATTCCATGTTCTTGGAAGCTGGAACATAGTTGTCAAAGTTATCTAGTTCAAATGCAGTTAATCTCCCAACTATGGCCTCAAGATTTATCTGATGATTTGCTTCACATCTTCTTTCCTGAATTGTAGACACTCTGATTGCATAAATGAGAAGCAAGGTTCTGAGAACTTTGCTTACAACTGTTTCTCCTTTGATGTCACCACCAGCTGCCCTGATTGCACTTACACACGCTTTAACTCTTTCAATATACTTTGCAATGTTTTCATCCTCTCTCATCCTCATTTGATCAAATTGTCCTCTTAGACTTTTTGCTTTTGCTCTCCTCACATTGTCATCCCCTCCATAAATTTCTTTTAGCTTGTTCCACATGTCAAAGGAAGTTTTGCAGTCCTTAATGTCATCAAATTCTTCATAGCTGAGAGCAGATGCTATGTCTATCATCATGTTGTTGTGAGTTTTCTTTTCAGCAATATCATTGACTGATAGTGTACTAGAAGTTTCTTCACATTTTTCTTCAAGGTATTTTAGTCCAGTATCACCAACAGTACCCAGATGAAGTTTCATCAGTCCTTGCCATGCTGAGAAGTTATCTCTATTAAGTTTTGGAATTTCTCTTTTGTAAGACATCCTGATCTTTTGCTTAGATCCTTGAAATCTTCTCCTACAAGTACCAAAAGCTCTGATACCAATTGTTGAAAATGAGAATGAAGTAACTGAGAGGGGGAGGGGGTGAATCAGTTACTACAAAAACATTTCACAGTCCCTTAGAAGTATAAAAGTTTGATCTATTTTACAAATTACTGAAACTTGATATTGTAGCAAATAATAACAATCATTAAGAACTGATATCAAAACAATTCAGCAAACTCAAACACTAGAAACACCAGATTTAACTTGGAAACCCAATATGGGAAAAACCACCAATGTAACTAGTTACTATTTTTCACTCTTCTGAAGTGAGCCCTGTTAGGAGCCAACCTTGTTAAAGGTTACAAAAACACACTATTAGGTGTGACCCTATTAGAGGATTTAAACACTCTGTTAGAAGTGGCCTTGCTAGAGGTCTTTAGAGTAATTCAACTGAATTGTCACCTTGTTAGAGGATTTACAAAATGGCTGTTAAACCAACTCTGTTAAGAGATTTGGATTCACTGCTGCAAAGGTTATAAAGCAACAATGAAGTGACCTGAATAATATGAAACTTATCTTTTTCTGATTACAGATCTCTGTTCGGCTTGATTGGATCCTTATTGATCAAATACAACTTTACAGCTCCTTTAATCCTTCATCAGGATTCACTCAGTCTCCTCTTATCCAAGTATTTGCTTTCGCATCCTTGCTTCTCTTGTTCTTCACTTGTTTTTACACCTTTTTTCTCACACACTTTTACAACTTGAATAACTCTATATATATATATATTTCAGATTATCAAGTCGGCTCAAATAACTTGGAAAACAATTATTCCAATAGTCGGCTAAATTGCAAGATTTAACAAATCCCTTTATTGGCTGACCCAACACGGTAAACTCTGTTCAAAAATTATTCCTGTGTTAACCGACTGAGCCCAGTTAATACAGAGAATTCCATGAAATCCTTCAATCGCCAAGTGAACTCGGTAAGCACTGAGTTCCCTGTGATGATCAAGTGAGCTCGGTGAAATTGACTCCACTTTGATGACTGAGTGAGCTTGGTGAAAACTGACTTCTCCATCTTTTCTTCGATGACCGAATGAGCTCAGTGAAAACTGACTTCTCCATCTTTCCTTCGATGACCGAGTGAGCTCGGTGAAAATTGACTTCTCCATCTTTCCTTCGATGACTGAGTGAGCTTGGTGAAAACTGACTTCTCCATCTTTCCTTCGATGACCGAGTGAGCTCAGTTATCATTGTCTAAACTTGGTTAACTAAGATTAAAGACTGATATGACATTTTGTGTGACATCAAGGACAACACTATCCAACACTTGGTTCTATTCTAGTTTCTTCACTTGGTCTTTCAAATTCTAAATTACTATGTACATATTTGTCAAGTAGTTCAACATCTCTTTCATGTACACTAATCTTAGAATTGGAATGTGCCTCAACTTCATTCTGTAATTTTGCACCTGAATGTAACTTGGTTCCTAAGTGCAACTTGGTAGTCATTGAAACTTACCATTGATTTACAACATCTTCATCAGCAATCACACCTTCATAAAAGTTGTTGGAAATGATTGAAAAGCTCATGAATGAAGAGTAATGAAAATAGAATTAGTAAAGAATGTTTTCAATCATTTTTTTATCATTGATGTCAAACTTGCTACTTGCAGGAATAACAATTGCTTTAGTGACCCAAATACTATCAGTTGGTTGATTGACAAGGAGGTGGCAATCAATAAGATGTAACTAGAGTATCTAGAGAAAGGTTGAAATTATGATTTTGTAATGAAGTATAAGGATTAGCTAAGCCATTGATGAAATAGTGTATTGATGATATACTCTAAGACATAGAGGATGGACACACTAAGACACATGATGTAAGGACTAACTAAGTTCTAGTTAGCACCGAACAAATTCTTAGTTGAAGCCGAGCAAGTTCAATTTTAGTGTGTGTTGAGTGAAGATCAAGTGCCAAGTGATCTTTAGGTGCTAAGTGATCTTTAGGTGCCAAGCAATCTTCAGGTGCCAAGAAATCTTCAGGTGTCGAGCAGTCTTCAGGTGTTGAGAAAGAAATAGGTGTTGAGTGAAGATACAAGTGCCGAGCAAGATACAAGTGCCGAGTAACACAAAAGAAGCTGAGCATCAAAAAATCAATAATGCCAAGTTACTACATTATTTTGAAAATCAAAGATTCACCAGATCTGAGCCGACATGGTAGCTATCTAGAATTTTGTGAATCAGATAGAAGATAAGAATGATGAGTTGGTGGCACATAACACTATGTAAAATATTTTTGGTGAATACAATTGGATTCTAGACAAAATTTCTAGATAAGAGCAAGATATGGGATAGATACATTGTATCCTACCTAATCTATTGAAACCCTAAAAGTTGGAGAGGGATAATAGAGTAGGAAAGGTATCCCAAATTTCTATTTAAGGAGTCATAAGGTCAGAAGCAAAAAAGGTGGTCAAGCATGAAAGCATGAACTACTGAAGAAGTTGCTAAGGTGGAAGAGAGCATAGATACTCCACTTCAATAAGTGACCATAGATATGATTGCATTGGTATGATGAGTAAGAAGACTCAAGGTGATGAAGCTTGCGATGACAAGCTCACCGAGCTGAAGTGATTAAAGCCAAGAAAAAGATTGAACTAAAGTGTGATCTGTAATCTGCAAGATATGTTGTAAGTTGTATCAGATCAAAAGCCATTATTGTTACTCTCTAGCAATTGTAATAGTTAAAATAAATCCTATGGACTTAGGTTGGTTTAATAGCCATGTTGTAAATCCTTTAACAAGGTGACATTCCAAGTGAATGTTTCAAAGTCCTTTAACCAGGCCCATTCCTAATAGTATGGTGAAATCCTCTAACAAGGTCACATTTAACAATGTGTTGTAGCCTTTAATAGGGCAAGCCTTTAATAGGGTAGACCATCATAAGTGGTTGAAATCAATTGCACAATTATTTTGTGGGTATCATCCCCACTTCAGTTTTACCTTCTTATTCCTAAAGGGTTTATGGGTTATCAAATCCTTAGTGTTATGGTGTGATGCATGTTTACTTTTCATGATTGTTTAATGTTCAATTGCATGCATGATAGTTTCAGTTATGTGCCATTACGGATTCGTAGAAAAAGTTGCATTAGACATCAATGGACCTTGAATAACTGATTCACCCCCCCCCCTCTTAGTTATTCTAAAGAATTATAACAAAAGTATACAAATAATTTGTATTCTTTTGGTTCCTTCATTGGTTCAGCCTCATATACTTCTGTATATTCATCAAATTTCAGATTTGTTCTTTCTACATCTTTGCTAGTGTTAGTATTTAAACACTTATAAGCTTTATTTCTTGTGGAACAACCAAGAAATACACCTTCTTCATTTTTTGCATCTAATTTACCATTCCTAAAATATTTGAAAATATAACACTTGCTTCCAAATAACTTAAAATATTTTACAATAAGTGAGTATCCATACCATAGTTCAAAAGGTGTTGAACAAGTACCTTTCTTGACTTGCACATGGTTCAAGATATAGATAGTTGTATTGACAACTTCTCTCTAGTATTTAAAAGCAAATTTTTTCTACATTATGAGTATCCTAGCATAGTCCATTACAATCATGTTCCCTCTTTCAGTAATTCCTTTGTATGGAGGGGTCCTAGGAGAAGATGTATTTTTTTTTATTCCTCTATCATTAAAAAAATCTCAAACTCATTTGATGTAAATTCTCCTCCTTTGTTAGATCTCGAAAATTTTAGACTTTTACCTATTTCCTTCTCAACTCTTGCTAAGTACTATTTAAACATTTAGAAAGCATTAGATTTCTATTTCAGAAACATAATTTTCATCATTCTATAATAATCATCAACATGTAGCTTAATGTACTTATCTCCTTTGTAGCTTTGCACTTTGATAGGTCCACAGAAGTCAAAATGAATAATCTCTAATATTCCTTTGGAGGTATGAATGTTACTCTTAAAACTTAACTTTGTCATTTTGCCTAACTCACATTATTTGCAAATTATATTGTTAGGTTTCTTTAACTTGGGCAAACCTCCGACTCTTCTCATGTTACTAATACTAACCAAGTTATCAAAATTAGCATGACATAACATCTTGTGCCATAGCCACACATCATCAAATTTTACAACTAAATAAGTAGCATCCTCTATATCAAGGTAGAATAGATTACTTCTAGTTTGATCACCTTTTCCAATTAGTTTTTCATTAGTATCATATATCTTAGCAATCTTGTTTTCAAACTCAACCTTACAACTTGAATTATTCAGTTGTGACATACTCAACAAATTATAGTTAACTCCTTCAACATAATAAGCATTGTCACATGAATTTTTTTTTGAGTTTGATAGAACCTTTTCCTTTTTTCAAACAAGATGCGTCATTACCAAACCTTACTCTATTTCCATCATAATAATTCAAGGTAATGAACTTACTCTTATCTCTAGTTGTGCGATGTGAACACCTACTATCAATGATCCATCTGTCATTCTTGTTCACACAAGACACTAGTGCAGTTGTCTCATCCTCATTAGATTCATCCTTCATTGCAACATAAAACACTTCATCACTATGATCGTTAGATCCATCTGTTATTTTCTCTTCAACAATGTAGCAAGACTTATTTCCTTTGTCTTTGTAATCATTTTTGTCTTCACCTCTTGTACTTTTTTTCTTGTCTCCACCTCTATAGTTCTTCTTCTCTGGACATCTAGCAGCAATATGACCAACCTCATTGCAATTGAAACACATGATGGGTAACTTATCTTTGAACTTTCCTTTACCTCTGTGAAATCTCCTTGCTAGTAGTGCTTCAAGTTGATCTACATCTTCCTCATCTGTATCACTATCACTAAACACATGTTTTTTTTTTTCTTCTTCTTCTCATTAGGTTCCCTTAATGACATCTTAGCTTTTAAAAAATATTATACATGATTGTCAAGTTTGTAATTATCAAAAAATAGATAGCTCAAAATTAGTGAGCCTACCTACCAAACCTTCAAGAGTCAAATCATTCCCTAGTATAAATCTTAGTTCTTGTATTATAGAAACTCTAATAGCATAAATTTGTAGCAGTGTTCTCAAAACTTTGATTAGTACAGTCTCATCATCTATTTTACCAGTAGCTCCTCTTATTGCATTAATAACATCTTTATCTTAGAGTAATATCTAGCAATATTGTCACCTTTATACATTCTCATAATCTCACCTTGAACATTTTTGTCACCTCCATAGATAGTGTGTAGAGAACCCCACATTTTCTTTGCATTGTCAAAACCCTTGATATCATCAAACTTGGAATAACTTAGGGAAGAGGAAATTTTCAACATTATCTGGTTGTGTTCTTTCTTCTTTTTTAAGATCTTCAATAGTTAGGACTCCAATAGAGTCAACATGCTCAATAGTAATGGTAGATTGTTCATGATCTCCAAGACTTCCTAGGTGTAGCTTCATTAGACTTTTCCATGTAGGAAAGTTATCTCTATTAAGCTTAGGTACCTCTCTTTTTGACATCTTGATCTTTTTGCTTCTAGTACCTTCAAACTAGTCCTCTTAAGAAAATGACTCTGATACCAATTGTTGTAATTCTTTAGAATAACTAAGAGGGGGGATGAATTAGTTATCCAAGGTCCATATGTACAATTAAAACTTTTCACAATGTAGTGAACCCATATCCATAAAACATTTTCATCATACTTGCATCCATTAGATCATACAATCACATAAACTTGTAGATTATTGTCAAATCAACTTTGCAAAAATGTAAACATGAAACATAACATATTCAATAACACATTTGATACAATGATTTAACATGAAAACCCAATTTGGGAAAAACTACCAGTAACATACTAATTCTCACTCTTCTAAAGTGATGTCATGTGAAAGGCCAACCCTATTAAAGGTTACAATGCATGCTGTTAAATGTGACCTAGTTAAAGCATTTCAATCACCCTATTAGGAGTGAGCCTTGTTAGAGGACTTTAGATCATTCACTTGGAATTTCACTTGGTTAAAGGATTTACAAATGACTGTTAACTCAACCTTAATCTAAAGGATTTACCTTAGAAAGTAACAGTAAAGCTTGATCTAATAACAACTTACAACACACTTATAGATTACAAGTCTTTGTTTTTAGTCCTCCATTCTTGCTAGCTTTGACACACTTCAACTCTAATAGCTCATTCACCCTTCAAGCATCCATACCCTTAAGCCTTCTTTCTTTTCCTGCCAATGCAATCTCTTCTCTTAGGTCATTGAATGAAGCAATACCCTAGACTCCTTGTCTTCCTTAGGCTCTCACACATGACAACCTTTGCTTCTAACTAGTCATCTCTATAAATAGAAAATTAAGATCTTTTGTTGTTCATCCTCCATTGTCCCTTTTAGAGTTATTTTGGATTAGTTAGGATTTAATGAATCTACCCCTCATTTCATTTCATTCCCTTCTAGAAAATTCCCCTTCAATCCTCTTTAAATTTTGCCTCAAAATAGTTTATCATGAATTCTATGCCACCAAATCATCAAGCTTATCTTCAACACAGTTTACACAATCCAAGAAATCAAACTTGTTAGCTCAGATTGATCAAATTCTCAATATCTCATATAATGCTGTCACTCAAAATTAACTTGCTTCTAATGCTTGACACATGCTATTTTTCTTAGTATCTACTATCAAAACACTAAGTGTGAACTAAAGTTTACTAGTGCTTGGAATCAACTAAAATTTACTCAGCTTACACTATTTCACTTAACTTACATTGAAATTGACTTCTCTCTGCTCCAACTAATTTTCTACTTGGCTTACACTAACTTTTCTCGACACCTACTATGTAGATTTTTAAGCTTGGTAGACACAATTCATTTAACTTTTTCTTCTGAACTTAATTATGTTGGGATTAAACCACAAATAGAAATAACAAGTACATGCAAATATAACCAATAATAGAAAATAATAGATCACACGGAAAAGAACACAAGGCACCAAGATTTAATGTGGTTCACCCAATCCCTAGGCTACATCCACCAAACAACAAGTCTGATATTATTATGACCTAATGATTACAACTTGATTACAATCCATAATCCCTTATAGCTCAATACCGCCGCAAGAACCAATTTTCGCATCAACACTTAATGAAAAATACTTAACCTTGATTCCTTTATAAAGGTAATTTTATACTACTTTAGGGTTACAACATGTTAGCCATATGTCAACCATATGTATAGTACTTTCCTGATCAGTCACCACAAACTAACAATCTCCCACTTGGGGATTGATTAGGCTCCACATTAAACAACAATCTCCCACTTAGAGACTAATCCTATAGCTATGCCACTACTTCATGAGGCTCCCACTGGATCAAACCACCTTGGACTCTGTTGTTCTTTTATTCATGTTCAGTCTAGGAGACCAACCAAAGTTGAAGAGGAGTTTAGTCTATCTGTATCTTATCCAATTTTAACTAGACATCCTCCAAAACTGACTGAATGAAATGGTACCACAACTATATGTGTTTGGTCTTTGAATGCAGAGCTGAATTCTTTGTAAGATGAATGACACTCTGACTATCTATAAACAAATAATTATCCTTCTGAGGGTGTCCCAATTCTTCCAAGAATAATTGAAGCCATATCATCTCCTTGGTTTCCTTTGTAGTAGCTACATACTCTACCACTATAGTGGATAAAGCATTGACCATCTATAACCTAGAAACCTAGCTCACGGTTGTCCCACCAATAGTAAAGATATAACCTGTAGTACTCCACCTGATATCAAGATCCCTTGTCAAATCTGAATCAACATAGCCCTATAAATTAGTAGTAGAGCCCCTAAAGTGTAAACACTTATTAGATGTTCCTCTCAAACATCATGGACTTGAGAGAAAATTGTTCTTAGATGAGTCTTGGTTGAAGACTTGGATATTTTGATGAGAATTCTCATTCCCCAATCTTGGTCTACTCAACAATTTTGCTACTTGAGAGATATATCCCATTGTTTTTCTTAGGTGCATTATATTTATGCTTGTCTTTCATAGATATGGATCTTGAGCTATGGTACATGAGTTAGTTCTAGAGGGTTCATTGGAGAGATGGTTTGGCATTGGTTATCTCCATGTGCATATGTTGTTATGCTGGTTGAGTTTGGGAGATGGTTTTATATTGGGCATACTGCTTAGTTTAGAAATGGTGTTATGAGTTTGATCTTCTTGTGAGAGGCTCACATCCATGATTAGTTATATGGTATGGTTCAGGTGTTATTGAGGCTTTTTGTTGGGGTTTTATGGAGGAGATCATACTTGCATAGTTTACATCTAGAGGTGTGTGTAGAAAGACATGATACATTTTACGATTTGCATGGTTTCTCTTTGGTCTTGGTTGTCTTCCTGGATGTTCAGTTTCACTTACATTGGATTTGAGATTGGTTGAAGATTGTGATCACTAATTGATGCTCATGTATGTCATGTGAGAGATGATATGGTTATTCCTTTATCTATTTCCTCTATTGGTTATGGAGAACTTGGGAGACTATTGGAGACATGTTATGAGAGTTGTTCTTGCAAGTTTTTGGTTTATGTATTGTGGATATCCTTGACACTACATGGATTCACTTCTTTGAGATGTTGTGAGTGAATTGGTTATAGATTTGACATTATCTTTTGCAGTGGGAGCTTCTTGGTATATATGTGGTAGGTATTGCTCTTCATGCTTATGATTGTAGGTTATAGATTAGATATGTTAATGTTGTGAGATTCACTTGGTATGCCTTTGGAGGTATGGATAGTTGGATGGGTTTGACACTTGTTGTGGGTGTTATTTTAACTATGGATATTTTGACAACTATGGATACATGTGATTACCTTTGGATCAAGTTTTTGTGCTTGGCATTATAGTTGATATAGGATTTTATGATCTTCTAATGCGAGAAGTTGGGTAGCTTTTTCTTTGGATGGCTTCTATGTATGTTTAGTGGTAGTGGTAGGGATTGTTTCATTGTGGTGATGCAAAAATTGGCTCTTGCGGTAGTATTGAGCTATAAGGGATTATAGATTGTAATAAGGTTATAATCATTGGATCATAATATTATCAAACTTATTTTTTGGTGGATGTAGCCAAGGTATTGGGTGAACCATGTTAAATCTTGGGGCCTTATGTTCTTTTCTATGTGATCTATTATTTTCTATTATTGGTTATATTTGCATGTAATTGTTATTTCTGTTTGTGGTTTAATCCTAACAAGTGGTCTAGTACATACCATAGCATACCTCAAGCTTCCTACAACTGAAGCATAGGGTACCTTGGACGTCTTATCCTCCTCTTCTTGTGTCTTAGGACACATCTCCTTAGTTAACTTAAAATGATTAGGTAAAGGTGTGCTGACAACTTTAGCATTCTCCATAGAGAAATGTTGCAACACCTTCTCAACATAATCAACCTGAGATAGCATCAATTTTCTATTCTTCCTATCTCTGCAAATCTTCATACCAAGGATTTTTTTTGCTGCCCCTAAATCCTTCATAGCAAATGCATGTGCTAATTGGTGTTTTAGCCCCTTAATGTGATCCATGTTAGACCTAGCTAGACCCATATCATCAACATATAAACATAAAATAATGTAGCTATCATCATCCAACCTCTTAAAGTAGACACAATGATCTAAATGAAACTTACTATAACCATGCTCATGCATAAAACTATCAAATTTTAGATACCATTACTGAGGTGCTTGCTTCAATCCATATAAACTTTTCTTCAATTTTCACACTAATTTCTCTTTACCTTTGACTGCAAATCCCTGTGGCTGAGCCATATATATCTCTTCATCCAAATCACCATGAAGGAAGGTTGTTGTAACATCAAGCTGCGCTAAATGCAAATCTTCATTAGCCACAAGTCTTAAAATAGTATGGATGGAAGTCATCTTAATAGTAGGAGAAAATATCTCATCAAAATCAATGCCCTTTTTTTGTGCAAATCCTTTCACAACTAACCTAGTTTTAAATCTTTTCTTACCTCCTTCCTCTTCTTTCAACCTATAAACCCACGTATTCTATAAAACTCTTTTACCTGTAGGAAACTTGCATAAATCTCATGTCTTATTCTTCAATAAAGAGTCCATTTCGTCTTTCATTGTAGACTCCCACTAAATCTTAGTATCCACCTGCATAGCTTCATCACAACATTCAAGTTCACCAGCATCAGTAAGTAAAATTGAATATAAAAAAGAAAGTATTTTTGGAGATCTAATTTGCCTTGTTGACCATCTAATATTCATCGATGTGTTTGGTATTTTTTTTTGCAGTTGTTGTACATCATGAGGAATGGCTAGAACATCAACTTTTGGAGTATCATCCAACACTACATAATCATCTTCTTTGTTCTCATATTGTTGCAACAGATCTTTGCACAACACTTTCTTATTGAATATGACTTCCTTCCTTCTTAAAATTTTATGATTTTCAAAATCAAAATGCCTTTAATTAAATTCATTAATAGAATATCCAAAAAATACACATTTCTTTGACTTAGCTTCTAGCTTGGTTCTATTTTCAAAATCTATGTGAGCAAATGCTTCATAGCCGAAGGTTTTGAGAAAAGAATAACTCACCTTCTTACCAGTCCATGATTCCTCTAAAATACCATAGCCCAAAGGAGTAGAGGGACCTCTATTAATCAAATATACATCAGTATTGATAGCCTCTACCCACATGTGTAAGGGCATCCCAAGATGCAACCTCATGCTCCTTGTGCACTCCATTATAATCTTGTTCATGTGTTCAACCACTCCATTTTCCTATGGAGTCCTTGGAATAGTTTTCTATCTATGAATACTATTAGTGGAGAAATAATTGTCAAATTCATGACTACAATAGTCACCACCATTATCAGATCTAAGACATTTTAATTTCTTACCAGTCTCATTTTCAACCAAGAATTTCCAATTCCTAAAAGTTTGAAATACATCAGATTTCTGTCTAAGGAAATAAAACCATACTTTTTTAGTTGCATCATTAATAAATGTAACATAATAATGAGAGCCACTAAGGGAAGATACTTGACCCAGTCCCCATGCATCTATATGCACATTTTTTTTTCCTTCCCAATCTTTACAAAACTCACTCTCTTTTGTTTTCCATACACACAACTTTCACAAAAATCCATATTAACACATTTTAAACTTGGTAAAACTTTTTTTGAATGAACTTATTTCATACCTTTCTCACTCATGTGCTAGAGTCTGTTATGCCATAGTGTTGTATCAAAATTTACAATAGTTATTTGTTCTCCCTGCTCAACTACAACAACTATTCCTAAACATTCATTTTTCTCTGAAACAATTAAAGTAGAAGGAACAATATGACCTGTACAAAGATATAAGGTGCCTACTTTCATGCCTTTTGTTATTACAAGGGAACCTTTTGAAACCTTCCAATTTTTATCATTAAAAGTAGCTACATAAAACTCATCATTGAGTTGCCCTACTAAAATTAAATTCCTACTCAGCCTTGGAACATGTCTTACCTCATGTAGTAGCCAATGATTCTCATTCTGCAACTTAATCTTAAATTTTCCCTTTCCAACAATCTGATAGGGTCCATTATCCCCCAAATAAACAAGCCCAAAATCCCCTTGGACATAATCAATGAAATAACTTCTATGAAGAGTAGCATGAAATGAAGCACCAGAATCTAAAACCCATGAATCATCAACACTCTCTAAAGATAGAAGCCAAGCATCCTCTTTAGATTTGTTACTTACCACATTTGCCTCCTTGTCTCTATCTAGTTTATCTCCTTTATTTATCTTTCAATTCCAACAATATTTCTTTTTATGACCTGGTTTCCCATAGTACTAGTAGTCATTTGGTCCTCTCAATTGAGACCTCCTCCCTTTTGACTTTCCTCTTGATTTCCCATGATTTTTAGAACTACTTCCTCTCTCAGTAATTCTGCCCCTGATTTGTTCATTCAAAGCACTTCCTAATGTAGATCCACCTAAGGATTTTCTATGAGTTTTCTCACTCAAAATAACACTGATCACATCATCATATTTTAGGGTACTAGATCTAAGAATAGAATTACTCATAGCCATTACCAAGCAATTCTAGCTTTCAGGCAAAGGACACAAAATCAAGAGAGCCCTACTTTCTTCTTCAAAATTGATACCCATAGAGGATAACTAACTAGTAATAGTATTAAACTCATTTAAATGATCTGAAATAGATCTACCTTCTACCATTTTTATATTAAATAAATACTTCATTAGAAATACCTTGTTTGAAGTGGAGGGCTTTTCATATAGTGTCGCTAGCATTTTCATCAACTCTTTTGTTGTCTTCACTTTTTTAATATTAAATGCCACTGATGATGCTAGGCATAATCGAATGCTTCCAAGTGCCTTTCTATCCAAAAGATCCCATTCATCATTTGACATAGATCCTTGATTCTTGGCTTTGCCTTCTAACAGCTTCCATAAATCCTTCTAATAACGATAGTCTTCCATTTGCATCTTCCATAACTAAAAGTTCTACCCATTAAACCTATCAACCCTTAGCTTACCCTCATCTACCATTGATTCCACTCAACTGTATGACTCCCACTCAACTATGAGACTTTATTGTAGAGGATAACTAAAAAAAAAACCTCACTTTGATACCACTTGTTAGGATTAAACCATAGATAGAAATAAAAATTACACACAAATATAACCAATAATAGAAAATAATAGATCACATAGAAAAGAACACAAGGCACCAAGATTTAACATGGTTCACCCAATCTTTGGGCCATGTCCACCAATTAACAAGTCTAATAGTATTATTATCCAGTGATTACAATTTGATTACAATCTGTAATCCCTTATAGCTCAATACCACCATAAGAACCAATTTTTGCATCAACATTTAATGAAAAATACCTTACCCTAAGCCATTTTATACAAGTAATTTTATACCGCTTTAGGGTTATAACATGTTGGCCATATGTCCACCATATGTATAGTACTTTTCTGATTAGTCACCAAAAACTAACAAATTAGTGTAACCATCTGTTGTAACCTCAAGTAGATTATCAATCCACTATAATATCACTGTCTTAACTAATCTTTGTACTCCTTTTCCATATCATAACTCAAGCTTTCCTCTAGGTGCCATTGTTACCTCATTTGATCAAATCCTCTTCATCAATAAAACAAATGATAGTACTCAAATCATCTAAATAATTGTCATACCAGCAAGTAGTAGGTTTGACATTAGTAA
The DNA here is from genome assembly GCA_028749045.1 of Cupressus sempervirens. Classification (NCBI taxonomy): domain Eukaryota; kingdom Viridiplantae; phylum Streptophyta; class Pinopsida; order Cupressales; family Cupressaceae; genus Cupressus; species Cupressus sempervirens. The sequence continues at coordinate 399,714,328 of CM053791.1, read as the reverse complement.
CAAAATAATGATTGAAACACATATTCATACTTGTATCAATCTATTTTCAACATTAAATATCATGCACTCAGTTAAGTTTCATGACTTGCCATTTTGGAACTATTTAGTATGCATATGAGATAACATATCTTTCTATTTTCAAGTTATTTTAATATATTTTGACTAGGTTTTGAATCCATAAATGTTGGTTGTTTATTGTTGTCATGCTGATGTATATTGTTTAGAATTCTATAAAGCCCTGTTTGATCAGTTATAACTTTGACCTAGTTGACCAAAATGAGAAAATTCCTTTTTCATTTCTTTCTAGGGGTCAGACACTTGTTATGTTTCATACTTGAGCTTATGAAAAATTCATTTGACTAATTTTCAAGTGTGATTCCAAATGCAATTTATAATCTTATTGGTGACAAAAGGTGCAGATTGATTAGTAGCCCCATTGAGGATGTCATATCTTTGAATCCATGATAGATGATACCAAATTGTTTGTACCACTATTTTATACTCTAAGAAAACTTTAATTATGCTAGTTTTTAGGTCTTGATGGATTTTTTTGCACATTTTCCTAGCTTCATTTCTTTTGAGAAAAATCACAGTTTTGCCAATGCTCCCTTTTTGACAATTCTAAGTACCTAACTTTAAATAGTTTCCAAATGCACCCAATTATTTGTCATAGGCCCAAATTACATAATTACACTCTCCTCATGATAATAAACTAATGCCCCAATTTTTGTGCCCCCAGGTGTCTGTTTGACATTTTTATGGTTTTCTAAGATGTTTGTTTGTAGGTAGTTCAGAGAAGGCAACTTTGATGGTCAATGTCTTTTGACCTAGGTGCCATCACGAGATGAAATATAATAGGGTAAAAGAAATTGGAACAAAGAATTAGAATATTTATTTTCAAGGCACAGTCAAGTGTTTCTATTAGTTTTTAAGGCTAGTTAAAGGACCCCTTGGCACTAAATTGGTGATTTACAGGAAAGGTTAAAAATGGGTTTTAAAGGTTGAATTAGTGTTTTAAATTATTTTTAGTTAGTGAGGTAAGCTCATTGGATCAATCTGATGACTTAGTTGTTTGAAATGTAATTTTTTTGGCCAACTAATTTCAATAGACTGATGAGATATTGGAGATTGAAGTTGTTTAAAAGATTTTATAATGATTATAATGATTATATGTTTGATGCTTGAATATCATCATTGAATCTCAAATGGGTAGGTGGAATTATTGATAGAGAGTAACAAAGGAGGGAGTTGAATGAAGGTCTCAATGCTCACATTTGATTGAAAATGTTATACAAAATATTTCTTATAATATTATGTGTTATCAGATCTTCATCATTAAATTGGAAATAGAAAAATTTTCAAGCACAATATATTATTCATATAATGGAAAAGGAAGAGTCAATTGTTTCAAAAAAGAGGATGAAGCTCCATTGGCATAGTGGTAGGGATCACATTGATGCAAAGGAGGCCATTTAATGTTGTTAGTTGGAAGCCATATGCCATCACTTGTGGAGCATTTCATAGTGTTGTGCTTACATCACTAAATCAGTATGCATTCCTATACTCTCAGTTAATTGAAGCTTCTCAATACAATAATATATGCTCAACTAGGGAAGGTAGCTTATGTTAGACATTTGAACTTGGTGAGAATGACTAGATTGGATAGAAACTACTAAGAGTGAGTTATGGCTTGAGTATGTTGATCGATTGCCAAATCTTTTCTCACTCAAGCTTTTTGAGTGTAGAATATTCCATACTTGTGTCTTCTCGAAACTAGGTCATGGTTGGATGTACAACAAAGAGGAGTGCCAAGTTAGTGACAATGGAGTAGAATAACAAAACCATCACTAATGTAGATAAGGTAGCTTGTGAAACATCCATCATGATTATATCTAATTGGACATGCATCAGTATCCTTTCTCCTATCCTCTTTCTCCAAAATTTTCATGAAAATTCTTTGTTAGCCAAATTCCATGGTCACAAATTAATTATGATTCAGAGCTTCAACAAAATTATGGAAGACACTATGGATTGCTTGGACACAATGGACATGGAAAATCTACAATTCTCACAACTCTAGGAATGCGAGAGCTTCCCATACCAGATCATATGAATGTATATCTTTTGACCAAAGGCTAAAGTAGTATAGGTACTATTTGATTTTCCATATGTCATTTTTAACCTTGAGAAATTTGATCTTTACGTTTATTGAGAGAGCTATGGGGAAAAGCAAGTGAGTTTTTCTTATTTTATTGAGTCAAAATAGGTGAAAATGCGAGAGGGATGAATGCCATTATGCTGCTTATTTTACTTACATGAACATGGAAGTCAAGATAAATAGTGCAAACTAAAATTTCACAAAATGGGAGAAATTCTGTAGGGAGGATCATCATTTACACACAAAGGATATGTTGGTGCACACATGCACTATTTGCTAAAATAATTGTTTTACCTATTGTCCCACATTGGGAAAATAGTGGCATATTTTACTATTAAAAAACCCCAATCCTCATAGTCATTATGTCTTGAAAGACACTCATATTTTAAAAGTGAAGCTCACATGCATGGGACCCATGGACAGGACAACTAGTGACCATGGAAGAGGTATTTTGGGCAACTAAACACATTATGAAGGATGACATGTGGCAAGAAATCTAAGGCTTTTGTATGATTGGATGTAAGAAGAAATGGAGTTGTAATCTTATGCCTAATCATGAGATTGTTGGTGTAAATAAGTATTTACTTATTACACTAACTTTACTTAGGTTAATGCATTATTTTATTATTTATTTAGGTGAGACACTTAGGAGTTTGTGTACTCTCATGAGTTAGGCAACTCTAATTATGCACATGGTGTCTACAACATAGGAATTTGCATCATTCACTAAGTTGTCATGTAGACAACATAGTTATTCACACTCCTTATTTAGCACATGTTGTCTACACCACTGATTGGCATATTGAATAAATATCATCATTCTGATCATACTCTCTCTATTGGTCTACTATGTGATTATGTTGAGTTCTTTGTTCTTGGGTGAATTTTGGCTTAAACCAAATTCTTGAATGGTATGAAAGCTGAGGGAGATTTTCTACACATAGCCATTCAAGATAGTTCATGCTTCAACACCTCGACAGAAATCTAGAGCATCCATAGAAATTGGGAGCATCTAGAGCCAAATCTAACCTCACCGTTGCATCTGCAGCATCGATTCAATGAAGATCAACTATAAATTTTCCTATGCTAGGAAAAAGTTGATCATGAGGCAATTTTTTTTTGCAAATTAGAACCTAGAGGCCCTTATTTACAGTTTAGGTATGGTCATTTTATTGATCTAATTACTTAATTTTCAAATTTGAATTAATTCACTTCTCTACATTTTATTTTCTAAACAGGTATTTTTGGATTTATTAGTTGCATAGGTAGAGAAATCTTTTTAGCTAAACTGGGTAGTAACACCCCGGCTCAGCTCTGTAATTTTGGTAGAATATTTAGATTTATTATTGCAGGGTTTTATTATAATCTATGGGAATTTATTCCAAATGTGCACATGGGCTATACACCATACAAATTTGGCAAATCCTAGAATTGCACAAATATTCTAGGTAGACTTGGTAAATTCGGTGACATGCGAGCACATTGAAAACCTAACAATAATTCTAGCCTCGAAACTTAGCCCAGCCAAGCCTTACCTTATCTCGACAGCCAAAGCTCCCTTCGGTGGGCCTTTTACTTCACTTCCTATGGAAGGTTCTTTTTAAACAACGCATATTGCATTGTTCCCACCAATGTGGGATTAAAAATTGCAACTTCCCTCACAAATAAAGGAACCCGATGCCATTTTTTATTTAACATGCTCACTATTTTTTTAAAAACTCCTAGCGATATAACTTTTTGGTGACATACTTGTAGCTCTGCATCATTTGCCTACTACGTCGACACTACTACACGTGGCGTTCTATGGACCATTCATCTATCATGCCTGCTAGCTATAAGTCAACTCAACAACAACAGACTGTCCAACTTGCCACCTACGCAAACTTGCTAGCCCATAATAACAGGCTATATACTTCATCCATGCATCACTACTAGACAGGTGACACATGAAAGAGAATAGTTGACATGTGGCAATTCCTATGCCTAGCCTGCCCAATACCCGCCTGACAAGTGGCTCAAATCTAGCCACCTCAACAAACAGTTGTCAATCAAGTTAGCACCTAATCAGTAGCCCTGTCATCATACACATCATCTATTTGTACAATACAATTTTTTCCATGTCACCCATCTGTACAAATTTGGTACTACTGATGTCATTATTGACATCATCATAGGAGAAAGATGTGTTGATGTCATCAATTTCATGAACATAAACTTGATAGCTGTTTGACCATCATTCCAGGAAAAATTATAACTATTGTGACAACCGTATGACCATCAAATTTAACCATATCTTTTGCTAATGCAACCCCCCTCTAGATTGATTTTCATTTTTGTAGTTTGACTTTGGGAGGCCATAACTCAGACATGTGGACTCCAAATCAGGTGAATTTTTTTTTTGAAATTGGGTAAAATTTCTTAAACTTTTTATAGTTGTAGCTTTTTTCTAGTTTTGGTGCATGGATTATTTAGAAATTACATTTTTTGGTGATTGTACCTACATAATCCTGTATTTTTCAACTTCAAACACTCCATAAAGGCACATCTATAGTCAAAAATAGGTTCCATTTTTTTGAAAGTGCATTATTTTTTATCTACTTTCTAGATCCTCAGTCATATTGTAGGGTTGTGTGGACAAAAGTGTTACTTTCAGTAATAGGGCCTTTTTTTTCTTTGTATTGCTTCAGAATTGTAGCACATTGTAAAGTTCTAGATTTGTAATCTATTAAGAGGTTGTAACAAGAAAAATTAGAAGTTCACAAAGGCCAAAATTGGCAATTGGTCCATTGTAATCGCACTACTGATAAAGTGCCCAAAGCATCTTTTTTTTTTTGGGGGGGGGGGGATTTCTTGATTTAGTGAAAAGGGGGGTGTTCTCAATGTTGTGTTCTATCTTTTTTGCACTTTTCTTTCATTTTTTGCATTATGGGCAATTTTAAGTTTCCAACATTAACTCCTCATAACTATGCTACATGGTCCATTAAAATGTGGTATTACTTAATGCATAATGGAGTTTCTTAATATGTAGATGGTACTCTTCCTAAACCAACATGTGATAATGTATCAGCAAGTGATATTTCAGCATGGGTAGCAATGGATAGGAAAGCCCTAGGTGATATATGTTTGGGGGTTGATGATAAGATCATGTATCAGATTAAGAAGTGTTCTACATTCAAGGAAGCTTGGGATACCCTCGAAAACCTTTATGGTAAAGTGTCTAAACAAGATGTTTTCAAAATTTAAGATGAGCTTGTCTCCTTAGATCCTAAGTCATATGATTCAATACATGATTTCATCATTAAGGTGAATGAATTAAGGACAAAGCTTATTGATTGTGGGAGTCTTATCAAATATGATAGATTGATCTATCTCATACATAACAAGCTACAATTAGAATATTCCACATTCATATCTTCTTTTAACACCTCAAAGACTACCTTAGAGTCTACCTATAAGAAATTCACTTTTGATGAATATGCTGATCTATTGGATACTGAAGAAAAGAAGTTGAAATCAATGGGGATTCTCAAATCACCTCAGTCTAAAGCATTGGTGGCCAACAATGAGGGTTCTCAAAATTTAACTAGACAATATTCAAATCAAGGAAAGCGTAAGAAGAAGAAATGGAAGAACAAATATTCAAAAGATGTAGAAAAGACAACACTATAATCCAATCAACATGGCAAGTCCTCGAATTCCAATAAGAAGGGGGACAACAATAAGGAGAAGAAAAAGTATGCCTATTACAAGAAATCGAGTCATGAAGAACATGAGTGTTATCTTAAGAAGATTGATGAATTGACCAACATCATGAGGAAACATAATATTCCACTACCTAATGCTTATAAGGATAAAGGGTCTTCTTTAAATTCAAAGGGAAAAGGGCAAGCACTCATGGAAAATTTGAATTCTTCTAACGAATGGATATTTGACTCAGGTGCCTTATATCACATGGCTTCTTCAAAGGAGGATTTGTCTTCAATGAAGAACTCAAAGGTATCACACATCTTCATGGGAGATGATAAAAAAATGGAAGTTGAAGGAAAAGGAAATGTGAAAATGAAAAATGGAGAGTTTCAAGATGTTCTCTATGTTCCAAACCTAAGTTCAAATCTCCTATCAATCTACCAAATCACTCACCTTGGAGATGGGCATAGAGTTGAGTTCCTTCCAGACTTAGTTAAGGTGTACAGTCTTAAAGATGACTCCTTGGTTGTAGTGGGGAAAGTGAATCATAAAGAAAGGTTGTACTCTTTCTCCCATTTTGTACCCAAGTCTCCTTCAAAGGACTTGTTATCACAATCTAATTCAAACATGCAATTATGGCATGAGTGGTATGTTCATCTTGACTTCTGCAACCTTCAACAAGTTTGCACAAATAGAATAGTCAAAGGTCTACCTCAAATCAACTTTTCCCACAGTGAATGTTCAATAGATTTAGTGGATATGCATCCAAAAGGGAAGTTATAGAGAGGGAATTCTTCAAGAGCACTAGGTGTTCTACAGATGGTTCACATGGTATTAGTAGGTCCTTTTGTATTTAGCCAAGGTTGATATATACTGACTTTTGTTGATGACTTTTCAAGATACACTTGGGTCCACTTTGTTCATAATAAGAATAAAGTGTTGGACAAGTTTCTAGCCTTCAAGACTCATGTTGAACAAAAATCTAGGAAAGCCATCAAAATTCTCCAAATGGAAAATGGAAGCATGCATGTGAACAAAAGACTCACAAACTTTTGTAGGCTTGAGGGAATTGATCTTTAAACTCCACTAGCATTCAGTCTGCATAACACAGATGTTGTAGCATTGAGGATCCAAACACTTAAGTCTATGGTAAGTTGCATGATACAAGTAGGGTCTCTAAATCCATAGTTAGAAGTTGATGCAATTAGTAGTGCCACTCACATTCTTATTCGATCTCCTCATCTAGCCTTAGATGGAAAAACCCCTTTTGAGGCATGGTGTGGCAAAAAACCTTGTGGTAAAAAACCTATTATGACACACTTTAGAGTCTTTGGTTGTCTTGCATGGGCAAATAGATCTTCCAGGGGATGCAAGGCACAGTCATCTTGGCCTTGTACTTTCATTGGTTATGAAGATAGTGTGAAGGCATATAGACTTCTAGATCTTGAGATACATAAGATTTTTGTGGAGAAGGATGTACACTTTGAGGAAAGTTCACCAAGCTTGTCCTCTAATCCTCTCTACACATCATATATAGTGCAAACTAATAGTGACGCCAACGATAGTGCTTCAACAAATTCAGATACATGGGGTTCTATTGATAGTTGCAGTGAGAGGTCACTACATTAGTATAGTCCACATGCATACATAGCCATAGTGATAGGTATAGCACAATAGGGTACATTTAGTCTTCTATATCTAGCTTTAGTGATAGATTTGGGGGACAATATTGATGATTTGCCTCTTCTTCTTGATGTAGAATCACCTTCTTCAGTTGTCAGGAGGACACCGTCTAACCCTCTTGTTCATTCTCTACATGATCAATTGTCATAGGTTGAAGTGATTGTGGATGCTTATGATCAGTAGTTGCAACAAGGTTCTTCATCAATTGTAGAGAAATATAGTTCTTTGAGATAGGTTCTTCAACCAGTTGAGTAGGTTTCAGAGATATCACTTATCGATGGGATTATTTCCATGCATAGAGGAAGAATCTCATCTATACCTTTGGCATTGTTTCATCCTAAGGGGAGGAACACCATTCTATAGTCTTGGATCAGCTTCTTTATCTGAGCAGTCATTGGTAGGCATTCTTCTTTGGGGGGGAGCCTATCCTATCTCTCTTCCTCTTCTCATCATTCTCTTATGCATATACTGGATGTATGTCATAATGGAGGGTCTTGATTACTCTATCCATCCATGCATCCCTATTCATCTCTTTTTTGGGGGGAGGGTTTTTACCATGAGGCTTTCCCTCTTTCTCTACTTTATGAGAGGTTGCATATCATTATGTATATAGGTACCTAACATGGCCTAGTAGTCAGGACCCATCTTGCATTGCATCCTAGTTTTTGTAAGCTTAAGGGCATTCCCCTAAGTTGCACTTAAGGTGTAAATAAGTATTTACTTATTACACTAATTTAAGTTTACTTTTGATGCATTATTTTATTATTTTGCATTATTTTATTATTTATTTAGGTGAGACACTTAGGAGTTTGTGTACTCTCATGTGTTACACAACTCTAATTATGCACATTGTGTCTACAACACAAGAGTTCACATCATTCACTGAGTTGTCATATAGAGGACAACATAGTTATTCACACTCCTTATTTAGCACATGTTGTCTACACCATTGATTTTCATGCTACACCATTGTAGGCTTATCCTTACATCATCATACTTAATTCCTTGCTTAATGGAGGATAACCCATATCTGGTGGGAATATGCTTGGTTGTATGACTTATCATGATGTTGACTTCTATGCATTCTAGAAGCTCTCCAAAGGCCTTTTTATATAGGCACTCCTAGTGTACTCTTGTGATGACATATATGGCATATTGAATGAATATGGTCATTCTGATCATACTCTCTCTATTGGTCTACTATGTGCTTGTGTTGAGTTCTTTGTTCTTGGGTGATTTTTGGCCTAAGCCAAATTCTTACAAGATTGTAAGGCTTAAGATGAAGAGTTAGGATCTCATGCCAATCATAAGATCAAAGATGTTAAAGTTTGAATTTATGAAGTCATGCTTAAAATATGCTAAGAAATGCTAGGATGGTTGAAATCTAAAGCTACAAGGAATACACTTTTTTGAGAGATCAAGAGATATAAGATTGGGAGGTTCATAAGTTTGGAAGGCCAAATTCCCAAGGTTCCAAACTTATGATTAAGAAGATATAGGGCCTGCTTGATGAGATAGCCAATAAGGAGTTGATACATGGCACCTAGGGATCAAAAGAATAAGGTAAATTAATAAAAAATTATGAGATTTTAAAATTCAATATTCTCTCATTCCTAAGTGTACATTCTAAGGAGTTGAAAATTTAAAGTGAATTTGAAATTTTGTATAGTTCAAAATATATAATTTTAAAAATTTTCAACTTTTTAAAGCATGTTCATGGCCAAGAGCCTAATTTTTCAAATGAGCACTAGGAGCACCATTTTTATCCAAAATATGGAGTACAATATACCTTTGGAAAGGGAAAAAGCTGAACTTTCTAGATATGCATTCATAATGTGTATAGGTATTCAGCAACATAAGTTATAAGTAGTTTTCTAAAAATTAGAGCATTCTCAACAGAATGAGTGTTTTTCATGATTGTGATTCAAAATTAGTTGGAAAGCAACTAGGAAAGTTTTTTGGCTCAAGATTTTTGGGGAAATGTTCTTAGAAATGTTCTTTTGCATCTAAAATCATATGGCTGCATGGGTTTTGGCTTGAGTTTTATCAACAATTTTTTGTCTTCTTACAAATCAATTATGTTTCCATCATTTTAAAGATATTTCAAGCATTCTTAATCAACATTGATAAAGATCTAATTTTCAATTATAGGAAGAGAGTAGAGAGAAGTATTACATCATCAAATGGATGTTTTTCAAGTGGACAAATGGAAACATCATAGTAGATTTGGGATCTCCCCCATTATTTTTAATCTCTTCTCTTCTATTTTTCTAAGGTTGTTAATTGTTGGCTATTTCTAGACTATTGAGTAGTGCTCTAACTATCATTCCACCATTCATGCCCAAGATTTCTCTTTGTATATGAACAATAATTAATGGAGTTTTATAGATACTCCTAGTCTATTCAACTATTTTTATTTTATGAGTTAATTTCATGCATCCTCATGTATTTGTTTCAATAAAATGTAGCAATTGAGTTTTATCTTTAGTCTATTTTCTTGTCTCTTATATGGGTTGTCTATAATGTTTTATGGTTTCTAAACAAAGCACTTAAACCTAGTTGAAACTCCTTTTAAGTTGTATTTATCAATATGTTTTGTTGTTGGAACAAAGAGCCAAGTAAATGCTTGATATTTGATAGGGTTGTAGATTTCACAAAAGGATAGGTTGAGTATGAGGTTCATAATGGATACAAATGTCTAATTCACAAAGTGAATGGATATATCTAGAGTCTTGATATGTGAGATGTATCAATGATTTCTAAGGATGTGTGTTAGTGATTTGTGGAATTTCCTAATAGATAAAGAACTAGTTAGCTAAAAGATCTATATGTTTTTTATCCATACCTTGGTTTTGCTAATAATCAACACATTAATCAAAGTATTTTCCCTTTTTGTTGAAGAGATGAAAAGAGTTTCCTTCACTTAGTTTATCAAGTTCATGAGTCATGTTATTAGTTATTTCATGTCCATGATTTTTTGCATAAGCAATAGAAGATTCAAGGTTTTATTTACTTTGTATAGATTTAGATTGTATGCTTTTGGAACTAGTACCATATAAAAGAATCTATAGGTTCACCTACCTAGGTTTTGCGAAGCCTAAAAAAGAAGGAGTATAGCCTTATAGTTAGTCTTGATGTTTGAATGGGTATGTTGAACATGGGAATTAGCTTCCCCTAGATACATTTTGTTCTCATCATTGGGTTTTTGAAACCTATAGTTTTAAAACACCAACACACCCATACAGGGATGATATTGGCTCAACATGAGAGGTCTGATCACTAACTACATGTACCACTATTGAGAATATTATAAGTCATGCATAGTAAATTAATATAATCAAGTTTAGATGCGTAATATATAATAGATGAAGCAACCATTACTCATAAGCACTTAATAAAGAATCTAATTACTTTCTTTTAAATAATCATTTAAATAATCTATTTACATCATTACATAAGTATAATGAAAGAACTAGATAAATATTCATAGCACGTACACAACATTAATGAATCCAACAAGCCATTAATTGTCATAAACACATCAATCATACATAAAGAATAACCAACCCATTGATACCATAACATAAATCCAATCACACCAAGGGTGTAGACTACTCATTGGTCTCAAAATGATAACCCAAAAGCAAGATTATCAAGGTTACATCCATTAGAATGACTTGCATAAATCAAATGGGAGAGGCACTACAAGATTTCAAATGAAAACTCAAATATGAAACAAAATCCTAAGAAGTATTTAGACATGATAGAAAAAATTATTGAACAATAGAGTTGGAAGGAGTAAAAAGGGTGAAGAGTACAAAGGTTATTTGAGCAAGTAAAAAGATGTACTAGTTAAAGATACTTGATGGATTTCTCAAGTTGAGTTGGATCATCTCGATTCTTCTCAAGAATCAAAATAAGAGACTTTCTTTTCATGAACCTTGGGTGTTTGATGTAGGAACATCTTGGGTTTAGAGAAATCTTGCATCAACCAATAATATTATGTTTACTATTGTTGCTAGTTTCTAGTTTGCACAATCTAGGAGATCAATCGAATAGTTCTTCATATTGTCAAGTTATCATTTGTGATGATCAAAGTATATTAAGGACCTATCTTGGATCATTTTTATAGTTTCATAGCTTATTTGGATCTATTTTTCCCAAGATATAAATTTTTCTCTCTATTGTTTTATTCAATTATATATTTATTTCATTAAATTTTGATGTTGTATTGGGTTATTTCCAAGAGGAAGATTTGATCTTTCCTAAATATATTGGTGGTGTTCCTTGACCAAAAGTCATCACTCTTAAGCCATTAATTAATACAAATAATTATATTATTAAGTTTAATAATATTATTAATATGATTATTATATTATCAATACAATTATTATATCATAATAATTTGTCATAAATATAATGCCATTGCTATTCTATCAACACTCCCTCTTAGCTAAAGAAGATGTACTATGATTTATGAGTTATAGAGTAGTGTTCACAATGGCTACTCAATCAAGTGTTTAGCCATGGAGTTACTCATGTGACATCCACCTAAGTACTCCCAAAGGGTGGAGGAAGGGATTATACATAAAACTTTCTCATAGAGAAGAGTGCTACAAGATTGAAACCTCATACATATCTCACAAAGAAGAATGCTACGAGGGCTGATACATTATAATTCTCTCACAAAGAAGAATTCTACAAGGGATAAAACCTTAGAATTCTCTCATAAAGAAAAATGATTTGCTGACTAAAGCCTCATACTTCTCTTGCAAATAAAAATTCTATGGGGGTTGAAACCTTAAACTTCTCTTGCAGAGAAGAATACTACAAGGGAGGAAAATTAGACTTCTCTAGCAAAGAAGAATACTGAAAAGGCTAAAATATTATAATTATCTCACAAAAATGAATGTTACTGGGGATAAAAACTTAGACTTCTCTTGTATAGAAGAATGCTAAATATCAAGGAATTACTAAAGCTGAGACCCCCTCTTAGCAATCACTTCATTTTGGACAAATCTAAGCTTGTCTACAAAATGCATAAACTTCACTCTAGCAAGGGGCTTGGAGAGAATATCATCCATTTGATCATCAATACTAATGTTCAAAAATTGAATAAAATTCCTTTACACCATATCTCTAATACTATTATATTTTTTCTTCACATTCTTTGACATGTATCCATCTATCCAATTATATCACAACCTATGTATCAACATAAATACCTTCTAGCCTACATACATGGGACTCCATACCATAAATCCTACTCCTTTGATTTCTATAATTTTCCAAGAGGATGTCATTCATCATATCTCATTGATGCAATTTCCATCTCATGATAGAAGTGGAGAGGTGATGATCCAAATGTACGTATACCTAATCAATATAGAAACATCTAAACATGAGCCATTACATCTAAACCAATATGAATAAGATCCTCAAATATTAATTGAATAATATCCACTAGGTACTCCCTCTGATATGAAAGTAAACCCTTCTCACATGGTTACAATCATGGAAGAAATTTTTCTCCAAGAATGTAATATAGTGATGGGAAAAGTAGCCTACTTTACTATTGTTGCTAAGAGTTTGGGAATTTTCTTCTCAATCTTAGATTACTTTATTCAATTCATCTTTTAGATTCATAGTCAAAGTATTGGGTTGAGGTCTAGTCCATTATGTTCTAAATTGTGTCTAGAATTATGTGTCCTCTCTTGATTCCTTTTATTTAACCCTTCTATTTGGATGAACAACTTTAGTGTAGGATGCATTAGAGATGCATCTAAATGGCTCCAATACTATAGATCATGTAACATTAAAAAATAATGTCTATCCATTTAGAAATATGTGAACCTCATTAACTTAATCCTCTTGTCATTTCAGATATAGTCTTTTGAATTATGCTAAAGATATCATTCTTATGACTCACAATTAGATAGGATACCTCCAAGAGACATGTCCAAGGTCTAAGAAAGACATATGTCCCTCTTTTACTATTCTATCTAAAAAACAAATAAGATCCTTATTGAAGTTGTCACACCTCTTTGTTATGATAATCAATGTCTTTACATACCTTTTCCTAGCTCAATTCCAATCATTGTCCATCATATACAAATCACATTCTTGTAATTATATTACTCAATTATTTTATATCTAATAATTAATAAAATCTTCTTGTTAACAATGTTTCGACTAATGATGAGGATTTGGTTCTTTCCTTTATTAATATCATTGACCTTCATCGATATTCTTGATGGTTTGATTCATCATAGCCATTGATAACTTAATTATCATCACTTAATCACAAATGTTGATATTACGATTGCAAAAAAATGGTCTTATAAAATAAATGCCCCTAAACTCAATTATTGACCTAAAATAATTAAAGTCCTAATCAAAAGGAAATATATTTCTACCACCTTATATGATTAGAGTATCAAATTGCATATAATATTTTACTTGTAATAATCCTAAAAAATCAATTAAATCCTAAATATTGACATTCATTGTCATTTAAATCATCCTAAATCAATTAATTTAATTCAATGTCCTAGCACATTAATTAAATTGAACCCATTTTCTAGTTACACTTGAAAAATGAATTAAAAAATAAATAAATTGAATTAAATCTCTAAAAAAATTAGTTAATGAATTAAATATTCATAAATTGATAAAATCATACTAAATGAGATAAATATTTAATTACCTTCTCAAAATTCTAAAATTGATGAAAACAATACAAAAATAGAGTTTAAGTGCAAACTTGAGTTCAATTATATAACATGAAATCAAAAACTAAATAAAAGAGTTAACTCCACAATGCATAAATCAAAAAAGAAAGTCAAGGGAGCTCTTATATCATTTCTATAAAAAGAGAGTCGATTGATCGAGCAATATAACTCTAATATACTAGAGTCAACTCTCATATCACTCCTAATAAGGGGAAGAAAGTTGTACTTCCACCTCCTAAGGTATTTGATCAATAGGAGGTGCATGTTGAACTCAACTTGAACTAATACTTGGGTCCTATAAAAGAAGACTTCCTAACCTTCATTTCTTATGTGCAATTGAAGAGTAAAGTTATAATGTTGAACTTTCTCTAGAGATATTTTGCATCACTTTTATTGAGATCATTTCTTTTACTAAGTTCATATAGATTTTAATTGTATTCTTAATTAAACCATCTAGACTCATTCATATTATTGCATACAAAATCCAAAAAGATAGATTAGATTATGTTCATATTAAATCCTTTATTTCAACAACATCTATAATCACTGAAAAATACTTGAAAATCTAAGAGCATCATAATCATATTGACTAGAAGGCAATAAGTCACTTTCTCATGGTTTTTTACATATAGTATGATTATGTCATTTTACTAACCATGTGAGGTGTTTTGTTTATAGTTATAGGTATAATTTCCACAAACACATTTATGGTGCCTATTTTGGGGCCAAAAATCAAATTTTTAGCTTCATTTTTGCATATTTTCATATTTTTTGTTATTTTCTTAATGATTTTGTTCAAGTATCATACAAAAAAGAATTTGGGCTTGCAAGAGAATCAAGTTTTTGAGAAGACTCACATGATGGGCCATTTTGACTCACACGAGACATTGACCTAAAAAAACTATCACCTAGAGTTACATCTTGTCTTACATGAGATAATACTTACTTGCTTGGCAATTGTGAATTCTCATGTAATTTTTGACATCTATTTTTGTATCATTTTATAGACAGAAAGAAAATATCAAAGTTTTAATTTACAATTTGGTGATAATAATAATTATCCTATGTTCATTGTGTTGATCTAATTGTGAAACAACTTGATGCATTTTTGCAACATGTATTGTCAAATACATTCATAAAATAAAGACTAATGAAAAATTATTTTGCATGTTGCCTTGAGAAAATTGAAGAAAAAATTATGCCTTCATGCTATATTTCATTTCTAGGAATCATAATACTTTGTAAGTTTGTTCAATTTAGAAGTTAGGGAATTATGTAGTTGGTCTTCTTGGGCCAATTAGAAACCTAGAAACATTGAATTGGTAGTGTTTGAATTACTAGATTTTTCAGGTGCATTCAAGAGGAGTTTAAGGATAGGAGAGTATGCTCATTTTTCTTGGTCAAATTAGAAATTTTGACCTTGAAATTTTTTCAAAGCTTTGTGAGTCTCTAGTATAGGGTCCGTTGCTAATTAAAAAATAATTACGAGAATGACCCAAGTGGGAACAAGATAACCTAGCTAATCTGATCCACCATAATCAAGAAACATTTGAGAATAAAATATAAAGTAACACAATTATTTTTTTCTATTTCACTCTAGTGAATGTGTGGGACCATCAGGCTATAATCTTGGTTGTGAGACCATTTTCATACTTGTACTCATAGAAATATGATGAAATAGACTGGTATCTATGTGGGGGATAGAACTCTAAATCTCATTTACAAGACCATATTATATTTGAGTTCTTGTGAGGGGTGTAAAAATACCTTAATCCTTCTTTAGAAGGCCACAAGAGGTAATTGTAAATCAAATCCTAATTAAGAACTCTAAGATAAAAGCTACCTAGTTCACCTTTGTACAGGGAGGGGGAAGAATCTCTCCTTTGTATCCTTAATATAGGTATACACCTCAATGTTTGAAGATGGTATATGAAATTGGCCCCTATTACAGGATAACCTTTGAACATATATTATTGAGTCCTTGGAAACACCAAAAACACAAGCACCCTCTAGGGGATGACATGGCTATGTAAGATGAACATATATGGACAAGTTATGAGACAAAGGTTGTGGCTTCTACCAATTTTTCCTTAGGTAGATTTTTTATTGAATTTTATTCACTATTGTATACTCATGAAAACATTCTTGAACATAAATATGTCATGTATTGGTCATTGGGTTAAACTCCCTATGATATTGATTCCATGAGATTGCTTTATTTCTTGTGGAATTTCTTGTTGACTAATATTTTGTACATTATGGTATTGGTAAAATTAGTCTTGTCATATCTAAGATTCACTTTTACATTATTACACTATCAAAATTATCTTGTCTAGGAAGGTTAGCTATCAAACCTAGTTTTGAGATATTTGAGACTCATTATTGTTTCATTACACTGGAAGAACTTACTTGTGACATAGTCAAAAATATCAAAGTCTAGGGATATTTGTTGTCAAAACTCATCTAGATACCTCTAAGAGTTATCAAAGTGTTGTTACACTATCAAAATTTGTTTATGAATTCTCTTAAATCATAAAAAACTAAGAAATTTTGGTTTCGAACTTCCTAGTTTATGGATAAATATTGCATGAGTCAAATTCTCTGGGTTTACTATATTTTTTCACTCGCCTAGTGCCTACCAAGTTCTTGCTTGGTAACTACCATTCTTCTACATGACTAATTTCTTAAAAACTACCAAATTTATGATTTTAAAATGTCACTCTAGTGCAAAATATCACCTGGTAGAGTATTTTACTCACCTATTCATAGCATTTACTCACATAAGACTAGAATTTACTCACATAGGAAAGCACATCCTCATGCAAGTCTATAGATAAATTATCAAAATAGTGAGTGATATTTCACCAATTTGGTCAAGTATATGATCTAATCTTTTTTCTAGAAACTATCTAGCCTATCCTACATCTTTGATAGTTGTATATGAAACTGAAAACTTTATTTGAAATTGAGTTAAACATCTTGATTTAAATCCAAAATAGTCTCATATACTTACATCTATTATTGTATACTATGTTGTGACACCTTTTACCATAAGAGCCATCATCTTGACTATTTAGCCACCACTACTTTGATGAATCATACCTTCATGTAACTCACCCACTATCATCTACCTACAAACTAAGACAAAATTTTTAATGTGGTCTTGTTTTAAACCTAATATACTTCTGCTATCACAAACATTGATGCTTATTAAAGCTAGGAGTTCTAGAAAATTTGTAGTTGAATGATTTGAGAGAGGTAAGAGCCTGTCTTGAGTCTCAAAATTCTTTGGTGACTCAGATAGATCACCATCACCACCAAAAGGCCCTTACATAAAATGGTAATTTACTGAATAGGCCAATCCTTTGTTTAAACAACAATATGTTGATAAGATCTTTGATAATCAATCTCCTAAACTTGAGTATATCACCATGAGTAGAACACATACATTGATTGGACCTAACATTGAGATATTAGTTAGACAATATTCTATAATGATGTCTAAAAATAACACTAAAAATGATGAATAAAAAAGAAATAATAGGGACCAAAACAACAACAATAATATCCCTAACATATCTAATGATGAAGAACCACCCCAAGAAGAAATCAAAAAAACATTAGAAAAGAAAAAAATTCCATAAAATAATGTAACTATTGATGAAACAAGAAAAGGAAATGCACTTCCTTGAAATCATGCTTGAAGAAGTTAAACTACCAAAACACTATGACACTGAGACACTTGTCACTAAGGAACAAGAAAATTCTATATCTCTTTTAACTAAATAGATGCAAAATATGCAAACACAAAAGGAACTAATGAAGAAAGAGAAAGATAAATCAACTATGAAATTCTCATTAGATTTTGTTTTTCCATTTCCTTTTGACAAAGACATGTACATGCCTCCTTTTCATAAAATAATAGAGATGCCTCAATTTGAAAAGTACTTGCATACATCCAACCCCCAAGATTATCTAAGAGAGTTTGGTAAACTCTCTATGGAATTCATGCACTATTAATCATATGTTATGCACTTGTTTCTATGAATCTTATTTGGACAAGCTATGGAATGGTTTTCAAAATTACCTTCTAGAATTTTTTAAAAATTCACAAAATTGTAAACTTGTTTAAACAATAATGTGCCTACAACATCAACATCTAGGTATCATAAAGGACCTTTGTAAAATTAAGCATAGAATTGGAGAATAATTCTTGAACTTCCTTCAAAGATAGGGGTAAGAATATTATAAATATTCATGAAAAACCCCTAAGGATGAGAGGCTGGACATCTTCTTGGACAACCTTGTATCTAAACTAGGTTATAAACTACAATTTCAAGGACAATCTTCATTTGATGACATGATAGAAAAAAAATGTATGGATAGAAGAATTCATAAGCAAGAAGAAAAAGATAAAACTCCATCAAGAACCTAAACAAGGATCTAGCTCTAAAAAAATATAAGAGAAAGTATTGGAACAAGAATTGTGATGTTGTAAAAATGATGGAGTGGTAGACACTATAAATCCTAAGGAAACTAAAACTTCTTTCAATATCAAAAGAAACATACAATTTAGCAAGGTTGCTGACATTATTACATCAAACTCCATAGCTATTAGAGGAACATTCAAAGATAGACCATGGATTCTTAGACCTAACCCTAAATTTGCACCTTTGGATAACCTCTCAAAGTATTTTTTAAAACCTTATTACAAAACAACATCATAAAGTTACCAGATAAAGTAAAACCACCATGTTGGTGAGAGAATGATTACTTTGATTTACATCAAAATAAAGGAAATAAAAGTAGCAACTACAAAAAAATAAGACATGTGATCTAGGATCTCATACAGTCTAGAGATGTAGTGGTGGATGGACACAATGCCAGCTTTGATCATAAGGCCTTCAAAGAACCTTTTCCCAAAGATGAGATAGGGGAAGAATCCAAATACAAGAACAATGCTAAGGTAAATTATGTGTGCTCTAATGATGATAATGTGATTTTCATGGTAGAGCCTATTAAAATGAAGTACTATAATATGGTCATTTTGATGGGACCAAATACATATCCTAAAAAGGAAAATGCTATAGCCAGATCAAGGGAAAAGATCATACTTAAAGGGGTTTAACCTTCTTTAATAGTCAACCACCAAAACACTCAATCTATGACTATAACTAAAACTTTAAAGGAAACATCTTCCTCTAATAGAAATAGTTACAATATTCTTCAATAATTACAATGTACTAATGCCCAATAATAATCTTTGAACTATTAAAAATCTCACCTAAACATGTGGAAATCTTGGAAAAATCCCTCATAGAAGTAAACCCACCTAAAGACTTGGACCTGGATTAGTTTCAATCTATGGAGGGACACTTATACTCACCATAGTACTTGTTCTTCTCTAAAGAAGATGATAACTCATTGAATCACTTGTAAATTGAGAATTCTACATTTAGGTCATGATTCATAAGTTGTGTGTCAAACATGTGCTAATAGATGGAGGATATGGCCTCAACATCTATTCATGTAGTCTAATTCAAAAAAATTGATTCTCTAAACATTATATAGACCCTCTCAAGAATATAACAATTCAATTTTGTGATGAAGAAGAAAGGGTATCAAAAGGACTTGTTGTCTTGTCTATCAAAGTGGTACCCATGGAAAGAGATGTAACTTTTCAAGTGCTAGATTTACCACTATCATACAATATCTTTTTGGGAAATCCTTGGATACACAAGAAGAAAGATGCACTCTCAATGTGTCATCAATGTATAACATTCCCCAAAAATGGAGTAGAGGTGTATGTACTTGCCAACTCAAGTGATGCTTGCAATGCATTAAAAAAATCCATTCAAACTTGTGTACCATGCAATAGGGAATCTACTAATAATCATAAAGCTAAACTAAAAAGCATTGAAATTTCTCTAAAGCTAAAGGATAGAGGAATAGGGAAGTACAAGCTACTAATGTTATCTCTAACATCACTCTCACTGTCTCCTCGGTATTATGGTAGACCCCCTAAGGATGTGAAACCATCAAGGATTAAAGAAAAAATTGTTCATGATTATACCTTCATACAATGACTTGTATCTCTAGAGAAAGACAAAGAAGGAAGATCTATCTTGGCTTGGTTTGACAAAGGAGAAGATAGATATAAGGAAATAAAACATTGTGGCATATTGTCTAACATAAACAAAAGAGGTTATAAGATGATGACATAGATGGAGTATAGATGAGGAGGTCCTGTTGGAAAAAATAACAAAGGAGTAAAAGATCCAATTGAGGCTAAATTCAAGAGGCCTAGTGATATCACTAGTATAAGCTTTAAAAAAAGACTGTTTGAGCTAGGAAATAAAAAGTTCATATAAATCCTTGAGAAACCTATTGATATCTTCGATGATGAAGATACATTTCCTTATCCCATTCCATAGAACATATTTGATATGCTCCATGATCATGTTGAATGAACTCCAAAAGTGAACAATGTTGAAAGAAGTGGTGATTTAGAGGAGATAACCTCAATCCATTAGATAACCCTTGAATAATTGTAAGCTATTCAAATATCCAATCTTGAGTATCAAGGTGAACTCTAGATTCCTATCAAAATTTTAAATAGGAGAATATAATCAAATTCAACCAATGGAAGGAGTTGAACAAGAGAAAAAGAATAAGAAAAGTGGTGAAAGGGTACCTATGACTATAAGAGAATACTTTAATTTACCACCCTGCATACCTGATTCTCATGAATATGAGTTTGATTCATTCTTTGATGCTACTACTACTAAAAAAGATGTAGATGAGGTTCACACATACCAAAAAAACTTGACATAAGACAAGGGTCTAGTGTAATGATAATTAATGAGTTTGGTTCCACTTATGCTTTTGATTAGATCAATAGGTTTTACAGGGATCCTGAAACCCAAAAGTAATTACATAAATATGGCTGATAATAAGCAATTAAAGCCCAACCAAATAAAGATAGGTCTCATAGCTAATAATAAGCAAAAAGCCCAACCAAAAACAAAGGCCAATGAAAAGGCCAATAGAACATCTAGTCAGAAAGCCAGGACAAGCAAAAACCAACAAAAAATAGCATTCATTGATCAACAAAAGACAGAATAGGAAAATTACTTTTCTGTCTTCCTCTCAAGCTCTTGCATAGTTTGAGCAACTTCATAGGCTTTGTGGGTCTCCTCTACACAACCAATTTTCCACCCTCACCACCAATATCCTCCTTTTCTTGCTCCTGGGGTTGAAATTGGGGATGAATAGGGGAAAGTGGAATTGTCAAAATATCCAACCCCTGGCTCAAGACCCTCTCTTGATTCATACCTTTTTCCCTCTTCCATTTCTTCCCTACAAGATATTCCAATTTGACAACCTTTTCCTCTTTTCCCTTTTCTTCAAAGACCATGACCTCCCTTCCTCATTATAATCTTTATCATCTTGACCTAAAATTTTTTGCCCATGACCTCTGGGACTCTTCCTTTGAGGGATAATTATGGAAGGAGACTTTTTTTCCTTTCATTTAACTCTCTTACCTAAGGAAGTGTTCTCCTCCCCCTCAGAGCTAATACTCTAGATGTCATCAGAATCAAAAGAAAAACAAGAACTACCTGTGTCTTTAGTAGCATCCGCATCATGCAAAGGGTTATTGCTAATTGTACGAGCTTTGAAATATTCATGAATTAACAATAAAAGTCCTTCATGCAGAGTAGGATTCATTGAGGGTTTCTTCTTGAAAGTAGTAGTATGGAAAGTAAATTTTAATATCATGGTGGAAGTGATTAAGAAGAACAAAATGGTAAGTTCTCACTCGATCAAATTTGGGATCCAGAGTGATGTACTCAATAACAACTCGTAAGACATACCTCCAAAGTTTCTTGATGGACTCCATATCATAGTACATCTTGCATTGTACCAGGTCATTCTTCTCCTTTGAGCTCTTCACAAAATCCTTCACCGTGTTCGTTGATAGTTTCTTATCTCTAAAGAATTTGAAACCCTCCACTAGGATTTTTGACACAACAATAGCCACTTCCTCAATAACTTGAAAAGAAACACCATTCACCTTCACCTTCCCATCCTTCCACAAATTCACCATACTATTTGTAACATTTGGGTCAAAACCATGGAATTTTGCAATGTATTTTGCAATACTGCCCTTCTCCAATTTATCCCAAACTTTACCCATATTTTTCCACTTTTCCACATCCCCCATAGTCTCCTTCCTAATACATTCACCCACCATCTCTTCACTCTCAAATCCAATGATTCTCATAAATTCTACTCTCTGTAGGCCCTTTTTAGACCTATGGAAAATTTGGTTTATGTTCCTCTAAAAAACACCAAAATGTATCACATAACCCCTTAAAAAGTAGCAAAAGAAAATCTTGACCTATAATACATGTTGAAATGACATGGATAACCTTAGCTACTTGCATTTTCAATAAATTCCTTTATTACTGAAACACATACCCCAAAATCCATAAATAATCATAATGGCAATTAGATCTCCACCGTATACCCCTAGATTTTTTCTTGTTCGATGAGACTCTTGGCTTCTACTAGAATATTCCTTCTTGAATGCCACGTCAACAACTTGTGTAGCCTAACACCCTCAATGGAAAACCAATCCACCATGGGGTTAGCTTCCCTAAACACATGTGTGATGTGGACACATTCAAATTTATCAAGGATAGCACAGGTCTCTTCAACTAAGTTAGCAATAGGCCAAGAAGGTTGAGAAATACAGCTAATACAATTAATGATATTTTTTGAGTCCCCTTCTAACCAAAGTTTTTTGATGCCCATATCAAAGTCCGGCTTAACAATTTGACATGTAGCACTAGCTTCAGCAAAATGACTAGTTTGGACTCCCAAACGAAGATAAAAAGCCACCACACCTTCTCCAAAGTTATTCCTTATACCTCCACCACAACTTGAAGGCCCAGGGTTACCTTTTGAAGCACCATCAAAATTTTCTTTATGCCATCCCTTTGGGGGAAGAAGCCATTTTACTTCCTATCTTTTTGTCTTCCTATCCTTTTCTTTCTCCTTCTTCTTACCTCCCTTCTCTATATCTCAACCCTTCCTAACCTATTAATTTTCCTTGATGCTTTTATAAATCTTTTCCCCAAGAATGAAGGTAGGCTCCTATTTTTCTCTAAAAATTCAATTATTCCTTCCCTTCCATACTCCCTAGTAGAAATGAGGCAAAATCCAAGTACCAAATTCCTGAAAAATAGAAAATTTGAACAAACTTTTCCACTAACTGAAGAAATCCAATTTTTTTTTTGGCATGCACCAGTAAATCCCTAAGTCCTTAGTTAAGAATTCCCAAACCTCCCTTGAAAAAGGACAGTGGATGAACAAGTGATTAACCATTTCTAGCTAGCTTTTATATAGTATACATCTATTGGGCATAATATGGCCTCTTTTTATTAGGTTATCTTGAGTTAGAATTTTGTTCTAAAGAGCCAGCCAATAAAAGATATTGATCTTTGGAATAAGGCTAGGTATCCAAGCGATCACCCATGGGGTTTTTTCCTTAAAACTTCAAAGAGAATTATAGCCCAAAGAAACATAATAATAGCCATTGGGATTATCCCCCCAAATAACCTCATCTTTTTGTTGCTTAAAACCATAGAATTTAACATTGTCATAATCAGTTTAAGATCCTTAGAAATGAGAGAAAGATCTCTCCATTCTTGACCAATTCTATAATTGATAACTTTTGACCCAAATTACCTTATACAAACATTTTCCTAGATTTCAAAAATAAGATTATGATTAAGGGGACCTTGGATAAGCTAGTTATTAGACCATAATTGGATATCCTCCCCATTTCCTAGTTTCCAAATAACCCTAGCCTTAGCCAAATCCCTAGCCTTCTGAATACCATTCCATATGACTCATCCCTTCAAAATATCCTCATTATTAAGAGAAAACTAAAGAGAAGGTCTTCTAATGTATTTATTAACCAAGGTATCTCTCCATTCTCTAGTACTATTAAAAATGTGCTAGATCTACTTTTTCAGAAGAGCCTTATTTAGATGGGTTAATTTCCTAATGCCCAAGCCACCATAACACTTAGGAAGGCAAACATTTTCCCAAGCCACTAGAGGATACCTTTTTCTCCCTTCTAGACTAGTCTATAGAAAGTCCCTCTAATTTTTTTCCATTTTCTCATCAAATTTAACCGGTATCCCAAAAAGACTCAAAGCATACATAAGAAAATTCTAAAGAGTGGATTTCACCAATTGGCATTTTCCAGCTTGGTTAAGCAAAGCTCCTTTCCATTCCATCAATTTTTTGCTAAACCTATCAATGATCCCATTCTAGAAAGAGTTAGGAGGCTTAGTGCCCAAAGGGAGCCCAAGATAAGTGGAAGGAAGCTTTCCCACTCCACAACCTAGGATCCTTGCACTTTTTCTCTGTCTGACCTTAGCAGAATTAACAAAGAAGATCAAGCTCTTATACCAGTTAATAAGTTGTCCTAAATGTCTAGTATACATATCAAGAATCTCCTTCATAACCTTTTCCTCTTAAAGAAAGGCCTCCCCTCCCATAATTGTATCATCCATGAATTGTTGATGGGAGAAGGAAGCACACCTAGAGGAAGGTTGTTAACCCTTAATCTTTCTTTAGGCTTATTTTTCTCAATTAACCTTCCAATACATTCAGCCATAATAACGAAAAGAATTGGTGAGAGGGGATCTCCCTGTCTAAGGCCTCTCAAGGGTTTAAAAAAATCTAAAGGAGCACCATTAACCAAAATAGCAAGAGAAGAAGTAGAAACAAGCTAGGACATAATCTTACAAACTTTCTAATCAAAACCAAAAGCTTGGAGCATCAAATCAAGGAATGACTAGTCAACTCGATCATAAGCTTTAGAGAGA
Organism: Cupressus sempervirens; assembly: GCA_028749045.1. Classification (NCBI taxonomy): domain Eukaryota; kingdom Viridiplantae; phylum Streptophyta; class Pinopsida; order Cupressales; family Cupressaceae; genus Cupressus; species Cupressus sempervirens. Next base: position 399,689,165 of record CM053791.1, on the reverse strand, counting down.
TCTAGTTTTAGAAGCATACCTTCTCTTTTACTAGCTTCCATTAAATTAATTACTTCATACACCATCATTAGCTAGTTTGCTACTAAAAGAAAATCAATGGGAGAATTTTCAGCATCCTAGAAGTAAGAACCTTTGAAATAATCTTATAAAAGGAATTGCATAGATTGATAGGTCTAAATTTATCCAAAGAATCTACCCCTAGAGATTTAGGAATGAGGACCAAAAAAGTGAAGTTTATCTCCTTTAGGATACTCTTGGCTCCAAAGAATTCCTAAATAGCCTTCACCACATTATCCATTACCACCTACCAATAAAATTGGAAAAAGAAGGTGGGAAACCCATCTGGGCATGGGGATTTATCAATAGGCAAAGAGAAAAAGGCCTCCCTAACTTCATGAGCATTAGGGATAGACCAAAGAATTTTGTTGTGATGGGGTTGGATAATCTAAGGAATACAGGACACAATACCATTATAATCCATCTTAGATAACAAGGGATCTGAAGACAATAGAGAGGAGAAAAAGGAAACCGCCTCGACAGAGATATCTTTCTCTTGAGTAAGAAAATCTTGCCCTTTCTTAATCCCTAAAATTATATTATTTTCTCTATGCTTAAGAGTGGATAAATGGAAGAACTTAGTATTTTGATCCCCTTCTATTAGCCAATTGATTCTTGATCTTTGCTTCCAGAATTTATCTTCCTTACTAATGATATTGTACAAATTAGATAATATAGCCAACTCAACCTCCCTATTTAAATCATTATAATATTCTTTTTGAGTATTATCTTTATTAATAGAGTAAAGTCTAATAGAAAGATCCTCCTTCTCATGAAAAATATGACCAAAATCCATTTTATTCCATACTTTTATAATTCTCTTCACATTACTCAACTTTCTAGCAACTCTAAACATAGTAGTAACTTCCACATCTATCCCCCACCAGAATTTCACTTTGTCTAATAAGTCAGGGTAAGAGGTCGACATCTTTTTAAATCTAAAAGAAAAATTCCTTCTTGGTTCAATGGGAACAAATAAAAGGGAAATAGGTGAGTGATCAGAGCCAACTCTTGGGAGTAGAGATAACTTACAAGAGAAGGACTACAACTAGTCAGGGGAAATCAAAGCTCTATCCAATTTAACCTAAATACATTATGGACTATTCTTTTATTGGACCAAGTAAAAGCTCCTCCTGATAGATCCAAATACAAAAAAGCCAAGCTATTTATAAAACTAGAGAGATCTTGTTTACTTTCCCAATCAGGTACCAACCCACCCATCTTCTCCTCATCCACTAATGTAGTATTAAGTCCCCCATAACAATACCTTTCTTTAAATTGCTAGTCTAAACTAGCTCCCCAACTTTAGACTAGTAATTCTTCCTTTCTCTCTTATTGATGGGAGCATAAACATTCAACAAAAACCAAATTTCATTGGAATACATATGAAACACCCTACAAAAAAGGATATTGCCATCATTATAAATAGTATTGAGTTTAAACTGCTTGATGTTGTACAAGGTTAACAAGCCTCTATATGGACCCTCTAAATCCAAGGCTTCTCCACTCATGATATTACTAAATTTTCCCAAAATCTCTTTCTTCATCTTCATTTCTTGAACCAACATAATATCAGGTCTTTGGTCTCTAATCAAGTTTCTTATAATTTCTTGCTTATCAGCACCATTTAGGTCCCTTATATTCCATGATATTAACTTCATTTTTTAGGTGTAGTACATTCCAAAAGAGTTCTTTGATGCCCATCCACAAAACTTCTTTTGGTCTCGTCTTCTTTGGCTTGTTTCTCAGATCTTCTTTCTCTTCTAGACTAAAGTTCCACATCTAGTTTGCTACTGCTTCTTGTCTCAACTAGAAAAGCCATTGATGGCTCCCTATAGCTTTTCTTTCTTGTCTTAGGTGATAAAGGAGCTTCCCTCTCCAATTCTATATCCACGGAGTGAGATACCATTAAGGCTTTCCTTGGGGTCATAAGGAAAATCAATGGCTCCACATATTTATCCCTCACTACCTCATCATCTTTTATAGAGTCAATATCCCCCCAACCTTTGATTAATTCTCTATCTCTGAGACCTATCGAGTCCCAACCATTCCTATCCTTGCCTCAAAAAACTCAGTCGAAACCAAGACTAAACCTTCACTAGGAAGAACATCTATATCATCTAAGGTGTCAGGACAAAGTTGAAAGGTAGCTTTCCCTACATCATCTATTATATCCACTCTCTTTAGACTCTCCACAGAATTTTTTGGAACTATAACCTCATTTGGCTTTAGAAGTGGTGTATCTAAAACTACCACTTTCTTTGGAATCTCCTTTTCCTTTACTGGAACTGCAACCACATTTGGTTTTGGAAGAGGCTCTCCTTGATTTATGATCTTTGGTCTAGACAAGAATTCATCGTCTTTCCTAGCAGAAGTAGTAGAAAGTTTTTTCTTTTCTATCATTGGGTCCTTGGAAACCCCCTCCTTCTGACCACACTTGAAATTCTTCTTTTTCCAAATCAACTTTTCCCTTTGTTGAGAAGAAGAAGGAAACTTCTTCTTATCCTTTTTAATCTTTGGACATTGATATGCTCTGTGCCCTATTTTTAGATAGTGAAAGCATGCAAAGAGGATGCTTTTGTAATCTAACTTCTAAATATGAGTACCCAACTTATGTGTCCAATAATGATAGTTTTAGGGGTTATAGTGATTTGAAAACATTTGTGGATTGGGTGACTTTAGGACTCAACTTGTTAGTCCATGCTTTTGATGAACTTATCATGAACACACTTGAATTAGTTGACTCTCTTTCCTTTATACATCTCAAACTTATTAATTGGAACTCTGATAATACATCTATTGAAGTCCCCCTATTCTAGGATAACTATTCTATATCCTGTTAGCTCTACTTCATTTAAACTATAGTGTCTTTTACCAGTAAATCTAGCACAAACATGATAGAGTAAGATATTAGGAGATTTATATCCCAAATGGTGGACAAATCATAACCATATACTATAACTCTACACAAAGGAGTCAAATTTAAGTGGAATGAAAATTCTTAAAAGACGCTAAATCAACTAAAGCAATATCTAGAAAATCCACCTATTATAATGCCTCATATTCAAGGGAAGCTACTGATCCTATACATGTCAACAACTACCAAAATCATTAGGGAAAATCCTAGCATAGGAAGATGAAAATGAGAAAGAATGAGAAATATACTATATCATTATAAATTTTGCCTCATATGAGATGAGATATAATATCATCAAGAAATATTTCTTGGTAGCGTTCTTTTCCTTCCAAAACTTAAGCACTACATGCTAGCTCATTCTATCAGACTAATTGTGAAGATTGCTCAATTGAAATATATGTCCAATTAAGATGTTGATAGTAATGTTGGCTAAATGGGTCATGATACCTATCAAGTTTGACATTGAATATGTCGATCAAAAGGACTTAAAAGGGAAAGTAATTATTGATCAGTTGGAAAAAGCACTATTGCAAGATGATCATGTTAGAAATAGATAATACTGAGAGAGGGGTGAATCAGTAATCTACAAACTTTTTCCCACAACTAAATATTGTTAATTAATTTATAAATTGCATATGAAAGTAAACCAACAATGTTTTATATTAAATATAACCATCCACATAGAGAACTCATAACACCATTATTTGTTAACTAGGGAAAACCTGGCTAAGGAAAACCTTGGTGGACAAGATGATTCACTAAACAAAAGGATCATGTAAGATATTGACCTTGTTAGGAGTCTATGAAGCACATATAGTGTCTCGAGTCCTTCTTAGAGGACTAGATCTTGTTAGAAGCCTCATCCCTTTTATGATTTGGTAGATCAAATATAATGTATGCAAGAAAAGCCCACTACCCTAACATGCAATTTTATAGTAAAGTTCTTCACAAGAGTACATATACATACAATACTTTCTTACTATTTTAATTCACACTTTCTCTAATCATACATTAGATCTTGCATCACATAAGGCTCATATATCTTTCAAGATATCCATAAAATAGTTCACATATCATACAATTATCCACATCTACTTCACATTCTTTGTGCAAGATAAGATCTATACTTATACCTTGCAAATTAGTAAAAAAATTTCTCAATCGGCATTCATTTCTTCAAATGTTTGATATAATATAAAATAATTTATGGATTAATATACAAAAAATCAGCTCATCATGACTTAGTCATTATCTTGTTACCAAAATAATTCCTTAAGTCATACAATTCAATTCTCTTCTTTGCTTTTTTCTTATCTATGAAATAACAGTACTGGTATTTCAACTATAACCTGTGCCATACTATCTATACACATCTGTGCACTTAATCATGTCATCAAGGTATTGTCATAAAGATATCCTCAACTACACATAAGATAATTTGAAGTGTGTCATCTATACACATCATATTTGTCTCTGTGTTGCTGTAAACTGTCTAACACTTAGACAAATTTCTAACTCTAAATGCATAAATGAAATGCTAAATATATGTTGCCATAAATGAAAACACTCAAGACATCTTACTGACCATATTTCCAATAGATCAACCACTACATATAGATTTTTCTAATGAGTCCATCATGCTTCTAATATAATAGGCATAGAAGATGTTCTTTGATGAGTCACATACTCAAAAAGGATCTAGTGTTGGAACTTTGTTCACCATGCTGCAATTGTATTCTCTACCCAAGGCATAAAAGATATTGTTTCCTTATATAAATAAAACCACATAATATGAAACCTCGATTAATGGTATGACAACAGACATTGAATGGAAGGTAGATAAATTTCATATTTATGAGGACTCACAATTGGTGATAAATTAAGTAAATGAAGTCTATAAGATGAAAGATGAGAAATTAATACCTTACAAGATGATGGTAGATGATATCAAGAAGTACATCCCCTATGTTACCTTTTAACAGGTTCAGGGTAGAAAATAAAGAATTTGGTGCTATGGAAAATTTTTCCTCCATATTAAAAATGTCAGACAATAGTTTATGTTATGAATTTTTGGTGGAGATGTTACTCTGCCCCTCTTATGATTCTCTTGATTCCTAGATGGTCTATCTTGTTATAGGACATGGAACTCATCCCACTGCTACTATATCCATTCTTATCTTCAAGACTAGATTATTCTTGAAAACCTAACTCAAAATGAGAAAATTAAGCTTATTTATAATTCTTCAAGGTACGTAGTCATAGAAAATGGATTATATAGATGGGGTCTAGATGATACCTTAGTTAGGTCTTTAAAAAATGATGAGTTCGAGCATGCATTAGTTGACATACATAAAGGTATTTGTGGATCACACTCTAGTGTCATGATATTATCTTAGAAACTACTAAGAGTGGGTTACTATTGTGTCAAAATAGAATAAGAAGCTATTAAATTTGCCAAATCTTGCAAATAGTGTCATCTATTTGGTAATCTAATAAATGCTTGAGCTATAGATATTATAAATTTTATTGCACTCTAGCCATTTCAACAATAGGCCTTTGATTTGATAGGAAAGATTTACCTATCTTCTTTGAATTGACATAAGTTTATCATTACTGCAATGGAATAATTATAAAGTGGGTAGAGGTAGTACCTCTCGTAGTAGCTACAAGTAAAGAAGTAGCTATGTTCTTCTTGAGCTATATTATTTGTAGGTATGGCATCCCATCATCCATCATAAATCATATGGGACAGTTCAAGAACAAATATCTTAAACAACTTTTGGCAAAATTTAAGATCAAACAACATTACTCGTCCATTTACTATCCTTAGGAAAATGGACAAGCATAGGTATCAAACAAGACCTTTCTCAAATTCCAACAAATAATGTAAACAAATATTCAATGGATTGGAACCTTCAACTTAATCTAACTCTTTGGGCATATAGAACAAGTATTAGAACATCTATGAGGGCAACACCCTTTGCTTTGGTGTATCGACAAGAAGAAGTACTTCCTATTGAGGTTGATATTCCCACTTTGTGGGTTGCTTTGAAAGGTCTTATCATAGATGATGATCATAAAATATCTAGGCTACAAGAGATGGAACTATTGGACAAACATCATCAAGTTATGTTTGATCACCTAAGAGCTTATCAAAAGAGGATGTCAAAAAGCTAGAACAAGAAAGTGTTACAAAGGGAATTCCAATTGGGTGACCTAGTTCTAGGAGAAAAATCCATGGAATCAACATAATAGAATTTAGTAGGGTAATTTTGAGACAAATTGTCTTGGTCCTTACATTTTCACTAAGGTTATTGGGTTTGGAGAATATCAATTATCAATGACAAAAGGAGAAATTCTCTAAGAACCCATCAACACCCTTCATTTGAAGTTTTACAACTAATATTCTAAGAAGATCTATGTCTATACTAAAAAGTCCTAAAAAATGGTAAAAAGCATAAATAAGTTATGAAAATATCACCATCCTAGTGAAAACCTTGCAATAGGTACCTTGATGATATCAAAAGAATCAAAAGACCACAAATGCAAAAATAAGATAAAAAGAAAGAAAATAACAAAAAATAGAAAAATGTAATGTCCCCAATTTTAATAAAATACTTTAAATAGTTAATGGTCCTAAAATTTAAATAATATTATTTTGATCTCCAATTATTTAATAAATTAATAACTTTATTTAGGGTCCTGATTGATGTTTGTATATCTTAGCCCAACTTTAATTTTTTGTAGGTGTTGTCATCAGCTCTCTTTGTACACCCTTGGGAGTTGTTCCAAATGGTGTTTAAGTATGACATGTAGGTAGTGATTGATAGGAAATTTGGATTATTTCTTTGTTCTGGAAATTCTTGTTGGAATTATGTATTGTTTGTCATTTTGAAAGTGGAAAATCCTCCCTACTTGGCTATTCTAGTTTTGGTGGAATTCAACCCTTGCCCTATTCCATCTTGTATTACTTTTCTTTGGATATGGAACATCTGGAGGACCATCTTTATTTAAAAATATAATATTTTGGGTTTCAACAATAATTGTTACATCTTTGTGTTTTAGTACATGCTTATGTTTCTAACTATTATTTGGTGCATTCAATGAATTATATCTTCCCCTCCACATCTCCCTCTCGCTCCCTTTGGAACATTCCTCAAATATTACTATGGAATCAAAAAAATTTGTTAGGTGTTTCTCTTGGTCACTTTCCTTCAGGTGTTTTCCTTGGGTGATTTCCCTTGGGTGCTCTCCCTTGGATACTTTTCCTTAGGTACATTCCTTAGGACTTTCCCTTAGGCATTTTGCCTTAGGTGTTTCCCTGATTAGGAACTTCCCCTCATGTTCTCTCCCTCAAGTGCATTCCCTCAAATATCTCCCTTAGATACTTTGTCTCAAATACTCTCCCTTAAGAACTTTCCCTTGGATGTTTCCATCAAGAAATTTCCCTTGGGTTCTCTCCCTTGCATTTTCTCCCATGGATGGCTTCTCGTAGGCATAATTCTCCTTTAGACCAAGTTCTTCTTCAGATGAAGTTCTCCCTCAAATCAAGTCCTCCTTTGGGTAATATTTACTTTCATATTGAGATCCTATTTTGGATAAGATTTCCTTTGGAATAAGATCTCCTATGGCCGAGACCATCTTGGGAACATTGTAGTGGTATCAAAGCTAGTGATGTTTCTAGCCTATCAAGTGTTGAGTTGAAATAATGGCATTAAGTGATGGGTTGGTTGATGCACTAAGAGAGCTAAGAAGAAGTCAACAAAGACTCCACAAATGGATGAAAGAAACACTCAACCTCTTAATATGAAAAATTTCGTTGGTGACAACATTGATTCTTAGGGAAAAGTAGCAAGAAATGTGAACTACCTTGTTGGTTGAGATGTTAAATAAAATCAAGCAATATTGGGTGAATGGTGGATGGGAGAGAGACATATCTTTAAAGGATTACATAGAATTATGAATGAATTATCCACAATCGCATCACAATAAACTCTCCAACAATGGTTTGAAGTGAGAGATTGACAAGTGGCTATAGGATTAAGTCATATATGTACAAGAGGAAAATAAAGAGTCACATGAGGATTTAAAAGAATCTATTATTATGCCTAAAAGTGGAGAGCACCTAAAACTTCAACATGACAAAAATTATGAATAAGTTTCTCTAGCTAATTTCATCAAACCAACACTCATGGATCAACTTGATGAAATTTGGGCCCTATTAGTGATCCTCAGAATGAACAAGCTCTACCAAATATTGCTCAACTTCATAGAGATGCTACAAATGATTCCTTGAAAGAGAAACCATAATTTTTTGGATATGGAGTTTATCCTTTGCTTTTACCTAAGTCATGCATTAATGAAATTTCTCCACGTAAAGGGCCTCCTCATAAAAGTAATAGGATCTACACCAGTTGTGAGATTCCTAAGGAGGTTGATAATTACATGAAGATTATAGATTTGAACATTGACACAAATGATTATATGAAGATTTTAGATCTGCACGTTGATATAGTTTATGATTGGCTTCTTTGGGATCCTAGTGACATCATACATGACAATCTAGTACAATAGAAATTTGACAAGAATTTTGATATTAGAATTAAGCAATAGAAGCTAGAGTCACTCTTCATTAGTATGATATTAGTGTTGACAAATATCGATACAATGACATTGATGAAGTGTGATGTTCTTGGATCTATGGTGATGCAAGATCATCCTCATGGAAGTAGAAGGGTTCACCTAATTATTGAGACTCCAAAGGAGATTGGTGTGCATAATACCATGATGGTTTTAGATTGGAGCCTCAATATGTTTTATGATTAGCTTCCATGGGGTCCTAGTGGTTTTAGACATAGTATTGTTTATATCAAAGTAGCATAGTAGAGGCCAATTGGTGGTCTACTCTTCTCAATTCAATTAAATTATGCTCATGTGATCCTCAAGAATCTTGGAGTTTCTAGTAGATATACGTATTCACGTCCACACATGGTTTGGGATCCTAAAGTTTGCAAATTGCTTGAGGACAAGTAGTCTTTGGGTCGTGAAGATTTGTAATGTCCCCAATTTTAATAAAATGTATTAAATAATTAATAGTCCCAAAATTTAAATAATATTAATTGGACCTTTAATTATTTAATAAAGTAATAACTATATTTGAGTTCCTGATTGATTTTTGTATATCTCGTGCCCATCTTTAATTTTTTGTAGGTGTTCCCATTGACTCTCTTTGTAAACTGTTGAGAGTTCCTCCAAAGTGTATTTAAGTAAGACATATAGGTAGTGATTGATAGGTGATTTGGATTATTTCTTTGTACTTCAAATTCATGTTGGATTTTTCTATTGTTTTCCATTTTAGAAGTGGAAGATCTTCCCTACTTGAATATTTTGATTTTGGTGGGATTCAACCCTTACTCTATCTTGTCTTGTTTTACTTTTCTTTGGATTGGTCACATCTGGAGAACCATCTCTATTTGCAAATATAATATCTTGGATTTTGGAAATAAATTTTTACATCTTTGTGTTGGTCTATGCTTCTATTTTTGACTATTATTTAGTGCATTGAGTGAATTATATCTTCTCCTCAACATCTCCAAATTTCTCTCTTCAATACAGTCCTCAAATAGTATTGTGGCATCATAAATTTCCCTCAAGTACTTTCCCTTAGATGTTTGCCTCAGGTATTTTCACTTTGGTCTTTCCCTTTGTCACTTTCTCATAGGTGTTTCCCTCAAGCACTTTGTCTTTGGTGATCCTCCTCAGTCACCTCCCTTAGATAATCTCCCTCTGATATTTTTCCTTGGATACTTCTATTTAGTCACTTTCCCTCAAGGACTTTCCCTTGGGAACTTTTCCTCAGGTGCTTTCCCTCAAGAAATTTCCCTGAGGCACTCACTTTCCCTTAGATGCTCTCCCTCAAGTACATTCCCTCGAATACTCTCCCTTGAATACTTTGCCTTAGATATTCTTCCTTTTTAAATTTACTTCAGGTACTTACCCTTTGGTACATTCCCTTGGACATTTTTGGGACATTCCCTTGGGAACTTTCCCTTGGGTGCTCTCCCTTGGGTGTTCTCCTTTAGATACCTTCCATTGGGTACTTTCCCTTGAGCATAGTTCTCCTTTAGATTGAGTTCTCCTTTACCCAAGTTCTCCTTTGGACCCGAGCTCTCCCCTGAATCAAATTCTCCTTTGGGTCAAGCTTCCCTTTGGATTGAGATCCTCTTTGGAATAAGATTGCCTTTGGATAAGATTTCCTATGACCAAGATCATCTTGAGAACATTACAAGAAATAGATAAAGTATCTTGATGAAAACCTAGCAAATGAGCATCTTGGCAGCAAATTTTTTTTTCATTTTCTTATAGTCTTTCCTTCTTTTGAGTGATTTTATTTATTGCATTTCCAACTTTTACCAACTTCATTACCTTGTGCATAGCCTTTAGTCACTTTTGTAAACCTATTGAGATTGTCATAGATTAAAACAAATCAATGGTACACTCCTAGGGCAACCAACATATACATATGGGACATTTCCTAAGAATATGAGGTTAATTATCCTTATGTCTATTACTGTTCATCCAATTTTAGTTAGTTACTTGTCTCCTAACCATTAAAGGGTTTTGAACATTGATACCTTGAAATTCAAACACAATAGGTAATCAAACATGAAAACATTATAAAAACACTAAAACATGCTTGATTTATTTTGTGTTGATTTTTTCTTATCATTCTCCCTCAAATGAATCTAGGATGTCTATCTTGACTTAGAGCAGTAATGAAGAGAGACATGATCTTTTCTTTGTGTTTTGATCAATAGTTTTGTTCCAATGATCCTAAGGGTTCAAATAAATTAGGTGTTTGATTTGAGAGCCTTTATCACATGTTGGATGGCTATGTGCACCTTGAATCACTTTAGTTGGACACTTTGGTGAGGTTATATATTCTCCTTGTTTATTTAAGTGATTTCTCAAACTATTTTCATTCATATGAAAACCCTAGGATGTGAATGTTTGGGTCACTATAGGTAGATACCAATATCACTAAATTTTATCTTAGGTCATGAATAATAAAGGGTCATTGTAGATAGAATAATCATAATTACATAGCTTTAGAAATAACTCTAGCATGTTTGATGTGCTTGTATGCAAGACATATTCTAGTCATCCTAGCATTTATGCCTTGATGCTTATATTAATTTAATAAATCAAAAGGATGGGATACTTCAGTCATCCTAGCTACTAATAACTTGATGCTTAGGTCCACTCCCAACATTAATAAACAAAAAACACCAAAAAAGAGACAATTTTCATATTCGTATCCTTAAGGTATTCTAGTCAATGAGGATTATGTCGACACTTGATATCCATACAAAATCTTAGTTATGAAAAATAAGCTAATATTCAGTGACTAAGTCCTAGATGTGCATTTAATATATCTAGTATGAAAGTTGCACTTTAATTGCATATAAAAAATAAAGACAATGAATCCTAAAAACACACAGATTGAGCATATGTCATGATATTAAAAATATATCACCTATATGAGATGGTTAGTTGCATACATACTGTTGCAATGTCTTAATGGGAAGAGATCTTCTGAGGGGGGGGGGGGGGGGGGGGTGGGGGGTGAATCAGAAGTACTAGTCTTTTAACAACTTTTATACCCTTAATAACATATAACTGAAATTGTCATGCATGCATATAAATATTAAATAATCATCCGAAACAAACATGCATCACCACATAACACTTGAGATTTTGGTGACCCAAAAACCCTCCAAGAATAAGAAGGTAAAACTAGGGTGGGGATGATACCCACAAAATTACTGCAGCAATTAATTTCAACCACTTTTGGTGGTTTTCCCTGTTAAAGGCTTGGCCTATTAAAGGCTAGAACACGTTATTAATATGTGACCCCATTAAAGGATTTTTACACCCTGTTAGGAGTGTACCTTGTTAGAGGACTTAAGAACATTCAACTTAGAATGTCACCCTATTAAAGGATTTACATAAGGTTGTTAAACCTACCTAACTCAATAGGATTTCCAAATTCCTAATACAATTGTGAGAGAGTATTAGAATAATACACCTGAACTAATGCAATCTCTAATGCTGATCTTTAGGTTCTTGGTCTACTCGTTTATCTCTGATCTGCTAATTGTGTTCCTTGTTCTGTTCTGATCAACTCGATGTGTAAATGTTGTCCTTTCCACTTAATCTTTGACACCAATTCTTTGTAATGACCTCAATAAAAGGTTCTTCTTTTCCTTTTTTTCTTCTACACTCATTCAATGGTGTTAGGACTCCCTTATAAAGATTAGTGGATCGTTATGCATCCTTGGATAAATTTTTCCTAATCAAACCCTAGAAATTCACCCATTGGCTGCATGCAATTCTAATTTTTTGATTGGCTACATGAGGATCACATAGGTAAATGGAAGGATTTGATCTTATCTCCTTATCCTGTCATGAGTCATGCATAACCGTTTTACATCTTGGTTTGTATTGGCACAAACTCTTATGCTAATCCTGCATTGCTCGGCTCATAAAGTAATACTAGTGCTTGGCACCATCTATTCTGGATTGCTCAGCATCCACTATGTTTCCTATGTTACTCGGCTCTTATAGAATTTTGTAATGCTTGGCACACACTGTCTTCTAGTGTACTCGGCACATGTTGAATTTTGTATAGCTCGGCATATACTGAAGTGTGTTATGCTCGACAACAACTGTAGTTTGCTCAACACATAAAGAAATTTTGGCTTGACTCCCATTGTGTACTCGGCATGTATGGTTAAGTGTGTTGAAACTTATTTGTCAATCTTATTTATTGGATCAACAATCTCCCCCTTTGACATGAGTGTCAAAAATACTTAACTGATCAACAATCTCCCCCTAAGTTGATTATGCCTTGTCATGTCATGAATTCTGATGTCTTGTGCCATTGTGCCTAATGTGCTCTATTTCTAATCCTGTTGTCTTTTGATCTTCTCGTAATATCTCTCTCCAATATTATCTCCCCCTTAGAATATTATCTCCCCCTTTTTGACACTGATGTTAAAGGGTTCTAAATGGTAATGCCATGCTTGGCCAAAAATGTCTTATTTACCTCAAGGAGTATTTTGAGAGCTACATCCCAGTTATTCAATGCAATATCCAATGACTTGTGTTGGATTGCAACCTCTATAGCTAGATCAACAAGTCCTTCATGAGTATAAATATTTGGATCTTTCTTCAAGACTATTTCTACATACATTTTCTCCTTGTGTAATATTTCCAAGTGAGGAGTGATAGAGGCTTGTATCTACATTAGCTTTTCTTTCATAGTGGCCTCTTCTACTGATAATGCAACTAATTCCCTTTGAGTGTGAAGTGTTTGAGAAAATTGCTTTTCACTCTGTGCAGGATTTGAGGGTAGTTTCTTGCTAGAGAGTTTTAATGTGCTCTCAAGATTCAAAATTTTTGGGTTTATTTCTTGTGTGAACCTAGAAAAATCACACAATTTGCTATAAAAGAAAAAGATATTCCCTAATACAATCTTTACATTATCCAATTTCTTGGCTAGGTCAACCTGTCCCAAAATGATGTTATTAGCTATCTTCTAATTGACTTTTCCCTCAAACTTCTTATCTGACCATTCCATGAGTTTTGCATTTGTATCACGGTCTTCATTATTCACTTGGTCAACTATATCAGATAGTTAATCAAGGATTGGATTGCTTGAATCCAGAGGTTGTAGACTGAAAGCATCCATGAATATATCTTTGATTTCATTCATTGCTTGCTTGTATTTGTGGTCTTTCCTCATTGCCTCTTGCCTCCTTCTCTTGTCCAATGCACTCTATATTTCATTCAATGTTTCCTCATTTAGAGTGCTTGAATCATAATAGGGTATTTCAATTTCTTCATCAAGCTCAGGAATCACATAATGAATGGTCTTGGTTACCCTTGTAGAACTTGAGCTTGTTGTACTGAGATGTAAGGTTATCATTTCAATACTTAGCTTATGAATGGGTTTGGTGGGAGTTCCTATTTTTGGCAATTCATCCAAAGTTTGTATTGCAGACTCCTCTTTATCTTGTGTTTCTTCTTTATCCTCTTCTTCTTGCTTGGCTTCTTCTTCTTGTGTCACTCCTGCTGGAGGTATACTTGTTGTTTGTACTATTATACCTATCACTTCCTCTATTGTTTCCCTTGGCTCTTGATGAGCTTAAATGGCTATTCTTGGTGGTGAAGGAGGTGGTAGAAATGTAAGCCCAGTAGTTTGAATTATTTGAGGTGGTTCTTGAGGTGACACCTTGGCTTCTTTGAGTTTGTCTACTAACTTTTGGAGATCATCCACACTAACCAATATGGGACTTGTACATAATTATGCTTGTAGAGTTGTTTGGTCAAGGATCTTAGTAAGATCCTCTACAGTTAATGGATTGATGTTTTGACATGAGGTGTCAACAAAATCCTTAATCTTTATGATTTTTGCAGGTGTGGTAGTAGAGTGAGGAGAACTAGGAGGTGAAAGTTGTGTGTCTTGCACACTTTGCTGCTCATCAGTACCTTTGTCTTCATCTTTTCCTTCCTCCTCTCTTTCTTTCTTGTTTTCCTCTTCTTCAACCTTTTTCCCTTCTTCTATCTTCTCTTCTCTCCTCTTCCTTCTTTCCTCAGGTTTAGCAATAGCTTCTTCTTTGTACTCCTCTTCAAGAACATCTTCAGTCTTCTTATATAAATTCTTCCATGCTCTTGTAGTTCTTTGTACAACTTCTTCCATTTTGTTTTGTAAGATGGTGAATGCCCTATATTTAGGTGTAAACCTTTTATTATGCCATTTGAGTACTTGAGTTACCTGTTCCTTTGTCAAATTAGGTAGTATGTTTGCTAGGGTTGATTCCCTCATCTCTTTCTCCATCATTAGATAGAAATGTCATCTATCTTCTACAATTTTAGACAATTCCTTTAGCAATTGTCCATCTAGTTCAAGAGGTGTATACTTGAACTGTTCCATTAATGCATAGATTGATTCTTCAATGCTATTTTGTTCCTCTCTACTTAACTCATTGAAATCAATCCCTTTTATTTCACTTAAGTCTCTATTTCTAATCTTCTCACATAATATATCAACTGAAGACTTAGAAGGATGATTTACCTATTTTTTCTGATCTTCTTCATCAGTATCCGGTTGAGCTACATATCTTTTCCTTTTCCTTGGCTCTTCCTGTGCCTTTTTGAGTATCTTCTTCTTCTTTGTGGCTTCCTCTTTGGTCTTTTGTGTAGAGGCCCTTGTTGTAGCTCTAGTTGTTGGCTTCTTGGGTGTTTGCACGACAGCTTTCTTTAGTGATGGCTAAGAAGCAGGAGGTGTCCTTGCCTTCCTTTTGATGACTCTGCCTTTGATGGGTGCTTCCGTGGTTTCTTCTTCCTCGGCACTCTCATCTTTGTCTTCACTTTGGCCCTTGTTCTGGCTTACCTTCATCTTTCTCTTCATCATCTTCTTCTTCTCTTTCACTGATCTCCTCTGCTACGCCTGTTGCACTTGTTTCTTCAACACCAAATTTCTTCTTTATCTTCTTTACCAGCTTGTCCTTTTTCTTCACTGATGTGGCTGTCTTGAGTTTTGTAACAACTCTTGATTTGACAGTGTCATATGTTCCAAATGCCTTTGCAGATTTGTCCATTTTCTCTACAAGTAATGTTGTGATGGTTGTAAAAGCTTGGTCAACATCAAGCTCATATCCCAATGGTCTAAGCCATCTTACTCTTGGAAGGACTGCTTGAATGTAAGTATAATAAATATCAATCAAAAAGCATATGTCATTTACATGCTCTTCTACCAGTGAAACTAGTATCCTCATTCTTTTCTTCATTGCATTTTTGAAATCATCAAAATAGATAGACATTTGATCATCAAAGCTATCTCCTATTTGTGCAATGAAATTATTTATTTGATAAAAAATGGTTCTATTTTGACTCCAATTGACTTTTCCAAATGAAGGGAATTCCTTCATTACATAGAAGAACATACAAACCAACATTGAACCAAATTTACACTTTCATTACATAGAAGAACATACAAACCAACATTGAACCAAATTTACACTGTGCTCCCTTGGACTTTCTAATAGCTCCAAGATTTTCATTGATCTATTGCAACATGAGCTCTGTAAGGTCATAGGTGTGGTCTTTCTTTACAAGCTTATATGCCACATCCACTACTATGCAGGGTACACTATTTAACCTACTAGATTGATAGAACTTATGTGATATGATCCTTATAGAAAATTCTAGAAGGGGATCAGTTATGGTATCTATGGTCATGCCTCTATTGTTCCATTTTGCACCTTTGTTCTAGTCAATTGTTTCCTTCTTTTCACTTCTCAATGTCTTTGGATGATCTAGGGTTGGAAAACCTATAACCCTATGAACCATTTTCTTGGTAATTTTGACTAGCCCTTGTTCTAACTAGAATGATCCATCATGGATTTTGCTAAGTATTATGCATATCCACTCGATTTTGAATATGATTGGAAAAACTAGGGCTTTGGTTAAACCCTACTTCTCTATGATAGAAAACTCATCTTTCAATATACCATTATCACAGAGTTTATCAAAGGCATTAAAGATTTCCAAGTCTCCTATGGCTCCTATTTAGCAATTATAACACTTTTGCACATCCTGGACCATAACAACTTTTTCAGGGATGGCGGATAGGGCACCAGCGGGATCATTTTTATAAGAGACTTTTGGTATAGGTCTAAACTCAAGTTGCTTAACCTCATTGCTGACAAGTTGAATCTCATGGCTCATTTTCCCTTGGGTCATATTTGAACTAGATGCCATTTATTACTGAACTAGGGTTTAACGATTTAAGCAAACTTCTCAATCTGTAAAACTCGACACTTGAAGAAAATACCTGGATAAATTCTTAGATCACTTGGGTATATGTTGAATCGCTACAAAAAATTGGTTGAAAGTTTGAAAATTTCTCATTCGTGCTCCTAGTAATCACACTTCATTTGAATGGCTGAAAAATGAATCAATTTTCTCCTTTAAGCGACACAAAATTCTTGCATTTAATGAATTTTTTGTACTTACATCTATTACTCAGCTTCCAAAGGTTTTTCAACTTGACATCCACTCAGTAGCTGTACTTACTCGACATCTACATACTTTGTTAATAACTAGGCCTCCTCTTGACTTCTTAACTTGGCATCCAAAGTAGTTTCACTCGACATCCAAAGAAAACTCAGCATCATCATTCAAGTTTAGTCTTAGCATCTTATTTCATACAAATTTATACTTTGCAATGCTTCTTCATGGTTTAGGGCTGATGTGTGATACTTCCTTATATGTATCAACCCTATAGGCTTATCTTGTGATTAGTTGGACGAGAAATGATCACTTTCCCTCATGGGTGAAGTGACCCTTTCATTAGATGTACTTGATCCATCCTTTTTCTACCATGTCTTCTTCATGTCTATTCTGATGTGTTCCACATCAATCTTTTCTTTGCCCTTATTTACTTCAATCTTGGGTGCCTTGGCCTTTATTAACAATTTTTACTGACATGTCCAATTTTCAAGCAACTGAAGCAAGTAGTTTGGTTTAACCACCTTTTATAGTTTCCCTTGAAATGTATTCTTATGCAATTCTGGGGTATATGTCCATACTCTTGATAATAGTGACAAATTTGCCTTGTATTGTAGTCCCAATTGTAGTGATGTTCATAGTTGTTCCTTCTTACATGCTAATTCGGTGTCCACATAGGCTTTGATTTGCATTCAAAGGCTCTATGTCCATACTTTTTGCAATTATGGAAATGTCCATCAAATCTTTGTGTCCTTGTGACTTTGGACCTGCAATCTTGTGTCATATGTCGATGCATGTTGCACTTGTGATAGTAACCCTTGCTTTTGGATGTGTTGGGCTGATTGATCCTTCTACTCCTGCAAACATTAGCAGCATGCCCCTTTTTATTACAGTAATGAAAAATGGGTTTAGAATCCTTATCTTTGTCACTCCTTTTCTCAAAACTCTTTGATGATTCCCCAACTTTAGTGTTGTTGTATCCAAGTCCTGGTGTATCATGGGTTGATCTTGGGGATTTCAGCAACTATTCAAAGTACTTGATGGCTTTACTTGACTTGTTGAGATTTTTTGTTTTTTCTTTTTCTTTTTTCAATTCATTTTGCACTTGTTCATTCTATATCCTCAAAGTAGAGATCTCAATATCTTTCATATTGATTTCATGATGAAGGTTCATCTTTTGGGCAAGTGTATCCATCTGCATGTTTGAGATCCTTGTTAATTCAATACATTTTTCTTCAAGTCTATTTGCAAGATTTCTTTTTTCATCTTCTATCATAACTCTATCCTCAACTACTCTTTTTTTTTGTTCAATGATTTCACATAGCGTCATGGCCTATGATTCATGTTCTTTCTTCAGAGTTCTTATCTCTTCTGATTGAGCTCTATTTTTCACCATCAGTTTTGCTATTATTGCATCAAATTCTTTAGAATCTCCTTTGGCAAATACTTGAGTGGTGTCAATCTCCTTGTAGTGAATATCATTTTCAGCTATAGCTATTTCCTTCCTTCTTTTTAAGGATTTTCTCAATTCCTCTCTAGCTTCCTCCACCTTGTGTAGAGCAAGATGCATATCTATCACCTAGTTCTCAATGATCTTCCCAAGTTTGAAGACTTCCATCTTCAGATCTTTTCCTCCAAGCTATTAGGCTTCTCCTTGAGAGAACTTAGCTTTGATATCAATTGTTGGAATGTCTTAATGGGAAGAGATCTTCTGAGAGGGGGAGGTGAATCAGAAGTACTAGTCTTTTAACAACTTTTATACCCTTAATAACCTATAATTGAAATTGTCATGCATGCATATAAATATTAAACAATCATGTGAAACAAACATGCATCACCACATAACACTTGAGATTTTGGTGACCCAGAAACCCTCCAAGAATAAGAAGGTAAAATTGGGGTGGGGATGATACCCACAAAATTATCGTAGCAATTAATTTCAACCACTTCTAATGGTTTTCCCTATTAAAGGCCTTCCCTGTTAAAGGCTACAACAGACTGTTAATATGTGACCCTATTAAAGGATTTTTACACCCTGTTAGAAGTGTGCCTTGTTAGAGGACTTAAGAACATTCAACTTAGAATGTCACCCTGTTAAAGGATTTACATAAGGCTATTAAACCTACCTAACTCAATAGGATTTCCAAATTCCTAATACAATTGTGAGAGAGTATTAGAATAATACACCTGAACTAATGCAATCTCTAATGTTGATCTTCAAGTTCTTGATCTGCTCATTTATCTTTGATCTTTGCTAGATCTAATCTAATGATTGTGTTCCTTGTTTCTTTCTAATCAACTCGATGTGTAAATGTTGTCCTTTCCACTTAATCTTTGACACCAATGCTCTATAACGACCTCAATAAAAGGCTCTTCTTTTCCTTCTTTTCTTCTACACTTTTTCAATGGTGTCAGGACTCCCTTATAAAGATTAGTGGATTGTTATGCATCCTTCGATAAAATATTCCTACTCAAACCCTAGAAATTCACCCATTGGCTGCATGCAATTCTAATTTTTTGATCGACTGCATGAGGATCGCATAGGTAAATGGAAGGATTTGATCTTATCTCCTTATCCTATCATGAGTCATGCATAACCATTTTACATCTTGGTTTGTATTGGCAAAAAATCTTATGCTAATCCTGCGTTGCTCGGCTCATAAAGTAATATTGATGCTTGGCATCATATATTCTGGATTGCTCGACATCCACTGTGTTTCCTATGTTACTCAACTCTTATAGAATTTTGCAATGCTTGACACACACTACCTTCTGGTCTGCTTAGCACATGTTGAATTTTTTATAGCTCAACATATAGCTTAGCACATAAAGAAATCTTGGCTCATCTCCCATTGTGTACTCGACATGTATGGCTAAGTGTGTTGACACTCATTTGTCAATCTTATTTATTGGATCAACACATACATCTAGAATCATTAGGCAATGCACCTTAATGTAAAATCATATATACATAGATACACACATCATATAAAATCATGAACATGTGTATAACATTATAATACATCATTTATTTCATATGAAAGAACAAAAACATCATGGCAAAATCCATACATATCATATAAATAGAGAATCAAATAGGAATCACATGATATAACCATCATTGATCATACAAAAAGATAAAAGTGCATACATACATAATGTGATATTAAAATATGAACATCGTTTAGAAGCATCTCATGTAAACATAAAAATAAATTGTGACACATGCAATGAGATTGAATCAAACGTTGTAATACTCTTACATTATTGAATGTCAAGAGGGGTGATACAATCAAAATATTAGAAAATGAGTGTTGATTGGATCACTATTGATATAATAAGTATTGAAATGATATATTAGATATGCAGTAAGGCTCTATATTATTGCAAATAATATAGAAAAAAATAGAAGGAAGACTCTAGCTAAAACTCTCTCCCTCATCATTAGGTCAATAGGGAGGAAGATGTTGAACATCAATGTGACTAGGAAGAACAAAAGCCTCTGAAGCTTATGAATACCATGAGAATCTCACCACCTACTATTCAATATGAATTACACTTACATAAGCCATGTAGTATTAAGTAGCCCAAGATATTTGATGAGTTCTCTCATCCCTCTCTCTTTATAGCTTCGCTATTTGGTTGTCTCTCTTTGCTATCCAAGTATCCTGGATAGAAATTTTGCACATGTAGTTTAGTAACCTTTTTTTTGGGAATAAGTAGAAGCTTTGGTAGTCACCATATATATGTATTTCAAGAAATACTTCATAGCCTATTAGCCACAACCAATTATGATGAAAGAAGAGAGAGACTATAATAGATGCTATTGTTGGACATTACTAATGCTGATAAATGAAAGGGAGACATTATTAGATATGAGTGATGTTGATGAAGAAAAAGGTCATATTAGAGATATATATATTAAATTTAGAAGAGTTAGTTTAGTTGTTATATTGTCATTGATGTCAATTTGTTTAACTACACTAATTCATGTAAGTTACAACCATCTGAAGGATGTAATGTTGAATAGAGAAGTGGAAGACTAAAGTTAGTAAGTAATATGTAATGTGATGTTGAGTATGGGATATTTGTTAGGAAACTAATGAAATGGATTATGAAAATATAATAATGGTTTGATAATTTTTCATGATCTAATGAAAAGTTAAGATGATGCACAAGCAAGATATATTTGTCAATAAAGAAGGAATGAAGTTACAAAGAGGAAAGCTAAGAAAATAGTAAGGTACATCGAGTTGGAGATGGTGATCAATAAATGAATAAGTCAATGTTAACAAAGTAAGGGAAGAGATAACCAAGAAAGAATAGTATTGATCAAGTGTATTATTAACAACGTGATGTGGTGTTGAGTAAATCTTGAACAAAGTTATTTAAAAGAAGAATATTTTGTGGAAGATCAAGTAAAGGATGATACTAAGAAAAGATCAAGAATTTTCTAGAAGATACCAAGATAAGGATGAAGTTTTTTAGAAAGATCAATGGCTAGAATACTTAAGGCAAGATCTAATGATGAAGGTTTGAAGCATTTCTAGTGATAAAGAGAATGTACAAAGTTCAAGGTTAAAATATTTTTCCAAGTATCTAGATTCAATGTATCTGAGCTAGAAATATTAATCTATTATTGTGATTAAGTGGCAAAAATTTGTCAATATAAGGAAGAGATAAGAAGGTAAATATTGCTGGTCCATTTGGTAGTCAAGTTGGTGAAAAAAGTGCTAAAGAAGTTGATATTGAGAAGATCTAAAGTGTGAAGTGAAGGAATTTGATGGTGTTGATGTGATGGTCAGTTAGTAATGGAAATATATGTTTAGAATGGAGATCTCATCAAGAAAAGGTAGTTTCTATTCCAATAGATCATTTCATTATTACTCTTTGACCATTGTAGCAGAAAAATATCTTAACTAAGTGGACTTAATAGTCTTGATTTGTAAATCTATTTGTATGGTGACATTCCATTGAATGTTTGTAAGACCTTTTAATAGGCCACTCATTTAAGGTTGATAAGGTCTAGATGATCATTGGTGAAATTCCATTGATAGTGTCACACTTGATAGTGTGCTTGTAACTTTTAAAAGAGTTGGCTCTTATCTGAGCTCACTTTAGAAGAGTGAAATTATTTTGGGTGACTAGTCCTAGGTTTTTTTAATCCTAATCAAGATTTCACATTAAAAATACTTGTCTCAATATGTGGATAAATATTTTAATTTTTTATTTATGTTTACATATTAAAACTATTACATTATTGTGATTTAGTTAATGAACTTGATACTTGATAGGTGTATGCGTGGAATGTGGCCTCTGTTTAACACACACACTTCAACATGGTCATTGTATGTGGATTCATCCTAGAATGAACATGAGATTGTTCACCCAAGAATAGTCTTGCAAGCCAACCTGTTGCCTTCTATCTAAAGGGATTTTGCTTATTAGATATCCTCATATTTGAGGTGTAAGCAACCAGACCCTCTAAGAACGAAGGATTTAAAGAAATGCAATTAATCTATGTGATATGAAATTACTCTATATGAAAGATGCAATTAATCTAAGAACATGTAAATCAAACTAGATTAACCATATGCATTTTTAAGAACTAGATGAGATTAAGCTAAAAATATGAATTTATGACAATGTGTGAGCAAAAGTGAGTATGAAATTCAACAGTGATTCGATAGCAAGAAGATTCAACCTCTGTAATGAGGAATTATGAGTCCCTTAAATAGAATTCCTGGAATCCATCAATGGGTAAGATCAACTTGGATCGATGGTTAGGATTGAAGCAAAGATTCAGTTAAGATGGAAACTTCCTTGTGCAGGTGAAGTGAACTGTTTCTGATCCGAGTGTGATGAGCAGTCAACTGAACTTGCCATGAGTGAGAGAGTAAGTTAACTAGATTGATTCTAATTTTGAGAGGTAGTTCACTTGAAGTTTCCATTTAGAACTAAAGAGGAGATTTTAGGAAGAATATTTAATTTGATAAAATGAGATATGCTCTCATAAATACCTTTTCTTATTTAATTAAATAATTTCATTCAATTAATTAGAATAGACATTTATTAAATTAAATAAATTTAATTCCTTAGTACATTAGCCTTAAGGTATAATTTAATTTAATTAAAGTATAAATACTTAATAATTAAATTAAATATTAATCAATAGGTTTCAATGCAACTAATATGAGTAAATACTATAGGAATTAAATAATAAGCATGATGAATGCAGATTAGGGTTTTTTGCATCTAATAATTAAGTGAAGTAGCAACAATCAGAATGAGGATTGCCTATTAGAATAGGTCTTAGGATTGATCAGAAATATACTAGAATTGGTATAATGGCAATGGGCCAATTTTGGGGTATTACATTTTGCCCCTCTTTGAATGAATGTGCGAGCAACGTGTTCAATTCAAAGAAAATTAGAAAGCATGATGGGATGATGGGATTGGTTTCAAAGTTGATGATACGGAGACCAATTGATAAGCTTTTAAGGACTATCTCTAGACTAGAACTTAATCCCAAGGAATCCAAGTAGAATACCTAGATACCTAAAATTGATAAGCATTTTAAAGGTTTCCATCAGAATGAAGTTTAACCTTTAAGGATCTAAACAAAACATCTAGATACCCATTTAAGGGTGATAAAGTCTAGATGATCATTGGTGGAATGCCATTGATAGTGTCACACCTAATAGTGTGCTTGTAACTTTTAATAGAGTTGGCTCTTATCTGAGCTCACTTTAGAAGAATGAAATTATTTTGGGTGACTAGTCCTAGGTTTTTTTAATCCTAATCAAGTTTCCACATTAAAAATACTTGTCTCAATATGTGGATAAATATTTTAATTTTTTATTTATGTTTACATATTAAAACTATTACATTATTTTGATTCAATTAATGAACTTGATACTTGATAGGAACCACAAGTTAGTTTACTAGTTTATAGTTTGGTGAGTTATTGTATTTATTGAGTTGATTTAATTATAAATTGAAATTGTTATAAGTTTGGTGAAATTTTTTTAGAGGCTTGAGGATAATTGATTTACCCCCCTCTTAGTTATCTAACATATTCATCTTTAAATATTTGAAGAGAATACAACCATCATTATTTCAATATGCATTTTCATAATAATGTTTTGAGGTGTCCTCAAGATAGCAATTGAGGTCATGTAGGTCAATTGTGGGTACTTTAATGTTCCAATCATATACATAATAATATCCATTTGATTGAAGTGTGCACAACTCAACGTGTACTACTAAAATGCAAGCAAAACTTATAATGTTAGGATGCCTTTTGAATCATTTACTAATTTGAATATTTTGAAATTTTTATTATTTCATTTCATTTTGTTCCTTGAGGAATATTTTGAATAATTTATCTTGAAACCCATAGATTGCATTTGATTTTTGGAGTTTCTAATGCATCTTTAGTAAGTCAATTTTTGTATATATCCCTTAATTATAATATTCCATTATTTGGGAGTCTTATGCCAAACAATTTAAAGTTTTTGACTACTATTCAATGTTTTTCTCTTGTATCTATGTTGAAAGTTGAAATTGCACCTTCTAATAAAAACCCACCTTTAATCATGCTCTGAAGGATATTCACAAGCTAATTGAAACCCGCTACATCCCTTTTTAAGTATTTGGTTAAAAAATCTAGGTATATTGTTTGTACTTCCATACATGCATGCAATATTTATTCATTTCATTGCATTCCTTGAATAAACATATCTTTGAGGCATATTGAAGAAAATTTTAGGTGCATTTCTAATGGATTTGTATTTTTAGCAATACTCTATTGTGCAGATTGGGAAAGAACTTGATTGTGGTTGTCAAGATTAGGGAATGTTGTTTTACACTCATCTGGTGATCAAAACTTGTTAAGTCCCTCCCAAAAAATAATATCTGACATATGCTCTACAATTATACAATATAAATACATTCATTATATTCCTGAATCCATTTCAACATATTAATATCTACAAACCTTGCAATCATTATATTTTATGCATCAATGATGGAGATTTATGACAAAATACAAGTTAGTTATGATAACTAACTCTCTTGTCAATGAATGGATGGATTCCTTTATCAACTTGGTTAAGTTCTTTTAATAAATAAAAAATAATAACTAATTTGATTGTGAAGAAACCCTTTTTGTTTCAATAAAATTTGACAAAGTTCTCTAAATTGCCAAATTTTGGATTGTGAGAATATATTTTATCTTTGCATGATTTATCCAAGTTCTACAAAGTTCAAAAACTTTATGACCATAACATTCAAGTGTTTGAGAAATTATTGATATCAAAGTAGCCAAAGCAAGGGGGTTGTCCATTAGGAACAAAACAATGGGAAACTCGTTAGCAATAGAAAATCAGCTAAACCATAATCAACACAATCACAACCCTAGAAATTAATATAAAAACCCCATTCCCATAACACCTACTTAACCAACTACAATACTTATCTATCAGTAAGAAAAATCATAGCAATATCAAACATAATCACATAAAACCTAAATCTATTATCAAACTTTTTACAATAAAAAAGGCCATGCGGGCCAGTCTAGAGTTTTTAGAGTTGGGCCATCGCAAAGGATCCACAACAATAAAGAAAACATAATAAAGAAAAAGTCTAAAATTTACTCTTTTCTATCCCCAGCTTGGATATGAGTATTTTAGTCTAGTTATTAGCTAAAAATTCATATAGCTTCCCAGAATCTCCTCTAGACATAGCATCTCCCTTTTCCTATTGCAACAATTACAACGTAGTAGTCTTTACATGCATCACTTTTATGGAAGACTTCATGACAACGTTGAAGCTCTCAACCTAGTAGGTAAAATGAACCCAAAGAGCATCAAATTTACTTATGACCTTATCCATATTACTCTCAAGCTCTTGAAAACTAGCACATTTGTTCTTCAGTAATGCATTAACCTAGCCCTACATCAAATTGGGTGTTTGAGAAGTTAAGTATGAATGAATAAAATATTTTATAATCCTCATCTAATCACCATATTAGTTCATCAATTTTTTTAAACACTTTAGGAACCTTGAAAAACTTCCACTTGTAATGTTTACTATCAATAAAAATGAACAATGTCATTTAAAAAAATAATTGAAATTAAATAATCTTGTGGATAATAACTAAAAACTTGATAGATGAAAACTTTATGTGAGTTGATTCAAACCTTCTTTAAAGGTTCTTGAGTGACTTATGACAACCATGTTCTAAACTTCTTGTAAATTGAGCTCATTATATTTGGAAATTTCTTAACATGCTCCAACTTGCAAATGAACTTTTATGGATAATAGATCTCTCTTATCAATGATGTTGGACTAACAAAACAATATTTTCATTCTACATAGTGCATATTATTCCAAGGAAATTTTATGACATCACTAATAACAAAAGAGACCATAATAAGTACCTTATGAGTTTTAGATATTCAAAATTAATTATTTCCAAAGTAATGTCCCAAAAATAGAAGTTAGTAAATCTCAAAAACCTTCACTTGAGTTACCTCAAACAATAAACCATTTGCTTCAAAACTCATCAATATTTTTCATAGACCAAGTCATCACTTTAGACATACAATCACTTTTATGTATTTTATCAAGCAAACTCATCATTTTTAGGACTAGGGGAAATTATCTTTAATTAGCATAAGTATAAGGTCTTAAAGATAACAACATCTTTCAACTAGATGGCATTGGGGTTTGACTAAGGAGAATGACTATGAAATTTTTTTGGAATTACTTAGAAGGTACATTGATCAATATAAATAAAAAATTAAACTATGTGTAGGATGCTTTGAAATTTTTATGTCATGCTTGAAAATAGGGTCATACATGTGCACACACATGCGCACACATGTACATGCACACACACATAATCGCATACACATACATGCACCTACACACACATGTACATATACACAAAAATATACACACTCCCACACACACACAAAACAAGAAGATGATTAGTTAATTAAGTTAGCAACTTGAATTGATGAGCATAAGGGGGAAACAGGAGAATTTTTATAACATCAATGAATTTCTTTGACCAAAATAAAAACTTATGGATATCCAAAACCTATTGATGTATTCATTTAAAGAAAAGAGAAACCATAAAGGTGGATAAAACCCAAAGAGGCCCTTAACTTGGTTGCCAAGCAACTCAGTTATGATCTCTTCCCAAGGAAAAAGATGGAGGTAAAAATAGAATAGGTACTCATCAGATGCCAAGTTGTGATAGAGTGTTATGAAAAGAAAGTTATCTTGTACTTAGTGGAGAAATGGCTCAATAAAAGACCTTCCTTCCTCTTACCCTTACTAATTAGTTAGAGATCATCGATTTGAGTTTAAGATATGTGTAACATAACTTATGTTGGACTTGTCATACAAATAGTTGAAGATAAAGTATTTCTTCCTCTTACCCTTATTATGTAAACTATCTAGATACTATTATATTTCCTTTTTTCTTTTATATATGTTTTGTACAAAATTTTCTAGCTCATGCGTAAGTTCTCCCATTAAAGATTATTGCAAAGAAAGAAAATACTTGACAAGGGAGAAGGGGACATTAAAAGGGGTATCAAAGCATATAATCTTATAATCCTATGAAAGATAGATCATGCAAACTTATCAACATTGAAAAGGTTCAACTACAAAAAACTTAGAACCTTTATGGAACACACTAATGAAATATTTAAAAGAACCAACCAATTTACCCTCTAAGCTATTCAAATAATGAACAATATTAACTATAATGAGAGGCATGCTCCAAATTTAAGGAGAGATACTTATGAAATGTAAAGTTCTATCCTTATCCTAACCATGGCCTCATTCTTACCAAGAGAAGAAGCCATTTCGAAAGAAGAAGAGCCAAAAATAGGAAACACATAGGCTCTTGCACAAATATATGTTAGATAATATGATGGAGTACAAGGACACATACTCTTTAAGGACTATTATGCAATCAAAATCCAAGTTACCCAATTAGCAGAAAGAAGAAAGTTATTAAAGAATTTAAATCAAGGATAAATAAGGTGACCATAAAATGTTTTGATGGTACTAAGAAGTTCACCTCACAATAAAGTGTTAATGAGTATAATGAGGATGACCTCACATCATCAAGGATCATGCACAAAAGAGGACAAGTTAAAAAGTATAGAAGGAAAATTTTTTCATGGCACAAGAGAGGACAAGTTTAAAATATTAGGGTATATTAGAGAAAAAGAGGAAGTACATGTAAGAATTTCTCATGACATAAGCCACCAATTGAAAAGATGAAGAGATCAAGTAGGTCACTTCCATCTCATAGTGACTTTATAAACATTATAGTAGAGAGCCGCCCATTTTTTGGTACAATTAAAGAAGAACCAATTAATGTAAAAAGAAGAAAGGGGCCATTAGAGAGGGATTTTAAGAATGGTGCTAGAAAGATTCTACATCAAAGTGTTGTAAGATGTTTATATGAAAATATTTAATCATTCAAGTTGTACAATCGACAATGTCTCCCATATTTGTATTTTTTTCCATGATTATCTTAACCTGAGAGACACTTTGATTTTTATTACATATATATTTTTATACTAAGATGCTTCAATGACTATCTAAGCTACTAGATGCTAGATGGTATTTCTATTTAGTTTGATCATATCTACAAGATGATGCTAGTGATGTAACATGGTGATGCTAGTGATGTAACATAATGATTTATGATGATACTTCATTTATTTTATATTTGGATTTGGAGTAAAGTTTATAGTTTTTCAAATGGATTTAATTGGATTTATTTATGGTTTTCTTTTATGCTATGGAAATTTTTCTTTTACCTTTCGTATATATATGCTCAACTCTCAGAATGATTATTTAGATAATTTAATTTAAATGCTTTATCATATGATTATATGTTTTTATGTTGTATTGCACCACTACTATACTTTTTTTCTTGTTGGTTCTAGTACAAAGTGGGAATGAAGTTGTACTCGCTTGTGAGATCTACACGATGTTCCATTCTCCTTCAATGTGACTATTTTTATTTTTGTGCTTCAATTATCATATATTGAGCATCCACACTTGATGAATTCTTATTTACTGAGTAAGCGCTAGGTACATTCACCTTTATTATGGGATCTGAGTGTGTGCCTATATCCCTAGAAATGATACCAAGAGATAGTGACATTGACTATTCATGTTGAGCCAAAGTCATCTCTACATGGGCGAGGTATTTGTACTATTGTTAATATTAACCCTCCAGTTTCTGGTAAATCCAAATTCATAATGCATTACATGACTAGACTCCTAATTTTTTCTGTGCATTAGGGTTCTTAGTCCTTGCAAAAAAAAAAAGTTAATTAAAATGATGATTCAATTAAATGTTGGGGGATTTTAGTTATTTTTTTAATTTAATTTATTTATATTGGCTAATTTGTTGTGATTGAATTCCAAATATCTTAAATGATTTTATTTGATTTTGAAAAGGGGCCAATTAGTTTATTAAGCAGTTTAATATTCTACTTATAAATTACTTTAATAAAAGTTCTTATATTAGGCAAAACTAAGTTTTCATTCTCACATCTCACTTTAGGATTTAAGGAATTAAAGAAATTGCTCCAAAACCCTTTGGAATAATTTCATGTTTTGCTCATTGTGGAAGACTAGCTTGGCATACCATTGCAAGGATAAGCTCATTGGAATCATGTGGAATTGTCCTTCTTTATCAAGCTTTTCATCATCTTTTGTGTCCTCTTTGTTTTCTTGTTGCATTTCCCAGTTTCAATCATTTGGAGAGAGGTAGTGCTCTGATGTTTTTATTGTTTGACTCTGTTTCTTTTTGTTTTTTAATTTGTAAATGGTTGGAGGTTAAAAACTAGTGTTCTCCTTCTTTTTTATGTATTTTTCTAGCCTAGTTGGTTGTGTATGTTTAGTTATATGTTATAGGTTTTTTAAAGTGAAAGTTTTGGTAGTATTATGCTGCTAAATTTTGTATGTTTACCACAATGGGATTTTTATTGGATTTTTGGGAGTTTGAATATATTTTAGAGGCAAGTTTTTTACTATGTCAAATTTTATATGTTTATCTTTTGGGAATTTCCTGTGTCTCATGTTGTGTGTGATGCAAAATTAAGGAAAGATTTTGTGACATAAGTTTGGATAATGGAAATGGATTGTCCTCTATGTTTCTATCAATTCTATGTTTTTTAACAATATTTTGTAAGACAAAGCAACCCAAAACTTCCTTAGATAGACAACCCTATGGGCCTTCGTTATATAAGCATTTTTCCACTACTTAAGAAATTTCTAGAAATTTAGCCTTAAACTTTAAGGTCAACCAACCCTAATATTATTTTATTTTATTAAATATAATTTGTTAAAAATAATTTAAAATTATATTTTTAATTTTTTTATGTATCCCAACTCTTGGAGGCCATATATTTCTAACTGTTGACCCAATTGGTTATTACAACCCCTTCTCAAAATTGACAATTTCTATTTTACAATGGATGATTGAGCTAATGTTGATCAACATCAGATTTGACCTCATTTTGGAGCCTTTAAGGCCTCCAAAATTGAGCTCAAAGTTTTTATACCATAAATTCATACTGAGAATTTTCAATAACTTCACTAATAGGCATAAAATGACAATGAAAATCAACCAACATCCTGACATATCTAAGATGAAAACCCACCTATAAACATTCTACAATGATATGACCAACTTATTAAAATAGTAAGATTCCACATATAGCAACTCTGCATTGGAATACCCATTATTGAGAAGGTAATAATATAAATATTTTTGGATGATACTAGATTGTCCTTACACCTAAGAAGCTCTTGATTAAGACACCCAGGGTAATTTGAGAAGTGACTCTATCACATCTCAGATGTTTTAAAGGAACACCAAGATGGTTAACCTCCTCCCTTATTAGTAATGATGAATCTTCTATAGTTCATCCATTCTATTTGACCAAATTTTCTTTATATGTCATGTTCCTTGTGCTTTTTCAAACACAACTATCTCATATATTCTTAATCTCCTTTGTGGCTGAAGTAGTTATTGGAATACTTCATTGTGCTTTTGTGACCTCATCTTCATTACCTCCTTCATGATACTTAGTCATATTTGAATTGTTGAATACTAGTAAAATATTTAGTTTAGTGGACAACCCTACTTCATAGGTGTTTGATGAACCATGCTTCTTCAGTATCTTACATGGTCCAAACTTCTTCATTTTTTAATTATTATATGTACATACTATAAATCACTCCCTCCTCAAATGGACCATTAGTTCATACCAAACCTAAAATTTCTTAAGCCTCATTTTGTATCTTTCTCAGACTTGTATTGTGTATTCATCATTGTAACATGTTTCCTCACCTTCTCATAGATATTCTTTAAGTGTTATGAAAAATCCCTAGCTTCAACAATACTTATTTCCTCCTTATCCAACTTGCTCAATTCAAAAGCATTTCTAGGACTACTCCTATATACAATCTAAAATGGTGATTTATCACTAATCCTATTGACAAAATTATTACATGTAAATTTATCCTATGGTAAAATCAAATCCCATCTTGTTGTCTTATCTCCAACTAAACATCTCATCAAATTTTTTAAAATTTTATTCAGCACATCTATTTGTAACTTTGAATTGTTTGTCAAATTCTTCCATAATGTGTACCATAAATACCTAAAAAACTTGGTGTCTCGATTCTCTTTGGTAGACCATGTAGTCTTACCACTTCTCTAAAAATAATTATGATACACAAACAACATCACTAGTCTTCTTACAGGAAATGAAATGTGTTATTTTTGAAAACCTATCAACCACTACAAATATTGAATCATTTCCTCATTGAGTCCTTGGTGGACCAATATGCTAGCAAAATTTGACTCATTTTTTGACAAAAATTGATTGAATTTTTGACCTATGTTGATCTAATTTTTGACCAATTAATGTCAGTTTTTTTGTCTTCAAAATTTTGACCAAAGCTTGTATTGATCAAAATTTCGATGATTTATTTTGTCACAATTAAACAGTTTTGTCATTGTATCCTAGTAAATGCATTGGTCAAAATTGCAACTAAGTTTGGTCAAAAGTTTCACAAATGTTGGTTGATGTATTGGTCAAAATGTTGACAAATTTATGGTTGAAATTGCCACCAAGATTGGTCAAAATTTCTAATAGTGTTGGTTGAAATGTCAACAAATTTTTGGTCAAATTTTCCACCAAGATTAGTTAAAAGTTCCACTAATGTTGTTCAATGCATTGGTGGCAATTTTGACCAACTTTTTTTGTTTAAAAAAAATTCGTTGCTTCACAACTACTAGACATAAAATTTATGGAAATATCAAGGTAGAAAAAGGAAAAGATATATGTCTCATAGCCAACTATTTTATGCCATCACATATTCATGACTGTTAGAGTAATTATTTTGTTTCATTTATTAATTAGATCATCTTGATTTAGTTAATTAAGTGGTTTATTACTCTAGTTCTTAAGCTTGCTTTTAGGTGCATATAATTAACATTTTATATTAATTATAATGCGCAAACCTAGTTAGGGTTTCATGATTTCTTTTATAAGGATTCACCTCTTTGTATTTTTTAATTCACTTATTGGATCATAATAGAGATTGCTCTTTGCATGTCCATAAGATGTCTCTGGCTTTTTGGCCTCCATAATTTTTTCTTGCTTCTGTTCTTTGCTTTTTCCATGCGATAGGGTTATGCATGGAAGTGTTCTTGGGAGATTAGTTTTTCACCTAATCTAATAGTGACTTCATTTCATAATTGACCATGTAGACTTACAAAGGTGTGAAGACAATTTTCAACCATTGATTGTTTTATCATGATTGCTTGTTGTTTCTTTCCACTAATTACTATGAAATGATGATAACCACTAGACTAACTGCCATCACACCATTGCAACTTAGGTTATTAACTCAACAAATAACCCTACGATGGTGTGAACAATGATTATGTAGCAATGCAACCTTGACCAGGATTTGCACTTAACTCTTTGTGATAGTGCAAACAATACATTTTGCATCATCATCATCTTGAGCCTAGGTTAATGTTGATCACTTGTGATGGTGCAAAATGGACAGCTCTAGTTAGCTTTTGTGTCATCACAACTTAACCTATGTAGCTCATTTTGATGGAATGTATCGATCAAAACCAATTTGCATCTATCAAAGGGATACTCCTTCAAAAACTAAATATTAAGTTTTTTATCTATTAACCAATTAAATGTAGCTATCTCAAATTAAGATATTGTCAATGATCACTAACTTAAGGTAGCTCTTCAGCAGTGCTACAAGCATACATCAAAAAAAAGTTATTCAAAAAAAAGTATCTTTCAAATGATTTTTTTTACAAAGAACAGAAAAAGACAAAAACTTCCAATTGCTCCTCTCTTTGGCTCCCATCTATTAGCTTCCCAACCTATGAAGTAGTGCACTCATAAGATTAGACATATGTAGTCTAAAAGAGAAAATAATTATATATCAATACTTATTATATGCTCACCAGTAATTAAAGATCAATAACTTTTGAACTCCTGGAAAAATCTGTAGATCTATAGTCTCAAATCCCTAGTTACTACTTCCCCTAAAATAAATGGAAAATCCCAAATGTGATTTAAAGAATGTTTAAATTAGTGTAAAAGAGAGAATGTAAAATGAAATATTGATATTCATAAATTTGTATCGTATTGTATTCATAAATTTGTATTGATATTCAATAGATGATTCTACAACTTATGTTGATGTATTGTATTCATAGATGCTTAGAGCCAAGTATATTTGTTAGCAAAATGGTGATCATTAAAGAAAGTTTATATAAATATGAATTAAAGTATAGAAATGTAGTTAACAAACAATTACAAAAAAGTACTTGATTAAGGTTGATTGTTGTTGCAACTCTTGATAGGCGAGAAGTAACATGATCTAGATATGAAACATGACTATGCATTAAAACTTTATTTACAAGGCTTACAAGATTATTTTTTGTGAATCCAACAAATCCTATCATGGCTCCTTGTATTATTTAGATATAAAATCTAGCTAGTTATATGGAATTCTTTTCTATATATGTATAGATTGAATTGAAGGTGAGTTTAGAGGTTGTTGATTGTAAGGAGATTTGATAGTAGGTATAGTGGTCATCATGGAAGAAAATATGGATTCAAGGTGCATTCAAAGGTCATCCATATTCAAGATGTTGGTCTATTTTTTCACATTGTTCACATTTTTAAGAATGCGTTTACATTGTTTAAATTTTTAAGAATGGGTGGGAGTTTTCCCACTTAATTTTTAAGGTTTTCCCACTTAATTATTTAAAGTCCTAACTTGTTGTTAACCCTTTAGATGATGTGATGAGGGCCTCATATGCACCTGGCCCACCAAGGCACATGTCAAAAGCTCATGTTCCTACATTGGCTAAAGTTTGTGCATCTTTAGAAAGTGTGAATATGTCAGCCATTGATCTAACAAGATTTAACAATTATGAAAATAGTGGACCCCCTTATGTATTCTTAAGCTATAACTTGACTTGCAACCATGAGATGTAATGTTACGTGCAACTTCATGACTTGAAACTAGATGTCATCCTTTTGATTTACAAAATTGCACTGATTATTGAGATGATTGTGTCATGCCTTCACAACCCCTCTGACAGTTAAGTAATGAATTGGGGCAACAGAGCAAAAAGAGGTAATCACATTGTCATAACTTCAAAATCTTCATTCGATGCAAAGGAAAAGGACTTGGGTATATAAGGAATGAATAAGGTTTTTAGGTATCCATATCAAGTTTGCATGGCAATAAATGAAGACTACATGCAGAAGAGAAGACTCAATCTAAGGATTAGCTACTTCCTATATTCAACTAAATTCTCTTCAAATTTGGACCATCTTCCACAAAATCATAGGGATTATCTATACTTTAGGCTCTATAGGGCCAAGCTGAGTGCACCTTAGGGATGAGAATGACTAGATATTTTATGATATTATTCTTCATAGTTCATTCATTCACACTCTTCTCTCTAGATCTATCCCCTATAGTAGATAATGGTCGCAATTCTTCTTAGATTTGTAATAAATCCTTGATTATAGTAGCTACCTATAATTCAAAGAGATAATATTACAAATAAGTGAAGTTCAACAATTTGATTCTTCATTATAGAAAAATAAAATTAATTTAATTTATATGTACTTTGTGTAACCAAATAATTGCATCAATTTTCATTACAACTTATAATCAGTGCCTTATCCATTTGTTGCACAAACTCACACCAATAAAATACTTGACCTCTATAATTGCCTTACAATTAAAATTATCAGTTGATAACCCTAAACCCCATTCTTATGATATCCATCTCAAATGCTTTGAAACCCTATTTATGGAAGCAATTACTTAATTCCTTGAATTAAAAGCAATAATAAATTCACATACAACCTATCTAAACTGCATTAAATTGTATGAACTTATCTCACTCAATCCCAAAGTAACAATCATATGAAAATGGAGACAAAATTTAGAGACATGGATATTCAAAACTCCCTCCTTGTATTAATATTCTTTGAAACTAATACATTACTAGTATAAACTTAATAACAACTCTAGATATGATAGACTTGCTATTCAATATTCTTAGACTTGTAAAATTGAATACATCATACAATTAACACAAAGAAAATTGGATTGACTATAGACAATAGCATAAACACTAAAATTTATACAAACTTCAGACCCTCCTCTAGCCTTGGGAACTCACTTATATAGTGTGAGATGCAAAAATATATGGGCATATCGGGAAAAGGAAAATTGTCCTTAGAACAAAAGAAAGACAAAAGAGAAAAAGTTTTCACTATCACACAAAGGTCAATATTGGTGCTCACTTGAAATTTTACAACAAAATTTCTTTATCACTAATCTTCTTGTGGTGGGGCCAATTTTATTATAGTAACTGCTTGCTAATCCACTACATATGGTGATTGGCTATGTTTCATCTATTGCTCTTCTAACTATAGAACAACTTGGCTTATACTTGATGTATTAGGTTTAGTGATGTGGATATTTATCACAATTGGTTAATCCCCTACCATACCATGAATTTGAACTACCATGCCCATAGTTACAATTGGTTCTTAATCTAATCTCTTTGTTTGCATCGATACTTCAATTAACTACACCTTTTCTATAGCAATAGACTTGTCCACATTTTCTCCTTCAACTGCCTCTTTCAATAATTATGTTAATGATGGAGTATAATCAGTTACCCACTTATCAAAGAGTGTATCATTAGGTCAATTGAAACTAAATATTTCTTGTTCCTTTCTCAAGACATTTCCTCCAATTGTCTTTATTTCTTCAAAAACTTGTTTAAAAGAATCAAAAAATAATTGTACATGTACCACTTCCTTTGTATTTTTGAAAAACCAAATATACTTTTTATAACTATATTAAGCTTGATTCTCATTAATTCATTCAATTCTTTATCCCATTCATCCTTTTCTCTTATTTAGCCTATACCTTTAAGTACATGTGGAAAGAAATCAAAAATTTTACCCAAGTATTTCTAGAAATAATTATTTATTTTTCTCTGGAAAAAATTCTCTTACAATCAAAATCTAAGATATCAATAGCCTCGTCAAAATTTCGTTCAACTTGTTCATTAAAAAAATCAATCACATGATAACAAAGGGCTATGATGATATCATCCCTACTAATCCATTTGCCCAAAATTAGCCTTAAATTTTCCTTATTATTTTTTAACCCATTTCATATCTCTACTAATTTTGACAATTCTAAATAAAACAAAGGCCAACCAAATTTTTACACTAGATACAAAATTGTATCCTTGATTCTATCTTCATGCTTGATTCCACATGCAATGACCATATTTTTTCCTTCTCCTCATCAGGATCCTCCTTTGTATATATTTTTGGCTCTTGAGGAGTACTAGGAGTCTCTATAATTGGAATGGTATTAAAAGGTGGTACTAGAGGAGGAGGATAATAAATCTTGAGTTAGCCAAATTGTGTACCTATCTTTGTTTTCGCAAAATGTTTATCCATTTGTACAATCATGCTTTCTAGCTAGTTCATCTTCTTTCCTCTTTCTTCATAGACATCCAAGACCTTTTCAAATTTATCATTTAAATCCAAGAATTCATTCTTGTCTTTAGTAGCAATCACAACTCCAAAATCATCCATTTCTTTAGTCATTTGGGCTACTTTTTCATTGTCTACCTCTTCTACCTTGTAAACCATGAGATTGTCTATGTGCTTAGAATTTGAGACCTCTTCAATTCTAGCCTTGTCTATCTTCTGAATAGACCATATGACTAAGGCTTGATGGTCATCACTATATTTCAAACCTTTATGGACTTGCAAAAATTCCTCCTTAGTTTTGAACTAGGTGTCTTCTACGTTTCTAACTACATCAAAGATCATTGCATTAATAATGTCCCATTTAGGAAGTATTATGATCCCTGGGCCCCTTAATAGTTGACTCCCCTCTCAAGGGTTATTTTCTCAAACTCTTCTATGAGGAAATCCTTGACCTCTTCTTCAATTTTAGAGTCCTACCTATCAGGTTGATCTATTTTAATTTTCGTGCACCTAGCCTCAAAATTGCTAATAATGTTCCTCCACAAAAATTGAGTAAACGCTCTAGACTTTACAAAGATCTCATCATCCAAAAACTTCTTAGATGATTGTTCCACCACATGGTCAATTTCTATACCTTGAAAATCTCCTATAGTAAGAGCTAATGATGGCATGGGATGTGCCCCTGTGAATTGTGGGCCTCTAAACCTCACAGACACTTCAACGTGGTCATTACTTGCGAAGTCATCCTGGGATAAACATGGTATTGTTTACCCAAGACACCTGACAGTGCGACCCGTTGCCTCCTATCTAAAGGTATTTTTCCTAATTAATGTCCTTAGATTCAAGAGGTAGGCAACCAGACCCTCTAAGAATGAAGGATTTAAATGCAACTATATGATTATGCAGATTAATCTATATGTTATGCAAGCATTAATCTAAGAATAGATAAAATAAACTAGATTAAATGTATGCACATTAAATCTAAATGAGAGAGAAAACTTAATCTAAATGATATTAAGCTAGATGATATTAAGCTATGACAATAATAAGCAAATGAGTATACAAGTTAGCAGCAATTCGGTAGCATAAGAATTCAACCTCTGTAATGAGGAAATGGGGGTCTCTTAAATAGACTTTCCTAGAATCCATCAATGGTTGAGATCAATTTCAATCAATGGTCAAGATTGAAGATGAGGTTTAGTTAAGGTGGAAGATTCCCAAATTAGAGGGAGTTAACTGGCTTAGATCTGAGTGTAAGAGTCAGTCAACTCAGATAGACTTCAGTGTGAGAGCAAGTGATCTGGGTCACTTCTAATTTGATCAGCAGTGAACTGGGAATTTCTATTCTTGAACTGAAGAGAAAATTAGGAGAGATATTTAATTTAATAAAATGAGATATGCTCTCATAATTACCTTTTTCTATTTAATTAAATAGTTCTATTTAATTAATTAGAGACACTTTTCTTATTTAATTAAATAACTCCATTTAATTAATTTAGAAATAACTTCCCATTTAATTAAATGACTTTGTTTAATTAACTTAGAAGTAGCTTCTCCATTTAATTAAATAATTTCATTTAATTAATTAGAATAGACATATTTATTAAATTAAATAAATTTAATCCTGTAGCACATTAACCTTAGGAGATAATTTAATTTAATAAAGTATGAACACTTTAGGTTAAATTAAATTGAAATCAAATGGGTTTAACATGGCTAATATGAGTGCGTACTATAGAGATTAAATAACAAGTATGATGAATGCAGATTAGGGTTTTCTACATTTGACAATTAAGTCAAGTAGTGAATGTTAGAACAAGAATTTGCCTAATGAAATAGGACTTTAGAATTGATTTAGATAGACTAGAATTGGTATCATGGCAATGAGCCAATTTTAGGGTATTACATTTTGCCCCCCTTTGAATGAATGTGCGAGCAACACGTTCAATTCAAAGAAAATCAGAAAGCATGATGCGAGGATCAAGAAATGAGATTGGTTTTGAAGTTGATGATATGAAGACCAATTGATAAGCTTTTAAGGACTATCTCTAGAACAGAGCTTAATCCCAATGAATCCAAGTAGAATACCTAGATACCTAAAATTGATAAGCATTTAAAAGGTTTCTTCAGAAAAAAGTTTGACCTTTAAGGATCTAGATAGAACACCTAGATACCTGAGATTGAAAGCATTTAAAAGATTATCTTCAGAATAGAGCTTAACCTTTAAGGATCCAAATAGAACACCTAGATACCTAAGAGTGATAAGCATTTAAAAGATTATCTCCAAAATGGAGCTTAACCTTTAAGGATCTAGATAGAACACCTAGATACCTGAGAGTGATAAGCATTTAAAAGATTATCTCCAAAATGGAGCTTAACCTTTAAGGATCTAGATAGAACACCTAGATACCTGAGAGTGATAAACATTTAAAAGATTATCTCCAGAATAGAGTTTAACCTTTAAGGATCTAGATAGAACACCTAGATACCTGAGATTGAAATCATTTAAAAGATCATCTCTAGAATAGAGCTTAACCTTTAAGGATCTAGATAGAACACCTAGATACCTGAGATTGATAGCATTTAAAAGTTTATCTCCAGAATGGAGCTTAACCTTTAAGGATCCATATAGAACACCTAGATACTTGGGATTAATAGCATTTAAAAGATTATCTCCAGAATAGAGCTTAACCTTTAAGGATCTAGATAGAACACCTAGATACCTGAGATTGATAAAGGATGGGTTATAGAATCATCCCCAGAATGAGGCTCAATCCTTAAGAGTTGGGGTTTAGACTATCCTGATACCTATAATTGACTGATGACCAAATGAAATAGATGAAAAAGATGCCAGAAAAAAGAAAACAAGATGCCCTGAGTGATGGGATGCCCCAAGTGACAAGGACATAAGATAGGAACAAGATGCCCCAAGTGATGAAGATTCAAATTGATTTAAAATTCAAGTTCAATGATGTAATCATCCTACCCCCTTGGGATAAAAATCAAAAGATGACACACCAAAAATATGACATAAAGTAGTAGAAGAAATCTAAGATTCAACAGAATGTAGAAGAAATCAGAAGAAGATTCAGAGTTAATTTGACATGGTTTTGAGGTCTAGAAGACCAAGTTTGACCAAAACTAGAATTGGCCAAGATTGACCTGAGTTGTATATTTCAAAAATGGATTTTGAAAATATGATAAAGTTTGAGTTGAAAGAATTCCAAGAATTCCAAAATATCAGAAAAAGTTAGACTGCACAAGCGTTGAATTGCATCGGTCCCAAAATTTTAAAATTGCATTTTTGAACAACTTAAGTGTGTTAGATTTCGAAATTGATCCTAAAAATGAGTTAAGAGTAGCCAAAGTAGCCAAGAGAGTGATTAATCAATCATTTGTGTAGTCATGAAGAACATGATTCTTTGAAGAAGCCAACAATTTATCATCACAAAGGATGGGAACAAAGTTGCAATTGAATCGTGTGCTTATGCAAGTGAAGTATGTAATGCAAGACTATATTAAATGCAACCCTAGGTCTGGTTATCGAGTGTTGACAATTTATCATCATTGGACATAAACAAAGCTTATATATCTTACAACTACCACTATCTTTGCAATCATGGAAATATGAATAGGACATATGTCATAGGTTGTGTCAGGGTTAAATGTAAGCATTCAAGGCATAAGAAGCCTGAATAACCAGAGCATTTGTCCCTTTTGATATAGCAAGTTAACATAACCATCAAAGCATAAATGCTAGGATGACTAGAATGTTTCTTGCATGATAGGCACACTAAACACACGAGAAATCCTTCTTATGCTAAGTAATCGATAAGTAGTATGCCCATAATGGCCTTTGCATCCATAACTTAGGACAAAAATGCATCATATATACTCACAGTGACCCGTACGTTCACT
The DNA here is from genome assembly GCA_028749045.1 of Cupressus sempervirens. Lineage (NCBI taxonomy): Eukaryota > Viridiplantae > Streptophyta > Pinopsida > Cupressales > Cupressaceae > Cupressus > Cupressus sempervirens. The sequence continues at coordinate 399,648,056 of CM053791.1, read as the reverse complement.
TAGTAGAATGAGTATTAGTATTTACTGTAGCATGAAGAGTTCACTCCAACAAACAAGGAGAAGAACCAATGTTATTGGTGTATTCATATAAGAGGAGTCGAGGTACACCTAACAATCCAATGCAAAATGGAGGCTCTTATAGTGGAAAACTCTCTTATAGGAATAGATCAACTTATTGGAACTAAACCATAGACATAAAGCAAAGAAAAAATCATGCCCCCAGTCATTACTTCTCTAGTCAAAGATGACATCATCAAGTTGCTCGAGGAGATATGATAGAGAAAAAGAAAGCAAACAAAGAAAATGCTCAACATATCCAAACAAGTATATCATTTTTAAGTTCAATGTTTTTGGGATTGATGTCAAGTGTCAGTGTCTTGAATATGTTTGAAAGAAATCTCTTCAGTAGGGTGACAATAGTAGGTAGATGCAATTAGAACAATTGGTGACTGAGGTCAAAGAGGAATCTTCAACAAGAAGAACCTGAGAGGACTAAGCAACAATAGATAGACATAGCCAGGATGACTGGTGACTGATGCAAAAGAGATCTTTCATAAAGGGATCTGGAGATGTGACATGAGCAACAATAGTCAAACAGAGTTGAAACAACTGGTGACTATCACGAAAGAGATTCTATGAGGAGAATCTTGAAAAGAGTGACACTGGCAATAGTAGGCAGACATAGCCAGAATGATCAGTGACTATTGTGAAAGAGATTCCATGAGGAGAATCTCAAAAGGAGTGACACTAGCAATAGTAGGCAGACATAGCTAGAATGATCGGTGACTATTATGGAATAGATTCTATGAGGAGAATCTCAAAAGGAGTGACACTAGCGACAGTAGGCAGACATAGCTAGAATGGTCGGTGACTATCACAAAATAGATTCTATGAGGAGAATCTTGAAAAGAGTAACACTAGCGATAGTAGGCGGACATAGTGAGGACCACTGGTGATTGTCACGAAGGAGATCCTATGAGGAGAATCTCAAAAAGAGTGACACTAGCGATAGTAGGTAGACACAGCTAGAATGATCAGTGACTGTCACGAAATAGATTCTATGAGGAGAATCTCAAAAGGAGTGACACTAGTGATAGTAGGTAGACAGAGCCAAAATGACCAGTGATTGTCGTGGAATAGATTCAATGAAGAGAATCTCGAAAGGAGTGACACTTAAAGGGGAATGCCCCTGAGCTATGACAAGACTCAATCCATGGATACATGAGCGAAAAGAAGGAAAAGTAGTGAAGCAACTATACAAAGAGCTAGAAGATGTGCTGCTAGATGGAGCATTGGGAACAAGAGGCACCTATTTACCAGGTTTTCACCTTCTTGGCAGGATTTTCCTTTTTTTTTTGCTACCATGTGATGCCTGTTTCTAGGTTTTCACCAATGGCACTTTTTTGTTTTTCAATTTTTTTTGTATTTTTCTCTATTTTTGATTTTTTTGTATTTTTGAGATTTTTCACTTTTTTTGGTGTTACCAAGGTGCCTATTGCTAGGTTTTCACCAGGGTAACAATTTTTTTCAGGACTTTTTCAATTTTTAGATATTTTCAAATTTTTAGAACTTTGTCAGAGATTACTAGCTCTCAAGAAGGATTACCTTGATTTTGTTCCAGTGTCTAGCAAGGTGCAAGACAATATGTAGTAGCAAGCTAGTGGATAAGTGGAGATGGATAGGAAAGGAGTATGAAGTGGTGAATGTTACCCTCAAGGAAAGCCTTCACAAGATTACCCAAGCTAGGGAAAAGGATATAACAATATAAGCTCATGGTGTAATGAAGGGTATCATGTAAGTAATCCATGAAAATTACTATGTCAAGAGATTGCTAAGAACTGAGTTTTCTTCTTTCTTTTGTTGATCAAGACCAAAGGATTAGCTGAATAAGATAGCAAAGTTTCTTATGGAGGTTATGATTGAATGACTTTGGGAATGAGGACATCTAAAAGATAAGCAAGATCATGATAGGATGTCATGGATGGAAGAATTATGCATGATGCCTATTTACTAGGTTTTCACCATGGTACTTATCCAAGGTGCCACAAGAAGTAGTTTTCACCATAGGATGAATTTATTTTTCTTTACTTTTGCTACCAAGGCGCCTATTTCCAGGTTTTCACCAAGGCACATTTTTTTTGTTTTTTTTTGTTTTTTTTTGGATTTTGAGTTTTTGGAAAGAATTCAAGTCTTTCTCAAGTTATATAGCATGCCTATAAGAAAGATAAGATATGATAAGCCAAGGCCATATCAAGGTACACTCAAAGATGCTAATAAGGCAATGGAAGGGAAATGATAGGAAAATGAGAGGTAGATGGAGGATAAGGTTTGGTTTTGGAAGACTGAAACAAGAAAGGATGGCAAGCAGGCATAAGATTTAGAGGATCTCATGAGGGTGGATGAGGTAAATGGTATGGAAGGATAAAAGGTGGAGGATAGAAGGTCGAGCGGATAGGGTATTGAAAGGGATGTGCAAGAGTAGAAGAAAAAGTGGGCAAGATCAACATTGACACACACCTTGAAGGGTAGTGGAATGGTGGAGGAAATATGGATGGAATAGTTTGGGGTTTGGATGTATGAGGTGTTATAATAATTATGGATGGAGATGGAGTGGAAGGCTTTGAAACCTTTTTAGGAAGATGTTGGGAAGAAGATGGAGTGAAAGCCTTTGGAAGCTTGAATGTCAACTTTGATTTGTTTTCAATATTCAAGTCCTTCAAAAGAGACTTGGGAATCCATATAGATTTTAATTTTTCATTAGATGCTTTGGAACACATTTCTTCAATAATAGATTTAAGAATCCACACTTTCCTCAGTTGAGCTCTTTGAATAGTGGACCTTTGTAGTCTCTTTTATGTATTTTTCTTCTTGACATTCACATGTCGATTAGAGGAGACATAGTGAACTTTTGAGGATAGATTCATGCACTTGTGTTTGAGTTGATCATCCAAATTGCTTCCAAAGGACTTGGGATTTATGGATGAATGAGGCCAATATGACTGGCTTAGATGGAAAGGTGAATGTGAAGAGTTCAAGTATGTGTGTCTTTGTTGATCTTGGGGTAGGGTAGGAGGAATTTATAATGAGCTAAGAGTGGAAGTAGGAGATGGAGGAACATAAGGTCCCAAAATAGATGAAAGGTTTGAAGGCTTTAGCTTAGATGGATAAGGACCAAGAATAGATTTAGGAGATACAAATGGATAGTGGATAGGGATATCAGCATCCTTAGAGTGAGAAACATGACCTAGGCCATTAATAGACTCATTAATAACTTTAATAGGAGCAACACCTTTAATAGGAGAACTTAAAGCTTGAGTATGATTTTGAAGTGGATGTGAAGAAGTAGAATAAGATGGGATACTTTTATCTTGATAAAGATTTTTAGATAGCATAGGAAAAGTATTTTTCTCATGATCTTTAGTAATCTTATTAGGGATGGTGGAAGGAATATCATGATCTTTCCTAGTAGAGGGGTATGATATGGGAGATGGAGGACTACATGGTTCTTGAGATGGAGGGATGACATCTTGAGGGATATGCGAGGGTTCTTGATCTTGATCTTTAGATTTTTTTTAAATCCTCTTGACATGGATCCACTTCTAAGGACAAGGTAGGATGTGGAGTTTGCATGATAGGCTCTTGAAGAGATAGTGAAGTGCTAGTTGGAGTGGGAATAATGGGAGTAGCAATGAATGAAGGTTTTTGATCTTTAGTTTGAGTATTATGGGAGAGGCTTGTAGCCAAATCAAGATTAGCTTGGGTTTCTTTTAGAGGCAACCCTTGAGGGTACACATAGTCAATAGCAAAAGAATTAGGTGCTTTGTTTGGTGGAGGTATGTTGGAAAGCTTAGATGCTTTAGAAGGTGATGGTATGTTGGAAAAAGTAGAAGTTGCATTTGAACCATTGCTAGACATGGTTTCATGATGTTGATCCTTCTTGAGAGTAGAATATATAGTAGATGAGAGCTTATATTTTTAAATTCTTCCATTATCAAAGAGATCTTGGATCTTGTTTTTCAGCTCCTTACAATGTGAAGTTTTATGTAAATTATGTCTATGATAGGCACAATACTTACTCATAAAGGAAACTCCCGCCAAAGTGACCTTAGGTAATACAATGAGTTTCTTTTGAAGAAGTTCTTCCAATGTTGATTCATAAGATCTTCCCAAAGGGGTGAAATCATGCTTTGGTTTAGGTTCCCAAGGTTTTTCTTCAGAAATATTTCTAGATTTCTTGGGTGTTTGCAGATTTTTTTGAGATGGCTTGGACTCAACATTATAGGAAGGTAAATAATCTTGAAAGGAGAATTTGTTTGATGATGTGTCATCTTCCTACCTCAGTCTTTGAAGTTGAGTGCTCATTGATTGGATTTGTTGCTTCATGTTTGCAATAAGTATCTCTTCTTCCTCACTAGGCATATTTAATTTAAAGTATTTGTTGTTAGCCATTGTGATGTCCTAGGTTTAAGTGAAAAACCACGTATAAAAGGTTTGATAGGTTTAGACTAAGACCGTACCTAAAATGTCATCTCTATGTAGATTTTGGACTTTGAGTACTCAAGCACACCAAACACATCAACAATCCTATCAAGGCTTTCAACTAGGATATACAAAGATCAACTATAAGGTGTCCTTGATATACACAAGGTACATGAGGCCCAAATCTATAGATGAAAGAAAATAATGCCACACAGCTGGGAGGAGATGGTAACCCAAATCTCCACCTTCACTTCCCAAAGGTATAAATTTCTTTGGGGTTTAGCCAAGAGTGAAAAGATTATACTTCCAAGAGAGGTGTCTTTCAATTCACCTCTCAATATTTATACTCCACTAGAACATGGGAGTTGAGGTCGTCCCAAGGGGTATTGGAATCCCTAAGTAGGCCTCCTAAAAAAATAAAACAAGTCCACTTATTTCTTGTGCACTCAAGATCACCCAAAGGTGTGAGAAGAGTGAATACGTAAGTGGCCTTGGGGTTTAAAAGATGCTTGTTCTTTCCCAATGAATCTTTAGATTTTGTATTCTACTCTTGAAGACACTCATGTTTAGCATGCAATGTTCTTTCCAACTTACATCGTCATCAACATAATAAATCGAGAGTTTGTCAAAAAAACTAAATCGAGCATCATCAACATAAGAAATTGATGGGGAAAAGAGCCAATTCCTTTAATTATTCAAGATTAAATGTATTCATTTTAAGCACCAAAATCCAAATATTTCATCGCAATGGTTCTTTGATCCTTAAGCACTCAAGAGTGTGTTTGGGACTCAAGATTGTGTTTTAGCATTCATTCCAATGAAAGACATGTAGATTTTAATCCATAACATTCAAGATTGAGTTTTTAGCACATTCATTCAAATGAAAGATTTGTCAATTTATTAAGACATTCAAGATTGAATTTGATTGTTTTAGATTTGAAGGCATTCAAGAGTGTGTTTGGGTTTTAAATTTAATTACAACATTCATTCAAAGACAAATGATTAATCATTCAAGTTCATTCCTTTCTAATTTAAAATCCTCCCATATCCTTCATTGTTGCTTTCCACATACCTGCAATAAAAAAATTTGATTAAAACTCAAGGATTTGCATAATGAATTAATGTTTTTATGAAAAAAAATTTATAAAAAGATTTAAAATGAATTTCTAATCAAAAAAATCTTAAATTTTTACTGTGAGCTCTTGAAAGTGTCCCAAATTGGCAATAAAAATTTTAGATCAAAATGTTGAAATTTATCTAATAAATTAATTCTTTTATGGAAAACCATAAAAAATTATTTTTATTTTGTTTGAAATCTGAAAAATTTTAAATTTTTATTGGGGTATTTTGATATCAATAAAAAGTCTCAGTAAAAAATTTAGATTTTAATTCGATGATTTGCAAGGTAAATTAGTTTTTTAATGAAAAATCATTAAAGAATTACTAAAAATTCAATTTTATCCAAAAATTTTGAACTTCTTACTATGTACGCCAGCCATTAACCCAAACCTACAAAAAACAATTCAAATCAAAACTTGTTGGTTTACTTTCTCAAATAATTTGTAGATGAAAAAATCATTAAAAAAATATATAAAATAGAGTTTTAATAAGAAAAATCTAAAAAAATTCATGTGATTTTTCCCTATTGTCTAAAACTTTCAGTAAAAAGTTCAGACTAAATTTCATTAATTTGGTCTAATTTTTATGATTTTTATGAAAAAACATAAAAAGGATTAAAAAAAGAATTTTGATCAATTTTTTATTTTTAAATTTTAGAACATGAGAAGGAAGAAGAAGATGATGAGAAATAGAAGAAGATTAAAATGGAGAAGAGGAAGAGGTTTCTCAAATGCTCATTTGCTCATGATTATGGGATGTGTTCTCAAAGTGTCTCCGAACCTGCAACAATTCAAACCTACAAGACAAGATATTAAAAAAATTTAAAAAAATGGAAAATAAGAAGAATGAGGCCAAAAAGTTGATTTCTCAGCCCCACAGTGGGCGCCAGAAATGTACCTATGAATTGTGGGCCTCTAAACTTCACAGACACTTCAACGTGGTCATTACCTACGAAGTCATCTTGGGATAAACATGGTATTGTCTACCCAAGACACCAGATAGTGCGACCCATTGCCTCCTATCTAAAGGGATTTTGCCTAATTAATGTCCTCAGATTTGAGGGGTAGGCAACCAGACCCTCTAAGAATGAAGGATTTAAATGCAACTATATGATTATGTAGATTAATCTATATGTTATGCAAGCATTAATCTAAGAACAGATAAAATAAACTAGATTAAATGTATGCACATTAAATCTAAATGAGAGAGAAAAATTAATCTAAATGATATTAAGGTAGATGATATTAAGCTATGAAAATAATAAGGAAATGAGTATGAAATTTAGTAGCAATTTGATAGCATAACAATTCAACCTTTGTAATGAGGAAATGAGGGTCTCTTAAATAGACTTTCCTGGAATCCATCAACGGTTGAGATTGATTTCAATCAATGGTCAGGATTGAAGATGAGATTTAGTTAAGGTGGAAGATTCCCAAATTAGAGGGAGTTAACTGGCTCAGATCTGAGTGTAAGAGTCAGTCAACTCAGATAGACTTTAGTGTGAGAGCAAGTGATCTGGATCACTTCTAATTTGATCAGCAGTGAACTGGGAATTTCCATTCTTGAACTGAAGAGAAAATTATGAGAGATATTTAATTTAATAAAATGAGATATGCTCTCATAATTGCCTTTTTATATTTAATTAAATAATTTTATTTAATTAATTAGAGACACTTTCCTTATTTAATTAAATAACTCCATTTAATTAATTTAGGAATAACTTCCCATTTAATTAAATGACTTTGTTTAATTAACTTAGAAGTAGCTTCTCCATTTAATTAAATAATTTCATTTAATTAATTAGAATAGGCATATTTATTAAATTAAATAAATTTAATCCCGTAGCACATTAACCTTAGGAGATAATTTAATTTAATAAAGTATGAACACTTTAGATTAAATTAAATTGAAATCAAATAGGTTTAACATGGCTAATATGAGTGCATACTATAGAGATTAAATAATGAGTATGATGAATGCAGATTAGGATTTTCTGCATTTGACAATTAAGTCAAGTAGCGAATGTTAGAATAAGAATTTGCCTAATGAAATAGGACTTTATAATTGATTTAGATAGACCAGAATTGGTATCATGGCAATGAGCCAATTTTAGGGTATTATAAGATGCTCTTTAGATGCTCCTTCCTCTATCTCTTTTGTAGTTATAACAATATTCCTTTCATCTTCCATTTTTTTTAATTTCTCCCTTAAGTTGTTTTCATCATCTATTCAAATAGGGTTTTGTGAAGGAGAATACTCTTCAATCTAGGAAGAGGAACCCTATCCTAAAATCTCCTTCTTTTCATTTAAGTTTTTCATAAACTCAACAAAATTGTTCATAAGCATATCTATTTTGGCACCCCAATACTTCTTATCAGCAAGAAGATTATACTTTGGCTCAAAGGGATTAAAAAATTCAAGCACCCTATTGTATACTTTCCATTTTCTTTTCTAACCTCTTGCTCTTGTAGTGAAAATTAATTTCTAATTATATCTTTAGGAAAATAAACAATATGTTCATGTGATTTAGCTCTTGTTCTTTCCTTAAACAAATCATCGAAACCTTCAAGATCTATAAAATGAGAATGGGACTAGGTCATCTGGTATTTGTCTAAAAAAAAATCTAATTGCCTCCAACCCTTCTTGACAAAAAAAATTGTGGACAAAAATAATCTGAGGGAAGAAAGTACCTTTAGATCTACCTAACAATTCCTTTTCTTCTAACCCTCCTACTTGCCATAAGAATTTTGCAATCCCCACCTTCAAAGTTACTTGATATGGAAACACATGTGGTTTCCCTAGAAAATCATACACTCTAAATATAAAAGTAATTGAATATGGGATAATGTCTCCCCAATTATGGCTCAGCTTTAGTACTTTGGTGTGATCCTTTGGTCTAATCAATTCTAGTAAGGACTAAGGTATTCTAGGGTTATCTCCCATCAATAGAATTGTTAGCTTGGAAGCAAAATACCCATCAAATATAATGAAACTGACATCAATGACCTCCTAGGTCATCTCAACACTCCATAACTAGATTGGTAATTTCTCTCCATCCTTCTCTAGCTCCAACTTCATCTCTTGGGAGAAAAAGATAACACCCTTGTACAAATATATATACATCAACATTGAGTACCAATAGAATGGTTTTACAACTTTAGCCTTATTTTTTCCTATTAATCCATCATGGATTTCTTCTACTAAATATGTAGAAAAATAAAAAATTGAGCTCATGTCATATTGTAGTGTCTGAGAAATGATTAAAAAATGGATCCTTGGATGCGATCATGTTCATCCATTCCAAATATTTTGTAGAGAGAAAAATATAGTGCTTGAGCCCTAGGATTGAAATATTTCCTTAACAATGGCTTTGGGTATTGGCAATCACCAAGGGTAATTGACCTATTTCAACAAAGTGTTCTTGTAGTGGCCCTCTCCTTAGGTACACCCTTTGTGCATCATATCTTTCTTGAAAATCCTCCATGTCAATTTTCTCATGTACTACATGATTAGGGTTTAATCTAAGAATTTCCCTAATCAACTCTAGTGAAACCCTAAAGGGATTATCTCCACTACGATTCTTGACCATCCATGACATTGAGTCATATCTCTTTGCTATCACATCCAATAAATCATCATCGAGGAAAACACTTGGGATAACTAGCTTATTAATGTCGACCTCCCATACATTGTTTAGAGGAGTATCAAGTTTTTTTCTCTAAAAACCATTCATGGAGAAACTCTAAACCCCCAGTAGATGTTTAGGTATCTTTTAAAAAATTGGCCTTATTATACAAACCCTCACTAACTAGTAATCTAGTCATTTTAGGCACTAGTTCTTTTCCTTTGGAAGACTCATTAGTTGATTGTGGCAATTGTTCTAGAAAATAATCATGCGTAGCTCTCAAATGGTAATCTACCTTTCCTAAAAAATCCCTTCATAGAGGCACTTTATCTATATTATCTCAATTACAACTACAAATTCTTGACTAACCAAAAAACTTTAGTACTCACCTAGACAAACTTGTTTGTTGCACTAAGAATTTTGTCTACAATAATTTGTGGCTTTGAAGAAGTTTAATTTGAAATTTTGAATATTTTGGTACTCTAAAAATTCTTTGTTTCTTGGTACTCAATAATGAGGGGAATTTCAAATTTTAAGGCAATTAGCTTCACACAAACTTGCATTGATCATAATGAATGTTGTAACAAGCATATTTCTAGTCTTGCCACAAAATTTGAAACCTACCTACCAATTTACACCAAATTAGATGATTCCTTTTAAAACTTTAAAAAGATGCATTACATTTTTCAAAAGTTCACTACATGTCAATGCATCACTTCCCCACTTTAACTAAAGTTTAATCATCTTCAAAATCTGGAGAAGTGATAATCATCGATCATCATTTAATCGATGATCTTGAGTGATTCCAACTATTACTAAATTCACTTAAAATACATTGGACCCACTAATATAACTCAGCATCCACCTTTTCTTACACATTGTACCTTTGGTGAATCAAAACAAAACATTTGGCATAATATCCACCTCATCGTCATCTGGCAACTCATGACATAGCTAAGCCCACCAAGTCTACATGTCACAAACTTGCTTCCCTACTTTGTTTAAACTGTGTGCACTTTCAAAATGTAGGGAAGCGATGGTAGTTAATCATCATTTGATCAACGATTCCACAAAATTGACACTCCATTATCCTAGTCAGCAACCTTCAGCCAATAGGAAGATGCCAATCTATCACTTGCTCTGATAGTTTTCCTTTTGTGGCCCACATACTAAACCTGATCCCAGTTTCTCCACATGGTAGCTTCTCACTTCCCCACTTTCACTAAACTTTACACATCTTCAAAATTTGAGGAAGCGACAATCATTGATCATCATTTGATCGGCAATTAGGAACTTGCATGATATACACTACTTTAAAACTAAGGAAAAGGGGCCTGTGCATCCACTATCACAACCTTGCATCCCCACTTTTTTTAAACCTTGTGTAACTTTAGAATGTGGGAATACACCCATCATTGATCTTAACATGATCAATAGTCAATGAAATAAAATATCCAAGGGTTAGGAGTTTTGATTTGAACTCAAAGCTTTTAAGTGTGTGACCTAGTGATGAAGTTGGTCGCACAGTCAAAGCTTATCAAAAGACATTAGCATTTTATAGTAAGACCTAGTGAAGCAGTGAAGTTTCCCTAGTCTCAAAGTCACATCAATTAAGTGCTCAACTACATTTTAGGCTATGACAATGAAATAGTTAGTAAAGCCTCAGTGGCATAGTCACTTGAATGAGAGAAGCATAATGAACCTTCATAGTGACTAGGCTAGCTATGAATTCTTATCTGATGACAATTTTATAAATTCAAGGGCCTTTTACCAATTTTCATGGAGAATAAATATTGAAAACTTTGAGGAAAGATGTTTTATAAGGAAATCTAAGCAGCTAGAGAAAGAAGATTCAGTCATACAAGATGAGATCAAGGAAGAAATGATGTAAGAATTCAATAGTGTGACTCCTAAAGAGGGAGGGAAAATGATCAGATTAGCTAGAGTTTTAATTCTTCCAAATTGGGACATTGTAGATGCAATGGTGTTTAATATAGTTACAAAGAATTTGAGCATTGAAAAGAAAAAGAAAAGGGCACTCAATGGTGCTAAATATAGTGAAGACCATGCTACCATAGTTATTTGGTAGTTAAAAAGAGGATCTAGAGCCAGTTATTCTCAAACTAATGTTTATGAATTAATGGGGAACTTGATTGTCAAAAGAGTAGAGGATAATCTAGTTGAAGAGGAAACAAAATTAAATGTTGAAACAACCACTCTTACCTTAGCCACTACCACAAAAGAAAAAAGGTTTATACAAGAGCTATAGAAGAAATATGAACAAGTCCTAGATACCTATAATAAGGAAGTCCAAAAGAGGATTAACCTTGAAAATAAAATGATAGGACATAAAGGACAGTCTAGATGATACACTTTTTAATAGGTGGATGGTAGAATATTCTTTAGAAAATTAGTTGTTACTAGAAGAAGTTTAAGAAATGGATGTGAACTAGGATAGGGTACAAATAATTGATGCACCAGTTTGAACAAAAGAAAGAAAAAGGGAGCAACCAAATATAATAGTTGACATGGCTACTCAAATTGGTGATGTAGCACAAGAACAACCAATTGTAATAGTGGATGTGGCTACTCAAACTAATGATCTGGAAGAAGAGCAACTAGTTGTAATCAATAATCATATATTAGAGTACAACACATCACCTACAAGTCATTATAAGAAAATATTTCACCTTTATAAATATAAATTGAATGCAATATATTAGACAAATAAATCACAAAAAAATAGATTTATGTAAATAATAAAGTATGAATTAATAAATTTAACTAAAAAATTAAAATCAAAATATAATTTAATAATTGCATCTATCTATATATATACACCTAAACTTTCAAGTAAAACAATTCAATTGCTCTATATGAGAGATACAATATATACTCATTTTAGAAATAAGAAAGCTTACTTCCACTATATTTATTGTCCACTAAAAATATAATAAAATTTATTTTTCCTTGACTTACTAAAATTAATTTAGCCAAAACATAAGATAGTTAAATCCAATCTTAATTTAGTTATATTTTTTTTCTTATTATTATTAAATAGGTATAATATTTTATTCAGCCTAAACATTAGACAATTAAATCCAATCCTAATTTGGTTATAATTGTTTTCTTATTATAATTAAATAGGTATAATATTTTAGATGCTTGCCATTTCTTTTCCCATCCAGAAATGGCATGTTACATGCAAATACAATGCAAGTATTCAACCACCTGTTATATTAATTATATGGCCTGTTATACTTGACCTATATAATTGCCTTGAAATTAAAATTATCAGTACTTAACCCCAAACCCCATTCTTATGAGATCCCTCTCAAATGCTTTGAAACCCTATCAATTTATGGAAGTAATTACGTAATTCCTTGAATTAAAAGAAATAATAAATTGACATACAACATATCTAAGCTACATTAAATTGCATGAACTTTGCTCACTCAATCCCAAAGTAAAAAGCATATGAAACAAAGCTAGTTTATTCTTTCTCCCTATTTAAGATTAGTTTATTCTTGTTCTTTCTCTTGCTCATTGGCCAATGTAGTTTCTTTTCATTTAGTTTAGCGAACAATTCTTCTAAATTTAAAATAGCCAAAGCACCCTAATTTGACATCCACAAAAGTAAATTTAGCTTTTAGTAAAATTAGTTTCCCCTATAAATACAATGAGCAAGATTCATGCTCCTCTATTTATTTCTCTATTTGGATCTACTTGAAACAATAGAAATTTACTACACTACAATGACTCACAAGGTACAATCCTCAGATGCATAAGATTAATTATCTACATCTTTTTCATTTTATGCCTTTGCCTAGCTAGGCATTTCCATGGATTTGTGAAAAAATGGATTGTTTTTGCTAGTAATAGGAAATGAACTAAAAGGGATTTTAGCACAACAATTTTAGAGTAGAAGAAGGAAATGAATTGGCTCATTGTGGATGAAGCTATTAACAATGATAACTCAGTGATTTGTCTACAACCAAAAATAATGAAAAAGTTGCAGTTGTTCTATGGTGATACAATTCTTATTAAGGTATTTTCATTGGCTCTTTTACCTTTGTGAGGTTAGGGTATTTGTGTTTGGGATTAGGCACTTAGGTTTTTTTTTTTCTTTTTTGACTTTTCCCTTCAATCTCTCATCGATGTCATATACAAGGGAAAGAAAAGGAAGGATATGATCTATATTGCCCTAACACATGAAACTTGTGAAGAACCTAGGATTATAATGAACAAAGTCACACAGTTGAATCTGAGGGTTCATTTGGGAGATATCATTTCTATTCACCAATGCCCCGATATTAAGTATGGCAAGTGCATGCATATTCTTCCCATTGATGATACCATTGAGAATGTACATGGATCTTGAATGAAAATTCTGTCATATCTTGAGTTATTCCTAATGTATATAAGTAATATATTAGTTTCAAAGAATATTAATACCATTATGCAATTTTGAGAATACAAATGGATCTTGAATGATAGTATCTTGAGTTATTCCTGAGTTTAAATTAGTAATGTATTAGTTTCAAAGAATATTAATACCATCATGCGATTTTGAGAATACAAATAGTTCTTGAATGACAATTTTGTCATATCTTGAGTTATTCTTGAGTTTCTATCAGTAATATATTAGTTTCAAATAATATTAATACAAGGAGGAAATTTTGCAATAATTGTGTTTCTAAATTTTGTCCCTAAATTCTTTTGTAGAGGATAGATCTGAAGAAAAGAATGTGAGTGAAGGAATTTTGAAGTATAATATGTAATCATTTCCATCCCTAAGGTGTGATAGCCCACATTTTCACTTTGCCAATTGTTTGAAATTTTTTAGGTGAGAATGTCTTGATTTGTGTTATGCAATAAAGATGATAAGTTGCAACTTGGCAATCATTACTACAAAGTGCTTAAAATATTTGTTTGTTTATTTGCATTGTCAAAGAAGATAAGAGTGATTATGCCATGCCCAAAATATAGGGCAAAAACATACACCAATTTTATTTTATTATATATATATATATATATATATAAAGTTAATAATTAAAATCCTCTAAGTTTGATATGTTTGTTTTCATAGTTAAAGTATAGGTTCTCTACATTACATCTTAAGTTTATAATCTTGAGGAAGAATAAATCGTTAAATTAATACTCTCATTATTAAATTGATATCGACATTAGTTACGTTATTACATTAACTTTACAACAATATATTAAAATCATTTAAATAACAATTTAAATGAATTCGGGTTTAAATTAATTTGAAATATCTAATCAAGAACTAATTAAAAGAAATATCACATCTACCCATACACATAAATATACTTTATTTAGCTTTGATCAATTATTAACCTCTTAGATGAACATCAATTGACAATCTAACCGATTTATTGAAAAGAAATAAAAAATAAAAATTAAGACATTAACACTACTAACTTAATTTTCATACAATAATGTTCAATGTTCTTAAAAACCTTTAAAAATTTAAACCATCTAACAAATAACATCTACATTTTAAACTTTTTTTGAATAGCTAATCTACCTTTAAACTAAAACTACCTTAAATTTCTACTAACTTATAATTAAACAAATCTAATACTAATTTACATTAAAAATAAATCTAAATGTAATTAATTACTACTCCTAATTAAAACTTAAACTATTATAATAAATCAACTTGCAATCAATAAAATTACCAAATGATACTATTTAATAATAATAATACTAAGATTACTTAAATCCAAAACTAACTTAAATCAATATATAAAACTAACTATAATTCCTACTAACTTACTAACACTACCCATATTAATAAACTTACTAACAAATAAGAAAAAAAAGCCTAACAAACATCTAAACCCCACACACTAACTTCATACAACATTACTGAGATAAACTAAACTAAAGTAAACTAAATTTAAAACTTATTTTAAATAACTAACTAACCTTTAAATTAAAACTAATATTATCTACTAAAACAAATCCTAAAAACTAAATTAAATACTAACCAACATGCACACTAACTAACAACTAAAACATACCCCAAAATTTATCTTACCTAAAACTAACTCTAACATTTACTTCCCCATCCTACACTAAGACTACCTCAGCGCTACCTAGGTGATATAATAAGGATGGGACAAGCCATCCCATCACTCCCAAGTGCTGACAAGGCTGCCAGGATAGGTACAGTCCCCTTGCCCACATGGGCGATAAAGGTAAGTGAGAAATTTTGCATTGTGTTTAAACAAAAACTTGACATGAACTTGGCATTAATGCCTATTAGAAACTTGCACATGAAAACTTCCAAAGGAAATGGTGACCCAAGTGTAAAAAAGGTAGGTTGAAAAACATTCAATGCAACTTCAAACAAAAAACAAAGTAAACTCCAGCGCATCTACCATGTGATTTACTACTGCACAAAGGATAGGGTGAAGTACAGGGGTGATGTCACCCAGTGAAATTTTATTTTGACTTTGTTTTAAATTTTTTCAAGCCCATTCCAAGAGCTAGTGCCAATGAAAGGAAGTAGTTAATGCAAAAAGTAAAGTTGGTAGGAAAAGATATTAGTTAGTTTAATATGTTAAATATTTTGTTTTGATTGATTATATTTATTTTGTATTTATTATTCCATTTGATAATTTATTTATATTATTCAAAAAGAATATATAAAGGAATCTTTAAAGATTCTCTATTACCAAAGGGGAAATTAATTTGTTTCCCATACAAAAAATAGAGAGTATTCTTACTCTAAGAATTTTTTTTTTTCTAAGTGTTAGAATTGCTAATGCTAAAAATTGCCAAGGGGGATATAATTTTTTTTAAAAGTTAGATTAATTATAGAGTTTAATGATTTGCCAACATAATAAAGAAAGAGAAACTTTTCTCCTAATAAGCACAAAGCCAAATAAAGTTCCCATTTTAACAAAAAATTTGTCCTAACATTTTTGAAAAGTGAATTTTTGCATAATTGAACATCATCATTTATCTCATTTTGATATTCATTCCTATAACTGAAAAGAAAAATACGAAGATCTCATGAGAATCAATATTACTAAATCACTATTTTATTGACAACTTGATTCAAAGGCTCCGCTGGGAAAGAACTAGGAAGAAAACCTGGCGTCGTTGCCATTACAAAAAAGGTGTTAAATACAATTTACACAGTATTTCAATTCCAAAATTTGAACAATCAAATTAAATTTTCTTCATGGCCTTTAACAAGGGATCCATTTCACTTCTATAATATATCGCTGAGGTCAAGGAGGAAACGAAGACTGACCAGATGACAAACAAACATAACAAGGAACAAAATCAGACATTCATTTCCATACTGAGTTTTCACAACAGGATACAACATTGAATCAAAACTAGGGAAAGGTGAATTTTTCCAACAGGAGATGCTAGACACAACACCAAACTAGGTGTCCAATCGGGGCTATAACTCAAGAACCTCCGTTCTTCCATTCTTACATGCCAAAACTCATATGTGGTTTGTGCTAACAGGTAGGGGCCCATAACACCCTACCCTGTCTCCCTCTTCTCATTTTGAGAAGAGACTCTACACTGTTGGAGTCCAACTGAATACCTTTCCCAAAATTGGCCACTTCTTCCCTATCCAAGGGTAGTAATGTCAAAACATCCATACAAGAAAACTTCAAAATTCAAACAAAACATGAAAGAAAAAAATTCAAGAAAACATGGTTTCAATCCTTCCCAAGCATACCCAACATACATACAAGCATACCAATAAACAAAACAATAGCATAAGCATGAACCAAGCATGAAACATCATGAGAAACATGAACAACATGAACAAGGTGATGAAGAACTCCTACCTTTACAAAGAGGTTATGGTAAAATGAACAAATTGAGAAGAGCTTTTCCTTCCTTGCCTTCAATCTTCCAAGATTTCTCTCTAAAAGTAGAGATTGGGTAACAACCAAAACTACTCAAAAAGGGCCTCTAAATAAGATCCAAACTCAACCACCAAAAAGGGAAATAACTTTCCCCACTTACCTAAAATCTAGAAGTTTCTAACTCAACCAAACCTAAGGTTAACCTCTGAGTGGAGTTGAGGTTATTCAACTCATGGTAACAACTTTCAATTTTCGTACTAAGACAAAAATAAACTTTTTGAGTGACCTCAAAAGTAAACAAAGGGGGCTAAGGGGGTGGAAAATACCCCCAACCCATACCCATACCCCTTGGGTATAAAGATTTCATGTTTTAAGGCCTTAGGAATAGATTTGGGACCAAACAAATGATAGGAATATTTAAGACCATCTAACAACTCTAAAATGTAAATTAAGCACTAATCTGGATTAGGGGTGACTAAACTCAATTAAAAAAAAATTAGCAAAAAGGTCACTAACTTATTCTGACTTAGGTCCAAAGGTTACACAGGTAACCCTAACTAGCATGCTGGAATGCATAAGCAATTCACGAGTGTCAAGTGACACTATAAGAACATAGTTACGAAACATTAACATTTATTGATCATAGAAAGATACATTCATACATCTTACAATACAATTAAGTTACGAACAACAAGGTTTCAACAAATGGCACATAGGGATTAGTTTTGTTCCTCTATCGGGTTTCTTGGCTAAAATATCCTGCACACTCATTGCACACATTAGTAGTCCCATAAAATCACATGCACGTATGTATATACGTATCAGAAAATCACATAAATTAAAACATACATCTTTCAAATCAGTCAAGGTTTCTCTCATCTTTCTCATATTCTTAATCATTACAATTTCATAGTCAAAGTGTTAAACTTGCATTTACTTACTTCATCAACATACATGTTCATAAAAAATTAAATGATGAACTCAAATATCTAAAAGTAAACATCACACAACATGAAATAATATAATATGTTCAAGTATTCAGTAATGTCTCGACATCTCGAGTCGTGAGTATCAAAATAATAATAATGTATCACTATGCTATGATGGGTCAGGGTGAGGCCTCACAGATTAAATCAATGACTTAGTGACACAATCAGCTTAGAAGAAAATACATGTGATCACACTATCGTAGTGATAAGAGGAAAGTGATTGAAACAATGACATGGTGAAACCAGCTAAAAGGCACTTGGATGCATGGTTGCACAGTTAATAAATGTAATATATGATTAGACCATGACCATGTGATGTAGTCAGATTGAAATTAGAATGTAAAGGGTCATGCAATCGTGACGTTAAAGAAATAGTAGTAAAGATAAACTATGAAGTGATGACTGGGTTAAAAGAGCATAAAATATCCTTTGCTCACATGGTCTCAAAGAAAAATTGTTATCAAATAAGCCAAGCTATGACCCAAAAAAGTCTTAAGGTTAAATTTTATATAGTATCTTGATTGCATAGCCACAGGAATAAAAAATTAAAAGTGAGAAAGGTGTGTGAAGCCACAATTTTAATGTTACTAGAGGTATTCACATAGTTATAAATAGTAAGTTATATTTTAATGAAATGAAGCAACCATGTGATTAAGGTTAAATAGAGGTCAAATATTTAAGGCACCTAATCACATAGTTAACAACCAAAAATGTTAGATAGATTGTGAAGTGGCAAAAAGGGTTTGAAGCTATGGTCATCTAGTAACTAATGTTTAAGTGCTAAGGAAATGACTATAGAATGACAAAGAAATGGAGTCACTAGGTTGAAAGAATGGTTTTTAATGCAAAAATGATTGCTAAGGAGTCTCATTTCCCTTAAAAGTGATGTCATATCAAAAGTGCATAAAAAAATTAGGAAAGGCTGGCAATACAAGTAGATTTTGGCACTTTTATTGAAATTGATATTTTGTCACACACATTAAAATAAATCTTCACTTTACCAAATTTTTTCTCTATTAATATTTTGGTTTAATAGTTAGAGTATTTTGCACAATCCAGAGATAAGAACTATTAGCACTAAGAGATTTGCAGAATTTGTGGACATTTTTAGTGCTTTCAAAAGTTTGATATTGATAGAATTTGTTTGTAATAATTTGATTGTAGAATCATGACACAAGAAGAAGGCAAGATAATAGCTCAAATTGATGTGGAAGATTCTTCTCAAGCTACTAAAAAAGAAAAATGAAAGTTGGAAACCTTATATGCAAAGAAGTGGGTATATTTCCTTCTAGGGTCTTCTCATGTTCAAACCTTGAATGTAAATGTTTTTAGAGATGCATACCCTTTCTAAAGTGATGCCATTGTATTTGATACAAATGGAAATGAGCTTTTCTATTATTTATATCAGAATAGGTTTGCAAAGTCACCAATTTGTAACTCATGGATTAGGAATATGGAAAAATTGATAATGCTAGAGGTAGTAGTGGATGTTGATCTAATAAAGGCATTATTAAAATCCTACAATCTAATAACTAAAGCTTTCCATAGGAAGGATATGAGTATCCTATGCAAAATGAATAGGGAGACTTTCATTAAGGTCTTTGACCTAGGAGAACCTATGACAAAGGCAATTGAAAAGGAGAAAATGAATGAAACTTTCAAAATTTTAAGAGTTTCTTTATTGAAAGAGACATGAAGAGGCATATTCCCAACTCAAAGCTAGAGAAGGGTGAGATGCCAAAGAAGGTAGGATACTTGATTCTACTCGAGTTTTCCTTCAAATATTTTAGGTACACAATTTTTGGGATAAATAAGGTGATAGGAATTGATGGAACAAATAATGACCCAAGCTACATATTAATGATTACTTTGATAATTCAGGATCCAAATCATAATGTTAGGTATGAATTGTGGAATATATCATCAATAGGATGCATGATGAAATTGTTGAAACTCAAAATGGATAACTTGGGAAATTCATATTCTTCCATTACTCATAGCTAATGCACATCATTATGTACAAGAACAAAGGGCATATCAGTCTGGACTTCATTGAAGCCACTAAAGAGAATGGAGAGAACTTGCCCATGGAGATGTGGACTTGCTTTTGGAAAAGGTTTTATCCATATGCTAGTGCAATTGCTTTTTATAATGATATTTTTTTTTCTATTACAAACATGTTAGAAGATATTATTGAAAGAGTACCTAGAGCAATAAGGGTGCTAATAAGACCCTCTTGTTGAAACAATTGATTAATTGTGTATTGTCTTTGATGTTACACAAGATATCATATCATTATCATTCACTATATGTTGAGGTCACTTGGGCAATGAAGATATTTTTATGTGGCTCCTAAGCATTCTAGAGTTTGTTTAGTTCAAAAGGCAGTGTCTACCAAGTTCACTTGGGTACTAAAGGCAAGTTTGTGGAAGATGAGTGTTAATCGAGCCCACTCGGTTAATGAAGGAAATGTTGGATGGAATCGATGTTAACTGAGCTCACTTTGTTGCCAAAGGAACTTTATGAATATGCAGTATTAATTGATTTCACTTGTTTAACATAGGAAAATTGTTTCTAAGTGAGTAACTATTAAGCAGAGTCAACTAATTAAGGGTTTTCTTGTTTTGGCATATTAAGTACAATTGATTTAATTGTTGGTACTAACTAACTAAGAAGATGAACATTAATTATTCTAAGTTGTATTTGAGCTAACTTGATAATGTGAAAGATATAAAAATAAGGTCAAGTTGGGGATTTAGAATGTGTGAATGTATTGAAGATTTGATGGAAAGTGGAAGCAAATTAGAAAGATAAGACAAATATCTTTCTAGAGTTAAAAATATATATTCGATCAAGAAGGATCAAGTATACAAGCCAGAATTGAGATCTATAATCAGTAATTTAGTTGCATCAAAAATTAGGTTATCTAATTATTACTCTCTAACCATTATAGTAGTGATCTAAATCTCTTAACAGAGTTGGCTTAACAACTATTTGTAAATCCTCTAACAAGGTGGAAGTTCTATTGAATTTTCTAAAGATCTCTAACAAGGCCACTCCTAACAGGGTGATTAAAACCTCTAATAGGGTCACACCTAATAGTGTGTTTTGTAACCTTTAACAAGGTCAACTCCTAATAGGGCTCACTTTAGAAGAGTGAAAAAAAGTAACTAGTTTCAATTGGTGGTTTTTCCCAAACTGGGTTTCTATGTTAAATCTTGGTGTCAAATGTGTTCATGCTATTTTATTTTAAGTGTTTGAAACTAAGTTAAAGTAATAGTAATCATAGATAACATCTAAAGTTTTCATGTTAAGTATTTGTTGAGCATATTCAATATTTATTGAGTTACAACATTTTATGTGTGTTTGCCACACATCAATAGGATTCAATTTTTAGAGTTTATTTTGTATTGACATCTAAGGGATCTACGATTTATTTTAGTAGTAATTGATTAACCCCTCCCCTCTTAGTCACTCCTCTTATATTTCCATCTATTGATATCTAAGCTTTTGGTGCTTGTAGAGAAGGTTTCAAGAACCTAAGCTAAAAATTAGGATGTCTTACAGAAGAGAGATTCCCAAATTGAATAGAAACAATTTTGCAATATGGCAAGAACTTATGAGGTTACATTTGACAACTATCAATGATTCAAGTTGTAAGTATCTTGATACTAAATACAAGACTCCCATTGGAACATTATCCATTGAAGATATTGTTGAAAATAAAAATCATAGCATCGTGATGATTAATATTACATCCACTCTTAGTTATGCTAAATTTGATGAAGTAAAGGACTGCAAAATATATCATGAAATGTGGGCCAAATTGAAAGACATTTATGGAGGAGATGACAATGTAAGAAGAGCCAAAGAAAAAAGTCTCAGAGGTCATTTTGATTAGATGAAAATAAGAGAAGATGAAAAAATTACAAAATATGTGGAAAGAATCAAAGCAAGTGTGAGTGCAATCAAAGCATTTGGAGGAGATATTGATGAAAAAATAGTTGTAAGAAAGGTATTTAGAACCCTTCTTCCTATTTATGCAATTAGAGTGTCTACCATTCAAGAGATGAGATGTGATCAAAATAATGAAATAACTTTGGATGCTCTAGTTGAAAGATTGACAGCTTTTGAGTTAGATAACTATGATAACTATGTTCCTAGTTCCAAAGGTATTGAATCTACATTTGAAGCTAAACTCCCACTTAGGAAAAAGAATAATAACTCAAAAGCCAATCAATAAAGAAGTGAAGAAGAAGAAATAGAAGAAATTTTAGACATTGATCTTGAAGTTGGTGAAGCCCTACTTGCAAGAAAGTATTCCAAAGGTAGAGGAAAATACAAAGGCAAGGTTCCTCTAATCTATTTTTCTTGTGAAGAAGTTGATCACATTGTTGCAAGGTGTCCAAATAGATAAAAAAAGGATGAAAAGAAAAGAAATAAGCACAAAGGCAATAAAGAATTCATGAGCTGCAAAAACTAAAAGGAAAAAGGTAAGAAATCTTGTTTTATGGCTAAAGATTTTGATAACAGTGGAGATGAAATGGTATATATTATTGTAAAAGATGAATTTGATGATGAAGATAAGATGGAATTTATCTCTCATGTTAGAAAAAATGATACATGGATTATTGATAGCAGTTATTCACATTATATGACTGGAGATAAAATAATGTTTGAACACATGGAATATTATGATGGTGGTTGTGTGAGATTTGGAAACAAGGAATCTTGTTATATAAAAGGAAAAGGATGTATTTCTTTGACTAAATAACTTGTATGTGATAATGCTTATTGGGCTGAAGGATTAAAACATAATATACCAAGTATGGCATAGTTAAATAATATTGGATTTAAGGTAGAATTCATGGATGTAAAGGCCAAATTGTTGGATGGAAAAGGAAATCTAGTTGGATCTAGAAAACAAACAAAAAGTAATCTAGTCTATATTGATCTCAATGAAATTTCATGTTTTATTGCTCAAGTAGAAGAAATTTGGTTATGGCACAAAAGATTATGTCATGTAAATTTTGATAATCTGGTTAAGATAAGAAAACATAAAAGAGTAAGAGGCATTCCTAGCTTGAGGAAACTTAATATGGGTCTATGCAAAAATTGCCAAATTGGTAAGATGGGAAAGACTAATTTCAAAAGAAAGAACTATCATTCTAAAAAAGTATTAGAGCTTGTGCATATAGACTTATGTTGACCTATTGGAATAGAGAGTTATAGTTGAGACAAATTTTTTATTCTTTTTGTTGATAATTATTCTAAAATGATGACTTTAATGTATCTAAAAGAAAAATTAGAAGCTTTTCAAAAATTCAAGAGGTACTTGGAAAAGAGTAGAAAAAGAAACTAGAAAGAAATTGAAATGTTTGAGATCAAACAAAGATGGTGAATTCATCTCCAATGAATTCAATGAATTGTGCATAGAAAAGGAATTAAAAGACAAGTATCAACTCTTGGAACACCTCAGCAGAATGGCATAGCTGAAAAAAAGAATAGATTTATCATGGATTGTTCAAGAACACTAATGGTAGAAAAGAATGTTGTAATCAAATACTAGAAAGAAGCAATCAACATTGTAGTTCATACCTTGAATAGAGTATAATTGAAGAAAGACTTGAATTAAACTCCTTATGAACTATGATATGGCTACAAACATAATGTAAATTACTTAAAAGTATTTTTTAGTAAATTTTATATCTTGAAAGAATCTAGAAAAAGAAAATTTGATGTCAAAGGTGATGAAGGCATATTTCTAGGATACTCTTGCAAAAGTAAGGCATACAAATGTTTGACTTTGTCTACTCATAAAATCATAGAAAGTGTACATGTGAGAATTGATGGGTTTGTAGAAAAGAATGAAGAAGAATGTAGCAAAGATCCTGAGAATTATAAAAGATTTATTTACTATGAACCTAATACCCTACCAAATCTATCTAGAATAAAGTAGACTTCACCTCTTGAGTCCCCAAAAACTCCAATAGTTACTGAGTTGCAGATAGTGTAACCTGAGTCATAGAAAAAGTGACCCGAGTTTAATACTAAATTTTATTATGAAATTAGTGAAACTCATTCTAAATCCAAAGAACCTATGTTAGCAAGATATGTCAAAAGACATCATGCACCTAATCTAATCATTGGAGAAAAATCTGATGGAAAAATGATAAGAAGAAAATTGAAAGGTGCATGTTTACTTGCTAAATTTAAACCTAGAAATGTTAAAGATGCATTGGATAATGAAAGTTGGATTGAAGCGATGAATGAAGAAATAAAATAGATAGAGAAGAACAAAACTGACTCTTGTTCCTAGACCCAAGGATAAAAATATAATTGGCACAAAGTGAGTATTTAGAAAAAAGTTGAATGAAGATGGAAAAGTATCTAGAAGCAAAGCAAGATTGGTATGTAAAAGCTATTCTCAAGAAGAAGGTATTGATTATGGTAAAAAATTTGTTCTTGTTACAAGATTAGAAGGTGTTAGAACTTTACTAGCATATGCAACACATAGAGGATTTAAAGTTTGTCAAATGGATGTTAAATCTACATTCTTGAATGGAATCCTTGATGAGGAAGTCTACATTGAGAAACTAGAAGGTTTTGTAGATCCTAGCAAAAAGGACATGGTCTGCAAATTACACAAGGCATTTTATGATCTCAAGCAAGCTCCCATGGCTTGGTATCAAAGACTTCATAATTACTTGATATAGATTGGTTTTTGAAGAACAAATGATAACCATAGTCTGCATATTAAACAAGGATTAGACAAGAAGATTGTGTTCGCAAAAATATTTGTTTTTGATACTTTATTCACAGAAAATGATGACTTATGCAAGGCATTTTCAGAAGAAATGAGTAAAGAATTTGAGATGTCTATGCTTAGAGAGATAAAATTCTTTGTTGGATTATAGATTCAATAAAAGAAAGATGATATCTACATTAATAATCCAAGTATATTAAGGAGATACTAAAGAAATTTGGAATAGAAGATTCAAGACCAATTGAAACCCCTATGTCTATTGGACATAAGCTTTCCAAGAATGATGATTCTAAAGAGGTAGATTAGACAACATACAAATCAATGATTGGAAAATTATAGTATGTAGTGTATACAAGGCCTGATATTGCATTAGCAGTCAGTATGGCAGCAAGATTCTCAAAAAATCTTAAAGAAAATCACATGATGGCAATCAAGAGAATCATGAGATATCTAAAAGGTACTAAGACTATGGCTTATGGTATAAAATAGGAGGCAATTTGGACTTAAAGGTATTCATTGATACTAATTGGGTAGGAAGTATTGATGACAGAAAAAGCACAAGTGGTGGAGAATTCTTTCTTGGTAAAAGACTACTATCTTGGATAAGCAAGAAATATAATTGTATCTCTTAGTCCATAATAGAGGTAGAATATGTGGTAGCAGTAGTTAATTATTCTAATATTGTTTGGTTCAAACAATTTTTGGTAGGTATGAAGATAGAGATCAAGGATTTGGTAGTCATATACTGTGATAACACCAATGCAATCAATATATCAAAGAATCTAGTGATGCATACCAAAAAAAGGCTATTTCTATAAAATATCATTTCTTGATAGGATTGGTGCAAGATAAAGAAGTTAGATTGGAATATGTGAATACAAAAGAACAAATTGTAGACATATTCAATAACTCATTACCTAAGGATGCATTTTTGTATCTAAGAGATAAGCTAAGGGTCATACCCCTAATTGAAGCTCGCTAAATGAATTTTAGTGATGCATCAACCAAGAGCATGTTGAAGGTCAATCAATTGATGCAGTATTGACAAGTACATATTGCAAATGAATTTATACTTGAGGTACAGTAATATTCACTAAGAATTGTCCCTGGCATGTGTTATCAAAGAGAGAGAAGTCTACTATCATATCTCATAGAAGTTTTAGTTGTAAAGTAGGAGAAGTTTGCTATCATAATAAAGAGATGTCAAAGAGGGAGATTGGAAGAGAAGAATTGTCAAAGAAGGAGAATGAACTTAGTAGAAATTCTAGCAATCAAAAGTTTTCTAAAAGAGGGAGAAACTAAAGGCAGAAAGAGTTCACACTGACAAAGGGAGTTCTCATGGATGAGAATTAGAATGAAACTAAGGATATGTTCCTTACTTTATTCTTGCTCCAAAAATTTCATTGTATTATGACATGTTGTGTTGCCATCAATACCAAAGAGGGAGATTGTTGAAACAACTAATTAATTGTGTATTATCATTGATGTTACACAAAATATCATATCATTATTAGTCAGTGTATGTTGAGCTCATTCAAGTAGTGAAGACAATTTTCTATAGCTACTAAGCATTCCAAAGTTTGTTTAGTTCAAAAGGTAGTATCTACTGAGTTCACTTGGGTGCCAAAGGAAAGTTTGCAAAAGATGAGTGTTAATCGAGCTTACTCAGTTAATGAAGGAAATGTTGGATGGAACTAGTGTTAATCGAGCTCACTTAGTTACCAAAGGAACTTTATGAATATGCAGTATTAACTAAGTTCACTTGGTTAACATAGAAAAATAATTTCTAAGTTAGTGACTACCAAGTAGGGTTGGCTAACAAAGGATTTTCTTGTTTTGGCATATTAAGTACAACTAATTTGATTGTTGGTTCTAGTTGACTGAGAAGATGAATAATAATTATTCTAAGTTGTATTTGAGCCAACTTGACAATATGAAAGATATAAGAATAAGGTCAAGTTGAGAATTTAGAATGTGTGAATGTATTGAAAATGTGATGATGGAAAGTAGAAGTAAATAAGAAGGATACGTAGAATATCTTTGTGGAGTTGAAAAGATATATTCAATCAAGAAGGATCAAGTATACAAGCCAAAATTGAGATCTATAATAAAAAATTAGTTGCATAAAAATTAGGTTATCTATTTTTTACTCTCTAACCATTGTAGCAATGATCTAAATCTCTTAACGGAGTTGGATTAATAGCTATTTGCAAATCCTATAACAAGGTGGTAGTTCTATTAAATTGTCTAAAGACCTCTAACAAAGCCACTCCTAATAGGGTGATTAAATCCTCTAATAGGATCGCACCTAATAGTGTGAGTTTTTTTGTAACCTTTAATAGGGTTAGCTGCTAACAAGGCTCACTTCAGAAGAGTGAAAAACAATAACTAGTTGTAATTGGTGGCTTTTCCCAAATTGACTTTCCATGTTAAAATCTTGGTCTCAAATGTGTTCATGCTATTTTATTTTATGTGTTTACAACTAAGTTAAAGTAATGGTAATCATAGATAAAATCTAAATTTTTCATGTTAGGTATTTTCCAAACATATTTAGTATTTACCGAGTTACAATATTTTATGTGTGTTTGTCGAACATTGGTAGTATTCAATTTTTAGAGTTTATTTTGTACTAATATCTAAGGGATCTAGAATTTATTTTAGTAGTAACTGTAAGAATTTTCCTTAGGGAAAGATTCACCCAAGATTTTAGAACTCAGCACAAGCACAACTATAGACCAAAAATAGATATGATCAGTTACTCAAAGTATGTCCTAATACATTTCTTTGTTTAGTATATGACATGCAAACACACTATGACTGCCTATATATAAAGGCCTCTCAGGAAGCACCTAGAATGTCTCTAGAAAGAACCAAGAGATAAGATAAGCATCATGACAACTAAGCACATTCCTTATCCATTATTCTAGATGAGTGAATAAGAATGACAAGGTTGTAGACACCATGTGCTTAATTAGTGTGCTAACTGCTAAGTTGTAGACACCATGTGCATAAAAGAGGTGTGAACTCCTATGTTGTCAACATGACAACTCACAAGAGTATGCATACTCCTAGGTGGCTAATAAATAAATAATAAAAAATATGCATTAACCTAAGTAAACTTAAGTAAGTGTAAATAGTAAATACTTATTTACACCAACAACAACTAATTCACCCCTCCCCTCTTAGTTACTCCTCTTCTATTTCCAACACATCTTCTAGTCCAAATGGTGTTAGAATTCTTTAGAATAACTGAGACGGGGGGGGGGGGTGAATCAGTTATTCAAGGTCCAAATGCCCTATTAATACCCTTTTTCATATGTTCAAAATTAAATCAATCATATAAGCAAATTACTGAAAATCAACATGCAAAGATAAAACATTCAAGATCAGCACATGACACAATGATTTACGTGGAAACCTAATTTGGGAAAAACCACCAGTAACATGCTACTTGATTCTCACTCTTCTGAAGTGATGCCCTATTAAAAGCCTGCCCTGTTAAAGGCTTAGAAAACACTATTAAATGTGACCTTGTTAGAGGATTTCACCAAACTGTTAGGAATGGGCCTGGTTAAAGGTCTTTAGAACATCCACTTGGAATGTCACCCTGTTAAAGGATTTATCTAATGGCTGTTAAACCAACCTAAGTCCATAGGATTTATCTTACTGTTACAATTGCTAGAAAGTAACGATAATGGTCTTTTGATCTGACATAACTTATAATATACTTTGTAGATTTTAGATCACTCTTTCAGTTCAATCCTTATGCTTGGCTTCAATTACTTCAACTTTGATTGCTTATCTTCCTCTCAAGCTTTGTCTCCTTGAGTCTTCTTACTCATTCTTCAAATGCAATCATCCTTGAGGTCATCTATTTTAACAGAGTTCCTATGCTTTCTTCTCCTTAGCACATTCTTTAGCATTTCATGCTTTTATGCTTGACTATGGCTCTCTCTCACACTATCCCCTCTATTTCGCTCTATTTCTTTATTAACTTATGTCTTCTTATATACAAGTCTAATTTTCCTTTTCCACTCAATTCTCCCTCTCCAATTTTAGGGTTTCAAAATGGATTAGGTAGGATACAATGTATCTACCCCATATCTTGTTCTCTTCTTGAAACTTCACCAGTTGTATCTTAAAAATGTTCTACATGGTGTTCTGTGCCACCAACTCATCATTCTTATCTCCCTTTTAATCCACAAATTTCTAGATAACAACTTTGTTGGCTTAGATCTAACGAATCTTCGATTTCCTAAATAATGCAGCAACTCGACATTATTGAGTTACTGGTGCTCGGCACCTCTGTGTTACTCGACACCTGCTTGGCACTTGAACTTACTCGACACTTGAACTTACTCGACACTTGAACTTGCTCAGCACTTGAACTTGCTCGGCACTTGAACTTGCTCGGCACTTACTAGCTTGCTCGTTCTTCGTATCTTTAGTATGTCATCCAATACACTATTTCATCAATGGATTAACTGATCCTTGTACTTCATTACAACATCATAACTTCAACCTTTCTATAGGTGTTCTAGTTACATCTTATTGATTGCCTCCAACTTGACAATCAACTAATTGATAGTATTTGGATCACTAAAGCAATTGTCATCCCTGCAAGTAGCAAGTTTGACATCAATGAAAAAACAATGATTGAGGACATTCTTTATTATTCCAACAATTATTCTTATGATCATTTCAATCATTTCCAACAATCTCCCTCTTTGGCATTGATGGAAAACCAAACTGATCAAGTAATCAATTCAGTTACCACCAAGATTGTATATGTTAGCTTGCTGCATTTTCACTACTGATCTCATATATCTCCATCTTTCATATATATCTCCCTCTTTCTTTGCATTGATCAATTTCCTGCATATTTCTCCCTCTTTGACATAAATGCCAAAGATGTAGCATATTTATCATACAAAATATAAGCTTTTGCTTCTTGTTGTCTTTCTCCCTCTGTCACCATGCTTGTGACTAATTTGGAGTTTCTGTTCTTGCTATCATCCTTTGCATCAACCTGTTAATATTTCAATGATTTATTCCTGTTGATGCAAGGCAGCTTCCTTGTTGCCTTAAACTACTTGACTTAGGGGTATAACCCCCAGCTTGCCTCTAAGATATTCATAGGCATCCTTGGGTAATGGTTTGGTGAAGATATCTGCAGTTTGTTCCTTTGTGTGAATGTATTCCAACTTCACTTGTTTGTCTTCTACCAATTCTCTGACATAATGATACTTGATTGCAATATGCTTAGTTTTTGCATGCATCACTGGATTTTTGGATATGTTTATAGCACTTATATTATCACAATACAATATCACCGATTTTGTTACTTCTTCTTTCATTCCATTCATTAGATGTGTGAGCCATACAATGTTTGTACAATTGATTGTAGCTGCCAAATATTTTGATTTTGTAGTGGACTGGGATATACATGTTTGTTTCTTGCTAGTCCAGGTAACTAGCCTTTTGCCTAGAAATAATGCACCTCCACTTGTACTTTTTCTGTCATCAATGTTTCCTCCCCAGTCTGCATCTGTATATGCATTGAGTTCAAATTTTCCATTCTTTTTGTAGTATAGACCAAAATCATCAGTCCCTTTGAGATATACCATTATTCTTTTTACTACTATGAGATGATTTTCTTTAGGATTAGCAGAGAACCTAGCCACTATTCCAACTGCTAATGCTATGTCTGGTCTACTATGTACAACATATTGTAGTTTTCCAATCATGGATCTGTACATTGTTTGATTGACTTTAGCTGACTCATCATTTTTGGATAGCTTATTTCTTGTGGCCATTGGTGTGCTGACTGGTTTGGATTCCTCCAATCCAAATGTTTTAAAAATTTCTTTGATGTATTTTGATTGTGTAATAAATATTCCATGTTTGAGTTGATGAACTTGTAATCCAACAAAAAATTTGATTTATCCAAACATAGACATTTCAAATTCATGTTTCATTTTGTCAGCAAAGCCTTTGCAAAGTACTTCTTTACCACCAAATACTATGTCATCCACAAAAATTTTAGATACAATAATGTCTTTACCTTCTTCAGCTTTGATGTACATGTTGTTGTTATCATCAGTTCCTTCAAATCCAATTTGCACTAGATACTTGTGAAGTCTCTCATACCATGCTCTAGGTGCTTGTTTCAAACCATAGAGTGCTTTATGTAACTTACACACCATATCCCTATTGTTTTCATCAACAAATCCTTCTGGTTGTTCAATGTAGACTTCTTCTTCTAGTATACCATTTAAGAAGGCAGATTTTACATCCATCTGATAGACTTTGAAATCTTTGTAGGCAGCATATGCAAGTAAAGTTCTTACTCCTTCCATTCTAGCAACAGGAGCGAATGTTTCTCCATAGTCTATTCCTTCTTCTTGAGCATAACCCTTGCATACTAATTTGGCTTTGTTTCTGGTAATCTCACCATTTTCATCTAGTTTGTTTTTGAATACCCATTTGGTGCCAATCACATTTTTGTCATTTGGTCTGGGAACCAAACTCCAAATTTTATTTTTTCTTATTTGATCAATTTCTTCTTCCATAGCTTTATACCAGTCATCATCTTGTAATGCACCATATACTGTCTTGGGTTTAGATTGGCCAATCAGACATGATTCATGTCTTAGTCTGTTCCTTGTCATTGGTCTTGCATCTTTGTCACCAATTATTTCTTCAACAGGGTGATGTCTTTTTACATATTTGGATAATCTTGGCTTTGTTCTTGTTTCCATATTTGATCTTTCAGATTTAGGTACACTATGCACTTCATTGTCGGGTTGTTCTTCATCATGTATGTTATCTTCAAAATCAAATTGTTTATTTTCTTCATTCTGTAACTCGGCTTCTAAATGCAACTCAACATTCACTAGTTGTGAATCGACTGAAACTGACACTTGTTGTTGATTTTCAATTTGATTGACATCATCCTCATCAGCAGTCATTCCTTCATAAGAATATACAAAGGTTTTGTATTCTTCCTTTTTCTTTGGTTCTTCAGCTTGGACTTCTGTATGCTCATCAAAATTTACATTTGCACTCTTCACAATTTTGTTATGTTAATATTCAAACACTTATATGCCTTACTTCTAGTGGAGTAACCAAGAAATATACCTTCATCACTTTTTGCATCAAATTTTCCATTTCTAACATCTTTAAAGATAAAACATTTGCAACCAAACACTTTGAAATGTTTTACATTTGGTGAGTAACCATACCATAATTCAAAAGGTGTTGTATTTGTACCTTTCTTGACTTGTACTCAATTCAATGTATGAACAACTATACTTACAGCTTCTCTCCAATATTTTAGAGCAACATTCTTTTCCATCATCAATGTTCTAGCACAGTCAATTATAGATCTTTTTCTTCTTTTAGCAATTCCATTCTGTGGGGGAGTTCTAGGAGCTGACGTTTGTATTTTGATTCCATTGTCATTACAGAATATCTCAAATTCATTTGATGTAAATTCACCACCTCTATCTGATCTTAGGTATTTCAAGCTTTTTCCAGTTTCCTTTTCAACTCTATCCACATACCACTTAAACATTTGAAAAGCATCAAATTTTTTTTTTAAGAACATAACAGTCATCATCCTGGAATAGTCATCAACAAATAACATTATGTATTTATCTCCTGTATAGCTTTGTATTTCCATTGGACCACATAAGTCAGTGTGAACTAACTCAAGTATCTCTTTAGATGTATAGTTTTTGCTTTTGAAACTTGACTTTGTCATCTTTCTTAGCTGACATTGTTTACACATGATATTATCAAGCTTCTTTAATTTTGGTAGACCTCTGACTTTCTTCATTTTACTAATTTTGACTAGATTGTCAAAGTTGACATGACATAATCTTCTATTCCATAACCATTCATTATCAAATTTTGCACGTAGACAAGAAATATCATCCATATCAAGGTAAAACAAATTACTCTTTGTTTGATCTCCTTTTCCTATTAGTTTACCATCATTGTCATATATTTTTGCAGTTTTGTTTTCAAATTCCACTTTGCAACCAATATTGCCTAATTGTGAGACACTCAGTAAATTGTAGTTTAATCCTTCAACATAGTATGCATTGTCACATGAAATTTGGTTTGTGAGCTTAATGAAACCTTTTCCTCTGATTTGACATGGAGCATCATTACCAAATCTAACACTATTTCCATCATACTGAGTAAAGTTAACAAACTTACTTTTGTCTCCTGTCATGTGATGTGAGCACCCACTGTCTATGATCCATCTGTCATTCTTGTTTATACATGTCACCAGTGCTGTGGCTTCTTCTTCATCAGATTGATCCTTCAAGGCTACATAAAAAACTTCATCATCATTTTCATCAGAATCTTCTTCAACAATATAACACTTCTTACCTTTTTCTTTGTAGTCTCTCTTGTCATCATCTCTTCTATTCTTGTGTTTGTTGCCTTCCTTGGAATCCTTTTTCTGTGGACATCTTGCAGCAATATGACCTACTTCATTACAATTGAAACAAATGATAGGCATCTTACCTTTGAATTTTCCTTTGCCCCTATGAAATCTTCTAGTGAGAAATGCTTCCAATTGTTCCACATCTTCCTCATCAGTGCTACTGTCACTAGATACATACTTCATTTTTCTTCCTTTCCTTGATTTCACCTGTTCGGCATCTTTTAGTGATAACTTGGCCTTAAAATCAGATTCAACATTTTTTAGGTTTGTAGTTGTCAAAGTTAGATAACTCAAATGTAGTGAGTCTACCTATTATACCTTCAAAGCTTAGATTATTTCCTGGTATACATCTTAGCTCTTATATTGCCGATACTCTAATAGCATAGATAGGGAGCAAGGTTCTTAAGAACTTACTATTAATAGTATCTTCATCCAGTTGACCATTCAAGCATCTTATTGCACTTACCACTTCCTTTATTCTTGCACCATACTGAGCAACATTCTCATTTTCTTCCATTTTCATGTCATCAAATTTTTCTCTGAGACTTTCTCTTTTTGCTCTTTGTACATTCTGATCTCCTCCATAGATTTCTGATAGGGCTTTCCACATTTTGAATTTAGTGTCACATCCCTTGATATCATCAAATTTAGCATAGCTGAGTGCAAAGGCAATTTCCAGCATTGTCCGGTTGTGTTCTTGTTTTTTTTTCATGTCTTCGGCAGTAGGAGCACCTATTGGATCTACATGTTCAGTGATAATTGAATTTTGGGCATAATCTCTTATGGATCCAAGATGTAGCTTCATCAAACTTTTCCATGCAACAAAGTTGTCTTTGTTGAGCTTGGGAACTTCTCTCTTTGGCATTTTGATCTTTTCTGCTAGTAGTCCCTTTAAACTGAATCAATAGTCAGGCTCTGATACCAATTGTTAGAATTCTTTAGAATAACTAAGAGGGGGGGGGTGAATCAGTTATTCAAGATCCAAATGCCCTATTAATACCCTTTTTCATATTTTCAAACTTAAATGAATCATATAAGCAAATTACTGTAAATCAACATGCAAAGATAAAACATTCAAGATCAACACATGACACAATGATTTACGTGGAAACCCAATTTGGGAAAAACCACCAGTAACATGCTACTTGATTCTCACTCTTTTGAAGTGATGCCCTGTTAAAGGCTTACAACACACTATTAAATGTGACCTTGTTAGAGGATTTCACCAAATTGTTAGGAATGGGCCTGGTTAAAGGTCTTTAGAACATCCACTTGGAATGTCACCCTGTTGAAGGATTTATCTAATGGTTGTTAAACCAACCTAAGTCCATAGGATTTATCTTACTGTTATAATTGCTAGAAAGTAACGATAATGGTCTTTTGATCTGACATAACTTACAACATACTTTACAGATTTCAGATCACTCTTTCAGTTCAATCCTTATGCTTGGCTTCAATCACTTCAGCTCTGACTGCTTATCTTCCTCTCAAGCTTCATCTCCTTGAGTCTTCTTACTCATTCTTCCAATGCAATCATCCTTGAGGTCATTTATTTAAATAGAGTTCCTGTGCTTTCTTCTCCTTAGCACATTTTTAGCATTTCATGCTTTTATGCTTGACTACGGCTCTCTCTCACACTATCCCCTCTATTCTGCTCTATTTCTTTATTAACTTATGTCTTCTTATATAAAAGTCTGATTTTCCTTTGCCACTCAATTCTCCCTCTCTAATTTTAGGGTTTCAAAATGGATTAGGTAGGATACAATGTATCTACCCTATATCTTGTTCTCTTCTTGAAACTTCGCTAGTTGTATCTTAAAAATGTTCTACATGGTGTTCTGTGCCACCAACTCATCATTCTTGTCTCCCTTTAGTTCATAGATTTCTAGATAACAACTTTGTTGGGTTAGATCTGACAAATCTTCAATTTCCTAAATAATGCAACAACTCAACATTATTGAGTTACTGGTGCTCAACACCTCTATGTTGCTCGGCACTTGCTCGGCACTTGAACTTACGTGGCACTTGAACTTACTCAGCACTTGAACTTGCTCGGCAGTTGAACTTGCTCGACACTTGAACTTACTCGGCACTTGAACTTGCTCGGCACTTGAACTTTCTCGGCACTTACTAGCTTGCTCGTTCTTCGTATCTTTTAGTATGTCATCCAATACACTGTTTAATCAATGGCTTAACTAATCCTTGTAGTTCATTAAAACATCATAAACTCAACCTTTCTCTAGGTGTTCTAGTTACATCTTATTGATTGCCTCCACCTTGACAATCAACTAATTGATAGTATTTGGATCACTAAAGCAATTGTCATCCTTGCAAGTAGCAAGTTTGACATCAATGACAAAACAATGATTGAGGACATTCTTTATTATTCCAATAATTGTTCTTATGATCATTTCAATCATTTCCAACAAATGGGGATAGGGTACTAGGTCATGATTGGGGTAGTTTGTTTCTCTTTGAAATTTTTTCAATTTTAAGGGTTTTTGGGTGTCCATATCCCCCTCATGTATTACCAAAATATATCCCTAAAAGGTTGGGCCAATTACAATTCTCGTGGCAATTGATGATGATGAATAAAGAATATTTAGGTCCTACTATTAAGAAAGGATCTTTTGTAGCAAGCAATACAAAGTTAGGTGATTTTCTAATAGGAAAAGATGTTATAGAAGAGATAGATCCATACATAGGAGAGTTTAAGTTTCCCTTAGCCCCTACTAGGACCTATGATCCAAATGATCTAGTGAGGCATGCTCTTAAATAAATGAGAAAGTATGCCCTCCCTAGTAGAAAACCAAATTGAGGAGAGGACTACATAATGAACTATTTAGAAATATAGGTTTGTAGTGATAGAACCCAAAGATGGAGTAAGATAATGAAAACTAAAGAAGCCATAAAACCAACTAATCCATTATTTTATGGTTTTTACCATGAGGCAGCATACCTAGATAGATATAATAGGTGCCCTAACCATTTTGATCAAATAATGGAATAGGTGCCTACTAAAATTAGAGACCAGGCAGAGCCTCAATCACCTCAATAGGAGGATGTCATAACCATTGAGGTTGATGATGACCAGCCAAAAAGTTCCTCATGGGCACAAGGGAGGAAGAAACCAAAAATGATTGAGATCCCTAACAAGGTCAGAGGAAAGGAACTTCAAATTTTGCCTAAGGGATCCAAATTTTTTGACACCATAAGACACAATTCCTTGCTAAAGCAAACAGGGGAGAATGAGAAGATCTTCAAACAAACTAAATTACAAATTGAGATTCTAGATGAGAAAATCATTCAAGCTCAAGAGTTCATGAAGGATGATGAATTCATAAAATCAAATGAATTCAAGACATTCTTATAAAAGGTAAAGCAAAATGAGCTTGCCTTACAACTACAACTAGGAGATTCCCCTAAGAAGACTACAGAGCTAGTACAAAGGTTGTAGGAATATGATCCTAGCAGTGAGGTCCGTGTAATAGAAGAAGCCAAAGATCTTGTAACAAGAAGTGGGATACTTCTCTTTCTAGGATGGGATCTGAGCTCATCTTTCATGCTAGACCAAATCAAAAGACAAGATAAGTCAGTCTCTTTTGAAGAGATCAATATTACAAGTGAGTTTTAGGGGTTTGGATTCAACATTGATAGTAAGAAAATGGCTATATGGAGCATGGATCCTAAGGGAAATAAGCCAACTCTAATGGATATGCTAAAAGAATAGGTGTATCAAACATACAACATATCCATTGATCCTAGGAAGAAGTATGAAGAATAACTAAAGAGGACTTATGTCCTAGAATAGAGGGTGACTGCCTTCGAAGAAGAGACAAGAAGCCTTAAAACTGTTACAAGGCCCATCACAAAGGTGATAGACTAGGAAGCCCAAACAAAAGTTGATGCAAAAAATGTAGGAGAGGGTTAGAAGATGGATATAGATGAATGGGATGGTTCCAAGGAGGTAGAGATCAAGATAATTAAGAGCTTGATGATGAACAAGATAGGTGCCCTACAAATTGTATCACAAAATATGCATCGTAGCTACATTTCTCTACAAAGAGCTGAATTCCAATGCTCAAAAGAATTAGAACTTCTATACCCTTCATTCACAATATGGGGACCATATACAGAATTCTTTGATAGCTTGGTTCATTTTTTACTCCAAAAGAAGGAATTAACTAAGGCAATAATTAATAAATGCAAGAAAGATGATTAAAGGGGTGAAAGAATTGCATGGGTTTTTCTTAGGAAAATTGCAACTAATAGAAGGTAATATGAAGACAATTTGCATGGGGATTCCAAATTTTATTCCTACTATTCTAGATGCTAATGGTGTTATAAAGGAATGGTAGGATTTGTTTTCCTCTTTTGAGGATATTTTGAGACATCCACTATTTCTGGCCTATTGCAATAATGAGATAGATGTAATAGTTGTCTATGAAATGATTGACTTTCTATTTAGAATTGAGTCAAACATGAGAAAAGTTACTAGAGAATTGAAAGAAATAAATGATACTAAATGGAATTAATACGTTGAAGAGTTGGATGTAGTTAGTGATGCCACATTGCCAGATGTGGATATTGATATTTACATCTAGGAAGTCATTGTTGATATAAAGGCTATACCATTTGTTGGCAATGACTAGGTAATGTAGGAAATAGTTAGAGGTAGAGGAAACAAGAGAAAGACAAGAAGAGTGATAGGAACATGAAGACTAATAGAATTTCCAAGGGTACCTATTGAAAGTGCCACCTACTAGTTTTGTAACTACATCCAGCTTTTTGATTAAGTACAAAGAATGTTTTGTCATGGAACATAAGTTTTTGACATTTTTCCTCCCATCTGAAGCTTATTATGATCCTCTATATAAGGATTTCTAGGATTTGGAGTGATAGTTTGGAGTCTATATAATTTAGTACTTTTTCTATTCACAATTAGTCTAAATTTTGTCAATCATATCTTGTATTCAACTTTGTAAATCTAAGAATACAATGAACATTGAATGATTTAGTTATAAACCCTTATTGGGGGAACTTCCAAATTGAATTTGAGTCTAGATACTTCATTTATGTTATTACTATTTATGTACTTCATTTATGCTATTACTATTTATTTTTACTTTTTTATGTGGATCTTGTATTTGCACAATTATAAATAAAATGAAACCCTAATCAAAATAATCAAACAAAGTAAAATTCATATTGATCTACTCACCATTATTTTTATTTGATTATTGCCAACAATCACATCCTGCATATTAGATTGTTGTTTTAATGTCATCCCTAGATCTAGCTACAAGACCCAAAATTAGGCAAGTAGTAAAGTTGTTGAATGAAATTGATTAATTAATGAAGGTATGTTAGTTTGAGCTTCACGTGGTTTCGAGAATACTTTAATATTCTCTACTTAACAAGGCCAACAATGTGAAGGTGGAATCTCATCTAGCCTCAACCCCCTCCCCCTACCATCAATCTAAACTCCCCATTATCATCTAATTACATACTTCATTCATTCAATCATCCAGTTATGAACTATAACATTCAATCGATACAATCACATAACATTCAATCAAAGAGCATTTTAAAAAAATTATTTCTTCTTTTTGTTTTTCCTAGCTCTCTTAAGGTAAATGTTGATAGGAGCATCAATATATTCCTCATTATCCTCCTCTTTTGGCACATGTAATGCCAAATTATGATGCCTCATCCTATTTTAAGGAGCAGGAGGTTGTT
Source organism: Cupressus sempervirens (assembly GCA_028749045.1). Taxonomy (NCBI): domain Eukaryota; kingdom Viridiplantae; phylum Streptophyta; class Pinopsida; order Cupressales; family Cupressaceae; genus Cupressus; species Cupressus sempervirens. Next base: position 399,609,010 of record CM053791.1, on the reverse strand, counting down.
GAACTAAAGGGGGATCTATTGCAATAACAAGTAAATGGGTTAAATTGACATACTCTTTTTCTTTTTTCAACTGTTACAATTATTTAATTAATTAGTAGAGCATAACATGCATATTTCTTACCTGAAAATGCCACATCATGTACAATAATGTTTTGACCCGCCACCACCTCAACATGTTGAACACTTGGAACATGCTCCACTCCTTCACCATGATGTTCAACATGGTCTAAAATATTCAAAAAAAGGTTACACATCAAATTTCAATTGAAGATGTTAAATTGTATTCATAATTATGTAATTAATTTTCAATAGAAAATTAATACCTCCACCACTAAGATGCACATCATGGCCTTCATCACGCACAAGTTCTATGATAGGATATGAAGGCTACAATGAAATGTTATTCACATTGTTATGCAGTTAATTTATGTTAGAAACCAACACCAAAAAAGAAATTTCTCAACTATTCAATTTAATTTACTTTTAATTTGACCAATTTACCTATGTCTCATTTGGTGCACTAGACTCTAGAGTATGGCTTTCAGATTCTTGGTGTAGGCATGCAACCACAACTTTATAGCCTTCCCTCAAGGAAATTTTTTTATCTTCATTTGTGGCCTCTACATTAAATTTTGTGCCCTATATTTTTTGCTTAATATCATTAGTTTTTCATGTATTAATTTATTCAAAAAAATTATTTGCAACATTATATAAAAAAATTATATGAAATTCTATTGCTACTACTTACAAGTCTAGACTAAAGATTCATATAGCCACCAGAGCTAAGTTTGTGTTGGCCAACCTTTTCTAGTCTCACTTTTGTAGCCATTGATGTGTTCTAAAATCTATGAATATTTTGAAACATGTTAGATTATATATTTACAAAGATCACTAATTAGTGCAGGATTACATTCTACTTAATACTATCATGACATACTTTCTTTTTTCCTTTTTTGGTTATTTTGTTTTACCACGTAGCCTTTTCTCTTTTACATCTTCTATTATTTCATTCCACTCCATTTGTGGAATCATAGGAGGGTGGTTGTACCTTGGGTTATCCTTTAGACCCCTTCTATACCAATCTCTCATAGTCTTTATATGTTTGGATTCTATTATGAGAAGTAGGGCAATGTCAAAAAAATTTCCAAAATGGTCCTCAAAATATGTAATGAGCTGATTTTTTAATTTAGGACTATGTTCATTCCATCTTTAAAAAAAAAATAGTTAGAACAATAGCTTTAATATAGTACAATAAATAGAAAAAAAATAAAAATATTGTAGCAATGATATGAAACTACATACCTTTTATGTATGGTGGGTCCAAATAGCTTCAATGTCATTTGAAAAAGATGATCATAGAAAACATCATTTCCTACAAAAATGTCATGGTATTATTAGTCCAAAATGAGTTATGTGAAAATAAACTATAATTGCACTATAAATAATAACAATTTAAAGCACCTAAAAAAATTCATAATTTTAATGGAAATATAGTTTTCTTGTTTAGCAACAATGTCCCCACAAATGAACTAGTACTAGTCACATGAGCTACTCTAGGAAATGGTTCAACTTTTGTAGTATTGTTCTCTAATGTTCTATCAACTATAGGTATATATATTAGTACACAAAATAGATCCATGAGTATAAAATCAACCCTACAAAAAAAAAATGCATGATTAACACATTAAAAAATATAGCAAAACAAGATTTTACCAATTGTACTTGGAATAGTTGAGGATGTTTGCAAGCTCTTTGTTACTAACAATGCACTTGGCAATGTTGGAGTAATGACCGAAGGAGGCATCCACACTTCATCATGAGATGAAGAATACATTGATAGCAAAGACATTTGAAATGGATAAATATCAAATGGGATACCAGCTAGAAGCATTTAAAAATAAAATTTAAGTGTAATGTTGATGAAAACAAAAAATGTTGCACTAGTAGGGCCACAATCTTCTATTATTGCTCATATTATTTCACAATGTGTACAACTACTGCATTTTTTCTTTTCATAGGAATATGAGAAAGTATTAAATAAAGAGAGAGAGTAATAATACTACAATTTTTAGTAATGCTGAATATATATGGATTAAATATATATATACTAAGTTGGTATATATCTGGATACTTCAAATAGAGACCCAAGTATGGAATAGCACTCATTCATAACTCAATCTGCCTTAAATAAACTCAATGGTGTAATAATACTATAATTTTCAATAATGTTGGAAAGAGAAAGTGTTACTTACATGAAGGTTTTGTGCTATCACCCTCATGTTGATTACACAGTCTCTTAGGTGTCACAAAGTCCTATAGAAGAACACATAATATTTTAAATCATGATCCATAAGATACTATGAAATATAAACATATATTGAATTGCTATTATTTCTTAAGATTAATTACTACTTACCTTCAAAGAATTGACTCTAAGTATCAATTCTTCTTTCAATGCCTTTGTCTCCTCAATTAGGTATCTCTTGAGGATAATGTTAATAATTTCATACATGTATCTTTGTATGAGTTGGTGAGCCATTAATATGGGGTCAACACTATGGGCGATGTCACCTAGAAATGAAACTTGTGTTAAAAATTGCATTTGATTTGCTATCATTTTCACATTTTTGTATCAATAAATATCAAGTTATGGCATCAATATTAGTAAAATTCCATCAAAATAACTCCAAAGCCATAAAGAAAAGAACATAATAATATAACATTTGTTTCTATATAATTTGTACAATTATAGTAATTAAGGTTTACCTTTGCTAAAGAAGGTGTGTGAGCTAGTTCGTCCTCACCTATGCATTATGGTATATCCATGACACCTTATGAAAAAATTAGTAATTCTTAGCAATTGATGGGGACACCACCCAAGAACAGAATGGACACAATAGAAAAGGGAAATTATATTAACTGAGAAAATAAGCTAGTACAAATAGTACAGAGAAAATAAACTTTAGAACATGCCCTAAGGGCTTACAATAGCATAAATCTGGAGAATATTTCTCCTTTTAGCACCTCCTCTAAAACTCCACTCCGAACTGCCTTTTACAATGCCAGAAATCTCCTTAAATAGACTCTAGAAGGTTAAGGACTAGGAGTACATTCTATAAAGTGCTAGTAGGCATCCACCGACGAAATAGAAGGTTCCAGAAGCTGCGTTAGAAGTCAGTGCAAATCTAGAAGAATCCAGAAATGGTAACCGAAATTCCGGGAGGCATAACTTTTGAACCGTAGCTCTGATTGACGAACCGTTTACATTTTTGGAAAGCTCTCGAAGCGCTCTATAGCCCTATGGACAAGCTTTGCTCATCTCCCATTTTTTGATCCTTTTCAAGGTCATTTAATGCCCCAAACCTAACTTTGAAGCATTCTTAGGAGGTCTCCAAAACCCAAAAAATTGCAATAACTTTCAAACCGTGGGGCCTATTGACCTTATTCTTTTTCTAGAATGCTCTAAATCATGATTACATTCATCTGGCCAATTCAAACCTTCTAGTTTATCGAAATGATGGCCCAAATACATGCTCCTAATTTTTTGGGATTTTCAAATGCACTGATAGTTGAACTATGAGAGTTGGAACCTTTATTTGAGCCAAATGGGTATCCAAAAATGTAAAGACATGAAACAAAAACTAAGTCTAAGTACATTTTTTTGGGTGACATAGGATTGCCCTTATACCTCTGGATGCTCCTGCATCAGACACCCAGGGTAGATTGAAAAGTGACCCTATCACTTTATGGATGGTAGAGGAAATCCCAAATGGGAAACCTCAGCTGCTGAAATCCAAGTTGAGTCCTCGATTGGTCGTCCTTTCCATTTGACCAAATACTCTTCATACTGCCTGTTTCTGGTACTCCTACCCACACGATGATCTAGAATGTCTTCTATCTCCTCCTTCTTAGAAGCAGAAATTGGACATGGTTCTAAAACCAACTCCTCATCTACACCATCATCATGATATTCTGTTAAATCTGCAATGTTGAAGATGGGAGAAATGTGAATACCTTCTGGTAGCTCCACCTCATATGCATTTCTTGAGTCATGTTTCTTCAAAATTTTGCAGGGGCCAAATTTCTTCATTTTCAGCTTGTTGTAAGTACCAACTGGAAATCTTTTTTTTCGTAAGTGCACCATGACTAGATCCCCTACTTGGAATTCCTAATGTCTTCTCCTTTGATCAACCCTAGCTTTATACTCTTGATTCATCTTGATAATGTGTGCTTGAACCTCCTCATGTAGATGCTTGATATGTTCAGCAAATTCCTCAGCTTCAGCACTTGTCCTCTCCCCTTGTTCTATCTTCCTCAGCTTTGGTGCATTCCTTGGACTATTCCCATATACAATTTGGAATGGTAATTTTCCAGTACTCCTATTTACAGAGTTATTATAAGCAAACTCTGCCTGTGGTAGAATCAAATCCCATCCCTTGGGCTTATCCCCAACTAAACATCTCAGCAAATTGCCCAAACTTCTATTTACCACTTTTGTTTGACCATTAGTTTGTGGGTGATGCGAGGAACTGAATTTTAGGTCTATTCTCAACTTCTTCCACAATGTCCTCCAGAAATACCCCACAAATTTAGTATCTCTGTTAGAAACTATACTCCTTGGAAGACCATGTAGTCTTACCACCTCTTTGAAAAACAAGTCTGCAATATGGACAGCATCATGAGTTTTGCGGCATGGAATAAAATGTGCCATTTTGGAGAACCTATCAACCACCACGAATACTGAGTCATTGCCCCTTTGTGTCCTTGGCAATCCAAGAAAAAAATCCATACTTATGTCCTCCCATGGCCTTGATGGAACAGGAAACGGCTGATAAAGACCTGTATTGTGACTAAACCGCTTGGCAACTTGACAAACCTGGCAACTTTGTACGAACTTCTTCACATCCTGTGAAATTTGAGGCCAAAAATAATGTTCTCTAAGAATGGAAATGGTCTTATCTCGACCAAAATGTCTTGCCATCCCTCCACTGTGTTTCTCCTTAATCAAATTTTCCCTCATGGAACTCCTTGGAATGCACAATTGACTACCTTTGAACAACATGCCATCCTGAATCAAATAATCTAACCACTTTGTTCAATCTACAGCAACAGGCTCTTTACAAGCTTTCCATGCTTCAGCAAAATCAGGATCCTTAGGGTACAAATTCTTGAGTTCATCAAACCCAACTACTTCAACCTGCATTACTGTAAGCAGTGACTGTCTCCTACTTAGTGCATCTGCAACCCTGTTAGATTTTCCACTTCTATGCTTCAACACAAATGTATAACTCTGCAAGAATTCTACCCACTTCATATGCCTCCGATTCAATTTACCTTGGCTATTTAGGTACTGTAATGCCTGATGATCAGTATATAAAACAAATTCCTTTGGCAATAAATAATGCCTCCATTTCTTTAAGGCCTGAACTATTGCATAGAATTCTTGATCATAAACAGAATACTTCTTCTTTGCATCATTCAATTTTTCACTAAAATATGCAATAGGCTTACCTTCTTGGCTTAATACAACCCCAATAGCACTGCCACTAGCATCACAATCCACCTGGAATACTTTTCTAAAATTTGCAAGTGCCAACACAGGCTGTTCAGTCACCTTCTTCTTCAGCAATTCAAAACTTCTCGCAACTACTGCAGTCCATTTGAACTCTTTTCTATCCCCTCTTATTGTATCAGTTAGGGGTGCACATATGCCACTAAAATTCTTAATAAACTTCCTGTAAAAACTAACCAGACCATGAAATGATCTTACCTCAGTAGCAGACCTTGGAGTAGGCCATTCCAAGATGGCTTTTACTTTCTCTGGATCCATTTTGAGACCTTCAGGTGATATAACAAATCCCAAATAGACTAACTCCCTTTTTGTAAAGACACACTTCTTTAGATTAATTAACAGTTTCTCTTCCCTTAGCCTTTCAAGGACACTATGAATATGCAGTAAGTGTTCTTCCAAAGTCTTGCTGAAAATTAAAATATCATCCAAATAGACAATAACAAATTTTCCCAAGAACTTCTTAAGTACCTCATTCATGAGCTACATGAAGGTGCTTGGGGCGTTCATCAATCCAAAGGGCATGACTAACCACTCATAAAGATCCTCCTTGGTCTTGAAGGCTATTTTCCACTCATCTCCTTCTCGAATCCGTATCTGATGATAGCCACTCTTCAGATTTATCTTTGTGAAGTACTGAGCTCCACTCAAGCAGTCCATAAGATCATCCATCCTTGGTAAAGGAAACCGGTACTTGATGGTTATCCTATTTATAGCTCGAGAATCTGTACACATCCTCCACTCTCCATCCTTCTTTGGTGCAAGTACTGCAGGTACTACACATGGACTCAGGCTCTCTCAAATCAAGCCCTTCCTCAACAACTCCTAAACCTGTCTATTTAGCTCCTCTGTTTCAGTAGGAGTCATCCTGTGAGCAGCCTTGTTAGGCAAACTAGCTCCTGGAATCAGATCTATCTGATGACTGATTTGCCTTACTAGTGGCAATCCATCTGGAACATTATCAGAGATAATATCTCCAAATTCTCCTAGTAAATCTGAAACTTCAAATGGTATTTCACTACTACCTTCTTTATCTTTCCTAGGAATCAAAGCATAGCACATATGCTGATGTTTCATGCCATCTAAAAACTTCCTTCCATCAACAAGACAAATCCTAGCACTGCTACATACCTTTTCACCTTCCCTTTTCATGGGCTTCAATTTGTGGTGAACTCCATCCTTTGTCAGAGAGTATGTGTTTGCATGTCCATCATGTATTGCATGTCTATCAAACTGCCATGGTCTACCTAACAATAGATGGCAAACATCCATCAAAATAAAATCACAGAGAACTTCTTCATGGTAACTCCCAATTTTGAATTTTGCTAAACATTTTTCACTTACCAGGACCTTATGATCATCTTTTACCCAAGAAATCCGATAGGGCTGGGGATGTTTCTCCCTCTTGAGCTTCAGCTTAGAGACCATTTCTTCTGATACCAGGTTATCAGTGCTACCACCATCAATGATCACGTCACAACATTTATCCTCACACTTGCATCTGGTACAAAAAAAACTCCTTCGTTGTCCTAGTTCATTCTCACCACTTAGTAGGACTCTTTCATTTACCAAGGTCTCTCCTCTTTCTGCATCCTCTGAATGTGATGATTGTGCATCCTCATCCACATGAGCAACCCTAGCTTGGCCCTCAGCTCTCCTATCTATCCTTCCTTGTCATTGAGGGAATTCAAAGGCACGATGACCTTCCTCATTGCAATGGAAATAGGTACCACGGAAGCCTCCTCTTCCTCTTTGATTTCCAAAGTCTTGATCATGGGAGCGGTTGAAACCCTCATTCCTCTGGTTTCTCCTAGTACCCACATCTTCATTTTTGTTTTGGGTTTCATTGCAGCCTCCAGATGATCTACCACTTCCCCTTCCTCCTTGACCATGCCCTCTTTGTCTTCCTTCAAACCTTTTATTTAGCTTCTCTTCAACTCGTAGGGCAAACTGGTATGCCTCTTCAACGCTAATCATTCTTACCAGACTTAATTCCTCCTGGATGTTAGGTCGCAACCCACTGATATAACAAGCAACCTTCTCCTTATTTGCTTCTGCATGCCCTGCTCTAATCAAGAGTTGGTAAAACTCCTCTATATATTCTTGGACTAATCTTCCTGCTTGCTTTAACCCATGCATCTTCTTAAACAGATCAAGCTCGTAGTCCACAGGAATGAACTGCTTCTTCAATTTGTCCACCATGCGATCCCACCTTGTGATCTTCTCCTTTCCTCTTCTAAGTCTTTCCAGTTGAACCTCTTGCCACCAGATTTTTGCATGGCCTTTTAGTTTGGCCTTTGCAAACTTAACCCTATCTGGGTCCCTTATATCCTCATACTCAAAGTATTCTTCCAGTTCATTGATCCAATCGATCAACTCATCTGGTTTCAGATTTCCTAAAAATATACCCACTTCAATCGTAGGTCTTTTCCCAAACTTAGTAATGGCCCTAAAAAGCCTTTCCTCTACAAGATTTAGAACTTCCCCGTCAACTTCCTCTTCTGGTCCCATTACTTCCTCTTCATTGTCATCCTCACTATTGTCACCTGCAGCAACATTTTCTCCTCTACAAAGCTCCTCTTGCAATGCTTGTACTTGCCTCTGGAGGTCTTTAACCTCCTTAGGATCAATAGCTCTAGCCCTTCCACCACGCTCTCTTCATGGAGGCATCTTATAACTTGAACCCACAACCACACAGTCCTGGTGCAAACTGCCTCACAGTCGGCGCTCTGTCTACACACTCAGGAAAACCCGCTCTGATACCACTTGATGGGGACACCACCCAAGAATAGAATGGACACAACAGAAAAGAGAAATTATATTAATTGAGAAAATAAGCTAGTACAAATAGTACAGAGAAAATAAACTTCAGAACATGTCCTAAGGGCTTACAATAGCATAAATCTGGAGAATATTTCTCCTTTTAGCACCTCCTCTCAAACTCCACTCCGAACTGCCTTTTACAATGCCAAAAATCTCCTTAAATAGACCCCGGAGGGTTAAGGACTAGGATTACATTCTAGAAAGTGCTAGTAGGCATCCACCGACAAAATAGAAGCTTCCGGAAGCTGCATTAGAAGTCGATGCAAATCTAGAAGAATCCAGAAACGGTAACTGAACTTCCGAGAGGCATAACTTTTGAACCGTAGCTCCGATTGACGAACCGTTTACATTTTTGGAAAGCTCTCGAAGTGCTCTATAGCCCTATGGAAAAGCTTTGCTCATCTCCCATTTTTTGACCCTTTTCAAGGTCATTTAATTCCCCAAACCTGACTTTGAAGCATTCTTAGGAGGTCTCCAAAACCCAAAAAATTGCAATAACTTTCAAACCGTGGGGCCTATTGACCTGATTCTTTTTCTGGAATGCTCTAAATCATGATTACATTCATCTGGCCAATTCACACCTTCTAGTTTATCGAAATGATGGCCCAAATACATCCTCCTATTTTTTTGGGATTTTCAAATGCACTGATAGTTGAAATATGAGAGTTGGAACCTTTATTTGAGCCAAATGGGTATCCAAAAATGTAAAGACATGAAATAGAAACTAAGTCTAAGTACATTTTTTTGGGTGACACGGGATTGCCCTTATACCTCTGGATGCTCCTGCGTCAGCAATCAATAGTGAAATGAAAGTAATAGACTTACCAAAAAAAATTATTAATAAAATACTAGATTGTATATTCAAGTCAATATTGATTGGAGGCAATTGGTTTTAATTTTATACTTACTAGTCCCATTATAGGGAATTATTTTATATCTACATGAAATATTAGTTAGCAAGCATGTCAAGATTATCACCTCATGTATTTCTCAAATGATTATTGTTAGCCAAAAATTCCCTCTCACCAAATAAATGAATTCAAATGCCTAAACATATCTTAACGTTCATATATTTGAATATTCAAATATTAGGGCATGAATACCTATTTTAAAATCTTAGGTATATCTTATTTCCTAAGTGAATGCACATTTAATATTTTTGCAGACCTAGAATGTGCCCATTGTTCGATGCAAAAGAATCCTTGGTTGCCACTTTGTCATTGTCAGAAACTATAGACCCTTTTTCATAGTGACAAACAGACAAATCACCACATAACACCATGGGCCCCTTTCGCTTTAGTCAGTGTAGTCATTAGTAGGTCTTTCCATCTGCCATTAGATCTTACAACATCACGGGTTGTCACTTTGTCAGTTTGAAAAGATGCAAGATAGTTAATTCATGTGATAAAATGATAAATGAACATGTGTCTCAGTAGGAAAGAGTACAGAGTGAGAAATTAGTGGTGTTAGTTAGGGTCTTATTTGCAAAGTCACAAGCATTTCATGTTAAGTTAAGGTTCAAACCATGACAACACAAATGGTACCACAAATAGTTAAGTTCTCACAAATTGCAGAGTCACAAACATTTTATGCTTAAAATATTTTAAGCTATGGCGTGATGATCAATGATCAAATCATGATCTTCACAATTTTGAAATGGTCTATCATGCAGTCACAAGGTCATGATAGTTAGGGAGAAAATTTAATGTTAAGTTGTGAAGTAGTGACTAGTAGTTAAGTATTATATGTTGTGGTTTCACATGGGTAAATAATTAATAAAGATAAAAGGTGGCGAAGCTATGACAAGGATAGAGTGTTCAACTCATGAATACTCTAGAAGTTGGTAGAAATAAAGAACACCATTTTTCCTCATGGTTCATTCTACTTGCTTGACCTACTTCACCTTTTGACTTATTGATTTTGTTGAGCCAAAAACAAAGAAGGTTAGTTTTCTCTACACAATCTGATCCACATGATCGATCCCAACCAATCTTGAATGAATGTGGGGTTAGTAATGATTTAAAGAGATACTCCATCACTACTTGGTTATCCATCTACTTGTTAGAGTGATTAATGAAGCCATTTCTATCACCTTCAAGGTTTCTTCCAATCGAGGTTTTGATATTTTTTATGCTTCTAAAGATGTGCTCGATCAAATCTATCATCTAGATCTCACCCAATTACCGTCTGATAGTCTTAAATGCACGAATGAAGTTGTGAAGCAATTTGTGAGTTATGTGTGAGGTCTTTCCCTGATCTATCATAGCACATCTGATATATTTTTATTTTGATACATTATGACAATATGTCAAGACATTATCGGATGGACTAGACATTATTATATTATTTTATGTTGTGTGATGCTTTATTTTAAAATACTTAATCATGTTATTTGATAGTTTATAAGCATGTATAATGATGATGTAGTACAATAAATGAATACAAGATTAGGAATAAAATTAATACCTTAATTATGCAATTTTTAATAGTTAAATATATGAGCAAAAATGAGATAATAATTATTTATATGAAAGATTGATGTTTTGATTAGTGTGATTATCCAGATGAGATTTAAATATATACATGTGATTCTTCTTGAACTATGGATGGGTGAAATAAGTATGTAGGATTATTATCCATGAACTCTAATAGAGAACCAAAAATCAACCCTATGTAATATTTGTGAAACCTAGGGTTGAATCTAATTAAAGATCTAGACCTTGTTGTTTCATTTTTTATTTGTATCGTAATTGCAATGTGTGTATCGTTTTGTATTCAAAAAGTGTTTAATGCTATGTAACAATGATCTTATGGTGTCACTTGACACTCATAATTCATATATGTGTATTAGCATGATAACTAGGGTTAGTCAAGTAACCTAATAATCTGAGATGGATTAAGTTTGTAACCTAGATTAATTACCCTAATTAAGGTTTAATGGTAAGTTTACATTCCTAGTGTTTTTAGAAAGTTCAAATATTTCAAAACTAATTAATAGGTCCTAAAATGATCCTAGAGGAAAAAATTAATTAATGAAAACCAAGTCCATAGGGGGTATGTGTATGGGTCGGGGGCATTTTCCACCCCTCTAGACCCTTTTGTTGAATTTTATGATCACCTAAATATCCCATTTTTCTTTTACCATGAAAATAGAACTTTTTGATAAGTTTACCAAGTTTACACTCCACTAAAAGGGTTTCCATAATGGTAGGATAATGTTGGAAAACCATAGAAGGCCTTAGTCAAATCTAAAGTTATTGCTAATTTTAGGTGGGTGAGTTAGGAACCTATTTATTTGCAAATTTGAGGGTTGAAGAGTGTTCAACAAATCTCTAAATTTAGAGAGAGTAAAGCCAAGATTGAAGGAGGAAGAAGGAAGAAGGAATAGCTCTTCTCAAAATTTTAGTTTTCCATAACTATTTGTAAAGGTAGCATTTCTTCATGGTCTTGTTTTTCATGTCGTAATTTCTAGTTGCTTAAGTGGGCCTTTTTCATGTGTGTGTATTCATATGTATGATGAAAAATATAAGGGATGGGATTGTTATGGGTTTCTTAATTTTTTTTTTTTCATTTTTTACACTTTATTTATGAGGAATACTGTAAGGGTTGTATTGGCATTACTCACCCTCGAATAAGGAAAAAGTTGCCATGTATAGGAGGAGGGGGGCCTTAGTTGGACTCTAGGTCAGTGTTAAGTCTCTCCTCAGGATGAGGAGAGGGAGTGAGTAGGGTGATATGGGCCTCTAGTCTTCAACACAAACCATTTTGTGTTATGGGAATTAAGAAGTGAAAGAATGGAAGTTCTTGTGATTATTAATCTCGAAAGAGACATCTATTTTGGTGTTGGGGTTGACTTCTCCTACCCTGAAAAAATCCACTTTCTCCCTACTCTTGGTTTGATAATGAATCTATTATGTAAACCTAGGATGGGGTTAATTGGTTGAATGTTTCTTCGTGTTGAATCTAATTGAATCTCAGTTAGATTTGATTCTCCTTGGTTACCTTGATGTAATTTGTAGATTTCATAGTTTCTACCTTGATATGGAGAGAACCTGGATTTAGGGTTTTGGTGTTTTGATTCAAAATGTATTGGAGACTTCTCCTTGGGATAATTATCCTAATGTAAATTTATTATTAACCTTATTTTTAAAAATGATTATGATATTGGGTTTTCTTCCCTAGTTCTTTCCTGATCGAGTCCTTGAATCAATTGTTATAAAAAAGAATGAGTAAGACGTGGCTAATCGATGTGTGTTAAAAAAATGAGCAATTTTAATTCATATGGTATTCTTTATGATTCAAATTTATATGCATATGTTTAATGGTGATTAGATGCAATGATGTTATATAAAGTTATGAAATATGATTATGAACATGTGTTAAGGAAATTTAATTTATATGGTTGGTATTTCATTATGCATTTTTAGTAATTATTTAAAAGTGAAATATTCCTACTTTAATGCATAAATATAACATCAAACACTATGCTATAACTTATCCTAGAAAATGAAAAAAAAATCCACTTTTGCCATGAAAATAAATTGTATGAGAAAAGTTAATACTTGTGAAGAAAATGAACATTTAGAAATTTTATCCTATGCAGAACAAAAATTCTCTCTGCCTTTTGTATGAGAGGTTTTAATTCTCTTAGGAACAAATAATATTCCTAAAAAGGATTCTCCTTTTAAGCATGAACACTTATAGAATACTAGGTTTTTAAATTTAATATACAACAAAATAAAAATATAAATATAAACTAAATCATTCTTAATAATCCTATTCTTATTTTATCATATCCCTCATCCAATAATCTTTAACACACAACTTTTAAAACCCTCCCCTCAAAAAAAAAGTCACTAAAATGACATCTGAAGTCTTCTCTTGTATTCATGTTAGATTTGACATGATGAGGCAAGTAAGACAGAGCACATGACCACATGAAGACTCCCTTGGAAGCCACCATGCCTTGAGGTGGGGAGGAGCCATGTGGATGGAGGTAGTTGGAGGGGCAATGTTGAAGGATGCCTCATCATCCCATGTGTGCCCAGTCCTATGGTGCACATCCTCCTTGGGTAGCACACTTAGGAAGGAAGCCGTGAGCCTTGAGAAGGGGGCATCCACTTGTCAAGTGGCTTAGGGAGACGGGTGGAGTAAAGGGATAAGGGGTAAGGTAAGGTAAAGGAGGTTGGGGTTAGGTGTAGTGGTTAGATTAGGTTAGTATTTTTTTATATTGGTTAGTAAAGTATTATACTTAGTTAAAAGTTTTAGGTTAGTTGCTAGTAAGTATTTCAATAGATAGTTAGTTACATATAGTAAGATTTTATTAGTGATAGTTATAGTCTTTTTTATATATAAAGTATTTTTTTAATAAAAAATTAGATGATGGTAATTTAGTAATTAAGTTAATGGTAGTAAGGTTATTTTAGATATTAGTTAGCAATTATTTAAGTATTTTTGTTTTGGTAATTAGGATTATAAATTAGATAGTATTAAATGTTAGTAGATGATAATTATTATTAATTTAAAAACAATAAATAGTAATTAAATGGTTTTAGGATTTTAGCAAATTAGGTGATAGATAATGTTAGTATTATTTAATTTTATTTGATTTTGACAATGTTATTTCTTTATTTTAAAAGGTAGTAATGTCGTTCCTTTATAGTTAATTGTGTTTTAATAAAGAAGGAAATAAGAGATAGGTTAAAGATTTTGTTTGGGTATTAGCTTTATTATTTAAATACCTTAGTAAACTTTTAGAAAATAGAATTTAATCTTCAACATGGCCATAGTAAATTTAATTAAATATGAATTTAATTTCTATGACATAATAGAGTTGATAAAGTTGAATTTGTAACTTGGAACAATAGTCTATTTGGATGAGACTAAGTAAGATTGATATTAATACATAGAATTAACCTATGAAATGGAGGTCATGAATAAACTAATATTAAATTTTTAATGATTTTAACAAGTTTAAGAAGTTTCTTTAAACATTGGGAACAACCATCAAGGTAATTAAACAAACATCGTGAAAAGATGAAACCTAGTTCAACTAGGAGATTTAACCGACACATGAAATGAAATATGAAACCTTATAGAACCTTATGCATCTTAAGTGTCTTAGGAAAACATGTTTGAACATAGTGGATTTAATTAACTTAATAGAAAAAAAATTTGTGTGATTTTTGCCCTTTATTTTGGGCATGACATTTTGGTATCAAAGTCATGTTTCAACACCAGGAACCTAAAACCATTACATTTCAACTTATCTAAAACTTATTTTTTTGTAGGATTCCTCCCATCACATGAAACAACTGATGAGGTAGAGGTCATAGAGTGGTAAGTGCTAGGGAACAAGAGGAAGATGGACCACTAGCTCCACCACCCCCACCACTGAACCCTAATTAGGATATTTTGGATGCCCTCCAAACCCTAATTGGAGTAGTTCAGTAGAGGCTACTACCCATAGTTCATCCAGAGTAGTAGATTCCCAAATAAAAAGCATAGGGACCCAGAGGAGGCGGGGTAGGTGGAAGAGAGAGGAGTAAGAGTCTCCCATCGAGGCAAGTTGAGGGACAAGGCGATCATGAGGGTGAGTTGATACATCAAATAGGACCACCACCTGATAGACCTCCTAGACATGTAGGAGATGAGATCAGGGAAACCATACGACTCCAACCACCATTTTACATTAGTTCCACTAATAGAGCAGTAGCAAAGGCTTGGTTATATAGTCTATAGTAGTGTTTTAGATTATGTCCTTATGGGAGTAATCTAAAGGCATGACTAGTAGTCCATCAGCTAAGAGAGAATGCCTCTATCTGGTGGCAATAAAAGGAATCTATAGGAGGAGTTAGGATCAATACCCTCACATGGGAGACATTTTTGGTTAGATTCTAAGAGAGGTACCTTTCTAAACACTTCAAATAGAAGTAGGTAGAAGAGTTCCATTCTCAACATTAGAGAGGCCTCATAGTAGCTCAATATGAGAGTCAATTTTTCAAGATTCTTCCTTATGTTTAATACATGAAGGAGAGAAACTGCAAGTCCATTGCTTCATCATGGACCTAAATTTATCACTCCAAGGTATAGTTCATTTGTCTTTTCCTACCAATATGTACTTGACATAGCACTAGTTTCTATGGATACTCAGGGTAGACAGGAGTCTTAGGATCAGTCTCAGAACCAAAACTCTACCTAGCAGTCAGGACATGAGAAACCCCCTTCAGAAGGGAATCAGAACTATGGATCAAGGTTCTCTAAGGTCCAATGGTCATAGTAGCAGAAATAATAGTAGCAATAGTAGAAACCATCATAGGGTTATCAAGGCTCTAAGCCCAAGCAATGGCAGTCATAGGGTCCTAAATAAGATCAGAAGACCTAGGCCCTATAGTCTTAGTAGTCTTCTAAGGGTAGATATAGTGGATCTAGTAGGTTAGGGGGGCCACAATAGTCTAGATTAGAGGGTGTACAAACTTATACCCAAGTACCATGCTACAATTGTGCTGGCATGGGTCATCTAGCTAGAGAGTGTCTATAGGGATAGTCATCCAGTGGTTAGAGAGGGAATATCTCAAGGCCTATAGTTGATTACATGGATAGATCCCATAGAGTATTTGTAGTAGTTGACAATTTCGAAGCTGAGCATCAAACCATAGGTATTAGGGCCAAAAGTATAATACAAAGTAGTATGGTTGCTATTTTATTTGATTCCAAAGTTACTGACTCTTTTATATCTCCATATGTAGTGGAGCATTTTGGGCTAGTAGTAATTAGATAGGATGTCAGTTGCGAAATAAAGTTAACCTCAGGAGCTAGAGTCTCAGTTAGTTCCATGGTGCATAATTGCCAACTTCAAATTTGAGACATGACCATGATCTCTGATCTATGCATTAACCCTCTAGTTTCTTATGATGTTGTCCTTGGTATGGATTGTCTTTATGCCCATAGCACAAAGCTGATTGTCAAAAAAAGAGGGTAGAATGTGTGGATGAATATGGAATCTCTAGAGTGATCTTTGGAGTGAAGAGACTAGTATCTATTCATATGATTTTTTCTATGTAGCTTAGATGGTGCATGCAAAAGGGATGCCAATTGTTCCCTATCACCATTAGTGACAAAGAGGAAGATTTTGAGGGAGAGCCATCCCTTGATTATCTTCCAATTCTATAGGAGTTTGTAGATGTATTTCCTTTTAGAGCTCCCTAGTATGCCTCCACCTAGAGCAATAGATTTTCACATAGATCTTGTGCCAAGAGTCAAGCCAGTATAGAGAGCACCTTATAGGATGACTAATCATGAGCTTTGGGAGCTAAAGACTTACTTTGAGGAACTCTTAGAGAAAGGACATATTTCACCTAGTGTGTTACCTTGGGGTGCACCAGTGATCTTTATAGAGAAGAAGAATGTATCATTTGGGTTGTCCATTGATTATCAATAGTTGAATAAAGTAACCATTAAGAATTGATACTTACTTCCCAAAATTGATGATCTCTTCGATCAGTTATAGGGTGTCTGAGTATTTTTGAAGATAGATCTAAAGTTGGGTTATCATTAGTTGAGGATAGTAGATAGTGATATCTATAAGACAACAGTATGTATGAGGTATGGTCACTACAAGTTCACTATGGTACCATTTGGCCTCACAAATGCTCTAGTTGTATTCATGAGCCTCATGAATGGAGTATTTTGTACCTTTTTTGGATAAGTTTATGGTTTTATTCCTTGATGATATTCTAATATATTCTAATAATGAGAAGGAGAATGAAGAGAACCTAAGACAAGTGCTACAAAATTCAAGAGAGAACTAGTTATATGGTAGTTTGTCGAAGTGTGAACTCTATAGACCTAAGATATATTATTTAGGTCATGTTATATCAAGTGATGGAGTCTCATTGGATCAAAGATTGGGCCATCATGGATTGGCCAGCACCCACTAGTATCACTAAAGTAAGGAGTTTAATGGGACTAGCAGGATATCACTGACACTTTATTATGAAATTCTCTAGATTAACAAATCCAATCACATCTCTTCAAAGAAAGGGGGAAAAGTATGAGTTGACAAAGAAGTGTAAGATAGTTCTCTTGTAGTACTAGATCCTTCTGTAGATTTGTGTGGTGTGCATAAATACATCTTTGGATGATATAGAGGTAGTCCTTATGATGGATGGATGACCTATTTCCTATAAGTCTAGGAAGTTAAAGACATATAAACTTAATTACCCTACTCATGACCTAGAGCTAGTAGTTATTTTTCATGCTTTAGTGAGGTGGCAAGACTTCCTTCTAGGTCATATATTTGAACTTCATTCCAACCACTAGATCTTGTAGGACATATTCACACAGCTAAACCTTAACGCTAGGTAAAGAAGGTGGATGGAGTTCCTTTGTGAGTATGATTTTGATGTTCATTACATCAAGGGATTGAAGAATATGGTTGCAAATGCCTTAAGTAGAAGGTGCCATTAGCTTTCATCTGTGACTACTTGCACCAATTTAATAGAGCAGATCCTACATCATTTACCAATAGATGAGCTCTATGCAAAATCTAGTTAGTTGGTGCATTCTTAGAGACCCTTAGAAGGGAAGTACTCAAAGTATTCATTAGAGTCCAATGGACTTTTTCATCATAGATTATGTACTCATGTACCTTACATTGGGGGTTTACACAAGCTCATTATACTTGAGGCTCACAAAGCATCTTATTTAGTGCACTCCAGTGTTAAGAAGCTACATGCAGATCTAATGTAGTTATATCATTGGCCAAGCATGAGAGAGAAAATTGCTAGCATTATTGTGAGATTCCTCGAGTATCAGAGGGTGAAGGAAGAGCATTGTCATCCCAATAGGCTTCTTCAACCTCATGAGATCCTATATTGGAAGTGGGATGCTATATCTATGGATTTTATTATTGGTCTTCCCATGTCTTCTCACCACCATGATGTTATTTTGGTGATAGTTGGCATGTT
Organism: Cupressus sempervirens; assembly: GCA_028749045.1. Lineage (NCBI taxonomy): Eukaryota > Viridiplantae > Streptophyta > Pinopsida > Cupressales > Cupressaceae > Cupressus > Cupressus sempervirens. The sequence continues at coordinate 399,590,650 of CM053791.1, read as the reverse complement.
GACCAAGGTTTTCCACTTCTCACCCATGTGTACTACATAGATAACATGATACGTAGCTTAGGTATTTTTGTGGTATATTGTCAAAATTCATGGTGTTCCCCATAAGATAATATCAAATAAAGACTCACTATTCACTTAATTCTTTTAGAGAGAGTTGTAGGTAGCATTGGGAACTAGGCTCAATTTCAGTACAATGTACCATCCTCAAACTGAAAGTCAAACTAAGAGAGTGAATTAGGTATTGGAGGACATGTTGCATATGTATATGATGTACCATTAGGTCAAATAGGAGGAATACTTGCATCTTATCAATTTTACCTATAACAATGGGCACCATTCCTCAATAGGTATGCCACCTTCTAAGGCCTTATATGGAAGATCTTGTAGAACACCCTTGAGTTGGGACAGGATCAAGGATACGGTATTAATTGGTCCTCAATTAGTCAAGGAGTTCAAGTAGTAGGTGACCCTAATTAGATAGTGCATTAGAGAGGCACAAGATGGGTATAAGTATGCTAATGCAAAGAGGATAGATCAAGAGTATAAGGTTGGAGATAGAGTCTTCTTGAGAGTGTGATCGCACAAGAGTCTGAGTCAATTTAGAAAGGGCTCTAAGTTGGCACCTTGGTTTGTTGGACCATTTGAGATTATAGAGAGGATAGGACTAGTTGCATATCATCTAGCCTTGCCACCTAGCCTATCATTCATCCATGATGTGTTTCATGTCTTTGTACTTAGAAGATATATATATATATATATATATATATATATATATATATATATATATATATATATATATATATATATATATATATATATATATATATATATGTATGTATGTATGTATGTATATATATATATATACATGTATGTATGTATATATATATATATGTATATATATGTATATATATGTATATATATATATGTATATATGTATATATGTATATATATATATATATATGTATATATGTATATATACATATATATATACATATATGTATATATATATCTATACATATATAGATATGTATACATACATATATATATATGTATACATATATATATATATATGTATACATATATATATATATATACACATATATGTATATACATATATATATGTGTTTGTATATATATATATGTATGATGAGTCTCACATTATAGATTGTGATGCCTTGCAAGTGAAGTCAGATGGGCAGTTAGCACTAGAGCCTATATGTATTATTGTTTGATTGACCCTAGCTCTTTGAGGCTATGAATTGGACTAGGTTAGAGCCCAGTGGGATTGTTAGCATGAGGTCATGGCTTCTTGGGAGGATGCATCATAGATGAGATCTTAGTACCCATACCTTTTGTATGACCTCAAAGAGGAAGTTCATGCCTAGTGGGGGAGGATGTGAGGCCTCACCCCAATCCATCACAACACATCTGATATATTTTTATTTTGATACATTATGACTCGATATGTCATGACATTATTGGATGGACTAGACATTATTATATTATTATTTTTCATGTGATACTTTATTTTAAAATACTTAATAATGTTATTTGACATTTTATAAGCATGCATAATGATGATGTAGTACATTAAATGAATGTAGGATTAGGAATATGATTAATACCTTAATTATGTAATTTTTAATAGTTAAATATATGAGCAAAAATGAGATAAAAGTTATTTATATGAAAGATTGATAATTTGATTAATGTGATTATCTAGATGAGTTTTAAATATATAAATGTTATTTTTCTCGAACTATTGATGTGTGAAATGAGTGTGTAGGATTTTTATCCAAGAAATCGAATGAAGAACCAATTACTAACCCTATGTACTATCTATCTAATCTAGGGTTGAGTCTAATTAAAGATGCATACCCCATTGTTTCATATTATATTTGTATCATAATTGGAATGTGTGTATCATTCTATAATTGAAAAGTGTTTAATGTTATGTACTAGTGATCTTATGGTGTCACTTGACACTCATAATTCATATATGTGTATTAGCATGATAATTAGGGTTAGCCAAGTAACCTAATAATATGAGATGGATAAAGTTAGTAACCTAGAACTATTTGGTTGGTAACCTAGATCAATTACTCTAATTAGAGTTTAGTGGTAAGTTTTCATTCCTAGGGTTTTTAGAAACTTCAAATATTTCAAGCCAATTAATAGGTCCTAAAATGATCCTAGAGGCCAAAATTAATGAAAACCAAGTGCCTAGGGGGTGGGTTGGGGGCATTTTCCACCCCCTCTACACCCTTGACTTTTATGATCACCTAAATATCTCATTTTTACTTTAGCACTAAAATGGAACTTATTCATGAGTTTGCCAAGTTTACACTCCACTAAAAAGGCTATCATAATGGTAAGATCGTGTTGGAAGACCCTAGAAGGTCTTAGTCAAATCTAGACTTATTAGAAATTTTAGGTAGGTGAGTTAGGAGCCTATTTAGTTACAAATTTGAAGGTTCAAGAGTGTTCACTCAATCTCTACATTTAGAGAGAGTAAAGACATAATTAAAGGAGGAAGAAAGAATAACTATTCTCAAAATTTTAGATTGACACAACCATTTGTGAAGGTAGGCATTCTTCATGGTCTTTTTTTTCATGTTGTATTTTTCAGTTGCTTAAGTAGGCCTTTTGCATGTGTGTGTATTTGTATGTATGATGAGACATGTCACTAGTAGATTTAACCCTAAATTTTAACCTAAAATTTTGACCAACAAATTTAAATGGCTTGGTTGGTTGTCATTATAAAAGAAAATTTTGTTTTTTTTTTAATACATGCCTATGTTGGTTGCAATTGCGACCAATTCTTTTTCTTTTTTCTTGGTCACAATTGTGACCAATGTGGGCAACATCAAGACAAAAAGAAAAGAAAGCAACATTTCATTAGAGAATTTCAATTGAGTGTAGCAAGTTAGATGAGTGCATTTTTCTTCACGTAATACGAGTCGAGCATTATTCCATGGATAATTGAGGATTTTGAGCACATTCTTCATCCTTGGAGCATTTGGAAACCCATCTACTATAGCCCTAAATTGGAATTGTTGGCCATCATTTGAGCATGCATAAATGAACTTCCTTGGCTTCACATTGCAATTGGTGAATAGGTGAATAGGTGAGTTACATTGATACCTTCTTGTTTAAACAAAGAATGATTGGGAATTGATTGGGGGAAGGTGTAGTTTGAAGAAGCCCTAGTTATGATGGTTACCTTATGCCTTAAGTAAGCCCTCCCATTTGTGGATGATTCTATATATAGTATCAAATTTTGGTGCATTAACTTTCTCAAATTTATTTCCTTGACCCTTAATATAAATTTTGGATTGGTGTCCATTTCAATTTGTTGTGTCGAGAATTTTTGGTCCAAATCTAGTCTGCCAAACAACATTCATGTCTTAACTCTTATGCACCAGTAAAAGTTTTAAAACTCTAAATTAACATGAATGCCAACATTTCAAACCCTTGGCATCTATGTAGTGGACTTAATCAACTATAACCTACTGGAGGGATGAAATAACATTTTTTTTACACATTGAATAATATAAGTGACTCTGCCACTGTCCATAGTTTGTTTTCCATTTTTCTCCAACATCATTCATTTGCCCCAGTTGTGAGTGTATAAAACTTTCCTGCCAATAATTTAGTCCACGAGATGATTAAGCATTGACAAGAGCCATTTCAATTAGTAAAGCAGATGAAAATATAAGTGAATTAGTAGAGCATATGAAAACTTGATCCCCTTGTTGTGTACACCATATTATAGCAAAAAAGAAATGGTATAAAGGGATTATAATTAATGTGTTACCAGTTCTCATAGGATCAAACATGGTTGCATTAAAAACTAAATGTGGGCTTGATAGACAAAGGAGGGTATCTATGAAGTTCTCAGAGGAATGGCAAACCATCCACTAGTTTAAATAGCATAAAATATTCTTTAGAAAGGTAGGTATAGACAATTTGTGAACAAATATATTCAAACACTATTTTTTAGTTTTAATTTCAATTTGGAAGTTAGTTTTAGTTGTTTGAAACTCTGTAGCTAATACTTGTAATCATTGAACATTTGGTTGCTATACATATATATACATAATACATATACATTAACAAAGAGTTTATTGAAATTTTTATTACTCTTGTTTAGTTGCTTTCATGTGAAATTTTCAATTCAGTTCTAACCTTATGCAAAAGTGTTCTATAACGTATATGATGATTACCTTATCCTATGAACATTTGAAATTTCTTATAATTTTCCCTCTTTTCTTAATTACAATCTACTACATCCTGAAAACTCAAAAAAGTCCTGCATTCCTCATTGTCTCTGTCCCTCAAATTTGGTGGAAAATAATTTATGAACCCTAATTATTCTTTATATTATGAATTCTAAGGGGAAAAAAATAGTCTTAAATGCAAGGGATAAAATTAATTAAACGACTATTTGCATGATGTTTTGGAAAAAAACCATTGTAGAGGAAATTATGAGTCCATACCATTCCCAATAGCCATAGTTACAAGGGCATTCCATGTGTAGTTGGGAGCCTTGACAACAAACTCAAATGTGTAGTAGTTCTTTCCATCAGTTGTGCATTGCATCATAGAGTTATAATGTCAACTGTGCACTACATCATAGTATTATAATGTTAAAAATAGTATGGCAGTATCATGATGCCAAAGATTAAATAATGAGTTTCTAGGTGGCATATATTTTAGGGTCTATTTATTTCAGTGTTGCCAAAAGCACCATTCCTTACAATCAACATCCTCCATTTTTTTTTGTAAGAAATGAACTTTGATAACAGGTATATTATATGAATATGATTGAACAATCACTTGATGAACAAATTTATAAGATAGAATATGAGAGAATGAATTGTGAATCAAACTACATGGTAGAAACAAAATATAGCACAAACCCCAAGTTGTAGTAAGCATAAAAAGCAAGAATTTGAAATCTAAGACTAAAACAAACCACACATGCTATAAGCATAACTTTTCATTGACATTAATGGAAGATGTTAAAATTTATCTCATAATACTTGAGAGGAGAAAACAATTACAAAAATATAAGAACAAGGATACAAAGAAAATTCTTTTTGTAACTAGAAAATCCATGCAATAATATAAATTTATTTTCAATCTCATTTTCTTTAAGAAGAGGGGGAGGAGTATGTTACTAATTTAGATTAGTCAAACTTCATCAACATTGAGACCATCTCACAATTAGGTTATGCATATTGTCCTTTCCACTTTCTATGATAGGAATTTTCTCATTTCAAAAAAGAAGTGTACAAGAATGACAAACTAGATGAATATTAGACTATAGCTGCTACAAATATACAAGATTTCCAAATAGAGAAGCCATCAGAAAGTGATCAAAATTAGACCATTAGAAGTATGTTCAATACCAATTTTAACATGTCTTATTTTCAAAAAGTGGGTGTCCAAAATCTATTTCATTAAATCCTTCTTAAACTTCCTATGGAGTACCTTTCGCTTTTCATATAAAATTTTAAAATGTTGAGAGTACTTGGTGGCATTTTTCCTTGGCTCAATATCATCATCACAAGGTTTGTTATTGTATTAATCTCAAATATATTCTAGAATATTCAAAGCTACTTTGTCTTCTAAAATGGTTTCAAGTTGTGAAGAAGATATTGATGAATCTTTTGGCACTTTGTTCATACACTTCAAATTAGTGCAATCATAAACAAGATTTCTCAATCTTCTAGACAATTCTAGTCCCTTATCAAATTGAATACGCTCAAACTAGCTTCAGTTCCTTTCACAAGCCTGTGAACTTGCTACTTGGCTCAATAATCTAGAACCAAGCATTGTATCTCACAAGCGTCTACTCCTAAAGAGCTTCATCCATGTCAATAAACATCAACATCAATATGCAAGATGTCCTTGTGACTTGTATATTTAGATTCAATTCCCAATTTTACTTGCAATTTTAGGATGTGGTTAAGGTCCTATAGTGGCTTCATAAAGCTCACTTTTGACTTAGTGATGTAGGACCATCATAGTGGCTGAACAATCTTTTGTCACCTAAAAAGACATTACTTTCATTTTTTGCTCTATTTAGTTAGTTTACATGATGGGCTAGTTTTGATATTATGTTTGAAGTATACATTATTAGTTTTGCTATGTGCTTTGAGTTGTGTGTTTGGGAGTCTAAGTAATCTACTATATTTTTATGAAGTTTATTGTCATGCCTCTGATCTGGCATCAAATCTGACAGAGGAATTGTCTTAGGAAACAATGATTTCACAATTTTTTCTCCTAATGTCAATAGTGAACTGACATCAGTTCATGATTACCATAATAGATTACAGGGAAACATGATTGTTGCACATATATTTCATTCAAAAATCACCTATCATACATCAATATGAGAAAAATCAAGTCTAGAAAATTCCCTATCATACATGATAAAAAAGTTTTGCTACAAAATCTTACCAAGAATAGAGAAAATAGTAAGAGAAGAGACACCCTATAATGTCAAGCACTTGTCATTAACAACATTGATGAAATAGTTTAAAGGAGGAGAATTAAATATTGTGCCACCCTTGAAAATAATTGTAAGCTTGGGTAATTAGAGTCTGAAATACCAGAGACATTGAATCATAGATCAAATTAGCTCTGTACAAGTCTTATTCTCAAATACAATAGTCATTATGAATGCTACAAGGGTTATCTAGTATGTAGGCTCTACAATATAAGTCAAGGTGGTGCCAAAATCGATGATAATTCTCCCATTTTGTTGAACATCAATACTCCAAACCTTGGGATGGATGGGAAGAAGAACCCCATCAACAAAAACTTTCTTTATCTCAATGTAGTAAAAGGTCTCTATAAACATGTTCCTTAGAAAAGGAGAGTAGCTCATCTATTTCTTCAATGACTACCTCAATGGTGTCTACCTCAATATAAATTAACTTGTGTGGTGGGAGAAATAGTCTAGTCCACCAAGTAGTAAGAATTTTTATTCCAAAAAGTTTACCAAGTTGTGAGGTGAATAAAATAGGCCCCTTCCCCAACCCCATTACATAATATATTCCAACAAATGCTTAACCTATAAAACTAGGTCCTTAGATTTTAATCCCATAGCTGAATGCCACATTGGGGATTTTGATACTCTCCCCTAAGCTTGTATTGAGTGTTTCAATCTCCATAGAGAAGATCCAAGTTCTATCATGGAAATTTGCATAGATATGGTAAAACAAGCATGAACTATGGATCCTTGTGCAATTACATGAAGAATTCAAGAGAGGAGAAACTAGTTGATAGATTGGTGCATAGTAATGTACTAGCACAAAGCTTGATGAATGCCCTACAAAGAAGGTTGATCCAGGATTTATATGCAATTTCCTTTTACAAGTAGATCACTAATGGGTAAGTATATTTATTAAATTAATAGGAGTTATATTGGCTTTTGTATGTATTCTATATTAAATCTCAAGCTTATATTTATTTGCACATAATTGATGGTGCATTTTATCAAATCAACTTGGCTGATTACCTTTTAACTTGAAGGAGTCTATGAAGTAGGAAATGGGACATTCACAAAGTTTTAATTGAGGTTTGTGGAACTTTTCCAAAAGAGCTTCTTCTGTGCTAGGTAATAATTATTATGCAATTAATATGGAATTATTTTTTTCCTTTGTAGTGCTTCTCCTCTACTAAAATCTATGTCAAATTCAAGGAGTGCATGATGCTTGGTGTATATTGTAGGCCAAATGGTGATTTCTTGTTTCAAAGTATAATTTATTCAAAAGCTTTCTTTGCCCAATTTATAGAAGAATTATCTTTGCACTATTTAGTAAGTATAATTTGTAGTTGATATGAGATTTATACTTTATAAGTTTATTGTCTTTCTTATATTACTGCCTATAGTGAATTCTTCTTAAGTATTTTATTGTCATCATAGATGCATTTTTCACATGAAATCAACTACCTTATATCATAATAAATTGAACTCCATTTTAATATGAATTTGATAATTTAGATGACCTTGATCAACTTCTCTGAAGTGTATACATTTGCACTATCTTCATAAGGTTTAAAATAACAAAAGATAGAAATGGGAGCTCAAAGACCTCCAAAGCCTCCAACAGCTATGAGGTAATTATTGAAAGCTTCACTAAAATATTGAAGCACATATCAAATTTGAATGCTTTTATTATCATATTTGAGAATCTACAAAGTAGAATTCACATAAATCAAAAAAATTAAAGCTTAAGAAATTAACAATCTCATATATATCTAGAAGTTAAAATCTTTATAAATAATGTAAAGAAATGAAGTAAATCAATTAACTCTTTTCTCTTGCTAAATAGACTGAATTCTTCTCTTTTTACAAAAATAATTTGACAACTACGAATTAGTGCCAAAAAAATGTATGGAATGTTGTCAGAAGTTTATAGTTGTCAACTTGTCATAATTGTAAGTAGATACTAATTAACGTTTACTAGAACCTCACAAGGCTCACTAATAAGCCTTCTTAGGGTTTACTCTAAGATGGCACACTAGGATAATTCTTTACTTAATCCTCCTATTCTTTCCAAGGATATCTCTATCAATTGCCTACTTCAATATTCCACTTTAACAAGATGCAAGACTCAAAGCATCAAGATTCATTCAACTCAGAAAGGACTTCACTAGTATTGTAGTAGGATGGAAGGATCCCATACAAGTCTATTTGATTAGGTTCAAAGTGTTCTTTCTCACAAATTTCTGTGGTTTCTTACTGATCTCCTCAAACCCTTATTTTAGGGCTAGTAGCCTTTTGCCCTAATTAGGCCTCCAAATTTTTCATTTTGAAAATATTTCAAAAAAAACTCAAGAAGATACCAATTAAGTTATGGTTTTAAAGAGCTTGAATATTTTTGAGGTTTTAGTTCTTCAACCCCTCTATACAACTCATTCCCATAAAATACCCTACTTACAAGGGTTTTAAGACTTTACTTGTTCATGGGCCTTACAAAGATTCAAAAGGAACATGAAAAGATTCAAATCCTTCTTAGTTCTTGGAAACTATACCTTTAGATATTTCTATACATACTCCAATCCTTTATTGGCACAAACCACAAACTACTCCTCTATCCAAACCCTATAACCATCAAGTCACCTTATCGGGTATGCCTGAATCCACCTAGGGATTAATTCCAAAAATAGAAGATCATTTCATATTAACCCCAAGTTATTTATAGTTCCCTAATAGATTCCTAAAGTTTTTTTTGTTCCAACAATTAGAAATCAAAATAGAGAAATTTCTATGATAACTACTAATGCAAAGGAAGAGTGGTTGGTATTAAATACACAATAATAGTTGCAAACTTAAGAGACTTAGATACTTGTGCCTATCGACAACTTTAAATTCTTCAAGGAATTAACTTGTTTAAGTCTATCACAATATTCCTAGATGTTGACTTGGTTTCTTAAACACCCAATTAACTGGCACATGGATCTTTAAGACTCTAAGACAATACTATACTTCTATAAATTTGGCTCAAATGCACAATACCCTACCTGTCAATCCTGTTGCATGCTTGGAATGGGGACAAATTTGGTTTTCCTCAAAATGTTTGACAATCTAAAGACAATTCCTAAGACACTTTTTAAAGAGTTTTATAACATAGAAAAGGATTGTATATGGTTACCATAGACCAATAGGATTATACATAATTGTACCCCACATCTTTGCACTACAATTCATCAATTTAATAAGGGACATCACACTTTCTATCCTTATCTCTCCAAACTCACACCATAGTTGTGAGATGACTAAAAATGATAAAATTTCATAAATTATTGACCTCTCAGGCTCTACAACACCACAGTCCCTGAATCTTGACTCAAACTTGATTTGACTAGAGTTCCCTCAAACTCTTACCTCCACACACTGGGAACTAGAACATTTATGTTGAAAAAAATACCAGATCTGAAGAATGTCAGTCATTTTGTTGCTTTTTGGAATCATATTGATAATATAACATATGTTTTGACTTTATGGTACTCATTTTTGTGTTAATGCTCTATAGATAAAGGTGAAGCATCCTATAAGCAAAAATCTTGCCATTGCAAAGATTGCCAGCAGCATAAGATTCTAGCATGAGGATTCTTCTTTTGAGGAGGTTAGTCATTTTGTTGTAGATAATTATCTGTAGAACAGAATCATGTTTTATTGGAATCACAAGCTTATGGACTTTTGTTCAATAGTGAACAAATGGCTAATTGAAATGCCTTATTTCAAATTGAAAATCAGACAAAAAATTGGTGCTCTCTAAATGATGAAGACATCCATTGTACTTTTCTAGCATAACATTAATAGACATTTGTTTTTTATCTTTAAATATTGCGATACTATTGTGACATTTTTCATTTTATAAATTTTTTTTGTACTTTTTGAAAGAGAGATAAGAAATTTGTGTTTGATATTATTCAAAGTGCATTACAAGAAATGCATAAAAAACCAAGTGCTTTGGGAAAGAATAACTCAGTTGTAGTGAAGAATGGGTCAGTTGCAGCTTTAAAAAATGGTAAAGAAGAATCAAGTGAGGACAAGTATTTTGATGAGGTACTCCATGGTTAAGCCAAGTCTTTAGTACATAATAAAGAAACTTAATTTCATAAATTATTTTAATGATAGTTTATTTGTTTAAATATTGCCCATGAAAAATGACTTAGTACATCTCATCTTTTTTATGCATAGGAGCTTGCAGTTCTGAAGAATTTGATGGTGAAGAAGCCGAAGAAGATAATGTATGAAAGGTATATTTTGTGTTCTTTTTAAAGTGAAAATGTGACTAGAAATTTTGTATATTGTCATATTTCACATGCAGAAAGGTAAAATTGTAAATAGAGGTGAAGCTGTATGGATTTAAGTTTCTTCATTATTTATAATGCTCTCAATTCCTCCTTTGCAGCTGTAAAAATAGTTGTTTATTTTCACCATTCTAGATACCCTTTACCAAGTTCTTGACGATTCCAAAATATCTTGGGCTAACCCCACTCTAGCATGTAGGCAAGTTTCTCAGCCAGACCATCCTTTGTTCTCGAACCATCCTTTGCATCTGCCTATAAAGAAATGGGCACCCCTGAGCTAAACTATCTAGATTGTCGAGGGCATAGAATTGTAGGGCTTGAACTCCCTTCCAGTTCACCTTGGAGGTTTATTAGTTTGGAAAGACAATGAAATATGTCCTAACTCCTACTTGGTTCATAGACCTAACTCCTTTCCTTTTTCTCCAAGTTTTGGCTTTACTACTATGGCAAAGCAAGGGGTGTTTTTCACCTTGAGGGTCTTCAAAAACTCCTCTCCAACCATCATCACACTAGATGCATGTTGGATCTCCTTCCTATCTTTTGAAAATGGTCTCATGGTGTATTCCTTCCCATTTTTGGAGATGATGTAAACATTGCTCCTTCCATCATGCTTAGAATTGACATCAAATTGCTAGGGCCTACCTAACAATAGGTAACAAGCATCCATTTTTACAACATCACAAACAATCTTGTCTTTGTACTCCCCTATTTGAAATTGAACATGAACTTGTTCATTTACTATGAACTGTTGCTCCTTATTTAGCCATTTGCTCCTTATTTAGCCATGAAACCTTATAAGGGTTAGGATGAGGCAACTTCTTCAATCCAAGCTTCTCTACCATTTCTACTAAGCCTATATTATTAGTTGAACTAGAATCTACAATAACTTTGTAGACCTTACCTCTTACCTTGCAAAGAGTTCTGAATAATGTCTTTCTTTGGGGAGGTTCTTGCTCTGTGACAGTCTTCAGTAGGGTTCTATTGAACATTAGAGACTCTCCTCTCTCTGGATCAGAATTTCCTCTTGCCCCTTGGTCACTTTTTGCATCCTCCTCTTGAGCCAAATGGACTCTCTTATTCCCTTCTTGGCTATTGCTGTCCATTTTCTTAGGAAGTGCTTGTATGTAGCAAGTGCAATATGTAGAGGTAGAGTTATGGAAGGTCAACTAAGTATTTGTTTCTTTTCATTTTTTATATTTCTTTATCTCTTTATCAATCCATCTCTCTATCTATACCTCTTTCTATCTGCCTCACTTTAGTTTTCATTTCTATATGTGTCTTCCTCTTATTAATACATTTGCAGGTTGCAAACAAATCATCGTTCTACCACTAACAAGTCATTCCATTCAAGAAAGACCATGTCTGATGATATCAATGCACAAAAAAATAGGGAAACAATTGCTAGACTGTGGTCTAACTTAAAAAGAAAAGGTGATGGGAAATGTTATTGTCCTTGCAAAAATTGTAAGAGCTTAAAGACTCGAAGATATCTAATCAAAATAGTTGAGGAACATTGTAGGCAACATGGTGACATTGAAGGAGGAAACAAATATCGTCCATTGGTATGTATTTTAATAATTTATAAATTACATAAGACATGATTTGATGATGACACCATGATCATGGCTAATATAAGGTCATCATTTTCATATAGGTCAACATCCCTGAGTTTCATGTTATGGACCATGACAATTCAGAGAGTGTGGATTTCCAAATGAGGGAACATGGAGGTGTGAATATTGAGATAGAGGGTAATGATACCATGGAAGAAGACCACGATGATGAAGATCATGATGATCAAGATGATGATGATGATGTTGACGTAGAGCTTGTTGCACCTATATTTGAGAAGGCACACGAGTCCCTATATGAAGGCTCTGAAACAACTCTTCTTGTTGTTATATTGTTTTTGGTGAACTTGAAGGTTATGAATGGTTTATCCAACTTAGAAATGACACATATGTTAAGGTATGTCATCTTCTTTCGTTATTTTACTTGTACTTCCCCTACAATTAACATTGGGTTCATGTAGCAATTAATATTCTTGAAATTAACAAATTATATTTTTGGTCATAGGTTGATAGGTGAGAGTTTTTTACCACCATCAAATATTCTACCTCACTTGTACCGAGAATTATCTACCATCATGAAAGATATTGGAATGGAGTATCAAACAATACATGCATGTCCAAACGATCATATTATATATCATAAACAACATGAATTTGCAACACAATGCCCTATTTGTCATACTAGTAGATATCAATCAAATCAAATAACAAAAAAGGTGCCTCACAAAGTTCTTTGACATATTTCCATTATTTCATGTCTGCAACGATTATTCAAGTGCAATAGCTTGGCACAATATATGGATTACCATGCATGCAATAGAAGTCAAGATGATATTGTGTGAATGCCTATGGATGTTTTCGCATTTAAGGAAATAGAGGAAAAATGGCCACACTTTAAAGAAGAACCTCATAATCTCAAGCTTTCATTAGCAGCAGATGGTGTCAATCCTTTTGGAGAGATGAGATCTACTTACTCGGTGTGGCCCATTTTTATTATCAATAATAACATACCTCCTTGGTTGTCCATAAAGAGAGAGCACATAATGTTGACACTAATTGTTCCATGTATTTTTTGATTTAATGGTCATCTAAATTAATTTATTATTACTAATCCATCAAAATGGTCATAATAATTATGTACTATTTTTGTTCATTCAACTAAGTAAGTACCAAGTTAAAGATATCAATGTATATATTGAACCCCTTATCAACAAGTTGATAGTGTTATGGAATGGGGTTACTATATATGACATCTGTAGACCAATAGGAAAATGCTTGTATGGACAATACGTGATGCCCCTGGGCTAACACATTTTTATGGTATGTTCTCTTCTTAACACCTCTTTTTTGGCATGTTATAGTGACAACACAAAGTTAACACATTTAATCCAATTATACACAATCTTGTAGGTCTTCAAACAAAGTGAAAATTTGCATGTCCAATTTGTGGTCCAAAGACAAAATCTCATCATTCAAAGAGTTTAAGAAAGTAGGTGTTCGATAAGAATAGACATTTTTTGCATACAAATCATAAGTACAGAATTATCAAAAAACATCTTTTCAATACGAAAGAAGAGACTATGTCAAAGCCATAGAGAATGACACCTCACCTATGGAAGTTGGCATACAATAAAATAAATCATCAAGGTAATGTCATTCCATCTGATGGTTTTTGTTTCAAATTTATATTTTGACATTGTGTTTTGTTTACTAATGATGTAATTGATGCTTGTGAAGGTCATCAAGGCATCAATGACCAACTTCCAAAAGGACTAAAAATTTATCCTACAAAATTTACTAGATTTTTCTACTACAAGAAACTTCTAATTGTGCATTTTTTTGATCCTATCCATATTGGAAAGAATGTAACAAAGACATTATAGAAAATCTTGGATGAAAGGCATGACAAAGACTGAATTGTCAAAACTTGTAGTGACATTGAAGAATCTAACCATGCAATAAAAAATGGCATTTGACCAAATAATAATGGAGACCAGATTGATACAAGTGCCCTTAGTTGGTTATTGTCAGAGCAATGCTATAAAAGAAGTCATAAAAAAATATGATTCTCCACAAGATTTTTTATGAACATAAACAATCTCATATCAAAGAAAAGTGAATTTGGGCGAAGGTTGAAAACACACAATTGGCATACATTTGTTAAGGTGATTCATGTTATTTTGTATTCACTGTATATTTGTATACTACATGTAGTTTTAATTGCATTCTTTTATAAAATGTTGACAAGATCATTTTACAAATATTGTAGTATGTTCTACCTCTATCTCTCCCACACCACTTCACCAACAATGTCAAATAGGTTATATATGATCCTGGAAAATATATGAGGTGGTTGTCATCTAAAGAAATTAATAAAGAAGATATAAAATATTGGAAGAAAAAAATTCCTCTTCTTATGTGCAAAATGCAAAAGTGTCTACCTCCAAGTTTTTTCAATACACAAAAACACTACCTCATACATCAAGTTGAGGAGATTGAATTGTGTGGACCTATACCAACCAGGTCAATGTGGATGGTTAAGAAGCACTTGAAATTTTTGAAATGATTCGTTGGACAAAGAGCACATCCTAAGGATTCTATGGTGGAGGGATATATGGTATACCAAACCTGAATATCTTCCTAAGTTTGCAACAAAGATCCATGTAGATCATATTTGGGATCCCAACTCAATTAAAAAATTCGAAGAGGAGTACTTGATGGGCAAAGGTAGATCGAGAAAAGTGAGAGGTAAATCTAAGATGTTATAGTAGTTAATTAATTCTTATAAATCTTCAATATAAGTTATTTATAATTGGTGTTTTTTTTTATATGGGTGGTTGAGAGTGGGATGCAATACATTGGTATATTACGAACAATCTTGATTGGATGACGGTATGTATTGAATGATGTAAACAAAATGGTTGCTCATTAACATGGAAAAATATTACTTCATTGGTTATAGAAGCTCATCATAATGGAGATTCCAATGTTACGCCAATGGTAGTTGATCTAGTAAAGGGTTTAAGAGGTGGAGAGGTATGTAGAAACTTATTAATGATCATAACTTGACGTATATTTTGTATCAACTTATGATGCAAATAATTTACACACACTTAAAAAATTGTAGATCAAGCACCACAAAGCTATGTACTATCATGGCCACAAATTTTGCATAAAAAAGTTGGATGACACAAAGAAAACTTGTGATTCTGGGATAACTGTAGTTTTTGAGGTCACCAATATATCATCTAGAAATGACATACATCCTCAAAAATCTCAAAATAAATACTATGGCATCTTGGATGATATAATTTAGTGTTAATTTAACTCCTTCAAAGTAGTTCTATTCGTTGTTAAATGGTGCAAGTTACGACTAAATCAAAATGATCTAGATAGAACAATTATTCAACATGATAATGGATTTACAATGATTAATACAAGGTCATTTGACCCAGTTGGAGATGAGCCCTATGTTCTTCCAAGACAATGTGAGCAAGTTTTTTACTCAAAGGTTCCACATAAATAGGGTTGGTCATTTTTTTTTAGACATGATCCAAGAGGAAGGTCGATAAAGTATAATGTTATGAAAGAAGAAGATATTGAAGATGATGAAGAAGTAGATGATGAAGATCAAGATGATGGTGATGATGATGATGGTGATGATGATGATGATGATGGTGATGATGATGATGATGGCGATGGTGATGATGGAAATGATGATGGAGATGATGATGGTGATGATGGTGATGATGATGGTGATGATGAGGAGGAGGAGGAGGAGAAGGAGGAGGAGGAGGATGATGAAGAAGAAGAAGATAATCAATGACTATAGACATCGTCACACCTTCTATTGATGATCTTGCATTCCATATATAAGGTAAATTTGTTCATGTTTACAATGTTGCATATTGTTCATGTTGTCTTCTAAGTTATTTGTACCACATGTGTATCATGTAATTTTTAGCTAACTTAAGATAAATGATTAACATATGCAGGAAATATGATTACATATTTATTGTGTTCAATTCTAATGATTACAACATATGTTATTTATAATTACCATTGTTTATATTCTATCTAATTATCACCCTTTTTGTAAAAAGTCAATTGATTACAGACATCATCACCCCTTCTATTGACAATCTTGCATTCCATATATAAGATAAATTTGTTCATGTTTACGATGTTGCATATTGTTCATGTTGTCTTCTAAGTTATTTGTAGCATACGCATATCATGTAATTTTTAGCTAACTTAAGATAAATGATTAACGTATGCAAGGAATATGATTACACATTTATTGTGTTCAATTCTAATGATTACAACATATGTTATTTATAATTAACATTGTTTATATTGTTTCTGATTATCACCCTTTTTGCAAATAGTCAATTGACTACAGACATCATCACCCCTTCTATTGAAAATCTTGTATTCCATATATATGGTAAATTTGTTCATGTTTACAATGTTGCATATTGTTCATGTTGTCTTCTAAGTTATTTGTAGCATACATGCATCATGTAATTTTTAGCTAACTTAAGATAAATGATTAACATATGCAAGAAATATGATTACATATTTATTGTGTTCAATTCTAATTATTACAACATATGTTATTTATAATTACCATTGTTTATATTGTGTCTAATTATCACCCTTTTTGCAAATAGTGAATTGACTACAGATATCGTCACCCCTTTGGCCTAGATCATGCATAGTGACATGGATCAATAGGTATAAGTCAATAAATAGACATTATTTTCTTATATTCTTCTTGTTTATCATTGACCACATATGTTATAAATAGACATATTATGTAATCATATAATGTATATATAGACAAAGAAGGTTTGTATAGAAATATAATTGTATAATCACTTTCAACTTACTACATTTTATATCTCTCACGTATAAACAAGGAAGAACTGCATGTATGAGTCACAACTTGATTATTCTATATATATTATTTAAATATTATCAAATTTCCATTTGATGGATTGCAAGTGCCACCAAATAGGTACTTGTCAGATCTATCTACATCGAATGAGGGAAATGAGGAAATGGTAGATGAAAGCTCTACATGTAGTATAGCTAAAATAGGGAGATCAACTAGAGGTCAAAAGATTAGAAAAAAATTTGATAAACGCATGCAATTTTTCCTTGCTAATGGGGGGTGATTTTCTTATGATGATGAGACCAAAGGCAACATCAAGGTACCCTTTTGGTACACACACATTGATAAAGAATGGGTATCCAATGAGCTACCTCCAATTAACACAATTTTTTGTGTTAATGAGAGGATATATCACATTGCTCCATCCTCATTACATGGTTTGGCCCTATTTTCCATGGATGGGATAAAGGTATGTTATAAAAAAGTTGTTGAATTATTCAAGTATGTTGGTCCATGTTAGAATTATAGTGATTGGATGTGGATTGTTTGATATAAAAAAAGTATGTGTAGGTATACACTATCAGCTAATTATATACAATGGAAAAAAAATGATCAAAGTAAAAGATTTTCTATGTAAAATGATGGTAGACCAAAAGAAATAGGTAATATTGTAGGTTTTATAAATAGTACATGACCTTCCTCAACTAGTAAGCAACCCAATTGCATATTTGAGGTGCATGAGAGGAATGAAGTTTTTGTTTGTGCAATAAAATCAATAAGTGCGGGGGAAGAACTACTAATAGATTATCATTTAAATTGTATTGATACAAACAAAGTTGCTATCATGAGGGTTGTAATTACTATATACCATTTTTTTAATAATTTTTTTTTGCTATATATTGCTTTTAGTTAGCTGAAGTTTTTATGTCTAATCTTTGTGATAGTATGATATGGATCTGATAGATGATAGAGGCCATAAGGATGCTACTCCCACCCATTCTTCAGCAAGGGTAAACCTTATTGAAATTGTACAAATTAGATAGTTGAAAAAAATTATATTATTACGTTATTTTATTTACATTTTTTGAGTTTTTATGATAGTTTTATTGATATTCCTCTCATAATCTGATGTTCAGGATAAGGGAAAAGCACCTACGATAACTACAGAGCCACTAGCTACCCCTTCTAATGATGATATTACAAAAAATCCCAATGTAACAATAATGTTGAAGAAAAAAATAAAAAATATTAATTTAGAAATAATGATTAGTTTTGATGAAGCAAATAGTCCATCTGAGCAGATGATGAAGAGGCTATCTGATTTGAGAGTGCAAGTTGATCATTATGAAGTAAGCAGTAATGAATCTTTAGTTATAACAAAAATTCAATAAAGATTTATATTTTATAATATTTTATGTTGTGAAGTAAAATATGTAATATGTGTTCTTTTTACAAGACTTTTTGGAAACTGATCCAGAACCTGGTCAAGGACAACACGGTGAGGGTGGTAGTAGAAAAGCTCCAACTCCCACTGGTAAAATAATCTTTTAGTTGAAAAGTTACAAGGAATTTTTTATTTTGAACATTCAAAAACTTCTTACTTACTTTTATTATTTTAGAATGTCTTTTCTAACAATGTATTGTTCAAGTCATCAAGTGCAGGAGACTCCTAGGAGGTTGATAGATGTCCATACGAGATTGCTGACTGCAATGTCAAGAACAAGGGGATGTCCAACTAGTAAATCCTTGTTTTCTATATTTGGTTTTGTGTTAAATATAAGTTAATAATTTTTGATCCAGAACCTGGTCAAGGACAACATGGTGAGGGTGGTAGTAGCAAAGCTCCAACTGCCACAGGTAAAATAATCTTTTAGTTGACAAGTTACAAGGAATTTTTTATTTTGAACATTCAAAAACTTCTTACTTACTTTTACTATTTTAGAATGTCTTTGCTAACAATGTATTGTTCAAGTCATCAAGTGCAGGAGACTCCTAGGAGGTTGATAGATGTCCATATGAGATTGTCAACTGCAATGTCAGGAACAAGGGGATGTCCAACTAGTAAATCCTTGTTTGCTATATTTGGTTTTGTGTTAATTATAAGTTGATAATTTGTACTTTTATCTTGGGTGCATCACATAGTGGATTTTTTTTTGTGGTAGGAGATGCACTGTCTACTATGCCAGAGATAGATCATAGTGCAAGTATTGGTGATAATTCACCATCATTTCTTGGAGCTACCCATGTTTCTAGCACAGGAGCTATGTAGACATCATTGTTGATTGACAATGATGAATCAATGCCTTTAAAATGTCCTAAGATTCTAGGTACTTTAAATAATTATTTTTTATATTGTAATATGCATTTACCTATTCATAAGATGCTTTGGATTGATTATCCCATGACATTTTTTTGTAGGAAATGATACATTTTATAAGAAGCTTTATGACCTCACACTGCAAATATTTGGGCCCACCATACATACAAGGTGGAACATCATAAGTGAACTAATTTTATCCCAATATTTTTTTTTCATATCATTAATTGGTGCAAAATTTTTCCTTTCATTCAGTTCTTTTCTTTTACTAGCTATATCTAACAATTTTGTGTTTTTTCTTAAAAGGTGGAACTTTCAAGATCAAAAATTAAAAGATCAGCTCATCAAAGATTTAGAGCATGAGTTTGGTAATTATTTTTTTGATCATAAGAAAATGTTACAAAAAGCTTGCAAACATCTTAAGGTTGTGAGGGACTCATATAGAAAGAGTCTCATCCTAAACCCAAAGTACGAGCATCCTCCCTTTATTACAGTGAGGGAATGGAATGAGTTCATTTTGGATGCAAGGGAGAAAAGGGTGGATGATCGAAGAGAAACTACACCAACAAGTGTGAGAAGGTATAAAATAGTATTAACTACTAGTACATTAATGTAATAATGCACTAATTAGTATTGATCTTTATATCTATATCTTCTAACATATTTCAAACTTTTCATAGGTTTCAAAGCACATCAAAGGCAACAAAGGCCAGGCTAGTAAAGGTTGGGTAGCACAAACTTGGCTCTGGGGGATATTCTAAAATCAAAGCATGAGTTGTAAGTAGCAATAAATGAATTGTAGAGAAAAAATATTTATAAAATGTAAATAATTTTGTTAATTAATAAAAAATGTAAATAAAATGTAGGGCACTAATTTTAATTTAGAGGCCATGAAAGAACACAAAAGAATTTCCTTCAAGCAAGGCTATGCAGCTGTGGCTGAAAGCCTATGGCAAGCTTCCATTGCCCTAATCGAACAATCTCCTACATCATGTGCATAGGTAAATATGCCAAAAAATATATTAGAAATTGAATACTTGAGCAACAATCTATTTGATAATAATGCGCATGACATTTTAATGTAGCCTGTTAATCATGATACAGATCACACACCACATCACGAAGCCCCTAATGTGCATTGTACTATCCACCGAGGTGCTCATTTTCTATTTAAAACTAATTATATAATTATTAATGCAATTTAACATCTTTAATTGAACTTGGTGTAACCTTTTTGTGTATATTTTAGAGGATATAGAATCATGTCATGATGAACGAGTGCCAAAGGATGTTTAGACTGATCAACAGGTAGCTCATGTTGCACATTCAGGTAAAGAAAATCTATGATTTATTCTTTTAAATTAATTTTTTGATTTATAGTTCTTTTACTTAAATAAATACTCATAATTCACTAATATAAAATGGTGTGAATTTAACTCATGAAGTACTTGTTATTGCAATGGACCCCCCTTTGGTGTAGCGACCTCATGATGTTCCTGAATGAATAAGGAGGAGACATGTGTTAGAACCAATAAAGGAGGGGGATGACAAGGACATTGATATTCCACTTAGAAATTTCATGAAAAAGAAGAAGCAAGAAAGCCAAAAAGAAATGATTGTTTTGTCTTAATGAATTTTATGTGTTAATGACTTATTCATGAATGTTGGGTGTTAATGAATATTGTGTTAATGAATTATTTATGAATGACTTACTCTTGAATGTTGCATGTTAATGAATTATTCATGAATGTTGTGTGTTAATGAATGTTATCATGTGATTACAATGATTCAATGTTATATTTCAAAAATGGATGAATGAATGAATGTTATTAAATGTTAATGGGGAATTTAGAGTGATGTTGGGGGGGGGAGGGGGTGGGGCAGGGGGCGGAGGGCCAAATGAGCTTCCACCTTCATGTGGTTGGCCTTGTTTAGTAGAGAATATTAAACTATTCTCAAAACCAAGTGAAGCTCAAACTCTAAAGATAAGCTTATAGTTAATAGTGACAACCAATTAGCAAGTCCAAATGAAGTTCTTTGTTATAGGTACCTTCTTAGTTTTTAAAGCATGATGTCATGTTTTAATATTGTGTAGTTTTTTTCTTAAGTCAAAGTATTCTTTTACTATAAGAACATAATTTATGACTTGTTTTCTAAACTAAAAGTATTAAATAGTCAAAATTGTTTTATTTTCCATGCTCAATTTTCATATTAATGTGAAATATTTTAAAATGACCATCTAAGAACTATACAATATCTAATTTTAAAAACCCTACATGTTCGAAATGTGGTGCTCTTTCTAATACATTTGTTGTCAATGCATTCTAGGCAAAGGTTGGTCATGATAAAGATTTTAAAGAAGAATTACAAGCTCTTAGGGGAAGCCAATGTGATGTGTCATATGAAGCAACTAAAATCTTGGTGTGTATCTTTTTCTATTCTAGAAATATATATATTTTTCATTCACTAGTATCAACTAGGTCAGCTTCCACTTTCAATTTAAGATGAAATTTGAGTAAAACTTTGGAGCTAATTAGGTCCAACGAAGACATTAAAAAAAATAGTTGATTGCTACTATTATTAGGTTATCAATCTATTGAATATATTATATAGGAATATATAGAGGAGTTGGAAAGTCTGCCCAAGACCAAAATACTTGATTTGTTTCATAGAAACTATGCTCCTGCTATCCTTGTAAGCAATATACTCAACAATTTGTTGGTTCTCCATAATTTATCTACTCATCCATAGTTCCTTACAATAATCCATTCATCATTTACAACTTCATAATATGTACTGTACTTGATGAAATTTTGTTTGTTGAATCTTAATTATTTATCCAGTCATCCTTTACAACTTAACAATTGTATTTTTTGTATCTGGTTGGTGTTGTCCTAGCAGTATGCCAACAAAATGGTGGAATCAATGGTGTTATATTTTATGCCAGTGTAATCTTTGAGGCTACTGGTGAGAAGCTACATTAGGATACTAGATGTTTCTCTTTCATTTTTGCTAATATAAATCTATTCTTTTCTATTTTAGATGTAATATAATTGTTTTGATTAGATAAAGTGGGATAGGGTTCAAACCCATACAATAAAGAAACAACAAGATCATAAAAATTAATATCAAGTTGAAACTATAGGTAGAAGGAATTCATAAGAGGTCAAAAGACTTTTGGACTTCATTGTAGGCTATTCTTTGAGTTAGACAAAATTAGTTTCAATTGCTATAGTTCAGGTGCCAACAATCATCAATTCCATATAAGAATATCTTATGTAGTTCTTCTCAATGATCAAACACGTTTGTCTTACTTATTAATTAGAAAGTGGTACTTGGTAGGTGCATTATTGATGGACAAATCTAGTAGGAGACCACTTCTAATGGTATAAGTTAGGTCCTGAATATAGACTATTATAAGGACATTTACTGTGTATTAATTTGAACAATAATAAAGAAAACTTTCTTCAGATTGCTGCAGGAGGAATGAGTATTAGTTGCCTTATTGTTGGATTTTCATTCTACATACTGGTAATTACACTTTCCTATCATTATAACACTTTATGTCCACTAACTCAATTTAATGGGATTTAATTTCATTTACCTAATGCTCATGCAAAAGAAAGTAGCCATTTCTCTTGTTAAATCATCTAAGACTATAAAGGGAATGTAATTGTTGTGTCAATGTGTTTAAAAGAAAATTTTAGAGTTTTAAATAAGGGTTTATTTCAGCTCAATTGTTTTTATAAATTAATTTCTAGCCATTTTGTTAAAACCCTTGTAGAGCAGGATAGTATAAATCTATAAGATCATCTTATTTCTATAGGGTTTTGAAATTGAGACGGGGTCTTTATTTAGAGGCTAATTTTTTTGTGATATTGCTATTATGATTTAATTGTGTAGTTTATGAGTCAAATTCATTGATCTATGTTTCACGAGTAGCGATTGACACTAATCTATCTAGTAAAGCATTGAGACTTTGGCCAAGGGCACTCATCCCAGTACTACTTCAACTTAGAACTCACTTAACTATAGAATTTTGTCCATGGTTAGACCCACTCTGATTAATTTTTTAGTGAATTTAATTGTATGAAGTTCATTTATTCTTATTATATTTCATATCTATTATTTAAACAAAAGAAACATAAGAAAATAAAGTAAAGATCCCATCTTTTAGAAAGTATGGAAACAAAATAATACCCGAACCATGATCATAAAGAACACAAAATCTATAAAAACCTACAAGATGTAAAGAGATAATAAGAAGCACAATAATGAAATGAGCCCAAAAGACATCCATAGATTAAAGAATTAAAGGAGGAGAGTGCATATGACAAGAGTAATTGGATCTAATCAAAATTCAAACCCAATACTCAATGAGTGGTCATGAGTCCACTCCCATGAACCTGAGATGAGTTATCAAAATGAAATGAAAAAAATCTACTTTAAAAAACTCCTAAATGGTGATGACTTGAATGAACAAGTGTCATACATGTATGGAGGACCAATTAGAATTAAAATTGTAAGTGTGATTAAATAAAATAAATATACTAACAAAATCTAGTATTAAGCACTGCTCCATTAACAAAGAATCAATCCCTAGCTTACAAGAGACCCCGCCAAATTCCAAAGACTTAGAAGCAACCTCTTGTTTATTATGAATCAGAATATGTGAGTTGGTTAATTATTTTTGTGTTTGTTTTTGTTTATTGTGACATTGGTTTGTTTTTGGTTAATTTCATAATTTTCATTAGTTAAGTAGTCTAGTAAGGGGGCTAAGGGCTAATCTTTGCACTATTAAATATTTCCTTATAGTTAGGAATGTTAACTTTAGGCAAGAGACAAGTTAGAGAAATCAATGGTGACAGCTAATGAATTAGGGAAGAGTATTATGAGTGAAATTTGAAAAAGCTTAGGAATGTTCTTAAATAAATCTCAGGTATGTTGGGCTCATCCATCAATCAAAGCCTAATTTTAAAATGTAGAAAAATATGAGACTATTCATTATAAATTAGTTGGATGAAATTTTAAGCAGGCACTTGGGCTTTACCAAACATCCATATTATAGATTATATTGATTAAGATCATGTAATAAGTAGATCTTTCCTGGCTTATGTTTACTCCTCTACAAATGTGGTTTATTGGCATTGCTTGTACATTTTTATTAGGATGATATTGTTGCAAGGATTGAAGATAGAATAGCAGCCTAGACCTTTCTTCCAAAAGGTAATAACATGTTGAAAAATGGTAGTAACCTAGGTCTAATTCATGATGTATTGGTAAAGATTCTTTTAAAAAACTTGTATCATTCTGATGATGATTACAAAATGTTGTTCCATTTTTATAACATTGTAAATTCTTGTACAACTTCTTATGAAAAAAGAAATGCATTAACTAGTTTCATTGAATGTAATTTTACTAGTTCAAGCCAGGCCCTTCCCACTTTATTTAACCAAGATTTCAATCATGAAATGACCTCATTAAAATGTAAGCCCTAATTTTTCAAATATTATAAAAGATCTTGTTTGTAAGTTTCTTTCATTAATATTTCTTTTATGGGTGTTTTTAGAGAATGGTGAGGCAATACAGATTTTACGTTATGAAAATGGCCAGAAATATGAACCTCATGTTGATTTTTTCCATGATAAGTTTAACACAGAGGTGTGTGGTCATAGAACTGCCACAATGCTCATGTATTTATCAGATGTGATCAAAGGGGGTGAGACTATTTTTCCCTATTTAGAGGTTAGTTTATTTGCATCAAACACCCACTTTATGTGGTTAATCCATATCATAAAATGAAAGTGAGCTCTCACAAATATTATTCAATTATCTTTGTTGGGTAGTCAAGAAAGTGATGACCAATTGAAAGATAGTTCTTGGTCAGATATACTTTGGATTATTTTTTTCTCCAAATTAACATTGACTAAGCATTCATGTTTACATTTAATAATCTTAAGTGTGAAAGATGAAGTGAATCTTATATTCTTTATTTTTATCAATATAATTTATTTTCTAATTCATAGTCAAAACTAAAGTGATCTATGAGATGATTGTAGTACAAGTGAAAAATGAAATTCATGTTGCTTTTTTAATACAGTGAAGCCAAGAAAAGGTGATGCTATTATGTTCTTCAGTCTTTTGCCAAATGGGATAGCTAATGAAAATAGTCTGCATGGAAGTTATCCTATTATAGAAGGAGAGAAGTGGTCTGCTACAAATGCATACATGTGAAGGCATATGACTTCATTAAAATGGGCACTTCTGATGAATGCTTTGATGAAAATGATGATTGTGCTAAGTGGGCTACTACTGGGGAATGCATGAACAACCCCACCTATATGATTGTCTCTCCACATTTTGATTGGATACAAATTTACCCCCTACCTCAACATCTTTCATTTCTTAAATATTCCAACATGTACAACAAAGTTGAGAAAGATCATTAGAAACAAACTAGTACACAACTTCTAGTCCACATCAATAATAGGTAGACAACTCACCCACCATTTGGGGAGGTGAGTGAGAGTCTACATACTGAGTTTTTCCACATTTGGAAAATTTCAAGCCTTAAGTTCAGTAGGGTCCCAACTACAAGAGGAATGTGGAAGAGCCCATTTCGAGAGAGAATCAACAACAATAATTTCTAGATATTGACAATGTTTTATCTTGATAGTCAAGCCTTGATGTAAATCAAGAACAACAACATTTAAAGAAGGTTGCACATGGTTAGAGTGGACCACATCAAAAAGAAGAGGTGGGGTCAAATCTATTAGGCCACAAAAGGCTAGTTCAATAGAACCATAACATTGGGAGGAGTCATCATTACCCTATGGAGAGTCATTAGAGGAAGAGTTAGATGCACAAATAATCAAATAATTATCATTTGTGTCCCTCCAAAAAGTGAAAATGCCTCTTTGACATGCAAAAAGATAATCTATAACCAAATATCCTATGGAGAAGCATTGATGACTCCAAAAGGGGAGGTCCTCATAATCTAGCAGTTGAGCTGATGAAGAAAAAAAAAAATTGTGGAGGAGAGAGAAAGTGACGAAAATGGAAGGAAAATAATAAAAAATAGAAAAATAGGAAAAAAGGAGAAAAGAGGAATTTCTATTTTCAAGGTGCATGGGTGGCATAAATAGAAAATAATAAAAATAGTTGTCATTCCATTAATCGAGGTGTGTAGGTGGCATCTTAGAAGTTTGAGGAAAGATCCTTAAATCATGTATTTAATATTTGTTGGGTGCTTAGTTATATTTGGGTGGGAATTTAATATTTATTTAAAGGTAGTTGTATTTACCTTTTATCCTACATTGGTTGTGTTTGTAATGTCTTGGGTTAGAAGTGCCTATTTAAGCAAGGCTTATTATCATTTGTAATCAAGTTGGAGAAATAGAAGCTCTTTGAATGTAATCCCTCTTAAGGAAGCTCTCAAGGTGTAGTGAACAAGCTTTTTTTTTGTAAGCTCTTCTAGTTGGAAGCACTTAGTGAGGAATCTCTCTTATATTATAAGAGTTTGGAGTTTTTCCATTTGGAGAATATTGTAATGAATTTCAAGTATTAATGGATGCTTTATGAAGCATTTTTGTCATCTCTCTATCTCCATCTTGTTGTGATCTTGATTGTGAGTTGGTAAGGGTGGTGGTGGCCCTTCATCAATGGTATCAGAGTAGGTTGTTCCTGAGTGTACAAGCAGATCGCCGAAGTGTGAGGCAGTTTGTACCAGGACCTTGGTTGGGTGAAGTTTATTAGAGTAGGAGTTCTTGAGCATGCAGACAAATCACCGAACGTGAGGTAGTTTGCACCAGGACCTTAAGTTGGGTGAAGTTTGTGAAGAAGTTCTTGATTGTGTAGACATAGCGCTGACTGTGAGGCAGTTTGCACGAGGTTCTTGATTTGGAAAAGATTTTTCTTCTGAAGACTTGATTATGGAGAAGATAAAGAAGAAGATGACTTTTGTGATTGGATGGATTCTGAGGATTCCTCGACTTGAGAAATTTAGAGCAAGAAATCAACAATAATTGCTAGTTGATTTGCAAAAGCAAGTGAATGAATTAGAAGCTGAGTTGTGGAAACGAAGAGCATGTCACCAGAAAAGAGATGTTGATAATTCCTTGGATGTGGAAAAGAAAGATGATCCAGTGGAAGAGCAAGAGGATGTAGAGGAAATTATTTGTGAACCTAAAGTTGAAGAAGATGAAAGAGAAGAGGAAGAGCATGAAGATGACAAGATTTATGAACCTGAAGTAGATCAAGATGATGTGAAGATTGCAGAAATGGAGGAAACATATAGTGCCTTCGTTGGAGATCAAGCAAGTGAAGAAGTTACATGCATTGTTGACAACATGAGAGAGGCAAGCAAAGATGAAGATGTCAAACAAGTAAATTCTTATGAATCATGGGATGTGTTTGATATGAGTTTAAAATATATTGATGATGGTTTGCATGAGGATCTTGTTAGTCATGTGTGGTATACAAAGGAAGATTGGTATGGAGTTGCTGGGTTTATTATAGGTGTGATTAATTGAACAAGATTGGATGAGGATGAGAGTTATACATGGATAGAGTTCATTGCAGAAGAGCGATTTCAGCAACATACACTTGTTCTGACTAGGTGTTGGAAAAGAAGAAAGAAGGAAATATATTGGCATCCGATACTTGTTCCAGCTATGTGTTGGAGGAAGAGAAAAAAATGTCAACAGTGGCGACTTCATTTTTTGAATCCATACTCACAAAATTTTTCCTACCATGGGAGTCGGATGCAGGAGCATCATGCATCAGCAAAAAAAAATGTGGAAGATTTGTATGTTGGTTTTCTTGTCCTTGTTGAGGTGGAAGCTTGTGGTGAAGATGAAGATGGTTCTATATCTCTCTTTTGACATCAAAGTGTGGGACACACTTTTCTATCTACCAAGGGAGTCTGATGCAGGAGCATCTTGCATGGGAAAATTAAATTATTAGAAAAAAAAAGAAAGAGAAAAAAAAAAGGAAAAAAAAAAAAATTGTGGAGGAGAGAGAAAGTGACGAAAATGGAAGGAAAATAATAAAAAATAGAAAAATAGGAAAAAAGGAGAAAAGAGGAATTTCTATTTTCAAGGTGCATGGGTGGCATAAATAGAAAATAATAAAAAATAGTTGTCATTCCATTAATCGAGGTGTGTAGGTGGCATCTTAGAAGTTTGAGGAAAGATCCTTAAATCATGTATTTAATATTTGTTGGGTGCTTAGTTGTATTTGGGTGGGAATTTAATATTTATTTAAAGGTAGTTGTCTTTACCTTTTATCCCACATTGGTCATGTTTGTAATGTCTTGGGTTAGAAGTGCCTATTTAAGCAAGGCTTATTATCATTTGTAATCAAGTTGGAGAAATAGAAGCTCTTCAAATTTAATCTCTCTTAAGGAAGCTCTCAAGGTGTAGCGAACAAGCTTTTTTGTTGTAAGCTCTTCTAGTTGGAAGCCCTTAGTGAGGAATCTCTCCTATATTATAAGAGTTTGGAGTTTTTCCATTTGGAGAATATTGTAATGAATTTCAAGTATTAATGGATGCTTTATGAAGCATTTTTGTCATCTCTCTATCTACATCTTGTTGTGATCTTGATTGTGAGTTGGTAAGGGTGGTTTTGGCCCTTCATCATGAGCCCATGACCTATCTCCTACCATGAGAACTTGCTCCCAAAGGAGAGGATTGGAGATGCCAATGTCAACTAGAATGTGAGGAAATGTAGCATGACCTATAATACCCCTATATTAGTATAAGTAATTTGGGATATTTTGGAATATAAGATTTATCTTAACAAATAACACATGAGATTGAATCAATGAAGGAATTGTAAGGGTGTATTTAATTATATGTTTAGCTTTAAGAATTTCAATCTATATGAAATCTATCTGCTTGAAAAGTTCCTAAAAGGTTCTATAAGGTCTTGATTTAATTAATGCATCAACTAAATTATTAATAGTTAGAGGTATCTCTTTCCTTAATGTACTAGTTGGGATTTCTTATGATGCTTAGAACTTATTTTGCATCGTACGTTGATCATAGTATGTTGTTTAAATGCATCATTACAAGTGTACCTTGATTCATATTTATTCAATATCATGTTTTCAATACCTTGGATCATGTTTTATATGTTGTTTAGAGTTCTAATTCAATATCACACTTGAACACATTGCTTATGAATAAATATTATTTGGTGTTAAACCAACCCAACTAAAAGATTATGCTTATGTACATATATGTATGCTTATTTTATTTGGCATGACTTTTGGATGAGGGGAGACAGTCGTAGTCACTTCTTCAAGAGATATACACGATATCACACTCCTCCCTTGCATGTCAATGTTTTATATGATCCATTATCACCTTGTCTTTTCTAGATCATTGTTTCAATAATGCATTATAGAGTATGATCCATGTTCTTACAATCCATCGTTAGGATTTTTATTTTATTTTTAATTCATTATATTGATGGGTGTTTGAACTCTTTGAAAATCTTTATTATAGACCAAGAAAGTAAGACTACCTAATTTGTTTTCAGATTCAGTTATTTTTATCATTTTTTCATATCAATATTTTAGATCATGTTCTATGATCTACCATCACAACTTTTGTGTTCTCTAACTTCCTATCTTGATCATGATAGGTAATGGATATGTGTTATTGCCATAATGTCTTGTTAATAACTCATAAATATTAATGCAAAAGAGATTTATGAAGTCATATCAAAATCTTTGAAATTAATTAAATTCTAAGAAAAATAGTGTACACTAAGTAAACTACTTATAAAAAAAATCTTTATTCGCTCTAAATTTTCATTTTTTGAGTTGATTGTGTATTTTTGTAAACTTAGAATTAGAAATCATAGCTTTATCTATCATCATAACTTTTCTCTTTTCTAGCTCATTATCTTGTCTGACCCATTATCAACCTGACCACACTCATATGAAAAAGTCTTAATTTGTATCTTAAATTGGAAAGCTTGTAGACTTGATTTTAGGTATCTCTGAAATCATAGAGATGATCTAGCATGACTTTTTGTTTCTTTTCAAGCTCACTATACTAAATGATACATCATGGCGGTTCTCTTTTTCACTAATTCACTATCTACATCATAGATTCTAAAATATGAGTTGCAAAGTCAATGCAAAAATGTTATACATGGTCAAAGTGAACTGTCCTCATTCTATTCATTTTGTTTTGTTGTTTATTTTATAGGAAGAGTATTTTGGGTTGTTCAATATGATGACATTGTTCAATATGATGACATTCTAACTTGTGTCTTTTCAAAACTTGTTTAAACTAACCAGGTAAAAATGAAGCTTAAAGGCCACCAAAATAAAATTATAGGCTTGGCATTTTCATACACTTTGAATGTATTGGTATCTTTTGGGGCCAATGCCTAGGTTTGTCTTGATTTTGTATATCCATTGCCATCTCATTTTGTATATTCAAATGTTTATAGACTCAAATTACTAAATGTTTGGCCAATGTTCTGGCAGCTTTATTTTTGGAGCATTGATAGATGGGAGAAGAAAAAGTCAAAAATTTTACAAGTACAGACAGGAAGATCATCACCACCAGTTGGGGATACAAGAGTACAGTTCCATAATGATCAAGTTTACTTGTTGGTTGTTCACAAGAGCTAGCTTGCTATTTATGATGCTTCTAAGTTTGACCATTTGCATTATGTAAGTCTTTGTTAGAAATTTAGAATTCAAATTTAGTAAGTGATAATGATATAAGCTACCTTCTCTATATGAGTGTAAATTGATATCACATTTGTTTGTACTATAGTGGACACCTCATGATTCTCTATCTGCTCCCATTTCAAGTGTGGTATATTCATGCGACAACCTTCTCATATTTTATGATTTAACTCAAAATGTATCCTTTGATTATTCATGTAGTGTCTATCGTCTAGTAATTGCATCACATCCATCTGATTCAAATTAGTTCACTCTTGGAATGATTAACAGAGGAGTTTATGTCATTGAGCCTTCAAAATTAGTAGGAAAGTGGGGTGTGGGACCTCCTCCAGATAATGGTACCATTGGAACAAATCTAACATTAAGAAATCAGGGTTTAGAACCATCTCCAAGGTAGTTCATCATATTAGAACATGGAAAATGGTGCCTTGTATTATTTTTTTATATTTATCACTTACCTATTTGCAACTCCACAATCAATATTGATGATAATCTCTTGCCCTAACTATTCTCCTTTCGATATATCAGTCTTGTAACCTGTATATATATCTTCAAGACCATGGTGCTTCTTTGTGCATAAGTTTGAGCTTTTAGAGAAAATAATTCACTTATGAACATGTTGTCAATCAGGATTTGCACCTTTAGCGAGATGTAGAATCAAGCTATCCTGTAAAACAACAAAAACTCTCTCAAGTGGTGGGTTGTCCTAAAATGAGAGAAGAATCTCCAAAAGCTAGGCCGATTCCTAAGTTGTGATCACCTAATCCTAAATTGTACTTGAGATAAGGGTAAGAAATGAAAGAATGAACGATTAAAACTAATCTAAGTGAGGTGATACACCAATGGTTATGAATCTAATTTTGATTACTTCAGCACAAACTACAAAAAAGACAATTGATTCACAATATCAGAAAATCATGTAATCAAAAAAGTGTTTCTATATAAGGATTGAGATCTCCTGCTTTGAAAGGGATACCTAAGTTTCACCAATTTTTTGCAAGGAAACAATAATCACAAACATAGACCTACAATCACATGTGTCACGATTCAAATCTGCAACTAGGAATGTAACTATAATGAAGGCGAACACAACATTAAAGCAAGAAATTCACAAAATTGCATAAGAATCTATGATAAGGAACAATTGTATCTCTATAATCAATGCTGAAAAAATCTCTGTCACAAGTGCCCTTACAATCAACTCAAAATCTGCAATCTGCAAAAAATTTGAATCCGAAAGGAAGGTCCATTGTAATGAGGATGAAATACAATATATAGAAGAATAACCATGACTCGGATTCCCAAGTCATGTCTAGGAAAAATCACCCAAAAATGATGAAAATAATGAAAGAGCCACTGAAAACTGCACTTAACCATCTGCCCAACTGTTGGATAACTCAAAGCTGCCTCTAGCTCTGGAAAATCATGCACAAAAAGGTTCAAACTCGGATATACTGCATAACCCTCAAAAATAGCATGTGAAAATGCTCCAAATTATGCAATATATGCATAAAATAAGCCCTTAGTCTGAACTGTATGCATAACTAATCATAACTGCCTCATAGGATGCTAAAAAATATCATCAAATGACTCACAAACATGCATGTGGAACTGGAACTGAACTTAGCCTCAATGAGTACCCCTTGTTAACTGAATGTCCCCCTGTTCCAAAAATAGCGTTCCCATTTTCTCTCCTTGCATTTACGCATTTAAAAGCTAAATCTCTCTTGATTTCCATTTGATTAATTAATAAAATCAATGGCCTTATAATTATGACCACTTGACATATTAATTTTACAATTGAAACTCATTTATATTAATTTAATATTATCGTGTTTATTCTTATATTTTATCATTTTTTAAAATGAACACGTTTAATATTAAATTAATATAATAATGGAAACTATTCTTTTATTATTTTCTTTAATATTAATACTAATATGTTTTAATTATCAACGTGTTCTTTATTAATTTTAAAACGTATTACTATTAATATTAAAGAAATAATGGATAATAATTTTTTTATTAGTTGAATATGTATACAATGATTTATATAAAATATCTTTCATTATATACATATTCAATTAATAAAAATAGAGTTTATAAAACTCAACTCCATTATGAAGTAATGGACCTGAAATCTTATTAAAAATAGCAAAGGGGAAATATAAAATACGTCCAAAGACCAAAAGAGGGTAATTACTTTTTTTTGTCTTCATTTTGATCTCACGTATGGAGGAGGAAAGGGGTTTTTAAACCCTAGCCGCAGGCATGGATATTTTGCAGATTTCTGGGTGCCATTTTTGCTGGTAGCTTGCATTTTTTCCTTGTCTTGCTTCTATATTCAGATCTCTGGTCTTTGACTGCGGATTGGGCAGGTTTGTTCCATTGAGGGTAAATTTGACTCCATACTTTTTGCTTTGATAGCAGATTCGCTTGGTTCTGGGCGCCATATTTGTTGGAAATTCTGGGCGTTCTATTATGACACCAATTTTCTTTTTGCTGAGCATTCACTTCATGGGCTTTATTCATGCATGAGTTGGCTTTTACCAATGATTTTCTTGGGTCCTTGACCTTGCTTGAGCCAACTTTTACCAATGGCTGAATCTTTGTAACCAAGGGTTCCATTTAAGTCAAAATGTTGCCATCATTTCTCCTATAACGAGCTGTATGTTATGAGATTGCTACTACTTTTAATGGCACCTTAAAAATTATACCACTGTAAGTTCATCTTCATTTTTTCCCTCCTGACTTTTATAATGGATACTATGTACTTACTATTCTGAACATTGTTCATTTAGTAGCGGAATTTCCTTTTGTAAAACATGAATAACCAACAATATTTTTTAAATAATCATTGCTGTCAGCAAAGGGTAATGTAAAATTTTGGATATTAGAATCCACTTCAAACTTTGTTGCTCTCATGAATTATTTTTACCTTCTTTTAAATCTGATGTTGGAATTTTAATTCCATTCTAGCTGTTGGATTATGATACAGGCTGTGATTCTTTACCTTCATTTGTTGAATACTTAGCCCCCAGCTCCTCATTTTTGTACATTTATGGAAGATTTATGTACTATTATAGTGCCTAAACAGAGCTGATAATGATAGATATTACCATAGTCCAGAACTTGAACCCCACTGATACTTGTCTATAGAAGGCCTATTCCATCTTTCCTCCACCAGAAAAAGCTTTAGACATGATATGAGCTTCTCTATTGCATTGTCCTTTTGAACCTCAATATTGATACTTTCACTTAAGATATTGTTTCAGCATGAATCTTCGCTGCTATTATCTAGTCTTTGACTTCTCCTTCATACATGTATCTTTCATTATGATGTTTGATTTTGATATTTCCATTTATTCATGGCTTTGTTGCTGTAAACTCCTTTAAAATTTTAGCTTGCCTTTTCCATTGTACGTGAAGGAACAGTTATCTAAAATTCATTTTTTCTTGTCATGGTTTAAAAGCACATATTTCCTTTTTACTTACTGTCATCATTTAAAGATAGGGCAGTAGCATCTGATCTTTTCCATTAGAATCTTTATTGCAAATATCGTGATTTCTTATCAATATCGATGCTTTCATTTAAAAAATATTGTTCAAAACTTCTTAAAATAAACATTTTCTATTCACATCTCATTCCCAAGAGATCCTGAACCAGTTATGTATTCTATAAAACCTTTGTTCCTGTACCAGTAGGATGATGCTTATTCTGGTCTTGTTTGTTCATAATATGATAAATCTAGGTAATTGTCCTGAACATAACCTGAATCCTATATTGAAATACTGGAATCAAATGATGACATGTGCTATTAATGCCCTTTTTTATGCGCATTACATTTCTTTGTAGTAGATTTCCTTTCCTTTCCTATTGATTTGGCACTGATAGGTAATTTTGATCGACCTTATGACTGATTGTACCTGTACTTTATTGATACATGCTGAAATGTACTTGCAAAAATAATCAAACCCCTTTAACTTTAGACTTTGAAACTATACACATCCTCCATGATTTGATCGGAAGGTCCCATACCTAAATTTATGTATGCCCCCTCGACGGCCTCCTCTCGTCTTTTGCTGCTACATGATTCAACCAAAAGGTTCCACGCCTGTAATGTATGCATGTTCCTTCAATGATCTCCTCAAAGTCTTTAATCAGCTTCATTGGTTCAACCAGAAGGTCCCATACTTGTAATTTATGTATGCCCCCTCGATAGCCTCCCCAATATCTTCTGTCTTTGCCCGAACAATCTCAGCCAAAAGGCTTCATGCATGTAACTTACACATGATCCTTCTATAGCCTCTAATCTTCATACCTATTTCTGCACATGGAACAAACTCATTAATAAAAACATGATTTATTTTCTTCAAATTTTCTTGTTGCCTTGCCTTTTAGCATAGTTATCTGGATGACTATTTTGTATAAATAGCAGAGTATAGATGATAGGAAAGTCTTTCATTGCTCAATTCATATGAACTGATCCATTTCTTTACTTATTTTTTTGCAAGTTTTACTCTCGGATGGAGATGCAAGATCAACCCTCCAGCGTTCAATGCAACAACCTTCCATTCAGGCAATGGATGCCTTTCCTTTCTATCTTTTTCAGTACTTTTCTATTTGTACAATGTGTTTAATTCAGATATTTATGTTAGGGGCTGAGAGCACTAGTAATATTTGAATGCATTATATTTGAGTACTGTGTAAATATGAACACTTTGTAAAAATATTTTTAGAATACTTGAGTAAAAAGTATTATTTTTTTGGTACTTGTATCCTGAAAAAGTGATCAATTCTCTTTCTTATGCTTCTTGTACTTTGTTTGCTGCATTCTTTTCATTCTGCACTATATACTCTCAGTAGCTAAACACATTTAATCAACAGTTAAAACATAATCAGTTTAGCGTAAAACATAACAATTTAAAAGGTATGTTAAATTGGTAACATTTTGGTGACCTCTCAGGGTTGTTTGCCTGCTAAATAGTAATAGACCAGTTGTCTTGTCAATCCATTGGGTATAGAGTCATCTTCAGCACTTAGAAAATTGAAGCTTCTCAAAACTTAAAAAACTGAAACTCACTTGCTGAAAACTGAAACACACTTGCTGAAATAAACACGCCTTACTAAATTGAAAACTGAAAACTGAACCTGAAAACTAAAAAATGAACTTTTTCAAATGGATCTGTTAGCTACCATAGGATCTTGTAGCTATTCATTTTGATAACCAGGATAGAATTGTATCACAGTAAAAGGGGAAATGTGTTTCTTTTATGATCCCTTTTCTGCGATAATAATTGTATTGTGATTGTGAAGATTGATAGCTACTGGCTGTTATGACACCTCTCAGATTTGACTAAAAATTTATTGAAAAAACTACCATAAAACTTGAACTATTAGCTTGAATGTGTACCTTGTGTCATAACAGCAATGTGGTGTGTCGTTCATGATTGTACTAGGGCGGTATGCCGGCTGTCTTGGAGTGACCATTCCTCTTTTTTTAGTATTTCTATGTTATACACAGCGGTATATCAATCTAGTATGATGGTGGATAACACATCATATTGCAGCAATGTGCTTGAGTGCTTTTCTGATTTCTTTATGGCTGAACGGCTGGGAATTACATCATGTTATCATGAGCTTGTCATGAACTTATGAGGTATGTATGATTCAGAGCATTGGAATTCATTCCATGCTTTGTATGATATGTATCTCATGTGATGATGGTAGATTGATAATAATGTGGTGTAGTTTCCAGCTTTATTACTAACAACTAACATGCTAAAATTTGAATTTAAACGTGCTGGAACAACACTTATTGAAATCTGAAATGAAACCACACATCTACTCTACTGTGCCAAAGCACTTATTATAATCTAAAAAATACCTCAAAAGCATTGATTGAGGTGAATCCCATTAATCAGGATTTTCAACTCTTCTCCTTCAAGTGTAGACAAATGTAAAGCATTATTTTGCATGGTTTCAGTTATGATGTACGGGCCAACCCACATGGCATCAAATTTTGAATGTTTTCCAGGCTTGCTTTTCAATTCATCCCATTTTAGTACTAAGTCTCCTAGCTGGAAATCTTTTGGAGATGCCTTTTTGTCAAATGTCCTCTTCATTTGAACTTGATGATTCTCAATGGTTTGTAAAGCATCTTTTCTTTTCTCTTCTAGTTCATTGAGTTGTGCCAGCCTTACCATCATTGGTTCTTCATCAATCATATCTAACTGGTGCATAAAATCTAATGCTAGAAACTCAACTAAAACTGGTAGTCTAGCTTCTTTACCATAAACCAACGTGTAAGGAGACATACCAGTTGATCTTTTGGAAGTTATCCAATCAGCCCACAGTGCTGATTTCAACTTCTCATGCCAAGAACGCTAATTCCCTTCTAATGCTCTCTTTATGATATGAATCAGATTCTTGTTGGTGGATTCAGCTTGCCCATTACCTTGTGGGTAATAATTTGATGAAGTATTCAGATACATGCCATTCTTAATAGCCCATTCAGCAATCTTATTTCCTGTAAAAGCAAGTGCGTTATCTAAAATAATTGAATTTGGTACACCAAATCTGCAAATTAAATCCTCGTAAAAATTTAAAACAGCAATCTCATTTGCATCTTTAAAGGCCATTGCTTCATTCCATTTTGTAAAATAATCTGTGGCTGTCAATACCCATTTATGACCTGCACTTGAAGGTGGGTTAATGACGCCAATGAAGTCTAGACCCCATTTCATTAATGGTTGGTCCACCTGAATAGGTTTTAAAGGCATTGCTGATAACTTCTCTTTACTTGCAAAAATTGCACATTGTTTGCATCTTCTTACCCAAAGATGTGCATCTTTGAATATGCTTGGCCAATAGTAGCCTGCCTTCATCACCTTAAGAGTTGTGGCTCTTGGTGAGAAGTGACCTCTAGCTGGTCCTTCATGAAATTGATGCAAAATGTGCTCAATCTAATCTGGTTTTATACATCTCAGCAATACACCCTGCAGATCTCTCTTAAATAAAATACCATTCATCAAGCAATAAGGAATGGCTTGCAGCCTATAATACCTTTGTTTAGCTCTATCTAAACCTTTAGGATAGCATCCAATTTTTAAGAAATTGATCATATCATCTATCCAATCATTCTGATCACTTAGAACAGCAAGTTGTTCTTCATCCTTCTAAACTAGGATAGCATTTGAACCTTCGTTTAACTCATCCTTTCTTGTTTTAGCAAGCTATTCACATAGCCCTTTACCTCTTACTAGCTTGGTGACCTTGATTTCAATATCATATTCCATTGCTTTGGTAATCTAGCCAGCCCTCTTGGTATTCAGGCCTTTATTTAGCAAGAAATCTTTAACTGAAGGGTGTGCAACCATTAGCTGTATTTTATTATTTGAAAGCATATGTCTAAATTTTTTTAGACTTCTTATGACAGCAAGGACGTGCTTTTCTACAAATGAGTAATGCAATTCATAATCTTTCAATCCTTGGCTGAAAAAGGTTAATGGTTGTTCAAAGCCTTCATCATTTTGTTGTACTAACATGGCAGCGATGCTATCATTATTCCTGTAAGCATATAGAATAAAATCCTTTCAAAAATTGGGATTTAACAATGTGGGAGCTGAAGCCAATGCTTCCTTAATCTGTTTGAAACTTCACTTACCTTCTTTAGTGCAGCTGAAAACCATGCCTTTTCTAAGCATAGCTATTAATGGAATCAATAAATCAGCAATATTTGGAATGAATCTTCTCACAAAATTGATCTTACCTAAGAAACTTTGCAGTCCTTTCTTATGAGCTAGCAGCGGTAAGTCTAAGATAGCACTTACCCTTTTTGGTTCAATGGTGACACCTTCCTTGGAAACAATAAATCCTAATAGTTTACCTTCATGAACTGAAAAAATACTCTTTTTGGGATTTAATGAAATACCATATTCCCTACATCTTTCAAATATTATCCTTAGATGCTGAAAGTGATCTGCTGCATTTTTAGAGAAAACAGTAATGTACATCAGATTTAAAAAGGCTTTATCCATGGCTTTTTGAAATGTTGCACCAGCGTTTGACAAACCAAATGGCATCTTATGATATTCCATCGTTCCCCATTTGGTGGTAAATGCTATCTTATACCTATCCTCTTCCTTGACAAGGATTTGATTATATCCTGAAAAACCATCCAGCAATGAGAATCTCTCGAAACCTAAAACAACCTGCAAGATTTATTCCATTGAGGGTAAAGGATGCCTATCCTTCAATGAAGCTCGGTTCAAGTCACAAAAATCAACACATAACCTGATTTCACCATTTTTCTTTCTTACTGGAACCAAATTTGAAACCCAAGAAGTATGCTTGATTGGAAAAATAATCTTGCTTTCTATTAACTTATTCAGCTCTTTAATCATAAGGGGTTCCAACTTGGGATTAATTAGCCTTTGTTTTTGCCTGATTGGTTTTGCCCCTAGGGCTAAATCAATGGTATGCTGCATATGTCAGGATTGAACCCTTTTAAATATGCATAACTCCAAGCAATGACATCCTGAAATTCATTGGTTAGATTGACAAAAAATTGTTTTTCTTCAGGGGTGCATACCTTTCCTAGCTTCAATTTTTTACATTTAGCAACTTCAATTTCTTCATAGTGTTCCTCTTTAATTTGCAAACTGGATTTGTCTTTTCTCAGTTGATCATCAATATTGAAAATGGACTCTAAGGTAACCAATCCTTTTGGCAGCTTATTGGTTCTTAGTTGAATAACCTGGTCCTCATATTGGTCCTGCAGCTTCTGCTGGTTTGACTGAGCAAATTTTGCCTCTTCTCTTTTAAAATTTACTAGATGCTGATCTGAATCAAATACCTACCAGCTTTTAGCATTGTTAGGTACAATAGGTCTAACAACCACTTTTATATGATTGTTTCCTTTATTCTTGCTGATTTCACTAGGAATATCATATTGCACACCAATTGCAGCCAGTCTATCAACATGTTTATTCTGATTTCTAGGAACAGATTGCAAATTAAAAGCTTCAAAACCTTCAATTAAATCCCAAACAACATGTTTATAACTTTTCAACAATTCATTTTTAGTGGCATGAAAGCCCCTAACTTGATTAACAATCAATTCAGAATCACCATAAACTCGTAAACAGCTGATACCTCTTTTTATAGCCCATTTTAATCCATTTACCAACGCTTCATATTCAACAACATTGTTGGTACAGTTGAAAGTAAACTTGAAAGATGTATAACACCTTTCATTGGCTGGTGAAATCAACATGCACCCTCCTCCAGCACCTATTTTGCAGTGTGAACCATCAAAAAATAGTTTCCATACCTCATTACCCTGCTGTCCTGCATTTACATCTGCATTTTTTATGATATTTGGCAAAAAATCAGTAGATTCATGAATGATGTAATTTCCCAAACTTGGTTCTTCAACTTGTGATTTTGAAATTTCAGCATCTTCAGCAACCCATTCATCTAACAATACATCAAGAATATTATCTATGGGCATTTTAGACTCATAAACAACATTAATTTCCTCTTGATCGAATAAAACAACTGCAGTATTACTTTCAACAGCGACAACATTATGTTCAAGGCAATCTTTAGCAATAGGTTCAGATGGAATTGTTACCTTAGTACCGTACCTAGTGCGAAAAAGCATATGAGACCAATCAACAGATACATAACCTCCTATTTTGGCTGTAAAATCATGCGATAAACATATGGAAAAATAGGGAGGTAAGTCAATGATGTATATGTCCATGGGAACCAAAAAACTAGGACAAGCATGCAAGGTCAGATCCATATTCCTTATAACTCCAATTGTCTCAATGGCTATTCTGTCCAACTGCACTACCCCCTTTTCAATTGGTTCATATTCAAGGCCTAGCTAGTCTACGATCTTTTTTGGCATAACTGAGCTAGTGGCGCCTGAATCTATCATGCAATTATGGACAAGGTATTTGCCTATTATGACTGTCACGTAAAAGGGTGGTGGCTTGACTATTTTGGCTGGTTGTTGTGAATTATTATCATTTGCAACTATCAGGACTGTTGGGGTTTGCTATGCCAAAGCACTATCAGACAGGGTGAGTGAATGTAATGCTTCCTGTAACATGTCCTTTTGACCCAGGAGTGCTAAAACATCCCACATAGAGACAAGAACATGAGTTTTTTTCAAGTGCTCCACAATATTGAAATTTTGGGTACTAACCTTTGACTGATTCTTTGGTACAGCAGGTTCTTTCTACTGTTGTGATGGCTGTAAGCTTGCCTTTTGTGCTTGAGTTTGTTGTCCTTTTGGTACATACTACATTTTTTGTGCACTTTATGGTCCTGGCTGAATGTTACCAGAATTGGCCTACTGCTGTCTTGTTTTATCAGCTTGGTCTTTTGACCTTGTTCCTGTTGATATAGGCTTCCAAGTTTGATTTTGATCAAAATTTGCTGCTATAACAGCCTCATCTTTAGTAAAATTCATCAAAGTAGCATTAGAATTACCTTGTTGTTGTACTTGCTATTGCACTTGTTCAGGATGGATCTCTCCTTGGTTTGCAATCTGTTGCTCTTTCAGAAGATCTCGCTTTCTTGCCTCAAGTGCATATGCACAATCCAACCAATAATGACCAGCGTTGCAAGTATTGCACCATTCTTCGTCATGTGCATAGTTGTTTTGAGGAACAACTACCAATTCCTTTGAATTGCTAGGAGTCACATAATTGTATGGCTGATTGGTCCTTTGGCCATAATTCCTTTGTTGTCCTTGAGGTTGTCTTTGCTGATTTGATCCTGAAGCTTGGTTATATTGCCTACTTTCTTGATAAGATGGTTGATTAGGCTTATTATATTGACCTTGTTGTCTCTTTAAATTTGTTATCTCATTTTCATAAGTCTGCAATGTTTTCATCATACTGTCACTTTTCTCAATTAAGCCCTGATTTTGCTCCTATAGCTGTCTAATAGGAGTTGTAGCAGCATGTTCTTCTGCTGCAACCTGCACATTGAATGCTGGTAGTGCTGGCATTGACAGAATTACAGCCAATGGTGGTATAATAGCTAGTATAATCTTCTATATTTCTGCAGAATAAGGCATTGGAGGCCTCGGAGGTAGTTTACCAGCTTGTATTAAGCTGTTTTCAACCCTTACAGCGACATCAAATGCATCAGGCAAAGTACGCCCTCCCATAGATTGTATCATAACTAAAATATCACTATTAAAAGCCGTTAAATAAAATAAATGTGTGTAATCATTAGAAGGCTTAACAATTGCCGGTATTCTATCCCAAGTTCACTGAAAATGAAAATTAAAATCAAAAATATGCTCATTAGGATGCCTCTTAATGGTAGTCAACTGTTCAACCAAAGAAAGATTATTAGACTTATCTTCAAATTTGCTGATTAACAAGCTTCCCAATGCATCCCATGTATCAATTGAATTTATTGCAAGACTTCTAAACCAAATTAATGATTTACCTCTGAAAGATGTAGCTAATAACTTCAAGGCCACATCTTCATGCTAAACTTGGTGTAATCCGCAAAGGGTAGCAATATCCTTAATATGTTCCACAGCTGAAACATGATTTTCACCAGTAAAATATGGTACACTTTTTAATGCTGCTAGTGGAATATCATGATGGATAGCAATCTGCAAGGGGTTGCCAGCATTGAAAGCTACAAATGGAAAATTTTGAGCCATTTGATGAACTGATGGTATTTGTTTTTGTGCCGAAACTAGTAATGAAGGTCGGATAGGTTGACTTATCTTTCACTGATATGTTTTTAGTTTTGTAACAGCAGCTATAGCACCACTTGTAGATGCTAAAAATACAAATTGGTCCCTTGATAATGGCTCAAAAATGGGCCCTTCAGATTCAGAATGATCTCAAACACTTAAGTCTTCAGGAAAACCAATATCTTCAATAACTATCATGGATTCTTCAAAATTTGTTAGCTGTTCTTCAATTATAGGATATTCAAATGCTAAAAAATCTGATCTGGATGGTGAAACTAATCTTCCCCTTGAAATTGTTGGTGTTCTTCTTCCTCTTGTTGTCCTTCTGGGAGCTCTTCTCATTAAAAAATCACCAAACTACAACTGAATCTACGATAAACCTTAAACACAGAGTCACCAGGTGTTAATAAAATACCTTCAAAAAGGTTGAAATATTGTTGTTCACACCAAAACAATAGTAAAATCTTGAAAATCAGAGAACTGTGAAGCAGTTTGTGGTCCCACTAGGCATGCCAAAAAATTGTTGTCAATTAGGATTTGCGCCTTTAGCGAGATGTAGAATCAAGCTATCCTACGAAATAGTGGAAACTCTCTCGGGTGGTGCGTTGTCCTAAAATGAGAGAAGAATCTCCAGAAGCTAGGCCAATTCCTAAGTTGTGATCACCTAATCCTAAATTGTACTTGAGATAAGGGTAAGAAATGAAAGAATGAATGATTAAAACTAATCTAAGTGAGGTGATACACCAATGGTTATGAATTTAATTTTGATTACTTCAGCACAAACTACGAAAAAGATAATTGATTCACAATATCAGACAATCATGTAATCACAAAAGTGTTTCTATATAAGGATTGAGATCTCCTTCTTTGAAAGGGATACCTAAGTTTCACCAATTGTTTGCAAGGAAACAATAATCACAAACATAGACCTACAATCACATGTATAACGATTCAAATTTGCAACTAGGAATGTAACTATAATGAAGGCGAACACAACATTAAAGAAAGAAATTCACAAAATTGCACAAGAATCTATGATAAGGAACAGCTGTATCTCTATAATCAATGCTGAAAAAATCTCTGTCACAAGTGCCCTTACAATCAACTCAAAATTTACAATTTGCAAAAAATCTGAATCTGAAAGGAAGGTCCATTGTAATGAGGATGGAGTACAATATATAGAAGAATAACCATAACTTAGATTCCCAAGTCATGTCTAGGAAAAATCACCCAAAAATGATGAAAACAATGAAAGAGCCACTGAAAACTGCACTTAACCATCTGCCTAACTGCTGGATAACTCAAAGCTACCTCTAGCTCTGGAAAATCATGCACAAAAAGGTTCAAACTCGGATATACTGCATAACCCTCAAAAATAGCATGTGAAAATGCTCCAAATTATGCAATATATGCATAAAATAAGCCCTTAGTCTGAACTGTATGCATAACTGATCATAACTGCCTCATAGGATGCTAAAAAATATCATCAAATGACTCACAAACGTGCATGTGGAACTGGAACTGAACTTAGCCTCAATGAGTACCCCCTGTTAACTGAATGTCCCCCTATTCCAAAAATAGCGTTCCCGTTTTCTCTCCTTGCATTTACGCATTTAAATGCTAAATCTCTCTTGATTTCCATTTGATTAATTAATAAAATCAATGGCCTTATAATTACGATCACTTGACATATTAATTTTACAATTGAAGCTCATTTATATTAATTTAATATTATCATGTTTATTCTTATATTTTATCATTTTTTAAAATGAACACGTTTAATATTAAATTAATATAATAATGGAAACTATTCTTTTATTATTTTCTTTAATATTAATACTAATATGTTTTAATTATCAACGTGTTCTTTATTAATTTTAAAAC
The DNA here is from genome assembly GCA_028749045.1 of Cupressus sempervirens. Taxonomy (NCBI): domain Eukaryota; kingdom Viridiplantae; phylum Streptophyta; class Pinopsida; order Cupressales; family Cupressaceae; genus Cupressus; species Cupressus sempervirens. The sequence goes on along the minus strand of CM053791.1, from coordinate 399,545,697 downwards.
GTATTAATATTAATATTAAAGAAATAATGGATAATAATTTTTTTATTAGTTGAATATGTATACAATGATTTATATAAAATATCTTTCATTATATACATATTCAATTAATAAAAATAGAGTTTATAAAACTCAACTCCATTATGAAGTAATGGACCCGAAATCTTATTAAAAATAGCAAAGGGGAAATATAAAATACATCCAAAGACCAAAAGAGGGTAATTACTTTGTTTTGTCTTCATTTTGATCTCATGTATGGAGGAGGAAAGGGGTTTTAAAATCCTAGCTGTAGGCATGGATATTTTGCAGATTTGTGGGCACCATTTTTGCTAGTAGCTTGCATTTTTTCCTTGTCTTGCTTCTATATTCAAATCTCTGGTCTTCGACTGTGGATTGGGTAGATTTTTTCCATTGAGAGTAAATTCGACTCCATACTTGTTGCTTTGACAACAGATTCGCTTGGTTCTAGGCACCATATTTGCCGCAAATTCTGGGCATTCTATTATGTCACAAATATTCTTTTTGTTGAGCATTCACTTCATGGGCTTTATTCATGCGTGAGTTGGCTTTTACCAATGATTTTCTTGGGTCCTTGACCTTGCTTGAGCCAACTTTTACCAATGGCTGAATCTTTGTAACCAAGGGTTCCCTTTATGTCAAAATCTTGCCATCATTTCTCCTGTAATGAGCTGTATGTTATGAGATTGCTGCTACTTTTAATGGTGCCTTAAACATTATACTGCTATAAGTTCATCTTCATTTTTTCCCTCTTGACTTCTATAATGGATACTATGTACTTACTATTCTGAACATTGTTCATTTAGCAGCCAGATTTCCTTTTGTAAAACATGAATAACCAACAGTATTTTTTAAATAATCATTGTTGTCAGCAAAGGGTAATGTAAACTTTTGGATATTAGAATCCACTTCAAACTCTATTGCTCTCATGAATTATTTTTACCTTCTTTTAAATCTGATGTTGGAATTTTAATTCCATTCTAGCTGTTGGATTATGATACAGGCTGTGATGCTTTACCTTCATTTGTTGAATACTTAGCCCCCACCTCCTCATTTTTGTACATTTATGGAAGATTTATGTACTGTTATAGTGCCTAAACAGAGCTAATAATGATAGATATTACCATGGTCCAGAACTTGAACCCCACTGATACTTGTCTATAAAAGGCCTGTTCCATCTTTCCTCCACCAGAAAAAGCTTTAGACATGATATGAGCTTCTCTATTGCATTGTACTTTTGAACCTCAATATTGATGCTTTCACTTAAAATATTGTTTTAGCACGAATCTTCCTTGCTATTATCTAGTCTTTGACTTCTCCTTCATACATGTATCTTTCATTATGATGTTTGATTTTGATATTTCCATTTATTCATGGCTTTGTTGCTGTAAACTCCTTTAAAATTTTAGCTTGCCTTTGCCATTGTACGTGAAGGAACAATTATTTGAAATTCATTTTTCTTGTCATGGTTTAAAAGCACATATTTCCTTTTTACTTACTATCATCATTTAAAGATAGGGCAATAACATCTGATCTTTTCCATTAGAATCTTTATTGCAAATATCGTGATTTCTTATCAATATTGATGCTTTCATTTAAAAAATATTGTTCAAAACTTCTTAAAATAAACATTTTCTATTCACATCTCATTCCCAAGAGATCTTGAACCAGTTATGTATTCTAGAAAACCTTTGTTCCTATACCAGCAGGATGATGCTTATTCTGGTCTTGTTTGTTCATAATATGAGAAATCTGGGTAATTGTCCTGAACATAACCTGAATCCTATATTGAAATACTAGAATCAAATGATGACATGTGCTATTAATGCCCTTGTTTATGCGCATTACATTTTTTTGTAGTAGATTTCCTTTCCTTTCCTATTGATTTAGCACTGATAGGTAATTCTAATTGATCTTATGACTGATTGTACCTATACTTTATTGATACATGCTGAAATGTACTTGCAAAAATAATCAAACCCCTTTAACTTCAGACTTTGAAACTATACACATCCTCCATGATTTGACTAAAAGGTCCCATACCTAAATTTATGTATGCCCCCTCGACGACCTCCTCTCGTCCTTTGCCCCTACATGATTCAACCAAAAGGTTCCACGCCTGTAATGTATGTGTGTTGCTTCAATGATCTCCTCAAAGTCTTTAATCAACATCATTGGTTCAACTGGAAGGTCCCATACTTGTAATTTATGTATGCCCCCTCGACAGCCTCCCCAATTCTTCTGTCTTTGCACGAACAATCTCAGCCAAAAGGCTTCATGCATGTAACTTACGCATGATCCTTCTATAGCCTCTAATCTTCATACCTATTTCTGCACATGGAACAAACTCATTAATAAAAACATGATTTATTTTCCTCAGATTTTCTTGTTTTCCTTCCTTTTAGCATAGTTATCTGGATGACTATTTTTTATAAACAACAGAGTATAGATGATAGGAAAGTCTTTCATTGCTTAGTTCGTATGAACGAATCCATTTCTTTACTTATTTTTTTACAGGTTTTACTCCCGGATGGAGATGCGGGATCAGCGCTCTAGCGTTCAATGCAACAACCTTCCATTTAGGCAATGGATGCCTTTCTTTTCTATCTTTTTCAGTAGTTTTCTATTTGTACAATGTGTTTAATTCAGATATTTATGTTAGGGGCTGAGAGCACTAGTAATATCTGAATGCATTGTATTTGAGTACTGTGTAAATATGAACACTTTGTAAAAATATTTTTAGAATACTTGAGTAAAAAGTATTATATTTTTGGTACTTGTATCCTGAAAAAGTGATCAATTCTCTTTCTTATGCTTCCTGTACTTTGTTTGCTGCATTCTTTTCATTCTGCACTATATACTCTCAGTAGCTAAACACATTTAATCAGCATTTAAAACATAATCAGTTTAGTGTAAAACATAACAATTTAAAAGTTATGTTAAATTGGTAACAGAACATTCCATCAAAGATGATCTATACTGAGGAATTATGGCTTTTCTATCTATTAAGTGGAAGTTTCACATTTTTTGAACATTGAAATAACTTTACTTTTATTGATGCAGCTAAACTATGAGTGTTGTTTGTCTTCTTGAAAAATGGTAAGCTTTCAACTTTTGTGAAGCCATTATGGATGCAAATGAACTACAACTGGTGAGGTGTCAATTTTAAGGCAATTTTTGTTTCTATAGTACAGTTCAATTGCTAGAAATAGGCTCAGTGATTGATTGCATTTTAATATTATGTCCTGCATGCTCTTGCCAAGAAATTGATCAACAAGTATCCAAATAAGGGGTTATAGTTATATATGCACTCTTATGATGATGTGATTGGGACTGTAAGTTTTTTTGTCATGTTTATCTATTTGGAACATAGAGATTAGTTAGTGTCATTGGTTTTCATTCCTGATAAATAATTCTTTCCTAATTTTATTTTTCCTTGTAGTCTTCACAAGCAACAATGTCTCAAGAACCAAAATTTAGATGGTTTATACCAATTATTACAAAGGCTTTGCTCTCACAGGAGCCTTTTAAACTGCTTAAAATTTGATTCTAAAGCACAATTTCTTGGTAGAGACTCAGGATATCATGCACATTTCTTCCTCCTTCCCATTGTTTTGTATGAAAAAAATCATGTGATATGAATGAAACAATGGTGTGGAGGTAGAAATGTGTATGATACCCTGAGTCTGACACCGAGCAATTATGCTTTAGAATCCAATTTTGTGCAATTTAGAAGGCTCCTATGAGAGCAAAGCTTTTCCAATAATATCTAAATTTCTACCAAGTGTTGGTCTCAATTTTGACCAACATGTCTTCCCTTTCTTGTTGCATGTATGGTACTGCGGTAGAAAATTAAGGGTTCTTGGTTGCAATTTCAACACAAGTTGAAAGATATCTTGGTCACAATTTTGATGATGGTTGGTCTTTTTTCCATTGAACATTTGGCTTTATTATCAAAAAAGTAAAGGGGTGTACATCAAAATTTTGACCAGCAATGGATGCAAATGAGGAAATAAGAGTTCAGGCTAGACTAAGGAAATTGATGAAACTCACATTAGTAAGTCAACCTTTTTTGAGTCAAAATTTTGATGCATAGTTACTGTGATGAAAAATTGACTTAAAAATATCGACGAAAGATTTAGTCATCTATTCGACCAATTTTGGTCAGAATTTTGACCTTTTCTCATCAAAATTTAGGGATAAATTTACTAGTGTGTAAGGGATGGGATTGTTATGGGTTTCTTAATTTTTTCCTTTTTGTGTTTTATACTTTATTTTATGAGGGAAACTATAAGGGTTGTGTTAGCATACTCACCCTCAGATAGGGCAGAAGTGTCCATTTATGGGAGGAGGGCCTTAGTTTGACTCTAGGTTAGTGTAGAGTCTCTCCTCATGATAAGGAGAGGGAGAGAGTAGGGTGATATGGGCCCGTACTCATCAATACAAACCATTTTGTGCTATGAAAATTAAGGAGTGAAAGAAAATAAGTTCTTGTGATTATTAGTCTTGAAGAGAAATCTATTTTGGTGTTGTGATTGACTTCTCCTACCCTAGAAAAATTAACTTTCTCCCTACTCTTGGTTTGATAATGAACCTATTGTATAAACCTTGGATGGGAATAATTGGTTGAATGTGTATTTGTGTTGAATCTTATTGAATCCCAGTTAGTTTTGGTTCTCCATAGTTAGCTTGATGTAACTTGTAGATTTTGTAGTTGCTACCTTGATATGGAGCCAACCTAGATTCAGGGTTTTAGTTTTTTGATTCAAAATGTCTTGGAGACTTCTCCTCAGGATAATGATCCTAATGTAAAATTATTGTTAACCTTACTTTTGAAAATGACTATGATATCAGGATTTCTTCCCTAGTTCTTTCCTGATGAAGTCCTTGAATCAATTGTTATAAAAAAAATGAATAAGAAGTGGCTAGCCCACGTGTGTTGAATTTTTTTTAGCAATTTCCTTTCATATGACATTCTTCATGATTCAAATTTGTATGCATATGCTTAATGGTGATTAGATGCAATGATGTTATATAAAGTTATGAATTTGATTATGAACATGTGTTAAAGAAATTCAATTTATATGGTTGGTATTTCATTCTATATTCTTCATAATTATTGAAAAGAGAAATATCCCTACTTTAATGCATAAATATAACATCAAACACTATGCTATAAATTATCTTAGAAGATGAAAAAAAATTCTCTTTTGCAATGAAAATAAATTGTATGAGAAAATTTAATACTCGTGAGGAAAATGAACATTTAGAAATTTTATCCTATCTAGAAAAAAATGCTCTCTACCTTTTGTATGGGAAGTTTTAATTCTCTAGGGAATAGAGAATATTCCTAAAAATATTTTCCCTTTAAGCATGGACACTTATAGAATTATAGGTTTGTAAATTTAACATACAATAAAATAAAAAATAATTCATTCCTAATAATCCTATTCCTACGTTATCCTACCCCTCACCTCACAATATTTAACACTTAGCTTTTAAAACCCTCCCCTCAAGAAAAAAGGCACTGAAATGGCCTCCTAAGTCTTCTCCCATACCCATGTGAAAAATCTAACATCATGAGGCAAGAAGGATGGAGCACATGCCCACGTGAAGACTCCCTTGGAAGCTACCATGCCTTGAGGTGGTGAGGATCCACATGGACAGAGGTAGTTGGAGGGGTAGTATTGAAGGATGCCCCATCATTCCAAGCATGCCCAGTCCTATGACATGCATCATCCTCAGGCACTGCACTTGGAAGGAAGTCATGAGCCTTGGGAAGAGGGTAGCCACTTGCCAAGTGGCTTAGGGAGATGGGTCGAGTATAGGGGTAAGGGGTAAGGGTAATGTAAAGGGGGCTGGGTTAAGGTGTAGTGATTAGGCTAGGGTAGTGTGATTTTTTTATTGGTTAGTAGAGTGTTAGAGTTATTAGTAGTTTTAGGCTATTCGCTAGTAAGTATTTCCATAGATAGTTAGTTAAATATAGTAAGATTTTATTAGTGATAGTTATAGTTTTTTATTTATATATAAAGTTTTTTTTTTTTTTTTGAAATTAGTTGATGGTAATTTAGTAAGTTAATGGTAGTAAGGTTATTTTAGATATTAGTTAGTAGTTTTTTAAGTTTTTTTGGTTTGGTAATTAGGATTATAAATTAGATAGCACTAAATGTTAGTAGATGATAATTATCATCAATTTAAAAATAATAATTGGTAATTAAATGGTGTTAGGATTTCAGCAAATTAAGTGATAGATAATTTTAGTATTATTTAATTTTATTTGATTTTGACAATGTTATTTCTTTATTTTTAAAGGTAGTAATGTTGTTCCTTTATAGTTAATGATGTTTTAATAAAGAAGGAAATAAGAGATAGCTACAAGATTTTGTTTGGTTATTAGCTTTATTATTTGAATACCTTAGTAGAATTTTAGAAAATAGAATTTCATCTTCAAGATGGCCATAGTAAATTTAATTAAATACAAATTTAATTTTTATGACTTAATAGAGTTGATAAAGTTGAATTTGTAACTAGGAATAATAGTCTATTTGGATGAGACTAAGCAAGATTGATATTAATAAGTAGAATTAACCTATGAAATAAAGGTCATGAATAGATTAACATTCAATGTTTAATAATTGTAATTAGTTTAAGAAGTTTCTTTAAACATTGGGAACAAGCATGAATGTAATTAAACAAACATTCTGAAAAGATGAAACCTGGTTCAACTAGGAGATTTAACTCACACATGAAAAAATATGAAACCTTAGAGAACATTATGCATCTTAAGTGTCTTAGTCAAACATGATCATAGTGGATTTAATAAAATTTTAAAAAAAAATCTATGTGTTTTTGCCCCTTTATTTTGGGCATGACATTATCCTTGAACTATAAAAGCAAGTTTTGTTATCCTCTCAGCACTCTCTTTTTTTTTGATATTTTCAAATTTACTCTATAATTTTTGCCTTTGCTCATATATAAATCTTCTCTTTTGTATCCATTCTCTGTCAACTAGGTGTGTGTACATTCTTGTGGCTTCACTTGCTAAATATATTTTGACAATTACAATATCATACAATTATGTTCATGCCTGATAACTTATTTTATTAGGTGATCCATTATACTCCTCTAATTGTGTTATATTTTTGGATTATCTATAATATTGGGATTAAAATGTGTAGATTATGGTATATTTTGGGAAATTGTTTGAGTTATAGGGCATTCATTAGAAAGGAAGTAGACCTCTATACTATGCAGTGTATCACCTCTTCTAGATTAGATAAGATAGTTTTTATTTCATGCATTCCTTCTCCCTTTTCCTCTCAAAAGAGTAGTTAGGTACACCCTGATAGTAAGGAAGTCAGCCTTCTCTAAGGACTCAAAATCATTGTTCAAGCACCACAACTTGGAGGTTGTTTCCATGTTACACAAGGTCACTTGAGAAGTAGTTCCTCAGAAAAGGGTGCAAACTTTTGTGTCAATAGTTTTTGGTATGCTTGGTGGGACAAATTCAAATTCATAAGTCCACTAGTTAGCTAGTTGAAGATTCATTCATTGAGAATTTGGGTATTATTCTTAGTGAAATCAATCTTTGGAGGCATTCTATCAAACACCATAGTGACTCTAGTGCACAATCTACTGGTTCCAAATAGGCACAGTGCTGGTATGTAAAGATCATTCTTGTTCTTTTGTGATTTTCAATATTTTCTATGAAATTGTAGTTTTTATGAAGCTCTAACCATGGAATCATTCCATAGAAATAGCCACTATTTTCCCCTATATCATGAGGAGGCTATTCCTCAACCCTCCCATTCCCTATGTTAGTCATAGCCTAATTATAACTAGCATGATTATCTAGATCACTAGAGGGAGAAAAAATCAGCCTCATTTGTACTTTCCTTAGTTTTCTCCCCTACAATACCAAATGACTCGCTTGCTCAATTTCCCACTAAGCCTTATAATATTCCTAAAGCCAAGATGGAAGAGCTCTATAACTGCATAAATGTTTTATCTTCTTACTATTCCAACCTGGGAAGGACTTTTAAAAAGGTCCATAACCATTATGAGCTTTCATATGGTGGGAACCTTGCCTTCATCATGCTCTCATGAAGTCTTGGATTGATGCAATTATTAGAGATAGGGAAACATGGTTTTATGACTCTTATATTTGTGAGGTGGTAAATGAGACTACAGTGGTTTTTAGAAGGGCTTGGGAAGCTCTCTCCTAGTTTCAGTGAGAGGACGAGCAAAGGTAGATAAGGACTAACAACAAAAGAGAAAGACAAATGAGGGAGTTAGAGGAGGTAAAGCTTAAGCTTGCCCAAGTACAAAAGGCTGAAGTGCAAGAGCCTCCAAGGAGGAAGTTTTCTAGTTTTAGAAAAAGTAGCCCTCCCTAACCCCCCATTTCAAGCTACCCTAAACCTCAATCTATAATTCAGACATCTCTACATGCCAAGGAGGCAGATGCCCCCCTTCTCTAAAATATATCATCCCAAGTTTTAGGGGAACCTCTCCATTGGATGAACCTTCTATTGTTTCCTCTCTACCCCCTATTAGAGAAAGTTGGGTTAGTCATGAGCCTCCTAGACTTATCACTATTTCCCTATTTCAAGATGGACCCATTGTATGGACTCTTGATGGTCCAAATAAGGAGTTCTTGGAGAGTGAAAACAAGCCCACAAAGCTACCATGGGAGGATTTGCATTCCACTAAGGAGAGAAAGTAGGTAGTGGTTCAGAAGAAGGAAGAGGATACAATCCTCTTAATTTATGAGCTTCCCTCCTTTATTGAAGAAGAATAAGAAAAGGTTGTTCCTTCTTTTGAGGAACAAATCATGGCTTTTGAGCCTTTACAAGTGAATGAGGATCTGCTACAAGTTGAGCAAGAAGAGAACCATTTTCTATAGAAAAATGTCCTCCATGATTTGGTGGATGAAAAAGAGAGCCTCAAGGATATCTCTATCCTTGAGGAAGAACATGCTGACCAACATGAGGTTGTGTCATGCCCTACATTTAACTTGACAAAATACAACCAAAATTACTTTATTTTTCCTTTTTTAAATTTTTATTTAAATTTTATTGAAATTATTAATATATATATTTATTTTACTCTTTATTTATTATTATTATTGTTCCAAATTATTTAAACCTACTAAAAACGTATTATTGGAATGATCCTAATTTCACATCTTTATTTTTTTCTCCATCCTTAACTCTTAATCTACTTGCTCTTCTATAGCAATAACTCCCTAAGAATTTATCTTAATCCTAACAACTATATTATCTCTAAATATTACTTTCCCTCCCCCACACACCACTTTACCACTTAATCCTTACATCCCACAATGGTGTAATTAACAAAATAATTTAATAACAACAATTTACATACTAACTCTACTTGATCCCACCTTACTACTTAATCACAACTTAACCTACATGAGCCTTACTCCCTACCTCTTTATTTTTATTTATTTATCTAATCCTACTATTACCCCATATGAGCTTCCAAGCTGATCACGTGAGGATGCAATATCATTTTGTTTGGAGCTGATCACGTGAGGATGCAATATCATTTTGTTTGGGGCTGATTTGACTTTGGCTGTCCAAGATTTAAAAGCCCTTTTTTTTTCTTTTTAAAAGAAACTTTTATGCTCCAATTCCTTCTTTCTCCCAACGTATGCACTTCTACCAAGGCCAATTTCATTGGGTAATTGTAATGTACAAAATCTACTTTCAAAGGCTTGCTAGGCATACTTCATGTAAGTGTACCTCTTGTTTAATTGGTGGTTATTCCAAACTTGACTTGGTCTTTTCATACATCTTTTCTTACTTTTGAAAAAGCTGTTTTCCTCCATTCAAAATACAGTCCTTGCTGCACCAAAAATCTGCTACGTATAGGAGGGAAAAGGTATGGGGAGCTCCCAAGGTGGTCAGCCTTGGGATGTTCCCCAAGTTTTAAATTATGATTTCCAAGTTTGCTAGGTTTGTGAGAGTACAAAAAGGTAAGTTTAGGTAGTTTAGTGTATGTTTTTTTTTAAAATTTATTTTATATGTATATATATTTTAAATAATTAAATTTTTGTTCAACTTTTTTTGATTTAAGAATTCATATTTATTTTAAAGGAGATTATTGATGGTGACAAGGGGTCACATGTTTTCAGTGGGTCTGTTGTGTATTTGTCCAAGGAAAGATATTAATTGCCTTTACTTTATTTTATTTTGTATAAATGCTTTTTTTCTTTTAATATCTTATGTGTTAGGTATCTAGAATATTCCTTTCAATAATTTATTGCTCTATAATTGGGGAGTGGATTTTCTTTTACTCCCCATACATTTTCCAGAGGGGAAAATGTGAGTCTACAGCAAGTCTAATTTGGATTGATTTAAATGTTACTTTTCTCAACTAACCTTTTTACTTTTGAGTATGTTTGTTGTAGCATAAAAAGTTCTAAGTGGATATATGTATAGTAAAGTAGTATTGTCTACTTAGCAAGTTTGTTTGATCTTCAAGAAAATTCAATAATGAATAAAGATTAAACATATACATTGAACTATCAAACAAGATGATTTTTTTTTTCCAAGTTCTAATATGCACAACCTACACCATTTTTCCATGTCTCTTATACATTTTTGTATCTTGCCAACTATATTCATAATCATAAATCTACATGTCACTTATAAAGTACATATCTATAATGCATCAAAGAGAAGAATTATCTACAATCTTACTTCATAAAAAATGAAAATTTACATAGAAGACTTCATTACAATTAAAATAAGAACATACAACCTTTCAACCTTCCTTCCATGATTTTCAAATGGTAATAATGATAGAAATATATTACACATCACATTCTAACTCTTCCATAACTCATAAAACTTCAAATGATCATTTCTTAACAAGGATACATACAGGTACAACATTTTCAAATTTATTTATTTTTCTCTACATAGTCTCAGGGTAACAATGGCACAATCTCTTTTCATCACAATGAGACAACACAAGAGACCTTAAAAATCATGAACATTGAGAAACATGAACATTGAGCCTTCTTTACTCATTTGGATCTTCTCCAATTTGACAAGGGTGAAACCCCTAATAGTTTATAGCATGAATTTGCACCAAACACACAAATAGGAACCATGGAGGCTCACCTCCCAACCTAGGCTTCTAAGAAGCTACCCACCGAGCAGGGGAAACAAGGACCAAACAGGTTACACACATACTTCACAAAATTTTGTATGAAAACACAATCAACACCCTTCCATGGCTTGCATAATGATACACCATTGGAATCATAAAATATTGGGTGAAGGTGGGCTCTTCAAGGAGGAGAAATTCTAACAACATAAATAACATATTGCCAATGCATTTTGCCTCTCAAGGCCACCACAACATAAACAACATATTGCCACTACATTGCCTCTCAAGGCCTTCAACACAACCATCTTCTCCTCATCCACCAAACCTCCTTATACCTCCCAAAACAACAAGATTCATGGCCATGATGGAGCCCATGCTCCATGATAATAACAAACCTCATCATGAGGTAAAAGAAAAAGATTTCCTTTCTCACCTGCAATGTCAAGCCCAACTTGTACCCTTCACCCAAGGCTTCTCTGCCCTCCCAAGGGTGAGTGAAGCCTTCACACCCATAATCACAATCAACCCTCACATTCAAAAAAGAAGCAACAAAAAAAAAATGAAGAACAACAGAACAAAACCAAGAAAATATCTCCAAAAGCACAAAACACATTCACTTCTTCCCAAGACAATGACAAGCTCATAACACAAGATTGGAAATGCAATGCATACTCCATTGATAACCTTTCACACTTGCAAATTTTCTTATCCATACTAAAGAAAAGGAATAAAAGAACATGTTTAAGCCACCAACCTTGGTCCAAGCTAGAGTAAGGATAGTTGTAGAAGAGCTCCCTTAATCTCCCTCCAAAACTTAGTTGTCTCTAAAATTAGAGAGTGGATGAACAACCCACTAACTTGTCACTCCTCCCCTAAAAGACTCTCCACTAACCATTCTTAGTAAGAACATCAAGCCCCCCTTTCTTACATTGTTGCTCCTCCAAAATAAGAAGGTTGACCAAGTGGGGTTGTGAGGGTTCTATCATGGAAAAACTCCAAATTTTGAATTGGTATAAGTAAGCTTTGTTTAAGGGGGTTCCCAAAACTAGGAAAACATCAAAATAATTAAATTTAGGCCCCTAACCTACTATACTACCATTAGGGTGGCTTTTTAACAATAAAATAACACTTTAGGATCCCATTTAGACCCCCTAAACTCCTTGTCAAGTTTTAATTCGAATTCCTACATGATGTGACCCATCCATACACTCTCTCCCAAATGGGAGTACTTAAGCATTAATTTGAAAAGAAAGAAGAGGACCAAGATTGAACAACCTTGAGACCAACACTATAGGTGACATGTCATCAACACATAGACTGTACAAGTGTCAAGTGACACACATAAAAAGAAATACATTACATTTTCCTTGACATGCCCTTAATGCACCTAGGTTATGATTAAACATATTCACAAGCAAGCAAGAAATCATGCAGTTATGAAGAAAATTACTTTCACAATGAGGCTTTTGAATCTTCCAAAGATTCGCCTTGGTTAAACTATGTCACAAGGTTTGGAACTTGTTTCCCCCAAGAATTTCCATGGTTCCACTTCCTGCACAATAAACTCGAACATCAATAGTCCAAGGAGTCATATAGCATGTACAACGTATAAGCGTATAGTGATAATCATAATTCAGGTACATCTTCCTATTTAAATCATCCAAGATGTTAGAATAACAAATCTGCATAACATAAGCTACCAGATTAACATCTATGTGCATATCAAAATCAATTTATCATTTACTAGTGTATCATAAATCATCATAACTGCTTCTCTGAATATCATAATCATTCATCTCATAAAGCATTATAACCAAATTGGCATCTATCCATAATCAACTTAACATTTAACATCACATCAAAATTCTAATAATATTAATTCATAAGATTGCATCCATATATTTTCAACCATTTCCTACACAATATTAGGTTCTAATTGCATATGATAATGTAAACCACTACTACTAAGTATCAAAGTGCGTAAATAAAATAATCCATAGTCCATCAAGTCTCAAATAACTGTCAAAATATCTAGATCCTGAATATTCAAAATGTAAATAAAATATCCATGCTATGACGGGTCGAGGTGAGGCCTCACAGGTTGCCCCTCAATATATGCATGTTATTGAAACTATAATGGAGGAGATTGATGTTGAAGATGATCTCTTGGATGAGTTTGATGCTATCTTCTCTTCAATAGAAGTTGAATCATCATCTCATATATATGAAGAATGTGAGTTGCAATAGCAACAAATGGAGATTCACACCATATCAGTAGCTCCTAAGGAGGTGGCTCATGAGCATTATGAGAAAGATCCAGAGATTAGTGCTTCATAGGAAGAGGAGACATTTCCAAACCAATTAGATACTACCATTGTAGATCATAATCAAGTGGTCAAGGATGATTCCTTTAGCCCTATACCATCAAGAGGATGCCCCATAAGACATCTAGCTCTAAAAAAATTAGTAGGTTTCCCCCAATCATGCTTACACTTGAGCATGAGGGTGAAGATCATAAAGAGGAGCAAGTATGTTTTTATCCACAAGGTAATGCCCCAATGTTGGAAACCTTCATTACTTTTAGCATTGGGAGGAAGTAAGTCCATGCAGTAGTATGCTTGTCGCACTTGTTGATTCACTTGATTGCCCTTATGAATGGAACAAGAAATTGACTTATAAGGAAGGGAAGCTACTTCAATAAGCGAGTAAATGGCTTTATTTAATTTGTGCATTGTGAATACTTGTATATAGTTAGAGTAGTTTGCTTCTAGATGTTTCCAATTTTCCAAGAAGTGCAGGGTACACAAGGTGTTGTTCCTTTGGAATGATAGATTTTGAGTTTTGTAGATAGTATAGATATGGAATTTCCTAAAAAAAATTGCAATCATAGAGGTCATAGTTCTTTAGTGTTTTAGTTTCTTGTAGGGCTCTATAGCCCAATGGATATTGAAATTCATTGGTCGTATGCATGGCAAGCTTGCATCCCCCTTAAGTTACTAGTATTGTTAGCCAAAAATGCCCTCCCACCAAAAAATTGAATTAAAATGCCTAAGCATACCCTAATGTTCATATATTTGAATATTCAAATATTATGGCATGCAAAAATACTCATTTTAAAACCTTAGGTATATCTTATTTCCTAAGTGAATGCATGCTAAATATTTTTGTGGGCCTAGATTATGTTCACCATTTGATGCAAAAGAATCCATAGTTGTCACTTTGTCACTGTCAGAAACTATAGACCCTTTTGACATAATGACAAAGTGACAAATCACCACGTAACACCATGGGCCCCTTTTCCTTCAGTTAGCATAGTCATCAATAGGTCTTTTTGTCCACCATTAGATCTTGCAACATCAAGGGTTGTCACTTTATCACTTTGAAAAGATGCAAAGTAGTTAATTCACGTGACAAAGTGACAAAAAAATATGTGTCTTAGTGGGCTAGGGTGGAGAGTGAGTAGTTGGGGGTGGTAGCTAGGGTTTTATTTGCAAATTCATGAGCATTTCATGTTAAATTATGGTCTAGACCATGATGACACGAATGGAAACACAACCAATTAAGTTCTCACTAATTGTAGGGTTACAGAAATTTTATGCTTAAAATATTTCAAGCTATGACTCGGCAATCAACTGTCAAATTGTGATCTTCATAGTTTTGAAATGGTATATCATGCAGTCGCAAGATCACAATAGTAAGGGAGAAAATGCAATGCTAAGCTATGAAGTAGTGATTGGTAGTTAAGTATTATATGTTGTGGTTTCACGTGGGTAAACAATTAATTAAGTTAAAATGTGGCAAAGTTGTGACAAGGATAGGGTGGTCAACTCATGAAGACTCTACAATCTAGTAGAAAGAAGTAACACCATTTTTCCATATGGTGTATTCTAGTTGCTTGACCTAGTTGACATGCTGACTTATCCATTTTGTAGAGCCAAAAACAAAGGAAGTTAGTATTCTCTACATGATCTGATCTCCATGATTGATCCCAACCACTCCTAAATTAATGTGGGGCTAGTAACAATGTAAAGAGACACTCAATCGCTACTTGGTTATCCATCTACTCATCAGAGTGATTAATGGTATCATTTATGTCACCTTCAAGGTTTCTTCTAGTCAGGTTTTTGATGATTTTCATGCCTCTAAAGGTGTACTGGATCAAATCTATCATTCATATCTCACCCAATCACCCTCTAACAATCTTAAATGTATGAATGAAGTTGTGAAGCAATCTATGATTTATGCTTGAAATATAAAAGCAAATTTTGCTGTCCTTTCATTGCTTTTATATATATATATATATATATATATATATATATATATATATATATATATATATATATATATATATATATATATATTTATTTATTTATTTACAAAGTTACTCTGTAATTTTTGCCTCTTATAGAAGTCTTCTCTATTGTTTCCATTCTCTACTATCTAGGTGTGTGTGCATTCCTTTGGCCTCACTTGTTGAATATATTTTGACAATTACAATATCATATGATTATGTTCATACCTAATACCTAATTTGATTAAGTGAATCCATTGTATTCCTTCTTTAATTTTGTTATCTTTTTTTCTTATCTATGATATTGGGATTAAAAGGTTTGGATGATGGTATATTTTGGAAAATATGTTGATTTCTAGTACATTCATTAGAAAGGAAGTGGACCTATATACTATTTTGTGTATCACCTCTTCTAGATTAGATTAGATAGTTTTTCTTTCATTCATTCCTTCTCTCTTTTCCTCTCAAAAAAGTAGTTAGGTGACCTTGATAGTAAAGAAGTCAGCCTTCTCTAGAGACTCAGCCTCATTGTTCAAGTCCCACAACTTGGAGGTTGTTTTCACATTACAAAAAGTTGTCTGAGAAGTAGTTCCTCAAGAAAGGGTGCAAACTTTTGTGTCAACAATCATCATAATCACGCATCAATTATAACCATTACAAGAGATATTGAGTAGGAATATTTAACATCAAAGGAAAAATTCAGTCACATCATTCAAGTGTTCCTATATTCACATCAAACAACATAAATGCAACCATAGTTGTGTGTGTGTGTACATATGTATGTAGTTTCCTATTAGAAAATAGATAGTTACATTATCAATAATCATCATGATATTGTCTTTATCACCACCTATGGAATATTAATCAAATAATGAAATTTAGTAGACATTATTCATAACTATGCAAAGACTTAACCATTAAATTCCCATTTCTAAAAAAGAAAGATGCTATCCCAACCTATGGGTGCAATTATCCAATAATAATGAGATCTATTATAAGAATCAATCCTATTCACAAATACATCATCGAGTATTTCTTATCATCTATTTATCCTTATTGGATTTCTTAGGGGATTCATTGATCATCATCTTCATCCATGCCATAATCATCATCAACATCATCGTACTTGTCACTTTGATCATCATTGTCACCATTACCATCATCATAATCTTCATCATCATTATCATGACCAACATCATCATGAACATCATCACCTTCTACCTTGATCATCACCTTCTTTATTAGCATGATTATGATTTTCATCGCCATCATCATCATCACCACCATCATCAGTATCACTAGAATCTTCTTCTTCTTCTTCTTCACAGTCATTCATGATCATGATTTACTTCATCCTCTAATTCTTCAGTATCTTCTTCTTTAGTCACATTATACTTCATCGAACTTCCTCTCAGATTATGTCTAACAAATGACCAACTCGGTTTATGTGGAATGCTAAAGTAAAATACTTGCTCACATTGGCTTGGAAGAACATAGGGCTCATCTCCAACTAGCTCAAATGGCCTTGTATTAATCATTGTAAATCCATAATTATGTTCAATAAAAGTCCTATGAAGATCATTTTAATTTAACTGTAGCCTGTAACATTTGACCAAAAATAGAACTAATTTGAATGAATTAAAGTTGTACTCAAGTATATCATACAAAATTCCATAGTATCAATTTTAAGATTATTGAGAATGCATGTCATTTTTAGATGCAATATTGGCGACCTTGAAGACTACACTTATCCTAGAATCACAAGTTTTCTTCTTTCATCTAACTTTTTTATGTGAAATTTATGGCCATGGTAGTACATAGCTCTATGGTATTTGATCTGCAATTATTCAAACATGTCAATATTATTTGCATTGATCTATGAGTTGATATTAAACTTATGGGTCATAATTAGTAATCTTTTGTGTACCTTTCTAACTCTTAAGCCATATGCTAGATGAAGTTTCATTGGCATAATATTGGGATCTCCATTAGAATGAGCTTCTTTAACCAATGATGCAACACCATCCCATGTTAATGAGCAACCATTTTCTTGAGACTGTTGAATCCATACCATCATCCAATTAAGATTGTTTGCAATATACAAATGTAGTGCATCCCACTCATGACCAACTATAAAGGAAAAAACTAGAATAGTTAGAAATAATTTGTATTGATGATAGATAAGAATTAATTAACTACAATAATATCTTATAATTACCTCTCACTCTCTTCAATCTACCTTTCCCTGTTAAGTACTCCCTTTGAATTTGTTAATAGATTTGGGTGTAATGAACCCTTATTGGGGGTCATGTTTATTTATGACTTTTTACTTTTATTTGTATCCTTTTTTGCCACATTTTCCCTCATATGCATGTGGGTGTTTTTGATATCCTTCCGAATGTGAGTGTGACATGAACTATATTGTTCCAAATTATATATTGACCACTCTTTTTGATATGTCTTTAGGTATATACAAAATATATTGATGTTGATTGGTCTGATAGAACATTGTAGATAAAATCTAATTACTTGTCTAATATGTTAGCTTTGTTGGGGTAGCTCCCAATTATAGTTTCTTTTAAATATGAGATCCTAATTTCCAAGTTTGTGGCTTAATCTGAGCATGTAGTTTAGAATTCCATTTTTGAATAACATCTTCCTTGATAAACCATCAACACATAAGTTTCTATACCATGGCTTGAAACCCCATCAAATGATGTTGTAATATTTTCTTCTATGAATCTATAACTATCTTTTGTGCAACTCCCTATCAATTGTTAACTGGAATCCACTTGGTTAATGTGGCCCTTCCTTACTTACTTTATCGAAGGCTCTATTTTATATGTTATTTTTGTTGTGTATGCAACAATATTTCTACTTATTGATTTCTTAATTGGGCCTTGTGTTCCCATTTTAGTTCAATAATATTAGCCTAAGGTCACACCATATGTATTGGAGGAGTTCCTTCGATTAGCAATTGTATCTTGATTTGTTTCTTTGACTGTTGGGCTCTAGCGGCTTCCTACATTCTTCTAACTCAATACTTACCTTCATTTATAATAAGTGTGTGTTTTCTATTATGGTTTGATCCTTTTTTTTGGTGATTGGATGACATTGATTGGATTTGCATTAATGAGTTTGTCATTCTTTTTCACATGTCTGAACACTATCCATTAACCTTCCTTCCTTTCTTATTTAATCATTCGATATATATTATATATTGATATCACAACTTTGATTGACTAGTCGTGCCTTTTGCTTGTGGATTGGAATCGAGAATATACTTTTGTAATATTTACTTTTGACAATTGAAATACTTTTTTAATTGTTGAAGGAATTTAATTACTTGTTTATTATAATGCTAATATACATTTTTTATGGTTCCATTATGTATAATCTTTAAATGTGATGTTTATATTTCATTTATATGAAATACTATAAAGGTTAGATTATATTATATTTCAAATATATATATTTCATTTGGAAATTGTATATGCATATGTGATGACCTTCTTTAGGTCATTCATTTATTTATGGTTTTTTCAATATAATAATTATAATATAATAATATTATATAATTATTTATCTATATTAAATTTAATATTTAATTCTCAATTATATTATAATAGTATCCTTGAATATCTCCATTTCATAATATAACTGATGTAGGTACATTATAAAATTGTTATTGGTATTTGATATCATTTATAATCAAAAGATTTATTTGTTATTTAATTTATTTAACTCATTAATATTATAATTATAATATAATATTTTACATTACAATTATGCTATAATCGTATACATTGTTTTATTTTTATATTGTCAAATATATCACTATTATATAATAGATTATAGTATTATTATTTGAATATTCATATATCCTTTTAATTTGGGCTCATGACAAGTCTGCCCTTCCTCAAATTGCTTGCTCTCAAGCAATTCCTAATTTCCACTCAATCAATGGCCTATTCCTTGAAAATTTTACTTTAGATTATTAAATAATGATTATGCTAACAAAATTATGAAATATAAATATATACAATGTATAAACATTGATGAATGAAGACACAAAGTATACTTTGCTACAAGAAGACACGAAGCAAGCACGAAGTAGACACATGAATGCATGAAAACACAAAGCATACGTGATGTAGATAGATGATACATGAAGGCACAAAGCAGACATGATGCAGACACATCATACATTCTATAATTTAATTTTCACAATGAAGTAGAGTAAAAGGAATGATTTATAAAATATACTTCCCCAATACGCCTTTTGATCATGGATCCTGCAACACAAATAATTATTAGCATATAATAGCTCCCAAGAAATATGAGTCTTGTGATGATCCCTTTTCTCATTTACATAATTATTTGGAAGGAATCTTTCTCTCTTCTCATTAAGATCATCAGAAGATGGTAGATTTACGGTGTAGAGAGCATGTGAAATAGGCTACAAGTGGTTCCCTGGAGGATATCCTATCATGTGCTTAAAATTACTCTGCCTCTCCCTCCACCAACTCCCTACCTTAGGATATCATAATGTGGATGAGAAGATTAATCCAATGAATGTAATTATTTGGAAGATTTCTTTATATAGTACACAAACAACTTTCTCTTTCCTTATTACGATCATCTTGAGATGGTAGATTTATGGTGTAGAGGGTGTGTGAAATAGGCTACAAGCAATTCCCTAGAGGATATCCATCATGTGCTCAAAATTACTCCACCTCTCCCTCCACCAACTATCTATCTTAATATTGTTTAACGTGGATGAGAAATAGATCCCTATGTACTATAATATGTTCCTAATGTCATCATGATTCTTTAGGAATGTATCTTAACATAGATTTATATATTATACATGTATCCACTTAATTTGATAGTTATCTAATTTTTATGTTTATAGATTCACACACACACACACACACACACACACACACACACACATGTAGATAGATGATATTAACATCCCATGTATTCTTATATATATAGAGTTCCATATCTATTTCATTATTATACAAATGCTATAATTCCTGCAAATCAATTATTAAATAGTTTCAGATTTATGATCACTGAATTCCTTAAATCTATATTAATTTAGACATCTATATGTATTGATTATAGGCACATACCTTTTTTGGTCACTGCAAGTCTATATAAATGTACGAAGTATATTACCAATTTTGTATCATAGATTTCCAAAATGCTTTTGCACTAATGATTTTCCCTTGTGTTAGCACCTTTCACAAATATAAATTGATGAGGAAGATAATTTTGATCAAAAAATTATCATGCCAATTAGCTTTTGGTTTGATAATGGATGGCCAATGATCTTAATGCAGATTAATAATGACTATCTAATTTGTCAATCGATTAATAACACTGGCTTTGAATTCTTTTGAGTTGTCTTCATATATCAATTCCTCTTTTGATAGACTTTGACTAATTGATAGTTGACTCCATATTTGTTATCCTTCACTAATTGCATATGCTAATGGCTATTGTAATGTCCCCTTTTAAGACATTCTATAGTTTCTTCCTGATTACTGTAATTTTTATAATATTTTCTATATTTTGATGCTTGAAACCCTCTATTACTGCAAACTAGGAATTCTGATTGAGTTTCCTATTAGTGATCTCTCAGTGATCTCTCAGAGATCTTTGGATTTTCTGTCACGCCGTCACCTGATGTATCACGGGTTGGACCTCAATGTGGAGCCCATGCTGATCTTGATGCATAACCTAATGAAGTGGGGTGTGGTCTTGATGCAAAACCCGATGGAGATGTGTATACATTCGGTGCTTATTCTTCTTTCTACACCTTTATTTGTGAATGGGATGCAATGCTCTTGATGTTTCTTTTGAATCATCAGAGTCTAGATTCAAACATGTGACCTTCCATCTATGATCACAAGGATTACATAGCTATTTATAGAATCTATAATTATCTTAATTGTACATGCCTATTGTGAGCTTCTATAACCACATTGATCTATTCAATAATGTTTGTAATTCCTTCCTTCCTATTATATGTCACCAAGAGGAACCTTGTGACTCTTCATTTAACAATTACATCTCTTCATTTTAACACCCACATCTCTTCAGCTGATGAATATTGACTTCAATAGATTGTATCTTTTCCATATCATAATCATTATCCTTAATCTGTCATCCGCCTTCTCCTTCTGATCATAAATATGGTTTCTTTTTATCTAAAATTTGGCCCAAAGAGCCATAAGGAATGATCGCACCCCTTATTGATCATAAACTTGCACCCTTTTGATATTTTGCCATGGATATACTTGTAAGTTCGTCTACCATGGCTTCCAAATTAGATTACTTTCTTCCACTATAAAAATAGTATTCTAAAGTATTATTATTGTTTATTTAATAATAATTATTATAAATTCTAATTATATTTTATATTAATTATTGTTTTTATTATGTGTACAATTGATATCCATGAATCTTGATTACCTTACTAATATTATCAATCTTTTATTTATTATATTTTAATACTATTATCACATTATAATTATAATGTAATATCATACTGTATGATAATAACATTATTATTATTATTATTATTTTATTTATTAATAATGATTTGACCTTTAATACTACCTTAGTAATGTATTATTATATCCATAACATATTATTATTTATTCTTTAATAATACATTATACCATTAATAATATATCAATATTTCTTTTAATATAATATAACTTTAAAAAATAATATATTTATTTATTCATAATAATTTACTTATATTACTCTAATTAGGGGACATGACAACTATTGTCTTTGATTTGTATTTGACAATGGTAGTGAAATTTTTTGTCACCTCCTGATGATCAACAGTATATCAATGACACCAACCATTCATTGATATTATCATTTGCCTATATTAATTATTGCCCCCAATGTCTATGTATTTGCTTGTTTACATTAACCTGAAGTTGTTTGAGTTTCCAAAATTTCAGCCACTGATGGTCTGATTTATATTTCAAGGTTTAAACCTTCACTTCTATAATATTCTAGTTGGGTTTAAACTTTAAACTTCAAAAGTTGAAGTGGTTAATCAAATTCTTGTTGTTTTATACTACAGTTTGCCTAGACTTTGAATGGCCACTAGCAACTTGGCAACTCCCTATATACATTGTATTAAAATAAGATGAATTTATTCGAGACCCAAATGTAATAGTGTGTAGATCAAATAAGACCTTAAATTTCCAGTCTTGGGTCATATGCATTTCACCAAACAGTGTGTCAGCAAAAGTCTATTATGAGTTTTCTAAAGTTCTTTAGTCTGATATGTAATTGAGTTTGCAAGTGTAGATGGAAACATTGGCTCAAAGTACTTCCCACAGATTTGGAAAGAAAGGCATGCGATTTTAACATAGCTATTTGCATGCATATCTAATACTACTACCTTTAAATTAGAGATCCAGAGAATCTTAGTAACCCCCAAAATACTTTATAATATGTTGATGGAATCCTTCGTGTGCCTAGTTTTGAAGGTATGTATTCCAAAGAAGAAGATTGTTGGTGCTGAATATTTCTATTGATTAGTTATGTGTGCAGCAGTACAAGGCATGAGGATACACACCCAAATTCCTCAACAATTTTGTCAAAGATTATATTCCCACATAGTAATCCCTTCTCCAAATTTCTGTCGGCTGATGAAAAAGATATTCTGACTTCAACAAGAGTTAGATGATAGACTATTGAGTCCTGTCACACCTTGGGGATCCCATGATTCAATGCTTTCAAATAGAAGTAAAAACTAGAAGCCACTTACAATGATTGTGCCAACAAGGAGCAAAAAGGCCTTCTATGACATCCATGACAATCTGCAGTATTAGTTTCAGCATCCCTCAACAATGTTAACCAACATATTTCATGACCTCATTATGTTAAAATTGAATCCTTTGTGAACTGAATTTTTATTGGTTGTTGTGACGTATGAAGAAAAATATTGAAATCAAAGATGCAACCCTTCACATCTCTAGAAATGTTCATCTATAGATGAAAGAATTTTTGTATGCCTTGAATCATTTGTCCATACACAGGAGACTTTTCATAGTCATAAATTATCTATTCTCAAAGATAGAATAATTGCTGACCACCTAAGAATAAAACATTAACCATCATTTAGAAACTTAAGAAGATCCATAATGTAACCACACAATCACCATCTACATACAAGAATAAACTCATCATTTTCCAGAAAATGATGTCAACATTCCTTGCCATGACACATGAAGTCACCACAAATGAAACCACCATGACTCTTAATTGATCTCTTTAACGGTTCAACTGCTCAAGAAAGACTCTCCAAGTTTCTCAAACCATTCAACTAATTAAAGAAAACTCTTTGTAGTCTAATTCAATTCTTCTCTATGCTGCCACGAACTGTAATGTTGACGAGACAATATTTTTTAATTCTACAAACTCATCGATTGTTGTTCACAAGTCCTCTATAAATTCATATTCCTTTGAATGAACAATGCTTTGTTACTGTATGACAAAATAAAGTCTTTCATTCACTCCAATCATTATAGTCAAATACTACATAGGGCATATCAACCATATCTCACAGCATGGTGCTTCTCACACAAGACTGCATATTCTGATATTCATGAATATGAATCTCCTGACAATAATTGTGATGAAATATTTATGCAGCTACAACCTTTGTTGGGTCCAAATATTTTTAGAGCGCTCTTCTCAAAAAATCAAAGTTTTGTGAAACCTTTCGATTTAATTTAATTGAGCCATTTTTTCATAAGAAATGCACCATGGTGTAAGTCTCATTTTTTTATTTCATTTTCAAAATACTTTGCCTTGTATACACCTTCCTTTAACTTTCTTTTATTTCCCATACCCCTGTGAAACATCTATTTTATTTTTGTTATTCATTGAACCTCATAGGCTGGTAGAAAGACCAACTCTGATACAACTTGTAATGAACTCTTATTGGGGAACCTGTTTATTTATGACTTTTTACTTTTATTTGTATCCTTTTTTTCCATATTTTTCCTCATATGCATGTGGGTGTTTCTGATATCCTACTGAACGTGAGTGTACATGAACTATATCATTCCAAATTATATATTAATTGCTCTTTTTGATATGTCTTCAGGTATGTACAAAATATATTGCTATTGATTGGTCTGATAGAATGTTGTAGATAAAATCTAATTACTTGTCTGATATGTTAGCTTTGTTGGGGCTATATTTGGGACTGCTCTTGATTATAGTTTCTTTTAAATATGAGATCCTGATTTCCAAGTTTGCGGCTTAATTTGAGCATGTAGTTTAGAATTCCATTTTTGAATAACATCTTCCTTGATAAACCATCAACACAAGCACAATTTTCTATACCGTGGCTTAAAGCCTTGTCAAATGATGTTGTGATCTTAATCTTCTATGAATCTATAACTATCTTTTGTGCAACTCCCTATCAATTGTTAACTGGAATCCACTTGGTTACTATGGTCCTTCCTTACTTACTTAATCAAAGGCTCTATTTTATATGTTTTTTTTGTTGTGTGTGCAACAATATTTCTACTTATTGATTCCTTAATCGAGCCTAGTGTTCCTGGTATAGTTTGATAATATTAGCCTAAGGTCACACCATATGTATTGGAGGAGTCCCTTCAATTAGCAATTGTATCTTGATTTGTTTCTTTGACTGCTGGGCTCTAATGGCTTCCTAAATTCTTCTGGTTCAATACCTACCTTCATTTATAATAAGTGTGTGTTTGTTATTGTGATTTGATCCTTTCTATTGGTGATTGGATGACATTGATTGGTTTTGTGTTAATGAGTTTGTCATTCTTTTTCACATGTCTGAACACTGTCCATTAACCTTCCTTCTTTCTTATTTGATCATTTGATATATATTATATATTGATATCACAGCTTTGATTGACCAGTTGTGCCTTTTTCTTGTGGATTGGAATCAAAAATATACTTTTGTAATATTTACTTTTGACAATTGAAATACTTTGTTTATCACTAAAGGAATTTAATTATTAGTTTATTATAGTGCTATTATACATTTATTATGATTCCATTATGTATAATCTTTAAATGTGATGTTTATATTTCATTTATATGAAATACTATAAAGGTTAGATTATATTATATTTCAAATATATATATTTCATTTGGAAATTGTATATGCATATGTGATGACCTTCTTTAGGTCATTCACTTATTTATGGTTTTTTCAATATAATAATTATATTATAATAATATTATATAATTATTTATTTATATTAAATTTAATATTTAATTCTCAATTATATTATAATAGTATCCTTAAATATGTCTATTTCATAATATAACCCATGTAGGTACATTATAAAATTATTATTGGTATTTGATATCATTTATAATCAAAAGATTTATTTGTTATTTAATTTATTTAACTCATTAATATTATAATTATAATATAATATTTTACATTACAATTATGCTATAATCTTATATATTGTTTTATTTTTATATTGTCAAATATATCACTATTATATAATAGATTATAGTATTATTATTTAAATATTCATATATCCTTTTAATTTGGGCTCATGACATTGGGATCCCAAATGCGATCTACATGGATATTTGCTACAAACTTTGGAAGATATTCACTAATGTACACCATGGTCTGGTATACCATATATCCCTCTATCTTAGAACATTCAAGATGTTCTCTTTGTCTAAGTAAGCCCTTCATAAATTACAAGTGCCTCTCAACCATCTACATTGACCTAGTTTATACAAGTCCACAAAATTCAATCTCCTCAACTTGATGTATGAGGTAGTATTCTTG
The DNA here is from genome assembly GCA_028749045.1 of Cupressus sempervirens. NCBI lineage: Eukaryota > Viridiplantae > Streptophyta > Pinopsida > Cupressales > Cupressaceae > Cupressus > Cupressus sempervirens. Next base: position 399,519,403 of record CM053791.1, on the reverse strand, counting down.
ATCATTGAAAAAAGTTGAAGGTAGACACTTTTACATTTCACACATAAGCTATGGAATTTTTATCTTTCAATATTTCATATTTTTTTAATTAATTTGTTTAGATGATAACTATCTAAAAGTGATTCAACATACAAGAACATATAAACAAGATTTTAAATAAAAATATAAAATAGATTACATAAAAAGTAAAGCAAGTCATAAATATAATATATGTACAACAAATCTAAGAAATAACACTTCTAATCTCATGTATTTTCCAAAATCATATATAACTTGTTTAATATTGTTGTCAAACTAGTGTGGGAGGGATAGAGGTAAGATGTACTACAATAATTTAAAATGATATTTTTAATATATTATGAAATAATACAATAGGTAGTATATGAAATTTTACAATATATTGTAAATAGAAAACATGACTTACTTTGATGAAAGTATGCCAATCATGTGTTTTCAACCCTAGTCCAAAATCACCTTTTTTGATATAAGACTGCTTATATTTACAAATATATATATATATATATATATATATATATATATATATATATATATATATATATATATATATATATATATATATATATATATATATTTAATGACTTCTTTTAATGCATCACTTTGTTGCTCCATTAATAATCAATGAAGGGCACTTGTATTTATACAATCTCCATTACTATTTGATTCAATGAAATCTTTTATTGTATGATTGGATTTAGGAATATCATTCCAAATTTTGACATTTTTTTCTCTATCATGCCTTTCATCCAATATTTTTCATAGTGTCTCTGTTACATTCTTTTCAATATGCATAGCATCAAACAAATACATGATTGGGAGATCCTTTTAGTTTAGTAACATACTAAAATGAGTAGGATAACTTTTTATTCCTCTAGAAAGTTTTTCATTAATTCCTTGACAACTTTCATGAGCATCAATTATATCATTACTAAATAAAAGACTATCAAAATATAATTTTCAAACTTTTGACCACAAACTAGATATTACCTTGATGATTTTTTCAATCGTATTCCAACTTCCATAGATGAGGTGTCATTCTTTGTGGCCTTGATGTTGTCTTTTTTTTCTCATTAAAAAATATGTTTTTCAATAATTTGATACTTATGATTATTATGGAGAAGGTTCCTTAACTCATCGAACACTTTCTTTCCTAAACTTCTTGAATGACAAGATTTCATCTTCAGACCACAATTTGGACATGCAAATTTTTTCTTTGTCTAAAGACCTAAAATATCATGTACAATTGGATTATGTACAATTATCATGTTTAACTTAATCATAAAAAAATAATGTGTAAGCACTATAACTGACCAAAAATATGTGACCTTAACAATATAACTTACCACAAAAATGAGTTAGCTTAGAGGCATCTTGTATTCTCCATACAAGTATTGCATGGAATTGAAATTGTCTTTGCTCTATTGGTTTAAAGATGTCATTCATAGTGATTCCATTCCATAACTTCAAAAACTCATCAATAAGGAGCTCAATATACATGTTCATATCTTTAACTTGGTATTCATATCTTTAACTTGGTACTTACCTAGTATTTGAATGAATATAAACATTACATAATTAATATGACCATTTTGATGCACTATTTATAAATTAATTTAAATAACCATTAAATGAAAAAATACTTGGTACAATCTTTGACAATATTGTGTGCTCCCTCTTTATGGACATCCAATTAGAAATGTTATTGTCAATAACAACTGCATTGAGTAAATAGATCTCATATCTCCAAATGGATTAAAACCTTCCGCTACCAATGCAAGCTTGAGATTATGAGGTTCTTCTTTAAAGTGTGGTCATTTTTCTTCTATCTCTTTAAATATAAAACCATCCATAAGCATTCACATAATATCATCTTGATTTCTATTGCATGCATGGTAATCTATAAATTGTGCCAAGATAGAGCACCTAACTAATCGTTCAAGATGTGAAATAATGAGAATGTACTGAAAAACCTTGTGAGGCACCCTTTATATTATTTAATCTGACCAATGTCTACTAATATGAAAATCAAAGCATTCTGTTGCAAATTTATGTTGTTTATGATATAAAATGTGATCATTGAGACACGTATCTATTGTCTGATACTTCATTCCAATTTGATTCATAATAGTAGACAATTCTCAGTACGAATGAGGTAGAATGTTTGATGGTGATAATAAAAATTTACCTATCAACCTACAACCACAAATATGAATTGTTAATATAATGAATAGTAATGGTATGCTAACATTAAAGATGACAAAAATGGCATACCTTATCATATATGGCATTGCTACATTGGATAAACCATTCATAACCTTCAAGTTCACCAACAACACTATAGCAAAGAGAAGTGTTGTTTGGGAGCCTTGGTATAAGGGCTTGTGTGCCTTCTCAAGTATAGGTATATCAAGATCATCTTCATCATCATTATCAAATGTGCTAGTACCATCATTGTTAGCATCTTCATCAATTGCGCCAGTACCATCTTCTTCAATCATGTCCTCTAGCACATTATCATTCTCTTCCATGAGAGTGTTATCTTCAACTTGGATATTCACTCCTCTATGTTCCTCTAAATGGTAATCCACATTCACTAATAAAAAAAAATCATGGCCCCCTTCAATGTGACCATGTTGCCTACATTGAATCTGGGTTGTTGTGATTAGAATTCTTCAACTCTTTAAGCCCTTACAATTTGTGCAAGGACAATTACATTTATCAACTGTTCTTCAAAATTGAGACCACAATCTAGTAATTGTCTTGTTATTTTGTTCTAGGCTCATATTGCTAGGCATGGTCTTTCTTCATAGGAAAATATATCTAAAAAATTATTGGACATGTTGTACTTAATGTTTATATTTTCACATATAGTTTTGAAATAAAAATTTGGTCACCTCACTCAAATTCACCCATATTATGTGTCAAGAGAAATTATTTGTAGAGATCTAACCTAGATATTAGAGGTTACTAATGATTCTAAATGGACCAAACTAAAAGATAATCTTCAGCAATATTTCATTTATATATATTTCTTGAACACGTCTCTTAGTTATACAAGAGTAAGCAAATTTTAGTGTATTTAAACTATTACATTCACTCAACTTCTCTCCTGCTAATCAGTGAGTGTAGCCATTCATTGAGTAGTAGTAGATTTTATAATTTAGAATTTATTTATGTGTAGCCTTTCATTCCTCATCATTCTCTCAATGGAATCTATATATTCAATGGTAACACCATGCTTTAAATACACATTATGTCTAGACTCCAGAGGCCAAACCTTCATGATGCTTAGGTTTCTAATATTTAGCATGGGAAAGGAACTTGGAAAGGAACTACACTAATTTTTAGTGAGAGGATTTTATTACATCATACCTAGGTTCACCATGCTCCAAAGACTAAAGAGGCTGGCAATTTTCTTATCCTCTTCAACAATTCTAAAATTTATGTTAAATATCACAGTAACAAGTAGATACCTTCTAAATTATAAAACATGCTAAAATTGTACATTATAGACATTCAAAATTTACCAAAAGCATATACACAATACAGTGACAAAGAGCCATGCCCAACTAAAGAGCACAAGTTAAGATGCATAAGCCCATATCTATGGCAAGTTTCAATAAAAGGATTTAATTGTGCAATGAATAAGTTCACATGTTCCAAAGAATGAAGAGGAGAGCATTTTTCTTAATCCCTTGACTAATTCTAAAATATATATTAGATATCATGGTTATAAATAGATACCTACTAAAATCAAAAACATGATAATATCATACATTATAGGCATTTTGAATGTACCAAAAGCATATACTCAATACACTAACAAATGATCCCTACGCACCTAAAGAGCACAAGTTACAGTGCATAAGCCTACAAAAAAGGTTAGCAAGTCTATATACATGATTGGTTGCATGGACACAACATAGCTGATATGGAGCCTCCTGTGGTTGTAGAAATTGTACCAAATATACCAATCCACAACAATCTATAATTTAAATCTCATACCCACCATGGAGAAAAATAATTGGTTTAACCCTAAATACTTTTGCATAGATTTTTCTATGCAAAATTTATGTACTTCTGCAAAATGAAAATGATACATATATATCATTCCAACCTATAAGCATTCATAATATTTGAGAAACATGAATTTACCTAAGGGTCATGGTATGCCAAAAAATTGTTCCTATACAGTCCAAGCATAGACCAAACAACAAACTCCTGCCACCAAACAAACCTGCCAAATAAACTTGCCAAAAGACAAAATGATGAATACAATTTTCTTTTTTTCATTATGAACATAATTTGGTCAAAATTTTGACGAAATTAGGCATAAAAAGACCTAATTTGGTCAAAATTTTGACCAACACGAGCATAAAATCAAAAAATAAAAAGAAATTATAGGCCAATATAGCCTTTGCTCAAAAAATTTGGTTGAAAAATAAGGGGAAATGTACTAGTGATAGCAAAGTTCATCCTCACATCCTCCTATGGCTTCTCTGATATAGGTAATGTCTTATATAACCTTATATTTTGTTTTCTCCCTTTTGCATCTAACATAGTCTACAACTTTGTACAAACTTCTTGACATCTTGCTACAACTGTAGTAAGTAATAAGTCTCACTAACTATAGAAATGGTTTTATCTTGACCAAAAGTCCACAAATATTGTTAAAACTTTTGATAAATTTTATGTAAAATTCATCCAAACCATGAAAATATCTTACCTCAATAGCACTCCTTGGAGTAGGCCCTTTGAGGATAGTATTCGCTTTCACTAGATCTATTTTTAGACCTTCTACTACAAGTAGATATCCTAGATACACTTAATTATTTTTCACAAAACTACACTTCTTCAAATTAATCAACAACTTATCTTCACTCAAATCCTCAAACATCCTAAAAATATTCATTATATGCTCCTCCAATGTCTTACTAAAGACTATTTAGTATTGTGCTAGATTAATTTAATTTAATTAAAATATATTTTTACCATGTAAGATTTAATTAATGCTAGTAATGTTTAGAATGTGATTGATAGCATTAAATTAATTAGTATTAATTTAGTGAAATTTAAGATTTATTTATTAATATGTATAAGATAAGTTAGTGTGTAAGTATTATTTAATTTTATTTCATTTCGACAATGTTATTTCTTAATTTTAAAAGGTAGTAATGTTGTTCCTTTATAGTTAATGGTGTTTTAATAAAGAAGCAAATAAGAGATAGCTAAAAGATTTTGTTTGAGTTGTTTTAATTTTCAAATATGTTTAATAACCTTTTGAATTTGATTTCTATAATTATAGTTATTGATGTTTTAATAAATAGGGAATTAGTAACTTTAATTAAATAGGAATTTAATTTCTATGACTAAATAGATGTGATAAAATTAAATTTAAAACTAGTAACATGTTGGTAAATAGATTTGATCTTTCAAATTATAACTCTTAAATGCCCAACTCAAAACAATATCTGATCACAAATAGTTGGAAAGCCACTTGTTTATGAATTGGCTTCCCTTTGAATTGGTAGGTACAACTCCCTAAAATGGATTTGCAATGAATTATGTTTTCTTCCTAAATTACTTTGGGGGTATGTTCTTAACCTAAGAATAGAAAAGGTATAACCATGCTACACCTAAATAGAATCTAACTCAGGCAAATAGAAGTTTCTGAATACCAAAATGGTGTTATGCATTCACACATCTTATGAATTCATAAAACTTATCTAAATAATAGATAATACTGAACTAAGTGAATTTGAACTTGAATTGTGATTACTAAATTGAAAACATTGAAGGGATTTCCCTTTGAATAAACAATAACAACACCTATTATATTCATTCCTTGTTTCAAAAAAGGGGAAGTGAAACTTTGTTCTTTCCTCATTTCAACTCAACCAAAAGAGAAAATGTAAAACTAAATATAATAGCCATTGGAATAGAAAATGATTGACATAAAATACCATTCAATTGTCTTTGCAACAAAAAGTACTTCACACCAAAAATTTGCCGACCTTTCATTAATCTTTCAATTTCATACATATAGAGTTTCAAGATGACCATTACAATAGAAGCTTAATCAGTTCATCTCCTAAAAATGACAAATGGCAAGATGCTAGTTTGTTGTATTACAAAATTACAAAAGAAAATGAAAAGAGGGCATAATATGAATCATTTAGACATCTTCCCCTTTTCTATTTTTTCTCTATATGCCTTAGCAGCAACTATTACTAGAATTGGCTCCTCATCATGGGCACATGTATATTGGTGAATCTCAAGAGCCATTTTGAATTTTTCCTTGCTAGCTCTTTCACAACATTGAACTAACTTGGCAACTCTTCTATAGCCATGTGTATACAACCATTGAGTGTCTGGATTTTTGCAATTCTATTTTGATTACTGGAAGTCACTCTAGACATATTATCCAAAAATGTAGAAAAGTTATTTTTCATTATATCTACTCCAGTGAGAGCCTTCCCTTGACCACTAGTTTTTTAATTAGTTTGTAACCCTCTCATAAGTTTGAATACTCTATCTTGAGTCTTCCTTGCTTTATCCTCTATTTCCTTGAGTCCCTTCTTAGCCAACTAGATCATCTCTAGCTTGAACTACATACTTTGGAGCCATTCAAATAGAGGTTCATTTCTATTCTTCAAAATATTCACTTCAACTACTTATTTTTCTTTCATTTGGATGATCATCTTTAGAAGAGAGATGCAGTCATCACATTTGACCCTTTCTCCAGCTGGAGTATTGCTATTAGACATGATGTTTTCCTTTTCTATTTCCAATCTGAGGATAACATTACTGATTTTATCTATGAGAGAAACTCCTTCTTGTTTGAGTTTCTCAATCCATTATTTTCCAATCTAACTGAAGTGTCTATCCTCTTGAAGTTGAGAAATGAGAACTTGTACTTTAGTAGTAGTAGGACTCTAGGTTACTGACACACCAGAGATCATTGCCAGCGGGGTGACTAGTTGCCTGATGAATTTGTTCAACTCTTCTATCTCCACTTTCATTTTGATCTTTGATAACTTAAGGCTTTCCAATTTTCCTTCTATTACTTCATTAATTGACCTCCATAGGCCAACCTTTGTGTCATGTCTGTCCTCTCCAAGATCAATTGAATGTAGAGTGAAATCATCAGTCATCATGTCCTTGATTCTCCCTCCTTTATTTGGCTTGGCTATTTCCATTGTCAAATGCCCTATTTTTGGATCTTGCCCAAGTATTGACAAAGTCTTTTGCTTCATAAATTTTGTCAATGTAGTCCCAAAATGAACTACGAGAGATACAATATCTTTTGTGGAAACACTTTCATCCTTTCTCTTTCTCTTCCTTTCCAAATTATCTTCCAACCAAGAGTCTATTCTTATCACTTTGGAAGCTATTCCAAGTGATTCAATAGTGAACAAATTTTTCTTAACTAGAGTTATTATTATATCAGCTGAAGAAAAAGAATTTTTTAGATCTTGATAGAAGAACCTTGAAGAAGTCTAGTCTTTCTCCACTTCTAGAATCTTCTTTGTTGCCTCATCTAACTTAGTAGATTCATTGCTACTACTCTTTCCATCCCCTAAGTCTACAATTTGTATAGGGGAACCACTTGGCCTCATAAGCGAAGCACTTACTAATGGAATGAGGCTATGATGAGGAGATGGAACTAGAGTGATATGCAGATAAGGAGTAGGGGTAGTGTGAGGAGATGGAACTAGAGTAGTATGAGAGGATGGGACAGGAGTGGAGGCACTATACTTTGGCTCTTCCTTCTTCTTCTCTTCAGTGCCAATCTAGGTTCCTATGACTAGTAAGGAACCATCATGATAGGTCTTAGCTATAGAGACATTCTTATCTAGAGGTTGATCACCTCCTCTTGAGGGTTGAGCTAGCCCTTCAATGGAAGTTATGGTCACACTTGGTGTAGAGCTCTAAGATAAAGTAGGCATTGCAGTTGCTAGAGAAGCTTGAGTGGTTGCACCTTTATTTTGGCTCCTCTTGGTTGTCCACTCAAACCATTTTCCTATTCTCTTGATGATTCTAGCCATCATGATATCATGATTCTCTTCCACATCCACATATAGCTTGAAACTAATAGGGATCCCCCTTACATAGTCAAATAGGTATTGCTATACATATTTTGACCATCATCCTTCAACATTGAGATAAATACCATATGTATTTACTTGTTCTACTGTGAGCCTGGTGAAAGCACGATCTTGGCTCTCCAACTCATTTTTGCAATCTGCCTAATAATCTTCTATAGTGGTGACATGCTTGATCACACTCCCAATTTGTAGCACCTCTCTTGCATATACATTTGGATTGAACATGGGTCTCACAACCTCATATTCTTCCAACTTGTACTTAGTCTTAAATTCCTTGAGCATATTTTTGGTATTAGACCAAGACTCGCAACTGTAAGCTCCAACCTTCATAGGGAATTCATACCCTTTCTTTTTCAAGCTAGTGCTCAACATATTTACCTAGATCGCTTGTCTTGCAATCTCTATCAATACAATCAAATCACTTGGGTATCTAGGAAACTTCAAAGGAAATCTATCAAAAGCTACAAGACGCAAATATGAAAAGGATGAGAACTAAATAAAGTAGCTACCAAACTCACTAATGGCCACCATTACTTCTTGGTTGAACCTCCTCTCTAGCATCCCTGGAGTTCCCTACAAATCCTCATTGTAAATGAGTCATTAACTCTAACATATTCTGCATAGCTATTCTATAATTGTAACCATCGATAAAATTCATAACTTTTCACATCATTAGTGAATTTCTCTATTCTAGGAAGGCCTAGCCACAATTGTAGAGAAGCTAACATATAAATCAAGAAAGAAGACATGTAGAAGGTATTGTAAAAATTTGCAGCACTAAGGGCTTTGGATAGATGCTCACTTACCTTAGATGCCCAATCAACATAATGTGTATCTAAACAGATGATTTGTACCAAAAAGAAATATTGTTCAACAAAATTGAGTGCTTCTACCTCACCTTTCAATTGATGTAAAAGAGCAAGAATTTCTACAATCTTGGGCTTTAGATTGTTGTAAAAAAGAGTCTTAGGAACTTTACTTTTATCTCCCCATGGCTTTTGGAACCAGGACCTCATAATTTCCTTTTGCCACACCATTTTCTTCAAAGAGAACTTGGACATGGTTCCTCCTATTGTCAACTTAGAAAATTCTTCTCACTCTAGAACCCAAAGGAAATTTAGTATAGTTTGCCTATCAATGGAGATTAAAACTGTATGGTCAAGAAGCAAGATTTGTCTAGTGTCCGAGTTGTAATGATTTATACATTTTACAATTAGCTCAGGAGTTTGAACCACCACTAGAAATCTAGGTAGCTCCACTAGCCTACTTCCCCAGAGCTTATTAGTTATGGGGTGAATTGGCCCTAACCTCAACCTCCTTTGAAAGTCTTGCATGTCAAAGAAATAGAGCGAGGTGTTTATAACATTCTACAATGTAGACTTGATCCCATTTAGCCCATCAAAACTGACAAATCTAGTAGCCATTTTATCTGAGATGAAGTGAAATGAAACCTTAAAATTGAAAGTAGCTTAGAGAGTAGAGTTTACAAGTATAAGAGCTTTGAAAATGATATACAATTCAATAGCATAACAATTTAATAAAAAGTAGTAATTTGAAAAACTGTTATGATCCTCTCTATATAGAAATCCTAATTCACCCCTTAATCTTCAAGATTCGTGCCACATGAGTGAATTAAAGGATGAATCTGTTGGATTAGTAAATGTGGGAGTTTCTAATAAATTTTTCCATGTATTTTCACTATTTTTGTTCACCCAATGGTAACTTTCTTTTATTACATACTTACTTTTCCATTTTTTACCATGTTCCAGAGAATTAAGAATGGAGTACTTCGTAGGGAAATATTCGCTCAACCAGATTTTGCTCAAAATACCTTCCCAAATGTGATTAACTTGTTTCCATTACCATTTTAAAGTATCTTGTGATCAATCTATCTTGATTTCTCAATAGATGCAGAAAATTGCCTTCCAGGGTTGGAAACCCACTAAGGAGAAAGAAACTTTTATTTTTTTGCCCTTGCCTTTATTCTCACTTTACCTTTTAAGTCAATTTTCCTCTAAGCTTTGGAAAATCTCAAAAGGGCTGTGAAAATGAAAAATAAATTCAGTTACTTTCTTTTCTCTCTCACAAATGCCTTTATCAAAAAACTAACTTCATGGGTTGAAAGCCCGCTGTGGAGAAGTTACTTCAGTGTTTTCCGCTAGAGGTGATTTTGAGCACTATGATAAATCCAGAGTGCCTCCCAAGGTGGAATATTGTAATATAGGGACAATCTATCCATAAAAAAACTCATTTCCTTCTTGCTTCAGCTTGTAAACCTCATTTTTTGATTTCTACGGGAAATCACCTTGACGGATCGAAAGTCCATTGAGGAGAAGGCAATGTTGGATTCTCTACAAGCTTCATTTTCTTTATGTACAAACTATAATAAGCCCCAAACAAGTTCATCCTCAGAAATAACTTTGTGAAATTCATTATAAAACACAAGAATCTCCATCAAATTTCATAACAACAAGGAAAACCCACCCGGTTATGTAATGCAAGAGAAGGGAAAAGGTGAAAAAATAGATGGAGAAACTTTTCACTTGAGAGGAAAGAACTAGACTTGGACATACCTAGACCAAACTAAGACTCAAGATAATTTTATACTTTGCAAAGTGGGCACAGGATGAAAAGTGGGGCAATAGCTGGCTCTAACTGGGGACTTGGGTTGAGCATACCCAAGCAAGGAACTCAAAATTTCTAGTTTTGCAAAGAAGATAAAAGGTGGCAACACAAAAAAACATAAGCAAGACAAGGAAAATAAAAACAAAAGCAAGGGAAAAAGACTAACTAGGAAACACAAAAGAAACTAAACCTAACTATAATACAATATAGGGGTTACCTATTCTCAATTTGTAATTTGTTAAAGCTTTAGATCCTGACCATTATAGGTTAGGGGTGGTACTTCACCATCTTCATACACCAACTTAAAAGAATTATTTTCAAATTTCTGATGAATTATGAATGGACCTTTCCATAAAGTATCAAACTTCTTACACATTCCTTTTGGAGTGCTTCATTTATCCCAGAGTAGCACCCTATCTCCTACCATGAATTTTTGGGGTCTTGCTTTCTTATCAAAAAGATCCTTCACTCACATCTAATGTTGCATAATGTGATCTACAATTTCTTCCCTTTCCTCTTCAAGTTTGCTCAAGTACAAAATCCTCTTCTTTAGACCATCTTTATAAACATCATCTTTGATCACTATTCCAAGTTTATTTGTGGCTAATTCCAGAGGTAAGGGGAGATTAGCCTCAGTCCCACAAACTAATTCAAAAGGAGATATGTCAATTTCCCTTTTAGGTGTCACTCTATTTTCCCAGAGCACTTCATGAGTCTTTTTGTGCCAAGTCTTTTGATTATCCAAAACCATTTCTTAACAATATTCATCAAATTCTTGTTACTAGACTTGGCTTGACCATTTCCTTGAGGGAAATAATCAGATGAATGACTTATGGTGATCCCATACTTAAAGACAAAATTGGTAATTTTATCTAAAGAGAAATAAGATGCATTGTCCATCACTAATTTAATGGGAACACCGAACCTAATCAATACATTATCCTTTATGAATTTGGATACCTCCTCAAAAGTAGTTTTCTTGGTAACTTCAGCTTCTACCCACTTAGTGAAGTAGTCAGTTGCCATTATCATGTACTGGTGACTGGCACTAGATGCTAGACTAATTAGACCAATAAAATTGAGACCCCATTGTTGAAAAGGTCCTTCAATGATGACAAGTCTCAATGGTAGAGCAGCTAATTGAGGACACCTAGAGAACATCTTGGACTTCTCACATTTTTCTACCTAGGCATAGGCATCTTTAAAAATCCTAGGCTAGTAATAGCACTACCTTAGTATTTTAAAAGCTATGACTAAAGATGAGAAATGTCCTCCACAAGCTTCATCGTGAAATGTTCTCAACAACTTTTCTTGCTATTATTTGTCTACACACCTAAGAAAAGTGTCATCAATACCTCTTTTGAATAATTCACCATCCCAAATCACATATTTAACTGATTTTAGTTTAAGATCTCTTCTTTGTCTTGCAATTAGGCCTTTTGGACATTCACCATATGTTAGTAGATAAGAAATATTCTCAAACCATGAATCATAGAGACCTATAGCTAAAACCAATTGCTTCTCCCCCAATTCTTCTAATTCTTCAATGATCTTGTTTTCTATAATCGTCTTGCGTAGAGCATTTCCCCTTATTAGCTTGGTAGGCTTGATTTCTATATCATACTCCTATATTTTTGCTACCCATGCTCCTCTAACATTACAACCTACATCCTATTGTGTCAACACACTTTTTACCGCTACATCTGGGACAAAGACTACAAAATGTGAATGTTGGATATAGAATCAAAAACTTTTTACTGCCTTAACCACCACATAAGCATGCTTTTCAATTTGAAAATGTTTTAATTCATGATTCTTCAAAGGTATGCTCATGAAAGCTATTGGGGCCTATACCCCTTCATCATTTTATTGCATAAGAATCATTGATAGAGTATGTTTAGAAGTGTAAGAATAAATGATAAAATATTGTTTATAATTTGGGTGACATAAAACTAGGGCATTCGCAATAGAAATTTTTATATCCTAAAAGGCCCACTTTCCCGCCTCATTCCATTTGAAATTTGAATTCCCTTTCATCATATCCACTATATGTTTAGTGGTTTTTGCAAAATCAAGCACAAACCTTCTAAGGAAATTCACTTGCCTGAAGAATGATTTAACTCCTATTTTATTTGAAGGCAATCTTAATCTTTGAATAGTTTCCACCCATTCATGGTCAATTCTAATGCCTTCCTGGGACACTATATGACCTAGGAGTTTTCCTTTTGTCACACAAAAAATTGATTTCTTTGGATTGAGAGAGATTCCATGTTCTTGGCATCTTTGTAAAACTTTCTTCAAATCTTCGATGTGATCTTTCCTCTTTTTCAAGAATACAGTGAGGTCATCTAGGTATATAACTATAATTCAATCCTTTAGATCAAAAAACATCTTACTCATACACCTTTGGAACATAGCACCAGCATTGATAAGCCCACAGGACATTCTATGATATGAAAATGTACCCCAAGGAGTGGTGAATGCCATTTTATGCTGATCCTTTTATTCTACTTAACCTAATTGTAACCTAAGAACCCACCAAGCATAGACATCATTTTAGACCCTACAACTGTTTGTAGCAATTAATCCATATTAGGAAGAGCGAAGTTATCTTTTAGAGATGCCTAGTTCAAATTGTGAAAATCAACATAGATCCTTATCTCTTCTTTCTTCTTTCTTACAGGTAATATATATTAGCTATCCAGGTAGAATAATGAATGGGGTAAATAATCCTTGCCTTTAACATTTTATCTACCTCCCATAAAATAGCATTCACAACCTTAGGATTATAATTCATTTGTTTTTGTTGGAAAGGGACTGCATCAAGCTTAAGTAGAATTTGGTGTTTTACCTTCCCATCCCTTTAACTTTTCAAATCCTCATAACTCCAAGAAAAAATATCTCTATATTCTATGAATAAATTTTTTGTAGCTTCTTTCTCTTCAGGTGAATAACATTTCCCAATATTCATCATTTTGGTATTATGAATATCTCCAATGTTTACTCCCTCATATTCACCCATAGTAGGTCCCTTTTCTACTTTCTTTTTCTTTATGTAAGCATCATGTCTATTAAATAGTTTTTCTAAAGCCACAAAATATGGGGGAATAATATTACCTTTCAACTGATATTCTCCATTTGATTATGTTTCTGATTGACATCAGAGCTTTTATGATCACTTCCACTAGATTCACATTTACAACTAGACTTATCATTTTCCTAAAATAGCTACAAACTCTTATCATCATTGAAGACCTACTAGGATTCTACGTTGTCTAGACTGGAGAATCGGTACACAATTTCAATCTGATACCTTTTATCTTTGAAGTCTAGATGAGGAAGTAATAGGGATGCAAATATTGCAAGGGAATCAACCTTAGTGTTCATTTCCCTTAGGACTGCTTCAATGGAGAAGGTGTCTAGGCCTTCTATCTTGTCCCAAACTTTATTTTTGTAATTCTTCAACTTGTGATTTTTCACAAAATATTGTCCTTTTATTTGTTTCACAATGAGCTTTGCATCACCTTGATCTTTTAGGATCTTTATCCCTCTTTCTTTTGCTATTATTATCCCTAGTAGTAAAGCTTCATACTCTGCAGTGTTATTCATATTCTCAAATTCTAATTTGAAGGCCATGGATTTAGGTTCTCCTTCAAAGGATATCAACACTACACCTACTCTAGATCCTAAAGAGGCACAACTTCCATCAAATTCAAGTGTCCATATACCTGATGCATCTTTATTTTCATTAGAAACTTTTCCGCTTTAATTTTCATCTCTCTATTCATCCAAAGCCTCTTCAATAAACAACATGTAGTTGCCAAATTCCAATTCTTGATATAGAATCTGAGCTTTAGGATCATCTAATTTCAAGACTATAAACTTTACCTTTTCTTCAGGTTCTAATTTGACTTTCTTATTCCCAATAGGTATCACTACTTGAGACTAGTCTAGCTTTATTTCTCCTCCTAATTCTCAATAGAAACTCCTACTTAAAAGTAGTCCATAGCTCACTAGAATGTTAGCTACATAAGAGCTTCTTTTCTAGATGTGAAGATAAGGCTACCTAAGCATCTTTAATTTGCTCCAGCAAGGGAACTTACTTAGCATCCATTGAATAACATCTCCCATGCACTTTAGTGAGATTAAGACCCAAGGCCTTGGCTAAAGAATAAGGCATAACATTATCTGATGCACCCAAATCTATTATATAATTGTTATGTTTACATCCATTGATATACAGTGAGATATAAAAAGGATCGAGCTTTTGCACTAGAGATGTTTCTAAGACAATAGAATCTTCTTGATTAAATAGACTAGATGTCAAGGTTTCATCTTCTTTTTCAACAACCACACCATGATTCAAATCTGATGTGTTTCCTTTACACTGGTCTACTAGTCTCTTTAGCTCAGAAGGGTGTGACTTCAAATAATCTATAGGGGAAATTTGAATTTTTGATTCTTCATAGAATTGAATGAAATCAAAGGGTGTTTTTTTCCTTACCTATTTGTGAAGAATATGCTCCTTGATCAGTATGTACATTACTCGTCAAAGGACTAGAGTCATTATTGTGAGCATGGCTAAAAGATTGATTCTTCAAGCGTTGGCCCTGAGTAAGAACTGTTTACAAAGTTCCATCGATGGTTTCATAACATTCACCTTTTAATTCAGAATCTAACTCGTATTCTAAAAATTAATTTTTAGAGTTGCCATTTGAATAGGAATTGGGCTCTTAAAAAGGAGTTGCAATGTTCAATTCATTGGTAGATAATAGCTTCATCACACGAGTATTCTTTGGACAACTCTTGCTATCATGATCTGTGGTCAAGTGAAAAACACACATATTTCCCTTCTTCAGTGCCACTTCAATTTGCAGCTTGGGTTGTGAACCTATGAGCTAGAAGAATCTACCTTCATTGTTCCTTCATGGTGAGTTATGATAATTTTGTTGATAGGAATTATTGAATTTGGGTAACTATTTGATTACTACTACTAGCTCATTCGACAATTTTTGAATCATCTCCTCAGATGACGTGGTATTACTAGAACTTCCTTTAGTTTGAAGTTCTCATTTCCACTTTCTTGCAAAAATCAAATCATCCTCACATTTGATTGCTTTCTTTTGTGTGTCAGCTAGATCCATGGGATGTGCTATCCTCAAATCATAATTGATATCTGGAGGCATCACACTAATGAAGAAAGTTTTCAAATTACCAGCTGTGGGTCTATCAGCAGTTGGAATTCTGTTGATAATCTTGTTGAACTTGGCAACAAAATCTCTCATGCTCATAGTAGGTTTCTTTTTAATCAAAGTCAACTATGTCAAAAAGGCATGTTCATCTTCTACAATTTTGAACCTTATCTCAAAGGTTGCTCTCAATGTATCCCAATCAGTTATTGAGCCATTAGTTAGATGATAAAACCAATCTATTGCACTATCCATGATGGTCTCTATGAACAACCTTACAACAACATCTTCATGTCCAACCCCTAAGATATGAGTGGCTACAAAGAAAGCTTTAATGTGTTCATCTGTAGTAATTTTGTCATCACCTAAGAATTTAGGGAAATTTTTCCTTGAACCAGTTGGGAGTGGATGATAAGCATTTAGCACTAATGGCCCTATTCTCACAGCCCATGGAGCAGCCACGATTGTCTTGATAGTATATGGTAGGAAATTAACAATTGGAGGAGTAGTAATTTTGTGTAAAGCTAATACCTAATAGGTAGAATGTGAAGTGCTAGTGGCTTGATTCCTAACAAGGGAAGGTGGCCTACTCTAGCTTTTATTTTCACTTTTTCACTTTGGAACATCTAAGAAAGGAAAACCAAGCTCTATAAGCTTATAAAAGATAGGGTCTTGCCCATCCTATTCCTTCATACTTATGAGGAACCTAATTTGTTATAGGATGTTGGGTTAGTTTTATCTGTAATGCCCCGCCCAGAGATCCTTGGAAACAAGGATTCAAATCAAGCCAAGATATATTTTTTTTTTTTACAAGTATGAATGCACATGACAACATCATATAGGGATCACAACGATCACAATAGAAGACTTCAACACAATCCTAGCAACCAACGAATCTCCAAAAGCCACTACCTAACTGACACACCCAAACAAAAGCCAACAACATAGGCTCAAAGAACGCCCAAAAGGGTATCCAAAACAATTCTCAAAAAGATCAGATCACTAAGAAAAGTGCCCGCTGATGGCACGCGCAAGTTTTTCACAAAAATTGTGCGACACTTTTTACTAAGGGAGGGCGACACTTCTCCCTTACTGCGTGCGACACTTCTCAAGAAGGCATGCGATATTGGAAAAGTATCGTGCAACATTTCTCATAAAGCCATGCGACACTCTTCCAGTGTCGTACGACATTTCTCTAGTAATGCATGTGACACTTTATAGTATCATACGACATTCTTTCTATGGGCGTGTGATACTTTATCAGTGTCACACAATGCTGAACAAATGTCGCCCATAGAAAGTAAAAACACTTCCCAAACTCAAAAGTGGAGAAAAACTGACAAAAGAACCTCCACACCGAGGAGTACCGAATCCACAAAGGCTTGAGGAATGAACACTCAAATGCAAGAACAACATGGAAAGAAGAACATCAAACCATCTAAACTACAACAACATAGAACACACTGAATATAAACATCATAGAGAACAAAAGCAACATCGCAATGAATAGAAATACATCTCAGGAATAAAACAACCAAACTAAGTACGCGGTTCCTCCCAACCATCAATAGCATCATAAGACCATCGTGGGTCCTAGCCATCCCCTGTGTGTAACATCCCAAGCCACCGACCAAATCGTTAGTACTGTCGTAATAAGGATGTCACTACTAAAACATGCAACAATATAAGCATAAGGAAATCTAACATGCTAGTAGTAAAGCATAAGATAATCCTACAGTAGATAACATCACCTATCACATGCAAAACGACAGTAAGCAACAGATATACTACTAAATCAAATAACATCATCTAATCATATGCTAAACATCATAATAAGGGAATGCGCCAAATAAAATAACATCATCTAAACATGATATACAAGCATCCCAATGAAATAATAAATCATAAGAAAGCATACTCTGATACCCAAAGTACCAAGTGAAGACATCCAACAATGGTCGCACTAGGATAAAAGATCGTCTCTGTACACCGATCCCTAACAGTGGTGAAGGTAGCTACGCCTCCCAACCACGTGGCACCCGTAGGTCCACACCCGTCATTTTGATGGAGACAATGATCCAACCACAAACACTCATAAAGCACAACATCCAAGGCTAACACTCACGCCAGACAGTATGATGGTTGAACCAAGAACCTAAGACAATGCAAGGAGTAAAGGTTCTGGTCAGACACTCAATAGGCTACTATGTAGGGGCTGACATCCTGGAGAGTCGCTTGGCATCAAAAAGCCCAAGCTCGAATCGTGTGTCCTCAAACTTAAACGGGTGCTCACACATTGTGTCCTCGAACTTAATCAGGTGCTCACACATTTTTCTTATCTTAAGTTTTATTAACAATCACACATTTTATTTAGTTATCACTTATATAAAGCTTCCTCTGCCAACCCATGATGCCATGATCATCAAGCTACGATATAGAAGCCCCCTCCAGATGCTACCCTACCCTACCCATGCTCATCCTACAACAAGTGCCTGTGGGCATGCATACTCACATCCCAACCCCAATGATCATAACTTTTGAAAAAATTTACAGAAGATCGGGCCTCGCAAGTCACCCAACAAATGTACACGCACATACTCATGTGTGGCGCACCACCATCACGAAGATCATAACACAAGGATAGGAATGAGAACAAAATGCAAAGAAAACATCCAACTGAAAGCAACATGGGAAGGACAGATTCTACACGAATCCCAAAGCCAATAAAATCATACATCATGGAATCACTCAACCGGCCTCAATCCGAGAGTATGAATTCTACATGAATCCCAATGATGCAACAAGACCAAACATCATGAACTCACTCAACCGGCCTCAATCCGAGAGTATGGATTCTACACGAATCCTAGCATTCATGAACAAAAGGCAAAGGTCCAACAAAAACCATAATAGGTGTAAAATCACTCAACCGAACACAACGTCGGGAGTACGGATGCAAGACGCATCCCAATGTAACATAAAAGGTACAAAAGTGCTCTAACTGATATCCAAATGGATCATCAAGGTCCACGACCCACATTGTGCAAAGAAAACTCGAGAAAACAGGGCAACACGCAAAACGAGGTAAAAACCCCAAAAATTTGGAAAACTAGAAAATTAAAACCCATTTGGCCTTTGGGTTCAAAAACCCCAAAAATCCAAAAATAAATGGAATCAAACACCGTATGCAAAAACAACCAGCATAACGGTGCAAAATCCCAAACCCTCATCCCAAAAAAATAGGGAAATGTTCATACCCACCCAACCGGGTAGAACTAGCATATAGAAATGGAGGGGGACACTAGTTCTCAGCCTCCAAACAAACGGCTACCAAAAACAGAAGCAGAAATGGAGCAGAAACAATAAAACGAGAAAGCCCTACCTCACAGCCAAAAGGGCAAAACGGGAATCTGAACCATAAAATAAATATCCTGCAGAAGTAGCTGAAAATCACGTCAATCCAAGGTTTCCTCGAGCTGGATCCAATGAGCCCAACCTCGCAATGATCCCACGCCTGTAGCTCCCACAACGAACAAACAAGTAAATCTTCATGAAGAGGATTTTGGGTTTTACTCTCCAACTTTCCCATTTGAAAGTGAGAAGTGAGGAATTAAATTCCTTTTTGGATATTTATTCACTTTTCAGGTGAATAATCGATTAGGGCATTTAACCAGCCAATCCAATTAAACCCCGAATCGACCCAAACAAAAATAGGCTATTCCTATAAATAGGAATTCATCTATGGAAAAGCTGCCAAAAATTAAAATAAATCAATTAAAAAGCCTGAAAACCCAAAAACACATAAATCTCCTAAACAACTTTTGCGACAAAGTGAAACTCTAAATGCACAGACACGCTTACTGGTCTAATCACATAATGCAAATGAGTTCGGATTTAATAATCACCGAAAGGTTTAAATTAAACATTTAATTAAGGATACGTCGACCATACAAAGGCGACATTGGTAAAATATGAATGGCTGAATCACTAACTCCATGTGCCACTGCCATGGATATAAATCCTGCACACTAAACAACACGATCAAGTGCAATTGCATATAATAACATAGCCGAAGCAATAAATGCATTAAATCACCTAATTTAACCATTTATTTAATTATATTAAAATAATCTATTTACATCACTCACGTTCGCATAAAGCATAACAACATAGGAATGAAGTAAATAACCATAACATTAAATCCATCACATAACATAATAAGAGATATGTCCAAATACCAGATAACTAGATAACATCATAAAACACACTGTCATCTCAAAATGGCATCATCATGTAATATGATTAACTGAACAACATAGTAGTCTAATATCTATGATACTGGAATCAAAGAGTAACATTTGACCCTCAGGTCCTCTCAAAAGTAAAACATCACATAAGAACAGATATTTCTCAGATCAAAATAAAACAAGGTAAATGTCCGCAGCACATAACCAAATAATCCAACAAGAACAATCCATTCTAATTACTTAAGCATTTAATAATGATTGATTACTCTACATTAAAAAGGCATTTAAAACACATAAGCAAACACAGTCAAAAACATGACTAACCACTGCTATAGGAACCTAGTCCAGTGTAGCATGGTAAAAGAACATAGTGCAATCTCTACACAAATCTCAGGGTAATCACGGAACAACCTCATGATACCACATCGATCCTGGTAACCACTGACACAAACCTCAGTGAACCAAAAATCGCATCATAATCTCAAAGATCAGTCAAAAGCATAATCAAAGCAACTGATACAGAAACATAAATCCAAACACCTCAATGGTGTAGACCACTCAGGGTCACAATCATGATCCCATCAAAACAAAAGATCAGCAAGGTTGCATCCATCAGGACGACTTACAAAAGTCAAATGGGAGAGGCACTACATCATCCCCCCCAAAGACTATGCTTACTCCTGGAAGCCTGCAATCCAAGAATAGAACCCAAAACACACAAGAACAAAATCAAAAGTGAGCAATAGGAATGACTCAACAACTCCGTACAAGTCAAACCCAAAACACTCCAACATTCTCAAACCATCATGTTAACCCCCAAATGGGTTAACCACAAGAGAATGGGTGTCACACAGACACAAGGCCCTCCAACAAGGAACCTTCTATGCACTAGGAAAAACAAGCATACTACAACAAGGTAAGGAACAAGCCACTCTACCTTGTCAACAGGTGCCCAACTACAACATGCACCAACCACATGACCACAAAACCAGGTCAAAACACTAAGCACTTCCAACAAAAGTTGGAATCATGGGGAATAACCATCCCAAACTCCCAAGAATACTATCATGTCACACATGATCATTCTGGAATCCACGTAAACTCACCCTTAGAACAAAGAGGATGAAAGTTTACCAACAAAAGGACACACTCCAAAGGACTACTCACCACCAAGTTTAGGAGCACGATGCCTCACCACGACACAAAAGCTCAACTACCACTAGAAACTAGGGTAACATAATCCAACCAGACAAGATATCACCTTTCCACAAGGTTGCACAGACTTTCGTCAGTGGACACAATCACGAAATGTCTGCATACCAACTCACGAGATGGTAACATGTGTCCAACGGTACCATGTCCCTCTAGCACTATGCTAGAAAACTACACCCAATCTATCGCTAAACACAATCTCTAGCCTCAAGTCAACAGTTAAAGAGAAAACTTGACTGAGACAATCCACATAAAGATATAAGCTTAGGGAGAAGGATACTATAGAGTATAGGACTGAGAGGGAGTCGCTCTCAACCTCTGCACAAAATCAGCCCAAGATGTGTTAGGGAACTCACAATTTCCCCCAACCATCAACATACTCACAAGAGAACACTAACTGAGCTAGTGGCATAACCACACTAGCCTACTCTCACAAGAGAGAAAAGGATACAGAGGTGCGCCCAAGACAACGTCCAAAAAGGAGAATCTAGACTCATCAAAGAACTGAGTCACTCCCAAAAGACAAGGCAACATCAACCCTAAGCAAGGAATGCTCACAAACCACACTACACCTCACAAGGGTGGTCCAATGCAAAAGGAAACACAAAAGCCCAAGCACGAACTCCAATAGGTACCTAGTAGATTAAGAAGACAAGATAACTCTTCCATTATGAATAACATGAGTAGTTAAACTTCTCCAATAGCCATAAATATGATATGTCATGATTGAATCGGCCTCTACTCGAAAAGGTACTCAGAACATCGATCAACAACTCCAAAAGCCATAGCCTCACAGCCAGACTCAGATTGAATCCATTTGAAAAGCGTCGAAAAGATATCGACAAGGACTACAACATGAAGAAGCTAAGAGAGACCAAGACCTACGATCTGAGCCACCACTCAAATCAAAACAACAAGGACAAAACCAATTGCCTTGGTCACCAAGACAAGAAATGGACAAAATGTCCAAATCCACACAAGAGCACACATGCCCAAAACAACATGAGGCATGGAATGAAAGGTAAATCACACATTGAAACCATCATTACTCTTCTTTCATAATTTCATTACTTAAGCATAACATAAGAACTAATGCATAATGAACTGAAAGATTTCAAGCAAGGGTCCAAGAGTCACTATAGAACAAGTACATACCTTTCAATTTCTTTCAAAAATAACATTAAGTTTAATCACCATTTAAACCATTCAGTTACATTAACACTTAAAATCTATCAGACACTCTAGCATGTTCTCCATGATAATATCCCTTGTACATACTACCAGAGGTTCGAGATGAACATGATAGAGTCACAACACACAACTAGGTAGCAGTAAAACACATCCAGAATAGTCATCATGAAACATAATCAAAAAGCCCAAATGGGAGAATTATCAATTCCAAAAATAAGTACCCAAAAAAAGAGCTCATTTCAACAATAAGTCAAATGTGACAACTGTCACAAAGAGAGCGATAGATAAAATTGATGACTACTCCAAGAGAGGAAAGTACTAAAAGCCAATGCTAGCCCAACAACATGAGGAAAGTACCTCCAGCCAAATAAAATAAGGCATCAAACAAATCACATTGCAAGTGATGACTGAGTATAGTCACACAAGAGGGATAAATCACCACACAATGCTAAGGAATACATCATCCTAGCAAGGCTAGAGAGCACACTCACACACATCAAATAGTAAACCATCAATAATCTCATGCATATGTAGAAACACTAATTTCCATGCAATGCAACATTTAAATATTCATCAATTTAATACAAATTTCCATAAGCTTAAGAAACAATTAGATTGGGGACTTAAGTCATTAACCCAAGGATATAATGCAAACCTACTCTTTGCAATGATTCACAATAAACACTCATTTTCAATGAAAGGAACCATTTCATCATTATAACAACAAAATAAAGAATCACAAATAAGATTCATTCATCAACTTACAATCAGGAGAAAATAGGGAAACAATGCACCTACTCCACAAGGAGAAACAAAAAAAGAGGCACACAAGCCAACACATGGACACCAATCAGTGGTTCCATCCAAAAAGGGTCACACAAGCAACCAACCAACCAAGGCACATCGATCCCACCTACAAAGCTAGGAAGACTCACTTCCTTCTCCACACACTACTCTAGTTGCATCTACTGGACAAGCAAGTCCATCACGAGTAGATACCAAAGCAAAAAAGATCACGAGTTCTCACCAAGACACTCACACTCAACCAACGCAGCAACAACTACAAGGGCAACATAACACAGAGATCCCAATGTTTGCACATGGGCTCTGATACCAGATGTAATGCCCCACCCGGAGATCCTTGGAAAAAAGGATTCAAATCAAGCCAAGATATATTTTTTTTTTTACAAGTATGAATGCACATGACAACATCATACAGGGATCACAACGATCGCAACGGAAGACTTCAACACAATCCCGGCAACCAACGAATCTCCGAATGCCACTACCCAACTGACACACCCAAACAAAAGCCAACAACCACCACAACAAGATGAGGGCACAAGAAATGACCACTCATCAACAAAACACCAAGCTGGGGTAGTGCAAAATCCCTAAATTTGGCTAAGCCTGAAATCCTAAAGCCTTGAAAATTAGCTAAGTCTGGATTTCTGAAGCCCTAAAATTTCCTAGAATCCATGACTTATCTCTGAGAGGTCTGAAACCTATCTCAAATGATTTGTCGCATATATTAAAATATATCTTAAGTAGAATTAAATATACATCAACTTATACTTAAATGATATATTTTAAACCCCGAAGGACTATAAACCCCAAAGGACTACAACAGAAACCCAAAAATTGAATTTCAAAAGAAACCTCCTGAATTCAAAATGCAACAACATAGGCTCAAAGAACGCCCAAAAGGGTATCCAAAACCACTCTCAAAAAGATCAGATCACAAAGAAAAGTGCCCGCTGATGGCACGCGCAGGTTTTTCGCAAAAATCGTGCGACACTTTTTACTAAGGGAGGGCGACACTTCTCAAGAAGACGTGCGATACTAGAAAAGTATCGCGCGACATTTCTCATAAAGCCGTGCGACACTCTTCCAGTGTCGTACGACATTTCTCCAGTAATGCGTGCGACACTTTATAATATCATACGACATTCATTCTATGGGCATGCAATACTTTATCAGTGTCGCACAATGCTGAACAAATGTCGCCCATAGAAAGTAAAAACACTTCTAGAACTCAAAAATGGAGAAAAACTGACAAAAGAACCTCCACAACGGAGAGTACCAGATCCACAAAGGCTCGAGGAATGAACACTCGAGTGCAAGAACAACACAGAAAGAAGAACATCAAACCATCTAAACTACAACAACATAGAACACACTGAATATAAACATCGTAGAGAACAAAAGCAACATCATAATGAATAGAAATACATCTCAAGAATAAAACAACCAAACTAAGTATGTGGTTCCTCCCAACCGTCAATAGCATCATAAGACCATCGTGGGTCCTAGCCATCCCCCGCGCGTAACATCCCAAGCCATCGACCAAATCGTCAATACTGTCATAATAGGGATGTCACTACTAAAACATGCAACAATATAAGCATAAGGAAATCTAACATGCTAGTAGTAAAGCATAAGATAATCCTATAGTAGATAACATCACCTATCACATGCAAAACAACAATAAGCAACAGATATACTACTAAATCAAATAACATCATCTAATCATATGCTAAAAATCATAATAAGGGAATGCGCCAAATAAAATAACATCATCTAAACATGATATACAAGCATCCCAATGAAAGCATAAATCATAAGAAAGCATACTCCGATACTCGAAGTACCAAGTGAAGACATCCAGTAACAGTCACACTAGGACAAAAGATCGTCTTTGTACACCGATCCCTAGCAGTGGTGAAGGTAGCTATGCCTCCCAACCATGTGGCACCTGTAGGTCCACACCCTCCATGCTGATGGAGATAATGATCCAACCACAAACACACATAAAGCAAAACATCCAAGGCTAACACTCACGCTAGACAGTATGATGGTTGAACCAAGAACCTAAGACAATGCAAGGAGTAAAGGTCCTAGTCAGACACTCAATAGGCTACTATGTAGGGGTTGACATCCTGGAGAGTCGCTTGGCATCAAAAAGCCCAAGCTTGGATTGCGTGTCCTCAAACTTAAACGGGTGCTCACACATTGTGTCCTCGAACTTAATTGGGTGCTCACACATTTTTCTTATCTTAAGTTTTATTAACAATCACACATTTTATTTAGTTATCACTTATATAAAGCTTCCTCTGCCAACCCATGACGCCATGATCGTCGGGCTGTGAGATAGAAGCCCCCTCCAGATGCTACCCCACCCTACCCATGCTCATCCTACAACAAGTTCCCGTGGGCATGCATACTCCCATCCCAACCCCAATGATCATAACTTTCGACAAATTCACAGAAGATCGGGCCTCGCAAGTCACCCAAAAAATGTACGCGCACATACTCGTGTGTGGCGCACCACCATCACGAAGATCATAACACAAGGACAGGAATGAGAACACAATGCAAAGAAAACATCCAACTGAAAGCAACACGGGAAGGACAGATTCTACACGAATCCCAAAGCCAATAAAATCATACATCATGGAATCACTCAACCAGCCTCAATCCGAGAGTATGAATTCTACATGAATCCCAATGATGCAACAAGACCAAACATCATGAACTCACTCAATCGGCCTAAATCCGAGAGTATGGATTCTACACGAATCCTAGCGTTCATGAACAAAAGGCAAAGGTCCAACAAAAACCATAACAGGTGTAAAATCACTCAACCGAACACAACGACGGGAGTACGGATGCAACACACATCCCAATGTAACATAAAAGGTACAAAAGTGGTCTAACTGATATCCAAATGGATCATCAAGGTCCAAGACCCACATTGTGCCAAGAAAACTCGAGAAAATAGGGCGACATGCAAAACGAGGTAAAAACCCCAAAAATTTGGAAAACTACAAAATTAAAACCCATTTGGACTTTGGGTTCAAAAATCCCAAAAATACAAAAATAAATGGAATCAAACACCGTATGCAAAAATGGCCAGCATAACGGTGCAAAATCCCAAACCCTCATCCCAAAAAAATAGGGAAATGTTCATACCCACCCAACCAGGTAGAACTAGCATATAGAAATGGAGGGGGACACTAGTTCTCAGCCTCCAAACAAACGGCTACCAAAAACAGAAGCAGAAATGGAGCAGAAACAATAAAACGAGAAAGCCCTACCTCACAGCCAAAAGGGCAAAATGGGAATCTGAACCATAAAATAAATATCCTGCAGAAGTAGTTGAAAATCACGGCAATCCAAGGTTTCCCCGAGCTGGATCCAACGAGCCCAACTTCGCAACGATCCCACGCCTGTAGCTCTCACAACGAACAAAATAGTAAATCCTCATGAAGATGATTTTGGGTTTTACTCTCCAACTTTCCCATTTGAAAGTGAGAAGTGAGGAATTAAATTCCTTTTTGGATATTTATTCACTTTTCAGGTGAATAATTGATTAGGGCATTTAACCAGCCAATCCAGTTAAACCCCGAATCGACCCAAACGAAAATAGACTATTCCTATAAATAGGAATTCATCTATGGCAAAGCTACCAGAAATTAAAATAAATCAATTAAAAAGCCCGAAAACCCAAAAACACATAAATCTCCTAAACAACTTTCGCGACAAAGTGAAACTCTAAATGCACAGACACGCTTACTAGTCTAATCACATAATGCAAATGAGTTCGGATTTAATAATCACTGAAAGGTTTAAGTTAAACATTTAATTAAGGATACATCGATCATACAAAGGCAACATTGGTAAAATTAGCTTAGGATCTTGGACCACCACTAGAAATCTACCTACCTCCACTAGACCTCTTCCTTGAAGCTTTTCACTTATGGGGTGAATTGGCTTCAACCTCAACCTCCTTTGAAAGTCTTGCATGTCAAAGAAATGGAGTGAGGTGTCTGCAACATTCAACACATTGCTGACAATTGCTAATACAACAATTTCATGCTAAGTCACATACCATTAAAGACTGTTTAAAACCCGTGTTTAAAACAATCATATCATAACACTTTATAGTTACATGATAGTTTAACATAATTTAAATTTCATGCTAACTATTCGATAAAATGCCTGGCCTCAATTTTATATAATTGCTCAATAGTTTGCCTACATCTTAAGGTTTCATAAAACTCTAAGACCATTTAAGATCTTTTAAAGCCTGTGTTTTATACAATCACAGTGGATCGAACTCAATATTGCACCCGAGTATATATATTTTCTCACAAGACAAATTTGGTGAAACCACATATCAATTTCAAACAACGACACTACAATCTGCAACAATTGTTTGAATACGAGTATATAAATAAACCATTTTACAAATAGACCCAAGCCCAAATAAAACCATTTCAAAATGTAACAGGGTCGTAAGTTGTATGACAATAATATGACAAAATGTCAACATATACACGGAGAAGTAACACACAAAAAGGAACCTCAATTTTTATTAAACTGAATAAAGAAAACCCGACTCAAGCTACCACCACATCCAAATGCAATAGCAATACCCAAGAATACATAATACCCATAACCTAGCATTGATATATACAGAACCCAGCACCTTATTTGCCCTAGCCTTGCATACACCCATACTTGGGTATTGATATATATATATATATATATATATATATATATATATATATATATATATATATATATATAGGTGCCCAAAAAAAAAAAACTCGATACAAAACTCTGCAAATAATCTTGCTGCCAAAGCCCCAAAAACCAAATCAAAGCCACACCTCCAAACTGGAAACACTGATATACAGTTGTGAGACAATGCTTCATAGGGAGAATTCCAACATTGCACAGCTTCATAAGCATGAATGCCCTTACAACCCATTCCTCCATGATGCTAAATCTTAGCAATAAGCATCACAGATGCATAACATATAGAGCAAATGCGGCCAAGTTTTTGGCCCCTAAAACAACAATAAAACCCCACTCACAACAGAAATGGCTGACAAACCATCGATGTTGTTAAAGCCATATTAAAAGTGCAATGAATGAAACTGCAACTCACACAATGACGTGCATATGGCTACCTCATAGCCACCGCCACATTTTGGCCAAGTTTTAAAACAATGCAAAATTCCCTTAACCATAATGTATGCGAAACCCTTTAGGGTTTTAGGTTAATAAAACCTTTTTGCAAATATAATATGTTAAGCACATATACATTAACCACCACGGGTTTTAAACCCCATTTTTATTAATAGTAATTGATTTAAAAAAATAAACTTAGAGTATATATAGACCCTTTTAAAAATAACAACATGCATATATATATATATATATATATATATATATATATATATATATATATATATATATATATATATATATATATATATATATATATATATATATATATATATATATATATATATATATATATATATATATATATATATATATGACATGCCAATGAAGGATTAGGAAAATACCTAAAACAAGAACTCATAACTTAAGCATCATTATAAAATTAATCTCAACATAGGCCAATGGATAAATTGAAATTAAATCATACCTAAGCTCCATCAATTTCCATTATACAGTGTATTAATCATAAACAATATGCTGATATTCAATAAAATATGAAGGCGATAACCATAAAACCTGAGCTTAATTTAAATTTTTTTAAATAGTTTTATCAGTCATATTTTACCTGAAGTCTAAACACAACAATATTGTTTAAACTAGAATATCAAACATAAATTCTAAATACATCAGAAAGTTTGTCAGATTCAAAAGTGCCTCTACCAAAGCTCAAAATAGAGTATTTTTGAAACAGAAAAGTTTTGTCCAACAATAGTCACATGTCCCAAAGACATTAAAAAAACTAAGTTCTATAGAAATAGAAACACAACATCTGAAAAGAACTTATAACCATAAGATCCTAATATGCAGTAAAACCATAGTAGTGGTCAGGCATGACACCCTCCCCCACTAGGCCTCGACTTTCACTTGGAAGTCAGCAAACAAGCGTAGATGAGTTGCTCTCATCATTTCAGTGTCCTCCTAGGTAGCAGACGCTTCATCATTGGGATCCCATAGGACCTTTACCTGCCTTATTTCTCTTCCTCTTAAACTAATAGTTCTGCTTTGCATGATTTGCACTAGTTCCAACATGACTTGACCATCCAAAATCTGCAAATTTTTCTAGTCAAGCACGTGAGAAATATCAAGTATATACTTACGCAAAATTGAAACATGAAAAACATTATGAATGTGTGAAAGACTCGATTGCAAGGCAAGTTTGTAGGCAACAGGTCCAATCCGTTCCAAAATTTTAAACGGACCTACAAATCATGGTGCTAACTTGGATCCCTTTCCATAACAAATTGGACTCTTACGCGGTCTTACCCGGAGAAACACTTTATCACCAACCAAGAATTGACAGTCAATTCTATGCTTATCAACATATTTCTTTTGTCTATCTTGAGCAGTAATAAGGTGCTCTTTGATCCTCTTAACTTGCTGCTCCAAATCTTGCAACATATCAGGTCCTAAAAGAGTCCTGTCCTCCAAATTATCCCAACTGAGAGGTGTCCTACAAGGTCTACCATACAATGCTTGAAATGGTGCCATACCTATGGAACTGTGATATCCATTGTTATAAGAAAATTCTACCAAATGTAGATACTCCTCCCATTTATTCTATCTATCCATTATGTACATCCTAAGCATGTCTTCTAGAATTTGGTTGACACATTCAATTTGTCTGTTTGTCTCTGGGTGATAAGCTGAACTAAAATTTAGCTGAGTACCTAACTCTCACTACATGGATTTCCAAAGAGAAGAAGTAAACACTAGATCCCTATTAGAAATAATCTTTTTAGGAATTTCATGTAACTTAACTATCTGTTCCATATAAATCTTGGCAATCATTGCTGCATTATAGGATGATCTAACAGGAATAAAGTGAGCAACCTTAGAAATCGGTCCACTACCACCATAATAGCATCATGCCTATGAGCTGTAATAGACAATCTAGTAATAAAATCTATAGAAATGGTGTCCCATTTCCATTCTGCAATAGTATGTGGCTGCAATAATCCTACAGGGTGTTGATGTTCAGCCTTAACTTGCTGAAAATTCCAAGCATCGAGCCACAAAATCTGCTATGTCTCTCTTCATTCTAGGCCAATAGTAATTTTGCTTAAGGTCAGCATGCATTTTCTTGACACCTGGATGAGCTAAATATGGTGCTTTATGGGCCTCAATCATAATCAAATTTTTCAAATCACCCAACACAGGAACGTACACATTCCCTCTATACAGCAGTAAACCTTCAGGATTCATTGAATACCCCTCAAAATGCCCTTCTAAGATGCTGCCACTATCCAAAACAGCCTTAACATCCTGAAACCAATGATCTGTGGAAAGGTTCTGCAAAATCTTATCCTTAAGATCCACTATTAGGATCAAAGAAGATAATTCATGTCACCTTCTACTAAGTGCATCAGCCACCACATTCTCCTTCCCTTGCACATACTTAATCTTGAAGTCATATTCACACAGGAACTCCATCCATCTTTGCTACCTAGTGTTGAGGTCTGGTTGTGTGAAAAGATACTAAAGGCTTTGATGATTAGAATGTAACTCAAGTTGTTGACCCAAAAGAAAATGTCGCCACTTGGTCAAAGCATGCATAATCACAACAAGTTTGAGATCATGAGTAGGGTAATTCAGCTCATGACCCTTAAGCTTTCTCAACTCATAAGCTATAACACATCCTTCTTGCATCAATACTGCCCCTATGCCATCCAAAGATGCATTAGTGCAAACCATGAACTCCTTAGCCGAATTAGGGACTGCCAGAACTAGTGCACTAGTCAAACATTCCTTAAGTTTCTAAAATGCTACCTTGCACTCAAATGTCCACACAAATCTCTTCCCTTTTCTCTAAAGAGATGTGATAGGATGTGCTATTCAAGAGAAATTTGACACAAATTTGCGGTAATAGCTCGCTAAGCCCATGAAACTTCGAACCTCGGACACATTCGTAGGTGCTAGCCAATCTACAATAGCTCAAATTTTGGATGGATCTACAAAAATTCCATCCCTTGAAATGATATGTCCTAAGTAAAAAATCTTCAATTTGAAGAATTCGCACTTCTCAGGATTGGCATATAGTCTGTTCCTACGAAGGCATTCCAAAACCTACTCTAAATGTTGCTCATGCTCCTCAACAAAGTTAGAATACACTAAAATATCATCTAGAAATACCATTACGAACTTGTCTAGGTAAGTTCTAAACACACCATTCATTAGGCTCATAAAGATAGAAGGTGCATTTGTTAACCCAAAAGGTACTACTGTGAATTCATAGTGTCCATACCTGGTGCAAAAAGTTGTCTTATGAATATCAGCTTCCTAGATTCTAAGTTGATGATACCCAGATTTCAAATCAATCTTCAAAAAGACTCGAGCACCCTTGGCCTAGTCAAACAAGTCATCAATTCTAGGCAAAGGATACCTATTCTCAATAGTGACCTTGTTTAACTGTCTATAATCGATACAAAGTCTTAAGGAACCATCATTCTTTTTGACAAAGATCACTGGAGCACCCCATGGCGAAACACTAGGATGAATTAAACCTTTCTCCAAAAGCTCCTCCAATTGAAATTTAAGTTCAACCAGCTCTTGAGCTATCATCCTGTATGGAGTCTTGGAAATTAGTTCTGTTCCTGGCACTAAATCAATTCAAAAATCAATCTCTCTTCTTGGAGGTATTCTAGGAATCTCCTCAACAAATCATCTGAAAAACTTTGTAGGACTGGATGATCGAGAGAAGAACTCTTAACCATAGAATCTTCTAAGTCATTTACCGAAATGGCAAACAAACTGCAGCCTTTTCAAATACACCTTGCCAATTGCTTGGTAGAAATTGTCTGCAAAGAGATGGGTCTCTTGATTCCAGCAATAACCCTAGCTGATCCAAGATCATCTACTCAATGAATTGTCTTATCCTTGCAATTCAAAATGGCTTGATGCTGTTCTAACCAATCCATACCCAAAACTATATCATATGATCCTAAAGGTATAACCCTAAGGTTTGTTGAAGTAGTGAAAGATTTCATACGAATCTTACAGTCAGGAGCAACAATATCAACGTTCATGTTGGATCCTGACGCTAACTCCACTAGCCATCTGTTCCTTTCCCTAACCATAAGAATTTCACTATTTGCAACTAAAGCAGAAGAAATAAATGAGTCTATAGCTCCAGAGTCAAATAAAATAGATACTTTCATACCTTGAGTATTACCCTGAGCTTCAATAACTATGTTTTGGTGTTTAGCCTGCTTTTGATCTAGGGTTGCAAAGATACGGTGGTTCCTGGTAGAATCACCAACTATCACTTCAGACCTAGCTAGCTTAGGTCCAACCTTCAGCTTATCCCAGTTAGGGCACTAAGACTAGTAATGACCTAACTGTCTACAATGAAAACACTCAATAGATTTCCTAAATCCCATGTTCTAACTGGAAGGATTAGGAGATGGATTGTTACTCTGCACACTCTAAGGTGGTTGAGATGGTTTAGACTGTTCTAAACCTTTGGAATCCTTATCAAATTTATTCTTCTTGAATTTCCCACCTGAAAATCCAAATTTTGAACTACTTTGAGGAGGCTTTTGACTCTTACTGACATTCAGAGTAGGTGGATTCATGTTGGTTTTATGTGAAGCCCCATGATAGCCAAACTTCATCTCAATTAGCTTTGCTCGCTCCGAAGCTTCCTGCATAGTCAAAGGTCTAAAAGTTCTCACTTCCTCCCAATCTTGGGCATAAGTCCTTTGATGAAGTGTTGTATCATGGCCTTATCATTTTCAGCCCACCCAAAAAACTTCTTAAGCTTGTAGAACCTACGTTCATAAGCTTCCACTGTAGATCCAAACTGCATAATATGAAAGAACTCCTCTGCATGGGCCTATCGCCAATATTCAAACATAAACCTCTCCTTGAATCGCTCTACAAAGAGCTCCCAAGTAACTAGAGAGATATCAATGCCCAACTTCTCCAACTCCTGCTCCCACCATAAGGAACCAAATCCTCTCAAATGCATAATGTCCATCTTACCTTCACATTACTCAAGTAACAGTGTAAGACAAAGCATCACTCAATATTCAGCAGCCATGCTTCTGCTACTATACCCTATTCTGTACCATAAAATAATGACCCTTTCATCTTAGAAAGATCCTTGAGCTGAGCTCTTTCCACTGGATCTTCCTCTATAGGAAGGTTAATACCCTGCACAAGAGGTCTCCTATCATTCACTCCCCCACCAAGAATCTGGTTATTAGCCTCAATATTATCGAGACATTCCAGTATCCTCTGAAGTACCATAGCTTGGCCTGCCTGATTATCTTGATTGTTTCCAACCCCAAAATTTTGATCAAACTGATCATCACCAGCAAAATTTTGGTGCCTAGGATGTCTACCACAACCCCCTACCCCTGCCTCTACCTATGCCTCTGCCAGCAAGGTTATCCTCAAGAATGTCATGTCCTCGAGTTCCTATAGTGATGAGAGGGATGATAGCAACCTACAAACAAATAACTATTAATAACACATCAATAATAGGTTAAACCCTATAACCTAAGTCCTGGTTATTTCAACCATTCTTTGATACCAAATGTAATGCTACACTAAACAAAACCAAAAGATTTGAAAACAAAGACCAATAATAATGAACGTAACATTTTTTTTTATCAACTCATCTTAATACAAATACAAGTACAATGGTTGAGCCATGCTCAATCTGAAAACCTCAAAAATACAAGTAGATATTGTAGACACCTAAAAATCCTTTAGAAAATAATATTTTTATTTTCTAAAAAAAAAGTCCTGATGACATCATCATTTATTAATTATTTATTTATTTAATTAATTTATTTATTTTTATGCCATTAAATCCCTTTATCTTAATTAAAAATATTTAATTAAGGAATCCCTCCCAAAAATGTTTAAATCTTATTTAAACATTATTTCCTTATTTATTAATTATTTAATTAATAAATTGACCAAAAAACCCAAAATAAATAAAAAAATTATTTTTTGCCCAAAACTTGGCCAATTTCCTTAAGACCATTAACCTCTTCCAAAATCTTCTAATCCTTCTTTAATTTCAATTAAAGGCTAATCTCATCATTTCCTACTCCTAATCCCAACTCATTATTTTTAATCAAGATTAAATATTAATCCTCATGTTTATTAAAAATATTTTAATAAATATCTCCTCAACCCAAACCCTTGAAATAAATAAAAATTTATTTATTTCATAAAATCTTATCCTAGGAAGTTCTAGACTCTTCTAGAAAGTCTTCATCCTCATCCAAAGCCTAGACTCTTCTAGAAGATGTCTTTAACCCTAATCCTAATCCCCTCCTAACCTTGT
This sequence comes from Cupressus sempervirens, assembly GCA_028749045.1. Classification (NCBI taxonomy): domain Eukaryota; kingdom Viridiplantae; phylum Streptophyta; class Pinopsida; order Cupressales; family Cupressaceae; genus Cupressus; species Cupressus sempervirens. The sequence continues at coordinate 399,484,479 of CM053791.1, read as the reverse complement.
TACATTCCCTAAACATGGGTTAAGACTTGCTAACTCAAGCCAAAGTTAACAAATATCTCCTCCTTCACCCACCCTCATTAATTGAAATCCACTTGCCATCCACTTGCCTAGTCCTAAGTCATCTCTAACCCTTCCTCTAATCATTTTTACAACCCTAAGCAAGCTTAAAACCTCCCTAAACCCTAAAATTCGAATTTCATGGTATCTCTCACAAATATCTTCAACCAAAAAACTTTATGAAGTCCACTAGGTCATAAATGACTCTTACAAGCCCTTTTATTGCTCTTACAAGTCATTATGAGGCTCTTTATGAAGATTTTATCTCTTGAGCCTCCTTTGTTGACTCATCCTTCTCCTTTCCACCATCCTCTCACCATGTGACATGTGTCACTCCTTGATTGGTTGTAAGGAAGCACAATCCATGTGCTCTCCTCTCATGCAATCTGAGCCCTCCATGAGCTTTTTCCCATCCTTGCATCTTAGCCCTCAATCCCTCAAGCCTCTTGCCTATAAATTGGATCCTTCCCCTTTTCAAAATAACACAATCCATGAAGTAAAGCCATAATGCCATTTTAAGAAGCCATTTTACATCAAAACCATACACTCACACCCAAATTCCAACTCCATTTGAAGCCCATTTTGAAACATAAAGCTTGAGCATACATCCTATCTATTTAGACAAAGCCACTCTACAAGAGAGCTTCTCATTGAGAGAGTCCATTAATGGCTCATATTCTCAATTGAGAGCTCATCTTAGTCTATCTTGAAGTTTATGAATTTTGTTTAGTTTGTAGAAGCTTTATTTAAATTTGGTTTCTATTAGCATACTAACATTGCTCATATACAGATATCATCAAAATATATATCCATTATGATGCAAATACATATCGAGTTTAGTACAATAATGAAGTACAACATCATTCTTAATCACTAATGTCCAACATATGGACCCTACAAGTAATTAAATACTGATTCAAGAAATAAATTCAACAGTCATCCTTAGCTAATTGTTAATCAACTCAAAGCACCTGTAAAATATACAGAAATACAACACAACACAAAAGGGGGCTTAGTACACACTGAGTCAAAAAGCGTAATCCACCTGCATACATGTTAGAATAAACACATACATAACCATAATGTAGATATCTGATCCACTTAACATAGTGCAGTTCCAAAATTAGTATGCAAGAAGTAAACATTTACTTAACAATGCAAAATTAAACTCGCACTAAGAATAACCCATAAATGAATCATATATATACTGAGGCGTCATCGTTATGACACTAAGATTCTGCATCTATATATGGTATGCCCATAGTCAACACATAACGAAATTCTCTATTATACTTGTCAATGACAGAATAGAGATATGCCTTGTTCTCCGTACTTAACCATATAGGTTTATGTCATAGGTAAGGCCAATTATTATTTTTTATGTAATTAACCCTCCCAATTCATTTTAAATTTATCACTAAATTAATTAACTGAATAGGATAAACCAAATTCAGCCACCCCGATATATGTTCATCACAGCTATTCTTAAAATACACATCAAACAGATATACTAGGAATGTACATGCAACAGATATAAAATTACTATACAACATGATACTACATCCTTTAATCCATTTGTAACACATCTTATTCTGCCAAGTTCAAAGGTAAATATAGATAATTATAACAATAGAAATAAAATCTATAATATTAAGATCACGTAAATACAATTGAACTGTTGTCTCAGTTCAACGATACTTACAGAATCTTCATACTATATTTTCAATTTCCTGCTGACCTAACCATCTACACTTAACTTCGAAATGACCAAGATAAAAAATCAAAATGCACATGATATTCTTGCTTTAAATGACATATCATTCAACATATATATCATAATTTGCTTCATTCTTGAAACCAACTTTCCATATTAATAATAAACAGAAATCAGTTCTAGTTACAAATAAACAACAAAATATAGCTTAAGACATAACAAATTCTATTTTCTATCCACATCATATATTGTATTGAAATTCATCACAATGAAATTAAACATATCTTGCAATTTCCTCAAATCCAGATTCAGTCAACATTTAAAAACATAGAACCATACATAATGATATTATATAAATGACTTCCCAAATATTTAATCCTCAACCAAGTATCTACCTTCTTAATTGAATGATTACCCATTTAAATAACCATAAACATCTTTCCATATCCAATTCTTACTTTAGTATTTCGATATGTAATAGTTAATATCATATCAATCCTAATACATGAAACTATTATCTAAAACATCATAATTCCTCATCAAAAACAATTTCCATATTAACAAAAAGTAAAGTATGTTGTCACAACAAATTCCTAATTGTTTCAAGCTTCCTCTGGTCTCTTTGATATAATGTCACAACTGGTGTCAGCAATCAATTAAGATTCCTAACTTCAAATTAATACCACAACAGTTGATAAACAACTCAAACTACATTGAATTTCAATAGGTATCGACTGCCTCAACATTTAAATCTCAACATATCCCTATACTGATAATAAGCAATTCATAACACAACACATTTCAACAGCCTACGACTGTCGACAACATTTCAACATATGATAACACATTGTCGACAATTGCTAATACAATAATTCCATGCTAAGTTACATACCATTAAAGACTATTTAAAACCCATGTTTAAAACAATCACATCATAACACTTTATAGTTACATGATAGTTTAACATAATTTAAATTTCATGCTAACTATTCGATAAAATGCCTACCCTTGGTTTTATGTAATTGCTCGACAGTTTGCCTGTGTCTTAAGGTTTCATACAACTCTAAGACCATTTAAGATCTTTTAAAGCCTGTATTTTATATTTATTTACAAATAGACCTGAGCCCAAATAAAACCATTTCAAAATGTAACAAGGTCGTAAGTTGTATGAAAATAATATGACAAAATGTCAACATATACACAGAGAAGTAACACACAAAAAGGAACCTCAGTTTTTATTAAGCTGAATAAAGAAAACTCGACTCAAGCTACCACCACATCCAAATGCAACAGCAATACCTAAGAATACATAATACCCATAACCTAGCATTGATATATACAGAACCCAGCACCTTATTTGCCCAACCCTGCATACACCCATACTTAGGTATCAATGCTATATATATATATATATATATATATATATATATATATATATATATATATATATATATATATATATATATATATATATATATATATATATATATATATATATATATATATATATATATATATATATATATATATATATATATATATATATATTTATATATTTAAACTACAGCTTCTATTATTTCCTTCAAACAAAATTAACACCCAAATAACTGTTGGAAATATTCAAGATATAACAGTTTACTGAGAGGGGAGGGGTGAATCAGTAAACATAAAATCTTAAATCAATTCATATTAACCAGTAAAATATTTAATCACCTAATCTGCAGTATGTAGACATTCATAACACATAAGCACAGATATTTTGGTGACCCAGAAACCTTCCAAAATAGAAAGTAAAATTGGGGTGGGGATGAAACCCACAAATCTTCTTTACTGCAGTAGGAAGTTAGCCGGTTAAGGCATACAATGATCACTTCTGGTGATCTGCCCTGTTAGGAGCATAAAGGATTGTTATATCCACCTTGTTAAAGGATTTGAAACATACTTCATAAGTATGCACTCTGTTAGGAGATTTAGTACAAAGACTGTTAAGTCTACCCTGTTAAAGGATTTATAAAAACTGATTCACCTGTTAGAATGAAACAGTGGATCTGAATACAACTGATTGCTGATAAGATCCGCTACACTCTGATTGTCCTTGATATGACAGATAAAACATTTCTGCTCCAATACTGACTTTGCTGAAAACCTTCAAAATTCAGCTTACATGCTTTCGCACACATTCTTCACATACTTCGCATATATCACACACACTCTTTGAATGATACAATACATTACATATATATACCATCCAAGTTAAAATTACATGCAATGGTCGGCTGAATAAAAGTAGACAAAATTTAACTGAGTCGGCCAAATAGCAAAACAAACTCGGTAGAACAAACTTCTTTGTTTATCGACTGAGCTCGGTTAACACTGAGTCCTATGTTAACCGACCGAACTTGGTTAACACTACATCTGTCTTTACTCGGTTAATATTGAGTTCTTAATTAACCGACCGAACTCGGTTAATGCTGAGTTCTTAGTTAACCGACTGAACTCGGTTAATACTAAGTTCTAGTTTAACCGACTGAACTCGGTTAACACTGAGTTCTATGTTAACCGACTGAACTCGGTTAACACTGAGTTCTTCTTTACTCGGTTGTCACTAATGGCAAATAACTTTATGCCAACAATCTCCCCCTTTGGCATTAGTGACAAAAACAATTATGTATCAAAGTTTATGTACAGAAATTGACATACATTTCAAAAAAGTTTCCAAAATTGTAGATCTTATTAGATGTATGTCTCCCCCATACAATATGCACAGTATTTACAGATCAATACATATATCTTTGCACGGATAGCTCTGAAGTTCTGAAGTTCTGTCTCCCCCTTTTTGATAATAATGCCAAATATCATATATTTATACTGAGATTTCAAAATGAGAAAGAAATTCTGAATGTACCTTGAGAATAAGAGCCAAAGTCTTATCCCAATTTTCTTGCAAAATTTTTCTGGAGGAGAGTGCAATTTGAATTTCTGCAGAAAGTTCAATCATATGATCTGCAACTGAGAAATTGTTGTCATGAATCAATGTTCTGGAATGAGCAATATGCTTTTGCATTGAAGTCATGACAGGAAGAATCATATTCTGGATATCTATGAGAGTGGACCTGATTCTTGCTTCCTCTCTCAGCAATTCTGCCTATTTCTCTGACAAAGATCTTATTTTATGATGATGGGATGAACTTGTACTGAGGTCAGATTGCAGCACTTGGGCACTGACCTTCATATCCTCATCAATTTTATTCAACTTTTCTTTTATATTTTTGGTATATTTAGTAACATCACAGAGTTTTCCAAAAAGTGAAGTTACATTATTAAAAGAATTCTCAAAATTATTCAAAATTGTAGACAATTCTACCTGATTTAATGCAATTTGCTGAGCAATGTGCTCAAGCACCTTATTGTCAAATTTCTTCTCTGCCTTTTCAATCAACTTTTCTTGGCCGGAGGTATCCTCATTGAATTTGTTTATAGCCTCTTCCAACTGAATCAAAATGTGTTGAGTAGAATCTACTTCAACACCTATAGCCTCTGTTATAATATTTTTAGCACTCTCAATGATGCTATATTCCAGATATCTTTCATGCCGTAGCTATTTCTGCCTAGCCTTCTGCTCTAATAGCTGACTGAGCATTCTCATTTCATCAACTGATGCTGTATCAAGATCTATTTTAGGAAGGATAATTTCTTTATCCAAATCAATTTCCTCATCCAGTGTCTTGCTGGAAAACATGTATCTTTTTGCTTTTCCAGCAAAGACTTCATCTTGACCCTTGTGAACTGAGACGATAGTTGATGAGGCAGGGCTGGCTGATAAGACTGGAATAGGACTATGTATAGGAAGACTAAGAGATGTGCAAATGGTATCAAAAATTGATGTTGCTGTACAGGATGGAGTGGAAGAGCTAATAGTTGTCAAAATTTGATTAAGAGAAGTCAAAATTGTAGTATCTATAGGTACACTTATTATACATTCTGCAGTAGAGGTTGATGTGCATGATGAACTTACTACAGAGACTGATGGAGGCTCGGTTAATGAAGGTGGCTGCAGCTCGGTCAATGAAGTGATTGGCACTTGCATAGATGGTACATGGAGCTGAGAGGACTTACCAGTAGAAGCTATTTCCATAGTTGATGTAACTATTTTGGATGGAGAGTGTGGAGGAGATGCAATGAGTTCAGCTGCAATTTGTACTGGATTTTCTTCCACCATTGCTTGTTCTTTCTCCTCCATTTCTTTTTCAGCTTCTTCTTCCTCTAATTCTTTCTTAGCCTCTTCTTCTACTTCTAACATGATTGAATGAAGATCCTCTGGAATATCTTCAATATCATCATCATCTTCATCATCATCACTGTTGTCAGTGTCCTTGATTTCAACCGTATCATCACTGGATTTGTGTAGATGATAGATGTTTTTCCACATGTTTGTTGCATCATTTACCACATGCTCAATGTCTTTGACAAGTATCAAACAGGTGTGGAATCTAATCATCATATTACCTTCATGATCTTTCAGTGATGCTTTCACTTCAGTATTAGTGAAACTCGGCAGGAGATTCTTCAGTGTCTGCTCATAGATGTCTTTTACAGTCTTGGTTGCAGCTTCCCATCTAATTTGCAACCTCTCCAATAGTTCTTTGGAGATCTAGGAGGCTATCTAGTCTGGTGAGTATTTCCATTTACCCATCTTGTTCAGTACCAGTTCCTCAATCTGCATCTTTTCTTGTTCTGTTCTGGTTTCAAACTTCAATGCTTTGAAGTTTGTGAAGCTTGCACCTGCTTCTAATTGCTTTAATCTATCCTCAAATGTGGGTGGAGGCTTAACAAGCACAGGTTCTTTCTTTCCTTGTCTTGTTCTCCTGGAGAAGACTGCAGAGGCTTGCCTTTTAGGTTTGGTGATGATCACCTTGCCTTTCTTTTGTTGAGGCTCCTTTTCCTTATCTGACTCGGTTTCCTCTTCTTCTTCTTCATCTTCTCCTTTGCCTTCTATTATTAGTTGGGTTATTCTTCTCTTTCCTTTGCTAATGGCCTGAGGGATTTTAATTTGGAGCTCAATTCTGGCCTTAGCTTGATCATATGTTCCAAAAATTGGTTGCCTTGGGTCTACTGGTTCATTTACCAGTGCTTCTATGATATCCCTGGCTTCGTCAATTTTTACCTCATAGGGAAGAGGTTTCACCCATGCTACTCGAGGCCTGGCTGCTTGAATGTATACCTTGTCGCAATCTACCATGAAGCATATGTCTTCCTTGTATTCTTCAACCAGTTTGGGTGGAATTCGGAACCTATGATTCATCTTTTCCTTAAATTCTTCAAAATAGTTATCCAAAATAATATCAAAATTTTCACCTAGTTCTGCAATGAACTCGTTTATCTGATAAAGAATTGGTATATCTTTTCTCCATACTACTGATCCCTTTGATGGAAAAGATTTTTGAATATAGAAGAATAAACAAATCAAAAGCGAACCGAATTTGCAGGGATTGTTCTTGGAGGTTCTAATGCTTTCCATATTCTTATTGAATTGGGATAAAAGTAATTTTGATAAATCAAATTCTAAATTCTTCTTCACTATTTTGTACGCCAGATCCACAGCTTCACAGGGTACACTGTTTGGACGGCTTGAACTATAGATTTTGTGAGCAATGACGTGAATGCCAAATCTCAATTCGACGTCAGCTACAGTATTCAGCTTAAGTCCCCTACCATCCCATTCTGCTTGGGTCAGTTTCTGCAATTCCTCCTGACCTAGGGTTTTGGTAGCCTTGGCTTTGCTCAGCATGGGGAGTCCAGTAATTTTGTTAATCATTTTCTTTGTGATGAGCACTGGTTTCTCTAACCACATTTGGCCATTGTGAACTCGACTGAGTACATACCTAACCCATTTAACTTGAAATTTCCTTGGCAAGTGCGAAATGTGGGTTAACCCTTTTGTTTCAAGATGCTTATGTTCGAGTTTTAGGTTACCATTTATGCTCATTTCACCTAGGGCATTATCAATTTCTAGGTTTCCAAGTTCTTGAATAGAGCATTTAAAATGAAATCTTATATCATTGACAAGAAGTACCTTTGAAGGAATTTGAGATTGGGCACCATTAGGGTCTAGTGATTCTGCAATAGCTGGTGCTAATTTGAAGTTCAGCACCTTCCATTCCTCTCCTCTGACCAGCATTTCTGAGCCTTTCTTAGTCTTAGAGCTTCCACTTCCGGATGCCATTGTCACTTGGTAGGTGTAGAAAAATTCTGAATTGATTCTTTCGCTCTTTTGAAAAATTCGCTCGAAAATGTCTTTAAGCTCGCTCTGAAATTGCAGAAAATACCTTAGCTCTTTGTTCATAGTAAAAATTTAGATCAAATTTTTCCCCTTTTGATAACAAATTTTCCATAAATGTTTTGGTACGATGGCAGAAGAAATGACAGGTTGTCATCCACTAGCTCGGTAGATATTATCAACTCGGCGATCGAAAGAAAATATTGAAGTACTGACCTTACTCGGTTAGGTCATGAACCAACCTTGCTCGGTTGACACAATCATGGTTAATGAAACTTAGTTGTGACCGACCGAACTCGGCAAAGTCTCTTACCAACTCAACTCGGTAACTGCTACTTGGTTAATGAAGCTTTGTTACATCCAACCAAACTTGGTAAAGTATTGAACCGTCCTGGAGTCAGAGTGTATCTACAATACTGATTTGATTCATCTTCTTCCTTTGGAGCTGCATAAGATAAATCTTGGAAGATGCAGTTCCAATGTTTCTTATATGAATACTAATTGGAAATGGTAGAGTCACCCATCTCTTGAGTGACACTCCTATCTGACTTATCTTGTTCGGTAGATTTTGGAATCCATTGCTGCTTCATTTGCTTTCGAATGTTATCTGCTTTGATTTTCTTTTCATCTTCAATTCTTTTGATATTCATGCAATTTTTGGCTATATGACCGAGTTCTGTACATGTATAGCACCTTACAGTTGTGTCCTTTTTCCTTAGGTGATGTCTGGCACAATTCATGCCAGTATGTCCATACTCTCCACAATAGTGACATCTGCACCAGGTGTTGTAGTCCCATCCGAATATGGCTTTGACAATTTGTTCAGCTGGATTGAATGATTTGGATTTACACTGGAATGCCTTGTGACCATGCTTTTTGTATTTGTATCAATTGCCTTCAAATTTTGGTTTTTCTTTACACTCATTTGCCTTGTGACCATGCTGATTGCAGTTGAAGCACTTACCATTGAATTTTGCTTTCCCATTGCTCCAGCATTTGTTTGATGTATGACCTATCTTGCCACAATGATTACAAGTGGATCTTTTATTCCTTTGTTCACCTTGCTTGGAGGATTTACCAGCTTCTTTGTATCCAAGACCAGCTTTGCTTGTTTGTCTTTGAAGATTTTGCTCATTCAATTGATTTACGTCTACCTGAGATTTCATCATCCTTTCATTGACTTGCCTTTCAGAGATTAGGTCATTTTTCAAGCTTTCATTGATTTGTCTTTCTGATCTTAAGTCATTCTGTAGACTTTCATTGATTTGCTTTTCAATGGTCAAATCATTCCTTATTCTTTCATTTTGTGCTCTGAGAATCCTGATTTCTTCATTTGCATTGGTGAGTTGGTCTATGAGATCTTCATACTGATGAGTTTGATTGCGGATTTCATGACTTCTATTTTCCAGTTCTTCTTGTGCTTTGTTTCTTTGATCCAAAGCTTCACATAGCCTGATTGACTGTATTTCTTGTTCTCTCTTAAACTTTCTTACCTCTTCTTGCAGAGATCCATTCTTTTCTAGAAGTTCTTTGATTGCTTGGTCAGCTTCTTCTGAATTGCTTGATGGTAACAGGTCTTCAATCTTCACTTCAACATACTGATGATCATTCATTTGTTTTGCAAGATCCTTTCTTCTTTTTAGGGATTGAGAAAGATGTTCCTTTGCTTCTTTAAGTTGAACCATGGCCATTTCAAGATCTAACTTTTCATTTTCTATAACTTTCTCCAATCTGAATATCTCCATTGACTTTGATCTTTGCTCAAGCTGTCAAGCTTTGTCCTGAGAACCAAGTTATCTCTGATACCAATTGTTGGAAATATTCAAGATATAACAGTTTACTGAGAGGGGAGGGGTGAATCAGTAAACATAAAATCTTAAATCAATTCATATTAACCAGTAAAATATTTAATCACCTAATCTGCAGTATGTAGACATTCATAACACATAAGCACAGAGATTTTGGTGACCCAGAAACCTTCCAAAATAGAAAGTAAAATTGGGGTGGGGATGAAACCCACAAATCTTCTTTACTGTAGTAGGAAGTTAGCCGGTTAAGGCATACAATGATCACTTCTGGTGATCTGCCCTGTTAGGAGCATAAAGGATTGTTATATCCACCTTGTTAAAGGATTTGAAACATACTTCATAAGTATGCACTCTATTAGGAGATTTAGTACAAAGACTGTTAAGTCTACCCTGTTAAAGGATTTATAAAAACTGATTCACCTATTAGAATGAAACAGTGGATCTGAATACAACTGATTGCTGATAAGATCCGCTATGCTCTGATTGTCCTTGATATGACAGATAAAACATTTTTTCTCCAATACTGACTTTGCTGAAAACCTTCAAAATTCAGCTTACATGCTTTCGCACACATTCTTCACATACTTCGCATATATCACACACACTCTTTGAATGATACAATACATTACATATATATACCATCCAAGTTAAAATTACATGCAATGGTCGGCTGAATAAAAGTAGACAAAATTTAACTGAGTCGGCCAAATAGCAAAACAAACTCGGTAGAACAAACTTCTTTGTTTACCGATTGAGCTCGGTTAACACTGAGTCCTATGTTAACTGACCGAACTTGGTTAACACTGCATCCGTCTTTACTCGGTTAATATTGAGTTCTTAATTAACCGACCGAACTCGGTTAATGTTGAGTTCTTAGTTAACCGACTGAACTCGGTTAATACTAAGTTCTAGTTTAACCGACTGAACTCGGTTAACACTGAGTTCTATGTTAACCGACTGAACTCGGTTAACACTGAGTTCTTCTTTACTCGATTAATACTGTGAGAAAAGTGTTGTCACTAATGGCAAATAACTTTATGCCAACAATAACAGTAAGGGAATAGGTTAGAAAATGCCCCCTACCTCAAATCACAGTAGGTGCCCAAAAAAAAAAAAACTTGATACAAAACTCTGCAAATAATCTTACTGCCAAAGCCCCAAAAACCAAATCAAAGCCACACCTCCAAACTGGAAAAACCGATATACAACTGTGAGACAATGCTTGATAGGGAGAATTCCAACATTGCATGGCTTCATAAGCATGAATGCCCTTACAACCCATTCCTCCATGATGCTGAATCTTAGCAATAAGCATCACAGATGCATAACATATAGAGCAATGCGGCCAAGTTTTTGGCCCCTAAAACAAAAATAAAACCCCACTCACAATAGAAATGGCTGACAAACCATTGATGTTGTTAAAGCCATATTAAAAGTACAATGAATGAATCTGCAACTCACATAGTCACGTGCATACGGCTACCTCATAGCCACCGCCACATTTTGGCCAAGTTTTAAAACAATGCAAAATTCCCTTAAGCATAATGTATGCTAAACCCTTTAGGGTTTTAGGTTAATAAAACCTTTTGCAAATATGATATGTTAAGCACATATACATTAACCACTGTGGGTTTTAAACCCCATTTTTATTAATAGTTATTGGTTTAAAAACATAAACTTAGAGTATATATAGACCCTTTTAAAAATAACAACACGCATATATATATATATATATGATATGCCAATGAAGGATTAGGAAAATACCTAAAACAAGAACTCATAACTTAAGCATCATTATAAAATTAATCTCAACACAGGCCAATGGATAAATTGAAATTAAATCATACCTAAGCTCCATCAATGTCCATTATACAGCGTATTATCATTAATACTATTACACTGAATAAAATCATGATAATCATAAACAATATGTTGATATTCAATAAAATATGAAAGCGATAACCATAAAACCTAAGCTTAATTTAAATATTTTTTATAGTTTTATCAGTCATATTTTACCTGAAGTCTAAACACAGCAATATCGTTTAAACTAGAACATCAGACATAAATTCTAAATACATCAGAAAGTTTGTCAGATTCAAAAGTGCCTCTACCAAAGCTAAAAATAGAGTATTTCTAAAATAGAAAAGTTTTGTCCAACAATAGTCACATGTCCCAAAGACATTAATAAAACCAAGTTCTATAGAAATAGAAACACAACATCTGAAAAGAACTTATAACCATAAGATCCTAATATGTAGTAAAACCATAGTAGTGGTCAGGCATGACATAGATCAACTAGAGAATGAAGATGAGGGTCAACATGCTCACTCACAGCAACTAAGAAGGATCATCTTCACCAAAGAGAAGATGAATTTCATCAATAGTGTCTCCCAAATCTACAAGTAGGAATCCACAAACAAACCAAATTTTTTTTCAAAGTGGTCATCCCATGGAACTAAGTCTAGAAGACAAGGAGTATCCTATTGCACTAAATCACTTGAATCCATGGCTATGTGAATACAAATATCATCAGGAACAATAGTAGATGGAATATCAATAGGAGGAGAAGCAATGGATGGCTCAAGAACTTGATCATATGTGAGAACACCCAAGTTAAAGTAGCCAAAGTTCTCCTCAAAATTTGAATCATCACTAGAAATATGATCAAAATCTATTGAAAAATCACTATCATCATCATGAAAAAACTCTAAAAAGTAGTATAGCCAATATTCATGATCAATCACCTCTATAGCAACGATCTATCTAGTCTCCAAACCTCTAATAAAATTTGAATCAGGTGTGCATTCCACGGTCCTTATTCTATCTCCATGAGTGAGCTGATAGATGGAAATAATATTATGACTTAGGTAAGGTACACACAACACATCTTTGAACTATCCCTCCCCCTTATCAATAGTTCATTTCCTAATCACATTCATGTAAGTATGATTTCCCATCAAAATAGGTGGAGTATGACAAGGATCAAATGATAAAAACATAGACTATGAAGATGCCATATGATGAGAAGTCCCTAAATCTAGAAGCCATCTCCCTGAATCTTGAATTGAAGTAGCTAATAAGGCTCGACCTTTGCCCATGTGATCCTTTCCTTTATCAAAATATGAATGTGAAGAAGATGATGAAGTAGTCATTCTTGAAGGTAGACTAATTTGATTCTTCCTGAGAAGATTCTTTAGTTTATCTATCTCCTTAGTATAACAATGATGTTCTTCATGTCCATTCTTCTTGCAATATGCACAAGTAAGAAACTTCTTCTTGGGTGATTTACCCTTATTATTGGAGTTGTCTTGTGGTGAGGAGGTTGATTTTTCTTTCTCTTGTTGTGAATTTTGTTGCCATAATTTTTGCTTCTTGTTAGACCATTTTCCTTGATTCCCTTTACTAGCCACCAATGCTTTGGACTTTGAAGACTTGAGAATCCCATGCTCATCAAGTTTGATTTTTCTATCATCAACATATCTATAAAGGAATCAAATCAAGGCATGGTGTAGGAAGAACCTAAGGTCAACTTATGAGTGTTGAAGCTTGAAACAAATGATGCATACTTTGAAGGAAGTTTTCTCATCAAATTATAGATCAATTTTTCATCCTCTATGGTAATTTCACAATCCTTAACCATTGACCTTAGCTAATATGCCTTGGTGACATAGTCTTGAATTGTGTCAAAATCCTTTCGATCTAATGACATGAGATTTTCATCAAGTTCAAAACCCCTATCTTTGTCTACTTTTACATACAAGCTAGCAAACTTATCCCATGCTTCCTTTACTATTTTATAATTTTATCAATATGGAAGATAAGATCTTCATGTACATACTTCTTTAAAATACCAATAGCAACCTTATTGTTATGATTCCATTAATTTAGTTTATCAAGATTAGATGATGCAACCATATTTCAATCAACATAATCAATTATAACTTTTTCCATCATTTTACTCCATGCTCTAATTTTCTATGTAGCATAATCATGTGGAGTTAAAATTAGAAACCTAGGAGAACACATGACGAAAAATAAAAGAACACAAGAGAAAGAGAAGGATAGACACTAAAAACACATCCCCAAAATCACTTAACCAAAGAACCCTCCAAAATGGATGATTTTGGCATTTATACTTAGTGCATGTACAATTTCCACTTGTCAAGATGAACCAAAGTGGACTTTTGATTTTGATAGTTACAACAACAAATATGAAGCTATATCAGACTCAACTAAATAAGACACAAGACCTCTCAAAGATCTAATTAATTATAAGTACCAATCGGCCAAAATGAGACCAACATTTGAAAGTACTATGTCTACTTATAATTATTCCAAATTGATACCAAATCTGGAAAGTAGACAAAAAAATTATGCATTTTCAAAAAATAACACCTAAATATGTGTCTATATGAGCTTGAACTAAGCCTTTGAAGTTGCGAAAATTGAGATTTGCAATTTTTAGAAAATATTAGAAACAAGGATTGCAAACAACCTACAACAATGTGTAGATCATAAAATTTGACCCCAAAACAAAAAAATTACTTGAAAAAAGGAGTTTATATGAGGGAGATATCTTTGTTTGAAAATCACCTCTATAATTATTTTTCCTAAATTGTTGTCATCGCACTTCCAAAAAAATGACTCTAGATTTCACCTTAAATGTCTGATTTTGATAAAACAAGAGTCAATTTAGGGATTTTTTGACCTTCTAAATGTGATACCAACATTTGATATCTAATTTGTACTAGCAAGCTCCAATCTTGACCTACAAAAAAAAATTCTCTCTAATGGCTATGCAATGAAACTCCTATGACTCTGACACCATGTAAGAATTTGGTATAGCTCTTATATCATGTAAAAATATGCCTAAGGCAAGAATGACATACCAAGATTTAGAATTTCAAGAGATAGCACAAGAGAGACAATATATGATCAAATGAGAATGGATTAATAAGATAATTGGATGAATACATCATATATGTGCCTTGTATATAAAGGCAATCAAGATGACTAGGAGTCATGCAAAAAGATAAGCAACAACTAAGAACATGTCTATGAAGAGTGGATTATCCTCCATTGTGCATGAATGTACGTGTAACAATGAGAGGACAAGAATGTAAAGGTGTATCTTATAAAGAGATGTAGTAGACAACATGTGCTTAATTAGAGTCCAAAAGTTACTATGTTGTCAACATGACAACTCATATGAATATAAAAACTCCTAGGTGTCTACATGACAACTAATATGAAAATGCATTAACCTAAGTAAACTTAAGTAAAGTTTAAATAGTAAATACTTATTTACACCAATAGGATTAATTAATAATTTAAAAAAATTAAAATTAAAATTATATGTGTTTTTTGCCCCTTTTATTTTGGGCATGATAGAAGATCAAAATATTATCTAGGTAAACAATAAAAAATTTACTCATAATTTCTTTAAGTACCTCACTCATGAGTTGTATGAAAATACTCAATGCATTGGTAGGATGAAAATCCATGAATAACCACTCATACAATCTCTCTTTTATTTTGAAGATAGTCTTCCATTCATCTTCTCCCCTAATCTAAATTTGGTGATTTTCACTCTTTAGATCTACTTTTGATGTGACATACACAATTCTTCTCAAATAGTCTATAGTATCATACATCCTGTGCAATGGAAATTTGTACTTGATTGTGATCATGATTATATCCATTTAATCTATACACATCATTCTCCATTCTTCTTTGATGCTAAAATATCTAGTATAACTAATGGATTTAGAATATCTCAAATCAACCTCTTTTACAAAAAATCATGTGCATGTTCATTCAACTCTTTGTTGAAATCTTATTTAAAAAGGGGGAGATTTTTAAACAAGACTACGTGTTTCAATCATTGTTTTGTCATTGATGTCAAACCTACTATTTGTTGGTGAGACAATTGCTTATAATATTCAAGTACTATTACTTAGTTGATTGATGAGGAGGATCTAATCAACAAGATGTAACAAAAGCACCTAGAGGAAAGGTTGAGTTATGATTATGAAATAAAGTGCAATGATCAGTTAAGACAATGATGACATGATGAATTGATGATCTACTTAAGGTTATAAATTGGTTGGCTAAACTTAGAAAGTTTAGAAGAATAAGTTAAACAAATTTAATTTGTCAAGCTAGACTGAGTGGATAGTAGGTGTTGAGAAAAGTTAGTACAAGCCAAGTAGAAAGTCAATTGGAGCTGAGTGAAAGCAATTTCTAGTGGATGTTGAGCAAGACAATTGATGCCAAGTAAATTTTAGTTGATGTCAAGCACTAGTAAATTTTAGTTGATGCCAAACAATTTTATAGTTAATTTTGAGCAACACATACTCATCAAAAGGTTGATAATGTTGAGCTGCTGCATTATGATAAAAATAAAAGATTCATCAAATCTAAGCTAACAAGTTTTTTTCTTGAAACTTATGAACCAGGAGGAAGATAATATTGATGAGTTGGTGGCACACAATTTGATGTAACCTATTTTTAGGTGAATTCAAATAGATTCTAGAAGTTTCTAGAGTAGATAAGATATGGGGTAGATGCAGTGTATCCTACCTAATCCATCCAAAACCCTAGTTTGAATGATGGATAATGAGAAAAAAAAAATATTATAATTTCCTTTATATAGGAATATCTGGTCATGAAGCAATGAGGTTAGAGAGGTTGGTGTCATTTGTGAGAACTTAAGGAGGAGAAGGAATTAAGAGTTTTGCTTCATCAAGTGACCCAAGATAAGAGTCTGAAATGGCATGTTAAGAAAGAAAGCTTAAGGAGATGAATGCTTGAAGGGTGAACAAATTGTTAGAGCTGCAAAGTATGAAAGCTAAGTAGAATTGAGGACTGAATAGAGATCTATAATCTGCAAGTGAAGTTGTAAGTTGTATCATATCAAAGCTCTACAATTACTCTCTAACAATAATATTAGTCTAGGGTAAATCCTTTGGATTAAGGTTGACCTAACAGTCATGGAAAAATTCTTTACTAGGGTGGCATTCCAAGTGAATGGCCTAAAGTCCTCTAACAAGGTTCACTTTTAATAGGGAGATTGAAATCCCTTAACTGGATCACATTTAATAGTGTGTATTGTAACCTTTAACAGGGTTGGCCTTTCATAGGACAATACTTCAAAAGAGTGAAAAAGGAGTAGCATGTTACTGGTGGGTTTTCCAAATTGGATTTTCACATAAATCATTGTGTCAAGTGTGTAATTGAATGTGTTGTGTTTCAAGCTTTACATTTCTGAAAATTGAATTTGATAGTAAATACAAGTTTTAGTAAATACACAATGAATGCATGCATGGGTATGAATGTTTTATGGGTTCAATGAATTGTGAAAAAAAATTATTTATACATTTGGACCTTGAATAACTGATTCACCCCCCTTTTAGTTATTCTAAAGTAATTTCAACAATTGGTATCAGAGCCATCTACTTAAAAGGACTAGTTTTAAGGTACTAGAAGCACAAAGATCAAGATGTCTAAAAGACAAGTACCCAAGCTCAATAGAGATAACTTTCTTACATGGAAAAGTTTGATGAAGCTACACTTTGGAGGACTTGGAGATCATGCACAATCTACCATCATAGTGGAGCATGTCAATCTAGTAGGAACCCTAACTACTAAAGAAATGAAGAAGAAAAAGGAACACAATCAAGTGATGTTGGAGATTGCCTCTACCCTAAGCTACACCAAATTTGATGATATCAAAGTTTGTAACACTATAAAGAAAATGTGGGATGCCCTAATCACCATCTATGGAGGAGACAAAAATGTTCAAAGAGCCAAATTTGAGAGCCTCAAAGGTAAGTTTGATGATATGAGAATGGAAGAAGGTCAAAATATTGCTTAATATTTTGCTAGGATAAAACAAGTTGTTAGTGCAATAAGAGGAGCTACTGGTCATATAGATGATGATAATATGTTGAGTAAAATCTTGAAAACATTATTGCCTATTTATGTTATTAGAGTTTCTGCAATCCAAGAATTGAGATGTATTCAAGAAATTATCTAACCCTTGAAGGTCTAATAGTAGACTCACTACTTTTGAGCTATCTAACTTTTACAATTACAAACCAGAGAGTCTTGAATCTACTTTCAAAGCTAAGTTGTTATTGAAGGATTCTGATGAGGTGAAGTAGAAGAAGAAGAAAAGAAAGATAAAATATGCATCTAGTGATAGTGATACAAATGAGGAAGATACTAAACAATTGGAAGCACTACTGGAAAGGAGATTCCATAGAGGTAAAGGGAAGTTCAAAGGTAAGTTACCCATCATTTTTTTCAATTTAAATGAAGTTGGTCATATTGCTACAAGATGTACATAGAAGAAGAACTAAAGAGAAGGAAACAATTGCAAAAATAGAAGAGAAGATAATAGCAAAGATTAAAAAGATAAGAAGTCATGCTGCATTGCTAATGAAGATGACTTTGAAGAACATGATGATGAAGTGGTGTATGTTGCAATGAAGGATGAATTTGATAAAGATGAGGGAACTGCACTTGTGACTTGTGTGAACAAGAATGATAGATGGATCATTGATAGTGGATGCTCACATCACATGACTGGAGAAAAAAATTAAGTTCTTTACCTTAACTTGTTCTGATGAAAATAGTGTAAGATTTGGAAATAATGCACCATGTTTGATAAAAAGAAAAGGCTTTATCAAACTCACAGACAAGATTTCATGTGACAATGCTTACTATGTTGAAGGATTGAATTATAAATTGTTAAGTGTGTCACAATTGAATAATTTGGGATGCAAGGTTGAATTTGAAAACAAATTTTCCAAGATATATGACATAAATGGGAAATTGATTGGAAAAGGTGATCAAATTAGAAGTAATCTATTTTATCTAGATATATGCTACTTTTCTTGTTGCAAAATTTGATGATGTATGGATTTGGCACAAAATATTATGTCATGTTCATTTTGATAACTTGGTTAGTATTAGTAAAATGAAAAGAGTTAGATGATTGCCTAAGTTTAAGAAACCTAATAATATAGTTTGCAAATAATGTTAGCTAGGCAAAATGTTAAAATCAAGCTTTAAGGGTAAGGCTTATACCTCTGAAGAGATACTAGAGATTTTCTATACTAACTTGTGTGGACCAATTGAAGTGCAAAGCTACAAAGGAGATAAGTACATAATGCTATTTATTGATGATTACTCTAAGATGATGACAGTCATATTTTTTAAATGGAAATCTGATGCTTTTCAAATGTTTAAGTGGTATTTGGCAAGAGTTGAGAAAGAAATAGGTAAGAGTCTAAAATGTTTGAGATTAGATAGAGGAGAAGAATCTATTTCAAATGAGTTTGAGATGTTCTACAATGACAAAGGAATCAAAAAATAAACATCTTCCCCTAGGACCCCTCCACAAAATGGAATTGCTGAAAGGAGAAATAGGTCTATAATGGACTGTGCCAGAACACTTATGATGGAGAAGAATGTTGCTTTGAAATATTCGAGAGAAGCTATAAGTACTATTGTGTATACCTTGAATTGTGTGCAAGTCAGGAAAGGTACTCATTCAACACCTTTTGAACTATGGTATGGATATCAACCTAATCTAAAATACTTTAAGGTATTTGGAAGTAAGTGTTATATTCTTAAAGATGTTAGGAATGTAAAGTTTGATGCAAAAAGTGAAGAAGGTATATTCCTTGGATACTCCACAAGAAGAAAAGCTTATAAGTGTTTAAATACTAACACTAACAAAATTTTGGAAAGTGCAAATGTGAATTTTGATAAATCTACAAAAGTACATGAGGCTGAGCCTATGAAAGAACTAGATGAATATAAATCATTTGTATACTTTTATGAGGGAATGCTCGCTGAAGAAGATGCTAAAAATCAAGTAACAAATTAACAACAAGTTTTAGTAACTATCGAGTTGCATTCAAGAATTGAGCTACATTTAGATGCCAAGTTGCAGAATGAAGAAAATGCACATTTTGATTCTCAGATTAGTAAACATGAAAGAGGTTCTAAGATACGTAACAGAGATGTACATAGTGACACTGAAGCTAAAAGACAAAGTGTAGAAACAAGAGCTGAGCCAAGATTGTCCAAATATGTCAAAAGACATCATCCTATTGATCAAATCATTGGAAACAAAGATGCTAGGCTAATGACAAGAAATTGATTGAGAAATGAATCATGTATGTTAACCATGAAGGTGCCCAAAATAGTGAAAGAAGCATTGGAAGATGATAATTAGTACAAAGCCATGGAAGAAGAGATTCAATAGATATAGAAGAACAAAATATGGAGTTTATTTCCTAGACTAGAAGACAAGAATGTGATTGGCACCAAGTGGGTATTCAGAAACAAGCTAGATGAGAATGGTGAAGTGGCAAGAAACAAAGAAAGATTAGTTTGCAAGGGATATGCACAAGAAGAAGGAATTTACTATGGGGAGACATTTGTTGCTATTGCAAGAATGGAAGGAGTAAGAACTCTACTTTCTTATACTACTTACAAAGGTTTCAAAGTTTATTAGATGGATTTTAAATCTACATTTTTGAATGGCATACTAGAAGAGGAAGTCTACATAGAATAGTCAGAAGAATTTTTTGATGATAACAATAAAACCATGGTATGTAGACTGCACAAAGCCCTATATGAATTAAAGCAAGTACAAAGATCTTGGTATGAGATACTTCATACTTGTCTTATGAAGATTGGATTTGAAAGGACTGATGATAATAGCAATCTATACATAAAGATAGAAAGAGACAAAGGTATTTTGCTATCTAAGATATTTGTTGATGATATCATATTTGGAGGACAAGATGCCTTATGTACAAACTTTGTAACTCAGATGAAGCAAGAATTTGAAATGTCTATGTTTGGAGAAATCAAATTTTTTGTGGGATTGCAAGTATATCAAATGAAGTATGGTATATACATCACTTAGTCAAAGTATATCAAGGAGATATTAAAGAAATTTGGACTAGAGGGCTCCAAACTAGTAAGTACACCTATGGTGATAGGATATAAGTTATCAAAGAAAAATGATTCAGCTGAGGTGAATCAAATATTGTACAAGTCTATGATTGGAAGTAGATCTGATATTGCATTATCTATAGGGATAGTTGCAAAATTCTCTACTAATCTCAGGGAGAATCACTTAATGGCTTTGAAAAGGATAATGAGATACTTTAAAGGAATACAAGAGTTTTGTCTATACTACATGAAGAATGAAAGGTTTTACTTGAGAGCCTACACCAATGCTGACTAGGCTAGAAACATTGGTGATAGAAAGAGCACTAGTGGAGGAGTATTTTTCCTAGGCAAGAGACTAGTTACATGGACAAGCAAGAAACATAGTTGTACTTCACAATCCTCTACTAAAGAAGAATATGTTGTTGCTACTATAAACTACACAAACATCGTATGGATAAAATAGCTACTCAAAGGAATGAAGGAAGAAATCATAGAACCTATGATACTTTATTGTGATAATACAAGTGCTATCAATATATCAAAGAACCCAGTGATGCACACAAAGACAAAGCACATTGTAATCAAGTATCATTATGTAAGAGAATTAGTTTAAGACAAGAAGGTGAAGATGAAATATGATAACTCAAAGGAGAAAATTGATTATATCTTCACAAAACCATTACCTAAGGATGCTCATGAGTATTTAAGAGGTAAACTAGGGGTGATACCCCATCAAAAGATATGTTAAAAATAGAAGAAATGCCCTGCATTAAACAAGCTAATGTTGATATAATACAAACTAATGTAGTGGTTCTTAGTTTAGGAACTACCTAAAGTAATCATAGAGTTGAAACTTCAAATCAGTCACAAGCAAGGTGATAAAGGGAGAAAATGAGGAATTTGCAAAGCTTAGATCTACATATTTTAATCATGAAAAGTTTTTGGTATAGGTCTTTTGCATTTTTGTTAAAGATGGAGAAAGTACATTAAACTAATCATCATCAAAAGAAGAGTTTTACTGATCAAGTGCAAGAGATAAATGGGAGAAAGTCCTAAACTAGTATGTTGATCAAAGAGGGAGGAAGACATCAAGAATAGAGTTAGAACTAAGAGTGAGACATTGATCAGAGAGCCAAAAAGAAAGAGGGATAAATCCTAATCCACCTAGTAAGAGGGAGATATGAGAAGAAACTTAGAGGGAGTTTTTAGAAAGAGAAGTTTTTGTAACCTAATTAGAAGATGGAAGTTGTTGATAGGGAGGAATACAAGTTCTTTCTTTGGTATTGCCTTACTATCTTAACCTAGTTAGATTGGTTGAACAAGATGTTTATCATTTGATTAACTTTGTTGATCAGTTTGGTTTGCCATCAATGTTAAAGAGGGAGATTGTTGAAATCTAATTAAAAAAGAGGGAGATTGTTGAAGAAGACTATGTGTTTCAACCATTGTTTTGTCACTGATGTCAAACCTACTATTTTTTGATGAGACAATTTCTTATAAAATTCCTATCACTTAGTTAACTGATGAGGAGGATTTGATCAACAAGATGTAACAAAAGCACCTAGAGGAAAGGTTGAGTTATGATTATGAAATGAAGTGCAAGGATCAATTAAGACAGTGATGACATGATGAATTGATGATCTACTGAGGGTTACAAAATGGTAGGCCACATTTAGAAAACTTAGAAGTATAAGTTAAACAAAGTTTTTTTGCCAAGCTTGACTGGTGGATAGTACGTGATGAGAAAAGTTAGTGCATGCCATGTAGAAAGATAGTTGGAGCCAAGTGAAAGCAAAATCTAGTGGATTCTAAGCAAGACAGTTCATGTCAAGAAAATTTTAGTTGATGTCGAGCACCAGTAAATTTTAGTTGATGCCGAATGATTTTATAGTTGATGCCAAGCAATGTAGTATGCGTCAAGCATCAGATGGTTGATAATGCCAAGCTATTGCATTATGATAAAGATCAAAGATTCACCAAATCTAAGCCAACACATTTGTTTTCTTAGAACTTATGAACTAAGAGGAAGATAAGATTGATGAACTAGTGGCACA